>CM077664.1:300410897-301010897 GCA_039707655.1 Elymus sibiricus | reverse complement strand
CTTATCCTCATAGTGAGACAGTGTCTCAACGTCCTTTCGACCTTGTTCACTCTGATGTCTGGGGTCCAGCTCCCTTTGCCTCAAAAGGAGGCCATCGCTACTATATTATGTTTAAAGATGTTTTCTCTCGACACACTTAGATATATTTTATGTTTTCTCATAGTGAGGTCTTATCTATCTATTGTAAGTGGTTTGCGACCATGGTTCACACTCAGTCCTCTAAGCCTATTCTTGTGTTTTGTGCTGACTCTGCTGGAGAGTATATCTCCAAGATGTTGCCTGGAGTTCTTGCCGAGGAGGGTACTCTTGATCAGTTCTCTTGTCCTGGTGCTCATGCTTAGAATGGCGTGGCTGAGCGCAAGCATCGTCACCTTCTTGAGATGGCTCGTGCGTTGATGGTCGCTACCTCTCTTCCGCCTCACTTTTGGGCTAAGGCTGTCTCTACTTTCACCTATCTCATCAATCTTCAGCCATCCACTGCTTTGCAGGTGGCGTTTTTTTGAGCATATGTTTTATCGTTATCTTGATTATTCGATGCTTAGTTTGTTTGGTTGCATTTGCTATGCCCTTTTTGCCTCCCGCAAACACACCAAAACTGACTGCTCAATCTACTGGGTGTGTCTTTTTAGGATACAGTGATAAGCATAAGGGATATCATTGTTGGGATCCAGTTGGTTGTAGGATGCGTATTTCTCGGGATGTGACTTTTTATGACCCTCGGCCCTTCTACCCAGCGTCAATCTTCCTCGACCTTTTCAGTGGAGGATATCTCTTTCCTTATTTTTTCAGACACTCCTATCATTCCCGTTGAGCCCTTGTCCATCCGTCCTACTGCTCCTGCTTCTCCGACTATTGCAGATCCGACGTAGCCATCTCCTATGGTTTCCTCACCTCGCTTATCACAGGATTCTGCACCTTCAACGCCTGATGGCTTCCCCGTCTCCATCACCTGAGTTTAGGTGATTGTTCCTCATATTCTTCCATCTTTTCCTCATTTTTATACTCACCGTTCTCGTGTTGTGGATGCGTCTACTGATGCACCATCTACTTCTGATGTGCCAACTTCCTCGTCTCAGCCTACTTATGGCTTGTATCCTCATCCGCTTTCGCCTATTGATCGCCTTGGTTTTCCATGCATTGGCGCTGCTGTTCTTGAGACAACTTCTTATCATGATGCTTTTGTTCATGCCGAATGGCAGTTTGCGATGGCAGGGGAGATTGCTGCTCTTGAGCACACGGACATGTGGGATCCTGTTTCTCTTCCTCCCCATGTTCGTCCCATCATTTGTGAGTGAGTCTACAAGGTTAAGACTCGCTTTGATTGTTCTCTTGAGAGCCACAAAGCTCGTCTTGTGGCTTTCAGCAGGAGCATGGTCATAATTACGATGAGCCTTTTGCTCCTATGGCCCATATGACCACTGTTCGCACACTTCTTCATGTGGCCTCCATTCGCCATTGGTTTGTATCGCAGCTTGATATTAAGAATGCCTTTCTTAATGATGAGCTATGTGAGGAGGCTTACGTACAACAACCACCACCCCACCACCTAGGTATTATGTTCCCGATGGCATGGGTTGTCATCTGTGGTGACCGCCGCTGGATTTTCAGCGAGCGCTCATGATCCTGCGCTGTTTGTCCAGTTTTTTGATTGTGGTCGAACTCTTCTTCTTTTCTATACTAGATGACCTGGCTGCGCCAAATGGTGCAGAGACCCATTTAAACCATGTGTGCTTCGACTTTTTTTTGCATTTGTTTTTTTTTTCGAAACGGAGGCAAAAGATTTGCCTCATCCATTAATTAAGAAGAGAGTTTAGAGTTTGTTACAACCAGCCCACAAATCCACATGGTGATTACTCGCGTTCAATGACCGACCCTAGTTTTTTTGCCCCCGCAATGCTCCAAAGCTTTGCTTCTTCTAGGATGATGTCGAGTAGAATCGTCGGCGGAGCACTCTTATTGCGGAAGACCCGGGAGTTTCGTTCGTTCCAAATTGCCCAAGAGACGAGCATGGTGAGGGAGGCCGTGGCCTTCCGGTTTGGAACGGACATCCCGGTCCGGTGATCCCACCAAGCTTCAACGGAGTCCTCCAAGTGCCATGTCGAGATGTCCATGTAGTGTAGCCCAAGCTTCTCGGTGACCAAATTCCATAGTCTAATGGTAAAACGACACTTGTAGAATAGATGCCTACCCGTTTCTTGTTCCCTCTTGCACAACGTGCAAAGGCCACAATTTGGCCATCCACGTTTGGCCAATCTATCGGCGGTCCAAATACGGTCTTGAATGGCAAGCCATGCGAAGAATTTAACTTTAGGCGGTGCCCAAACCTTCCAAACCATTTGATCCATTGGAGAGAGAGTCATTCCCAAGAATTGTGCTTTGTAGGTAGAGGCCGTGGTGTATTGTCCATCCATGGTGTGCTTCCAGATAATGTCGTCTTCAACATGCTCATCTAGGTTGACTTCATGAACGAGCATCCAAAGCGTGAAGAACTCCGAAATATGTGCGGCGGAAACAATGGTGGATGAGTTGATCTTGAAGATCCATGCATTCTCCTTGATAGCGTCGCGCACCTTCTAATTTTTCCTCGAGGATGCCTCAAAGATGAGGGGGGCAATCTCTTTCGGCTTCCGGCCTAGCAACCACGCAGAGTCCCAGAAAGGTGCTTTCGCACCATTTCCTACGATGATGGTGGTGGATGCATAGAAGAACTTGAGGTCATCCTCGTCACATAGGTTTGCCAAGCCTACCCATAATTTGTTCGGTTCCTTCCACTCGAACCATGGCCATCTCAACCTCAAGGCCCTAGCAGATTTTTCAGTATTCAGCACACCTAGGCCTCCGTAGTTTAATGGCCTACATACCGTGTCCCAATTGACTTTGCATTTGGCACCAGTAGTTTTGTCTGAACCAGCCCAAAGAAAGGCTCGTTCGAGCTTGTTGACGTTGAGTAGGGTGCTTTGCGGGACGACAAGCGGTGTGATAAAGTAGACCGCCTGGGAGGTGATGACAGACTTGACCAGAGCAGTGCGGCCAATGGTGGTGACGTTTTGGCCCTCCCATGTGACCAACTTTCCTGCCACCTTGTCCTCCAAGAATTGGAGGTCCACCTTTCTTAGCTGCCAGACCGACAGTGGTAGTCCTAAGTACCTCAAGGGGAAGGATGCTCTGATTGCCGGCAGTCCACGCAAAACGCGCTCCAGGTTTATTTGGTTGCATCGAATGGGCACGACAAAGCTTTTTTGAAAGTTGGTACAAAGTCCTGTGACCTCGCCGAACCCCTTTAAGATGGCGGCCAGGTTGTCCACATCCCTTTTAATGGGCGCCAGGAAGACGGCAGCGTCGTCCGCATAGAGTGAGGTTCTGACCCTAGCTCCCCTTCCGCGTATTTTATGAAGAAGCCCTTTTCGAGTAGCAAGCTCTAGGATTTGATGTAGAGGGTCAATAGCGATGACGAACAGCAGTGGCGACAGAGGGTTGCCTTGTCGAAACCCTTGCCCATGCAAAATGGGGGGACCAGGCACCCCATTTAAAATGATCCTCGATGAGGACATGCGAAGGAGGGCGGTAATCCAATTTCGAAACTTGGCGGGGAAGCCCTTTCTCTGGAGGAGGTCAAGGATAAACTCCCACCTGACCGAGTCAAAGGCCTTGCGGATGTCCAGCTTGAAGAGGAGTGCAGGTGTCCTACACTTGTGTAGTCTTCGCGCAAAATTCCTGACATACATAAAGTTGTCGTGAATACTTCTCCTCTTGATGAAAGCACTTTGTGCATTGGAAACCAGGCTGTCCATGTGAGGGGCAAGCCTAATGGAGAGGACCTTGGCAAAGATCTTCGCAATAGCATGAATGAGGCTGATGGGTCTATAGTCAGAGATGCCCTCCGCGCCCTCCTTCTTGGGGAGGAGCACCACGTTCGCGGAGTTGAGCCAATGCAAGTTCTCTGAATGGCAGGACTCGAAAAGGTGAATGACCCTCATGATATCATCCTTGATGATGGCCCAACATTTCTTGAAGAAGATGCCCGTAAATCCATCCGGCCCTGGTGCTTTGTCGTTAGGCATGTCGTTGATAGCAGCGCTCGCTTCCTCCTGAGAGATGGGCTCCTCAAGCTCGTGCAAGTCCTTTGGAACAATGTTTAGTTCATCCTAGTTGAAGTCCTTATTACTGTGACTCCCCTTTCCCATGACATTGGAGAAGTGCTCGTGAATGATAGACTCCTTGGCCTCATGTTCCGTCACCCAACCAAGGCCGTGTTTGATGCGATGGATGTGGTCTTGAAGGCCCCGCTCACCCGAAGTGATTTATCAAAATTCTTCTTTCTCGATGGTGATCGGTCATGGTCGTCATCTTGCATTGACTCGCCGGTGAAAGAATTTGGTATTTGCATCACCTTCCTTCAGGTTTTAGATCCTAGCACATTGCTTTTTCCGAGCTCTGACCAGGATGGCCAAGCTCACCACCCTCCTCTTGAGACGGGTACGGAGGTCATGCTCCTCGTCAGAAAGCCTCCGATTGTCCTGAGCAATGTCGAGGTGTAGGATCACCAAGTTGGCCGCATGGAGCTGGATCTTGGTTTTGGAGAACAGGCGCCTACTCCATTCGGACAGTCGGATGGCCGTCTTCTTTAACTTGTGGAACAAGACTTGGCACGGCTCCGTGTGGCCCAAGGGCTCCGCCCATGCCTTCTGCACGACCTCGTTGAATCCGGGCATGGACACCCAAAAATTCTCAAATCTGAAGGTTCGTGGCCTCCTTGGCCCCCTGGCGTCCGCAAGCAGGAGGGGGCAATGGTCGGAGAGCGAAGACGATAGGGCATGCAGCACGTGGGTGTTGAATGTGGTGTCCCACTCAGCGTTGCAGAAGAAAGAGTCGAGTTTGCATAAAGTTGGGTTCACTCTCTCGTTACTCCAGGTGAACCTACGGTTTTGAAGGTGTATTTCCTTTAAGCCACAGCTTTGAAGAGTGTTTCGAAAGCGGACAATCCGACTCCTGTTGATATTTCTCTTGTTTTTATCTCTTGCCCTGTAAATTTGGTTGAAGTCTCCGGAGGCTAACCAGGCCACGTCGGGTGGCGGTGCCTGGCTAATGAGCTCGGCAAAGAAGGCATCTTTGCTAGCGGCGTCAGTCGGCCCATAAACGGATGTTAGCTTGAACGACACCTCAGTGTCTCGAACTCTGACCATGGCAGAGATGCAGTGGCTGGTAGTGGTGATGTGTGAAAGAGCAACAAGGTGATCATCCCACAAGACTAGGATTCCACCCCTGGATCCGTTGGCCGGCCTTTGCGCAAAATTTCGAAACCTCGTGCCACCAAGGGAGGTAGCCATGAACTGGTCCACATTGGACAACTTCGTCTCCTGGAGACAAATGATGTGGCAAGAAGAGGCCGCGATGGTTTCACAAACCGTAGCCCGACGGTCCGGACAATTGAGCCCTCTGACATTCCAACTTAATGTGTTAATAGCTTGTTCTAACATGGGGAAACTAACTTAGCCCTAGTCCAGATATTCAGGCAACATAAATACCAAGATGCAATACTTCTAGCCCTTGGGCCACATGCGTACATAGAGCAAACACAGGAAAACTCCACACTGGACATCTCCTGGGTACACAGCCAACATGGCCAACACACAGATGCGTACTGCATCAGACTCAAGACTCCCCTAAAGCTGATCATTTTGTGCACTAACATAAGCACATGGGATCCCTCTTTATGCTTAATCTGCCTAGACAGCCTCCTCCTGCTGTGCTTCCAGGTCCATCGCTCCATCACCACCGTGGGAGATGAGGGCTTCTTCGAGTCCTGCCGCCTGGGCATCGTCAAGCTTGAACAGGCCACGCATTGCGGCAACCACTTCTGGAGCCAACCGCTCCTTGAATCTTTCTGCGAAGGAGTCTATCATCTCCCGTGTGACATCTTGGCCATCCCTGGTGATGCCAAGCCCTCGGCAAACCAGCTCCTCGGCTGCCCTCGCCACCGGAGTAGCTTTGGCCTTGCTCACAGCCCGCCCAGCAGCTTTCAGTCGTGCGCTAGTCCGCTCTAGCGAGAAGGCACCATTGTTGCAGCCTATTGTGAGGCCAACCATCGTCTTGCGTCGCGCCACTGGCATCCTAAGAGCCGGAGCAAGAGGTGTCGGTAGCAGGGCCTCCGGGCGCTCATGAAACAGGGGCGCAAGGTCAGCATCTGCCACAACCACGACACGCCTGGGCTCATGGGTTGGGGTTCGACTCAACGGGTCACCCCCGTGGAGGACCGGCGTTGGAGAGCGGGAGAAGCCAGGCGGTCTTGCCGGAGATGCCAGGGGTAGAAGCAGCACCGTTGGAGAGCACAACTCCAACAGGGCCGGGCTAGGTGGCGTGGCCAGCAGGGAGGAGCCACCGCCCCCATCACTTCGCTTGGACCGCATTGTCGGCGGCAGCACCGTGGTAGGCGATAGAGGAGGCGATGCAGGTGGCGTTAGGCTCTCCATGGAGCGCCTCCTAGCAGCACGGGGAGAGCTCACCCGGTCCGCGCTGCGCCCGCGCAACTCCGGCAGCAGCGCCGACGAAAGGGGAGCCTGGATGGCTTGGTGCTCCAGGAGGCGCGAGGGGGCGTCACTTGAGGACCCAGAGCCGATGAGCGGCGTTGCGGCGGCCAGCGCCGGCGCAATGGCGTGCCGGCGGTCATCTCTGTTTCTGCCGCCGCCATCGCGCCCACGGCCGTCGCGGCGCTGGTCTTCATGGCGTGTGGCTCGTGAGAGGCTACGCCTGATGTTTTCTCCCAAGTCCTGCTCCTGGACCGCGCCGTGTCGCGCCCCCTGCGGTCACGGTCGTCCCTGTCGTCGTCTTCATCTTCTCGCCTATGTTGCCTGGCAGGCCGCGAGATGCGCTCCCGCGGGTCCCTCGGCTGGAGCTCGCCATCGACGACGTTGGAGACCCAGGGATGGTGCCTGGGGACGATGGAGTCGCCCGTCCCATCTTCATGGATGTCCAAGTGAATGAGCACCCGGTGCTCCAGCCCCTTCCGGCCGTACACCGGAGCTCCGCCGTCGCGCGCAGGCAGAGTAATCCAGTTGATGCGGGGCACGCGTCGAGGGCACGTCGTCCACGCCCACAGACCGACGCACTTCATCTCCGTCTTCATCCTCGTGGCTGGCTCCACGTAGTCCAGGGAGCAGCCGGCGCCGATGGCCGAGGCGATGGACTGGTCGTCCCAGGCCTGCAGCGGGAGACCCTCGAGACACAACCGCACATGGTGCGGCTGGTCCACATGTTCGGCGTGCGCCTCGAGCCGCCATGCGCGCACCTGAAGCTGATTGTTGCCAAGGGGGAGGTTGCCTCGCCCGACGGCGAGCGTACGATGATGCGGGTGGATGAAGCGGATGAGGAACTTCTCGGGGAAGTGCAGCACGACATTGACATCGGGCGGCAGCGCCCCCACAGCCTTGCAGACTGCCTTGACCACGTCGTTGGTGGTGACGCGCTGCTCACGGTCCAGCCAGGCCACCGCCGCGACGGAGGAGAGCAGCGCCGCTTCCTGGAACATGGCCGGCGTGGAGTGGATGACCGTGGTCACCTCCGCCGTGCGCTCCAGGTGGTTTCCGGTCCAAGCCATGCCGCTGGGAGCTGCCGGCGAGACGGGGCGAGGGCGAGGTGCTTGCTGGCGAGGGCGGGGCGGGGGAGCGGGCAGCTGCCGAGGACGCCCAGGCCTGGCACCAGGGCGGAGGTGAGGCGCCGGTGGGTTGGTGCAGTTCCTGGCCCGATGTCCAGACCGGAAGCAGCGGCGACAGGTGATGGGGTTCCGGCAACCGGCAGCACGATGGCGAGGCTCCAAGCAACGGAAGCAGAGGTTCTTAAGCCACTCGGGAGGGGGAGCGCGCGCCTTGAATGGAGCCTTGAAGGCTTCAGCGGCCAAAGCCGGCCGGCGCGGCCGACGCGACGTGACCTGCACCCATGGCGGAGTCCCATCAGCCTCGAGCCCCCCATCCGGCGTGCGGGATGAATGCGCCTGGCCTTGAATGCCCCCTGCAGCTCCGGTAAAGCAAGCCAGCCATCCGCCGCGAGCCGCGTCGGAGTAAATGGCAGTAGATGCGCCTACAACCCCCGCATTGATGGCGGCCGGGGGCAGGCGAGCCTCGGCCTGCCGCTGACCAGGAGGAGTCTCCAGTACAACCTCCATGTCGCCCTGCACGCGAGCCGGTCGACCTGGCGGGGGAGGCGGTGGCGTCGCCAGATCCCGATCCAGATCGGCGAGACCAGACTCCGGGCGGGCAGGGAACCCCCAGCAGAGCGGCGGCAGCTGGGCGGACGCCTGCAGGGGGGAGACGCGCGGCAGGAGGGGAAGTTGGGTGGTCGACGGGGCCGGAGCGGCCGCCGCCGGAGTAGGCTGGTGGAGCTCGCACGCGGAGTCGCGGGAGCGAGGCATGCTAGCCAACCCAATTGAAGAATGTTGTACATTTTTTTTTGCATTTGTTAGTAGGTTTAGTTTTGCGCAAGCAGCTATGCCAACAATTTAAAACCATCTGTATAAAAGAAATGAAGGATCCTTGTTGTATATGAACACATGTACATTTTAAATCATGTGTAGTTTTAGAAACTTGAATCTGGCAATAGCCTTAGGTCTGAGCAAGCATGTATGGGTACTTGAGCTTCTTTATATAACAAACAAGGGAAGACTGTGTTTGAAAATATGTGTACCATGCCATTACTGGGGTAGCAAAGAAGATAAAATGCACATTTTCTATTTATTAGTTATGTTCTATTTAAACCCATCAATACTTCAAACCAGGCTCATTTGTCTAGGTAATTCAGCCCAGAAACTGTCACCTGGGCCCAACGTGTTCCGAGCAAGAATATAAAGAGGCGAGGACACAACGACTCCACTCCCTTTTCTTTCAAAAATGCTACACATACGGCCTTTTACGGGTGCCAAAAAGAGAGCACATCCACCCCAACCTGTGCGGTCTGCGCATCCAGCATACGGCCTTTAACGGGGCTGGTACAGATCCTTCCATAAATCATGTTCGACCCCCCTCCCCCCTGAATTTCACCCGTGTGGGGCTCCGCCCTCACCCTTCATCCAATTAAAACATGCCATTTCACAAACCAGCTCGTAAACTTAAGTAAGTCTTTGTACGTCTAGCAAAGCTCCTTTTCTTTTCCCTTGGCGTTTCCGTTCGGTGAAGAGACGAACGCCTCTCCGTATCTTCACCTCTCCTTCATCCCTAGATCCGGTAATGTTTCCTCTTTTTCATTTCTCCTTGCAGCATATTATGCATATATATGACCTCTATTTATCCGTATTAGACCCTGGAAATGTGTCACCCTATTAGCGAAGATTGCGTTTAGACACAAGAAAACAACATAAGCCATCTAAGATATAAAAATGCAGCCTTTCTCAATCACCAGAAAACTATAGGATATCATGCACGCAACAATCATGTACGTTGGTGTTCATTGGTGAACTAACAACAAGCAAGAACTAAAAAACAAAATTATTGGTAAATCTGCCCATTCTACATGCATTGACCACCACAAACAGGAAGGAAATGCAAACGAAAAATAAAACATTTTTTCAGAGTTCATGACATCAAATAGAGAGATGGGAATAGAAAATAATAATAAATCTAAGAATGACACAAAAGAACAGAAATATTATAGGCTGATAGAATAGATCTAATTAATTAATTAACTAATTGGCATGCATCGATGCATCTGAATAGCAAAACATCTCAGATACTACAGTGGTATAACGGCGGCAAGTGGGGCAAGTCGGCAAGATCAGCCCTCTTTAGGATATCCTAAGCTTCTGAATGATACTACTACTAATCAACAAGACATACATCTGCACAATATAATCTGACAAGACAAGAAATACATGATCACTTCTCTGAAGTTGTAGTTTGGTACAAACGAACCTGAAACTCAGTATAAAAACCTGTATAATTTGAACGGTTGAGTGGAAAAACCGCCACGACGGGGTTGGATCTCGCGATTTTCAGGAAGTAATACATGTGCTCCTCGCCCTCCGTCTCGTACAGCACGGCCTTCTCACTGCCCCACGCGCTGCCCTGGAGAGCCTACATGCGCGCCCTGCCCCTGACGGGTCCAGCTCGGCCGCCGTCATCAACGCCCGTCGGCAGCCGAACACCACCCACTCCTGCAGCTACCAGCCAGAACTGAACTCTTCTTTGGACCTGCATCATGCTGAAGGTCCTGACAAAGCTCCTTGATATTCAGGATTCAATGACAAGTCAATCTTGTATTTTGCTCGTTTATGGTAATTGTTGTTGTCTTCTGTTACCAAACTTACCATTTACATTGTTCCTTGACATTCAGGATTCAGTGACAAGTCAATCCTGTATTTTGATCGTCTATGATAATTGTGTTGTCTTCTGGTACCAATCTTACAATTTACATTGTGAGTGAATTACTTAATCTGTTCCTTAGGTTCGCTACTATCTCTTCTCGGTGTTGGGGCAAGGCATCAGGACCTTGGAGCCTCTTTTTTGTTATGTCTGTATATGTAAGATCAGTGTTCTCAACTGGTTGTAGCCTGTTTACCCATTTTGCCAAAAAAAACTGTGTTATTTTTGGCACATTAATTAGAAGTACCTAATATCTCTATGATATAACAAAGTAAATATTGGGCTCGACGGAACTAAAAATCCAGTGCAACTATAATACTTCAAGAGCTTAACATCAGCTAAGTTGAATGAAATGATAAACTGATCAAAAATCAAGTTAAGTCTGAATCTTAGTAGAAGCCTAGTTCAACTGATATTGATTGGGGAATAGCTACTATGAAGGTTCAGTCATAAAAATACCGGGATCCGTGGGATCCCTCTGCTGTTCAAAAAAAAAAAAAGGTTCAGTCAGTGTGTGTCCTATTAAGCTAAGCTAGCTTATGACCTAGTAGGTTAAGCTTATAATCCTAGTATACTCCCTCTTACAATGGCAATGGAATGTTTTGTTTGCGGATGACCTTTAACAGTGATAGGATATAGGATTTTAGCAAGTAGTTTAGCGGGATAGCCTTACAATTGCTAAGTAGGTAAATAAACAGCGACTACAATAGAAGAAGGGCCACAGGTGCAAAAATAGAAAAACAGCCATGAGCCATTGGATCATAGGTAGATGGCACAAATTCTGGTGGAAGGATCTCAGCCACTTGATGTATATTTTACGAACCCCCCCCCCCCCCCCCCCCCCCCCCCTACTAGCAATTAGTTATAAAACAGAACTTTTGCAGTAACCACCTCAAGTATTTCATCTCCCTCTCCATTCATTTTGTCAAACGACCATTTATAGATCTCCAGTTCTGTACAACAACCGCTTATGGAGTATGCACAGTGATGAAGCCCCATATCCTTTTAGTTTATACTAATTAAAATCTTTGCACTCGTATCTAATTCATGAAAACCATGCATATTTTAGTACAACAGTGGCTTGTACTACATCACTAATTATGCAAAAGAAGCTGAATATGATTGTCACTGCAAAGTATGTCAATATATATGACAAATATGTGAGTACATAAATAAAATTAAGCCACCCTTTGAAGCATAACCAAACGTCAGACTGGACCATCCCAGATTGAGCATATCACAAGCATACTGCATACATATCTTGATGAGACATGGTAGCACCATTTTTAGTAGATGGCCAGCAAGACAGAGTATTAAGGACTAATATGATCACCACTCAGCAGGCATTGCTATTCAAAACGATAAGCTCTTGATGGTACATAACAGAAAAGCTCTAGCCTTTCCCTCCTGTTCTACTACTTCTTGCTCATCAAGCTTCTTGTTCTGGGAGAGATCACACCAAGCAAACACGATTCAGTTGAGCACATACACGTATAGATGCACGATCAAGAAGAGAGTTAAATTTATCTTGCAGAGAAATTCTCTCAATTGTCAGAAAGGGAAGACTTTGATAAAAGCTTCTTCTATCCAGCTGTAGTCCTGATGTTTCCGGTTGTCAGAGCATCATGCATCTACAAATACAAGGGAAAATAATAGTTGACATTACAAGGAAAGAAATAGGAAAATTATGTTCTCTAATTATAATCAGGTATGTATTAAACAATTAAGAATGCAATTCAAGTTCTTTTGCTAACTCGTAGCTGACAAAAGTAAAAACTTGATTCTGCAGCACAAAGGCACATGTCAGACCAGTGAAGAGACAAGGAAAAGAATATCATACCACAAAATATATTCACAGCTTGACAATGACGGATCACTTGTATCAATTTTCACAGCTCATCATCCCAATAAGACTTGCTTAACGCACACAGCTTACGACCGGTTGTACTGATGTATTGATATTACATTATAAGTTTTATGACTCAATGGCTGGTTAGCAACCGAAGGTCTATCCCAAATCAAGCCCAAGTAGGTCAAAACAATCAGCCGTTTGCTCCCTCCAATGGACATTTCCTGCTAATTATATCTTGTGCCCTAACATTGCCTTAATACACACATCTTTGCTGACAGCAGCACTACAAGTGTAGGCCACAATGTTTTGCATGTGCACTGAAGGTGTTGGTTTCCACTCCTGTGCCTACAAGCACTTCACATGCAGGTACTTTAATAGGTAGATGAGATTAGTTTGTTCTCATGTAGAATATCCGACAAGAGGATGAAATTTCACAATACAGAACTGCTCCAAAATCTAGTATAAGCAAACTATAGCAAGCTTGTCCAGTGATTAATTTTTCTGTGCAGGGATACAGAGAGATACCCCTGTTATTCCTCTCAAGTTGAAAGCAAGCATATCCCAGATGAGCATGAACTAGCTGTCCAGTCAAAAAAATTGAAGTAAGCAAACATTATGGTTTTTGCTATGGCTAATGAACACCGAATAAAGGTCTCTCCAAATTAACTTAATTTGGTACAGGAAAGTGTCAGTACATACTAAACTAAGATTCTGCACTATAGTTTGCAGTACAGACATTGAACAAAAATGATTTCCTAAATAAATGCTACAGAATTAAAGTAGCAACCTCACAGGCAAGCATACATAGAGATATCCTTGTTATTCCTCTCAAGTTGAAAGCAAGCATATCCCAGATGAGCACAAACTAGTTGTCCAGTCCAAATTTTGAAGTAAGCACACATTGTGTTTTTTTGTTATGGCTAATCAACACTAGATAAAGGTCTATCAAAATTTACTGAATTTGGTACAGAGAAATGTGCGTACATATTAGTGGGTTTGCTACTGTACTACTCAAGCATACTTCTCTGAATATAGCTTTTGCCCAAAAATAATTGTACGCTTCCAAGCTACTGCTACTCACGATAAAAATATGTTATCTAAACTAAATGTGCATATGCTTAGAATTTTAAAAATGTTGTCATTCATATCATTTCCAAAGCTGCAGAATTATACAACATCCAACAACGATACAACATACTACTATGCTCCAAGCACACTTTTAAAGCAAGAGTACTTTCATGGATCAAGGACCAAAATATGCTGTAGATGATATGGACAGTTGAACACAATATTTTCTAAATGAAATGCTACAGAATTAACTATGAAAATTGGTAGCAACCTCACAGACAAGCATACCTGAAGGATGTAGTTTTCTTCTCAGGCGTTCCCAGATGGCGGAGCTAGACGCGCAGGGGTGCGGGCGACATGTGGAGAATGCTGGTTGGGTAGGACAAAGGATGGAGCGACGTTGTCCTCTGGACGTCGGAGCAGAGTACCTTGGAGAACTTGTCTGCAAAGGCCGCAGTTAGAACGTGGGAGGTCCGTCGAGGCAGCCAGACCGCCAGCGACGAGACGGTCGGGTGCTGGATCTGGACCTCCACTGGCCGCAACCGCCCGTCTAGGCACTGGATCTGGCCCGCCGCCACCGTCAGGAGGGTTGGTCCAGGGGTTGAGGGATTTGGGTCTGCGCTCTGCTGCGTTCCTACGGTGGCCCAAGGGAGTTTTCTGCAAAGGGACTAGCACCTGTGCGCTCAGATCCATCCACTAGTATCTGGACCATTTATCCCGGATCTGATGGCCCAGACAGATTTTTTCTATTTTTGCATCTGTGGCCCTTTTTCTATTGTAGTCGCTCCCAAATAAACACCACTCAAAGTTTTAAAGAGTTTCAGAGTTAACAACTCACTGATTGTTTCAGTATAATACAGATATCCTCTGAAGTTTACACACAGAAGAATTGATAAACATCATACTAACAATACGCTAACCTGATTTGATAGAGCTGTTGATGTGTGAATCTACTGAGATGCAATGATGTTTACATGGTTTAAAATGATCAAGCCGCATCTGCATATTGGTGTAAATATGACCTTCTGAGTATCGACATCAACGTTACACACATCGATTGGGTGAACTGTATAGAAATAGAATGTCCACAAGCTCTCTTCAATAGTCTGCAGCAATTTCTATAGGTGTCATATATCACACTGTTATGTACAGAAAAGACCAAGAGGAAAATATTATCAAGGATGATCACAATGTGTCACATAGCAGTATGCGCCAGACTATCATGTTTTGCAACCTCGTGCAAGTATGCAAGCGCTAGTAAAGCCTATCGCGCTACCACGGCTTCCAAAATAGGTACAACGGAAACAATGTGTCACATAGCAGTATGCGCCAGACTATCATGTTTTGCAACCTCGTGCAAGTATGCAAGCGCTGGTAAAACCTATCGCGCTACCACGGCTTCCAAAATAGGTACAACGGAAACAAGTGCACACATCCTGTCCACAGGCAACCACGAAATATAAGCAGCACGATGCGAAATAGAACATGACACGTCGGCCTGATCCAGAATGTAAAATCATCACTTAACCAACAAGCATCACAAGAGTAAAATGAAAACAAAGCTAATGCAATAAAAGAAGGGAGCAAACCTTGATGAACAGAACAAAGAAAAAGCAGACTGGATAGATGGATTCCAGGCGAAAAATTACAAAACTATACCAACACAACCAGATAACAAGATTCTTAGGATGAATGTGTAAACTGAAATACCAAAAAGAATCATATCCCATTCCAAGACGACTGTTTATATACATATAAAAAGTTTATGGACAAATGTGAATCAAAAGACCAAACAAACAATCTGAACCATGAATAAATAAACCACATCACTAATATGACCCAACATGCAAATGGCAATCATAAATACTTCTTAAGACACATTTTTAGGCCATACCAAGTTACCAACACAACTGGACACCAAGACGAGGAGGGAAAATAATTTCAAGGCACATTACTAATATGCCCCAGCATGCAAAATAACAATCAATAATACTCTGTAGACATATTTTTAAGCCATACCAACACAGCTGGATATCATAATGCATCTAGACAAATTCACAGGCAATGTATTTTTTTTCGGCCACATGGATCATCAATACCGGATCAGACAGGAGAGACTCAAGCAGAAGCAAAATATACATATATGTAAGCACCAGCAGTACAGAAATTCAGAGAATGAAATAGGAGAGATGATTCTTGTGATGGAATTACAATGTGACATAATGATTATTAACATACCTACATAATGATTAATGGAGTTACTCCAGCTTCAGCTTGCTCAAGAAGAAGGTTGCAAATGGCATCATACATTGCCTGAAAGACATTAATCAAGCACATCTCAGCTCGGTTCGACCGAGCAATGGCCAACAGATGTCTTCGAATTAACATCGACAACGGGCACCATCTAGGGCCTGATCAGCGTCAAACTGATATACCACGGCGACTTCTCAAAACCCTTCCCCAAGGGCTCGTCTGCCGAACATTACTACTTCCGTATCGTTCTTCTGTTGAAGAAGATGCATAAACAATGGGATTGCCCTTACCGAAATTCAACATAGTAAGCTTGGTGCAGATTACTGTATCATGAATAGGATATTTAAGACCAGAACACAAAAGAGTTGCTGTTACATGCATATGCAAAAAACTAAGCTCTAAAATTTATACAGAGATGCTATTCTCTTGCTAAGCTCTTAATTTTTTCTCCCGGAACAGAGATGCTATTCTCTAGCTAAGCTCTTAAATTTATACACAGTTTTGATAGAAACATGTGATACGTCCCTTGCTTATTGCTGATACTGCAACTGCAGTTTATATGAGTCTACTTTTGTGCTTCCATACACCTGTTATGAAGCATTCATCCTGACAAAAAATACAAAGGATGACATAGGACTCTTCTACCAATTCTAGAACTTGTTCCTTTCTAAACCAAGCATCAATCAAAAAGTCATGTCAAATTTGAACCAAAACACATATCAAACATCATACAGAGAGGGACAGATGTCAGAGGGGAGGGAAGTAGGACTGGGAGCAGGTCACCTAAGCAAGGTAGATCACGAGCGCCAAAATCCTACATGAGGCAGCATGGTGCAGAACAAACTATCGGGAAATTCGTGGATGCCATACAACTTAGAAATGATGCCTGAAATGGAAAGGTTGGACAAGGCATCAAGAATCATCTAAAGCACTTTTAAATCTATAAAACAACGGAATATAGACAGCAGGGAGATGAGAATGTATTCTTAAATTCATAAACCAGGAACACTAACTGGGCTTTCACACGATGCCTACACTTGAAAACCCGATGATTATTTTCTGCAGAAAAATCACACAATGGAATGGTATCAATGCATCGTATGGGGAAATTGCAAATCATGGGGTGGAAGTGGAGAAACCAATCATATACCTTGGCATTGACAAACTCGGTTATTCCAAAAGTTTGTAAGCATGGAGCTCTTCTATCTGAACCAAAACCCAATCAAGAACACAAGAGTCAATTCATAAGCAAATCCAGAGAGAGAGAGAGAGAGAGATGGATAGGGGCTCCAAGAGGAGGAAGCAAGCGAGGGGAGGAGGCGGCTGCGCCATTTGCTCTGCTCGCTTCTCTACACTTACGCGGCTTCCGGGGTTCTAGTCCAAGCCGGAGAGGAGCAGCTGCCGTTTGAGGCGCCCTGGCTTCCCTTCATCTTCTTCAGCAGCCTGAGTTGGACAAGGGGAGATAAAGCCCCACCGTTCCGCACCTGCTGCTCCTTGTGCCCCACGCCGACCTCTCCTCTACCCCGCGATGCGTGCACCGCCTAGAACTCGGGCCTCGCTGCTTCATCCCTCCGCCGCTAGCCTAATGACCGTCCCTACTCCTCCACCCCCGCCGTGAAGACCCTGTCGCCCTGGTCTCCCACGGCGACGACATGCGTTCGATCCGGGGAAGGGGGCGAGCAATGGGGAGTCGAGGAGAAAAACGAGAGGTACAAGAGGAGCCGGATAGGAGGTGGAGATGGACGGCGGCGGACGAGGGATGGAGGAGGAGGGACGGATGTGGCGACTGTGATTGGAGGCTAGGGTTCATATGGGGTTTGCACGCAGCAGCGGAGACCCCCACGACGGGCCGCACGACGCACGGTGTGCAAGGACAGGGTCGCTCGCACCCACGAATGTCTCACCCAGACAATAGGGAGGAAGAACGACTGAAAATTAAACGCGCGGTGAAAACTGGCAGAACAAATCTGACGGCCCAGACGAACCAGTTGACCAAAAGCAGCTCCATCGAACGGCCAAAAAAGCTTCAATCTGGGGGAGCGCTGAGAGGCCGAGTTGGCCAGCCTCATTATAGGTTAGAATGTTGATGACATGATCATGAATGGCGACGACCGTAAGTATATTGCCTTTGTGAAGACACGTCTTAGTGAGCAGTTTCTTATGTCTGATCTTGGTCCTCTTCGCTACTTTCTTGAGATAGAGGTCTCTTCTAACTCTGATGGATATATTTTTCTGATCGTGGTCAGACTCTTCTTCTGGATATATTTTTCTCATCGTGGTCCGACTCTTCTTCTTTTCTATATGTTGACGACATGATCATCAATGGCGACGACCCTGAGTATATTGCCTTTGTGAAGGCACGTTTTAGTGAGCGGTTTCTTATGTCTGATCTTGGCTCTCTTCCCTACTTTGTTGGGATAGAGGTCTCTTCTACCTCTGATGGCTTTTTTATTTCCCAAGAAATATATATCCAGAATCTTCTTGCTCGTGCTGCTCTTACTGATGAGTGCATTGTTGAGACTCCATGGGAGTTCAATGTTCAACTTCGTGCTACTGATGACCCTTTTCTAATCTAACGCGTTATCGTCATCTTGTTGGGAGTCTTTATCTAGATGTTACTCGTCCAGATATCTCCTATCACGTCCATATTTTGAGTCAGTTTGTCTCTGCGCCCACATTGGTTCACTATAGTCACCTCCTTCGTGTTCTCTGATATCTTCATGGCACGATCTCTCACCGTATGTTCTTTCCCTGCTCCAGTTCATTACAGCTTCAGGCTTATTCAAATTCTACGCGGGCTAATGATTGGGCTAGTGATCCCTAGGATCGTTGTTCACTTTTTGCTTACTGTGTTTTTCTTGGTGGTTCTCTCACTGCCTCGAAGACAAAGAAACAGACTACAGTTTCACATTTGAGTGCAGAGGTTGAGTCGCGAGCTATGGCTCTTTTGACGACAGATGTGACTTGGTTACGGTGGTTACTTCAAAAGTTTAGTGTTTCTGTCACTACACCTACTCTGCTCTTGTCTGACAGTACATGTGCTCATAGTGTTGCGCGCGACCCTGTGAAGAATGAGCTCACCAAGCATATTGGTGTTGATGCTTTTTTTTGTGCGTGCTGGTGTGCAAGATTCAGGTTATTGCTCATCAGTATGTGCCTTCCGAGTTACAGTTGGCGGATTTCTTTAGGAAGGCCCAAACTAAAGCACAACACGACTTCTATCTCTATCTCTCCAAGCTCGGTGTTGTTGATCCACCATGAGTTTGAAGGGGTGGGGGGGAGTTAAGAGTTATATATTTAGCAGTGTACCCCTTTGTATTTTCCCCGTTCTATAAAGGTTTTTTTGCATATTGTAAAACACTTGTACGTGTATATATAATGGCATATGGCCACCTGGAAATACAAGTTGCATATTTCCTAACAGGTACCTCCCTCCTGGTTAATGGCCAAAGACTTCTTAGCACTTCGTCTTTTCATGTTCCTTGACATACCATGCAGCTCATTTCTGGTGGTCAGATTGTTGACTCTGGTTGTCGGGTAATTCTCGACTTTGTCTCATGCTCTGTTTCGGACCGTCACACTGGTGCTCTCCTTGGTGCTGGCCCCTGATGTCGTAACTCCCAGGGCCTCTGGGAGTTTGACTGGCTTCACTTTCCCTCCGTTGCCACTGCCACTAGTCTCTCCACCTCTGTTGCCTTGTCTACCAGCTCTTTTCAGCAGTATGATCATCGCCTTGGTCACTTGTGTTACTCTCGTCTCTCATCCTTAGTTCGGTGTGGTCTTCTTGAAACGTGTGAGGCCTTAATGCACCAACTCGAACCTTTGCCCTCTATGTTCGTCTCAGGCACCCCCTTGATGATTGTCAACCGTATGTGGTCCTTTCGCTGATGCAGATCGCTTCGCTTTCCCCCAAGAGCTATGAGTTCTGCTCCTCGCAACATGGTCCTTGGGTCTTTACCGGTGACTTCAACTTGATCTAGCAGGCGGGGGGAGGGGGTAAGAATAACGCTACCCTAGAAAAAAGATAGATGGGCAGATTTCACCGTTTCCTTGATGACCTCGGGCTTCGCGAGATCAACCTCATCGGGTGGTGCTACAGTTGGAGCAACGAGCGACGGTCACCAACGTTGGTGCAGCCGGACCGCTTGTTTTGTTCGACGAATTGGGGGTAATGACATCCTAGTTGCTTTTTCGCGCGGAGTCCTCCATGGCATTAGATTCAGCCTATGCACCACGCTTTTCACGCCTAGGGCTCACCAATCCCACTTCAAGGATATCTGGCCGAATTTTGATGGCTTCCGCCAGGTGGTTACCGATGCCTAGCATGTGTCGTCGCACCTTCGCCCACTCTAGTGTTTGGGTGTCCTGCTGAAGCATACGGACAACACATTGCAGCCGTGGAGCGACCGGCATATTGGCAGCATCAAGCTACACCAGCTCATAGCCAAGGAAATCATTTTCCAGTTCAACGCGGTGCAGGAGTCTCGACAGTTGTCCCAAAAGGAGTTTAATCCGCGCAAAGAGTTGAAGCTTAAGTTGCTTGGTTTGGCCTCCCTCAAGTGCATCATCACCCGCCAGCGCTCCACTTCCACTAGCTAGCCGAGGAAGACGCAAACACGCGCTACTTCTACATCCATGCGTGCCACTGCCACTGCAAAAATCACATGGCTGCCATTGCCCGTGACAGTATTGTTGCCTTGACCCATGAGGATAAGGAGTAGACGCTGGCAGACTACTCGTCCATCATGGGTTGTGCCATCCCTCGTAGAGTTGTTTTACCGACTCGCTTTGGAGATCATCAAAGATGAGCTTGCCGTAGTCGTCCACCAACTATATTTGCTTATACCGGGTTGCCTCGTCGAGCCCAACGATGCCCTCATCGTCTTGTTGCCAGAGAAGAAAAACTCGAACAAGGTCACGCACTTCCACCTGATCTGTTTGTCGCATACCTTTGGCAAGCTTTTCTCCAAGCTGCTTGCTCTCCACGTCGTGCCTCGGCTCCCGGAACTGGTCAAGGAAAACCAGAGCTCCTTCATGCTCACCACTAAGGGCTTACACGCCAGACACATCGCAACCCTCATGCTCAAGGTTGACACTGCGAAGGCATTCGATTTAGTCTCATGGCCCTTCCTCCTATGGTCTCGCGGCACGCCGACAATGATAGCAAATTCACCGAGTTGGTCTGAATGATTCTGCCGTAGACACCCTCAACAGGGTGCCCGGAAGGCATATTCTTCACCGTCATGGCACGTGGCAAGGTGACCCCCTTTTGTCTTTGTTGTTTCTTCTTTGTGCTGGAGGTGCTCAACGCCTTGTTGGTCCATGCGAAGAGCGTTGTCATGTTAGAGCCATCGTGCTGGCGTGGCGTCAAGCACCTCATGTCCGTGTACAATGCCGACATGGTCGTCGTCCTGTCTTCGACGTGCGGCAACCTGATCTTGGTGGCACGTCGAGCTTATGCACCAACTTCGACAAGTGTTCCTTTGCACCAATCTGTTGCAGCATCGCCGAGATTTAAGTGATTAAGCTAAGCTTCGCATGTGCTTTCCCAGCGCTCCCGTGCACCTACCTCAGCCTCCCCTTGTCGTGCAAGAAGATTCGCATAGTCCACCCGTAGCCTCTTCTAGACAAAGTTCTCAACTGCATCCCCACTTGGATTGAGAATCTACTAAACATGCGAGGCTGGCTCATGCTTGTCAAATTAGTGCTTCTCTCCATCCTAGTTTATCAAGCCATCGCCATGGAACTACCTCTGTGGTTACTTACGGCGATCGAGAAGTACATTCGCTTTTTTCCTTTAGAGCAGGACTGACATAGTCAGCGACGGGCAATGCATGGTGGCCTGGAGCAAGGTGTGCTCCATGTGGAACTCGGCGGCTTCGGGATCCTTAGGTATATCTCTCATTTGCTGGGCGGATTCCTTGTTGAGCAGGGCACACTTCCTCAGTTCTCTTGTCCTGGTGCTCATGCTCAAAATGGTGTTGCTAAGCGCAAGTAGCGTCACCTTCTTGAGGTGGTTCGTGCGTTGATGATCATCGCCTCTCTTCCACCTCACTTTTGGGTTGAGGTAGTTTATACTTCTACCTATCTCATCACATTAATCCTTCCTCTGCTCTACAAGCTGACATTCCTCTCGAGCGTCTTTTTGGTCGTTCTCCTGACTACTCAACACTTCATTTGTTTGGTTGCATTTGCTACATTCTTCTTGCCCCCCGTGAATGCACCAAACTAACTACTCAGTCTGTTGAATGTGTCTTCTTAGGTTACATTGATGAGCAAGGGCTATCGGTGTTGGGATCCTGTCCGTCGTCGGATGCACATTTCTCGGGATGTGACTTTTGATGAGTCTCGTCCTTTATATCCACGTCCATCCTCTCCTTTGACCTCCCCCATTGAGGATATTTATTTCCTCACTTTTTCCAATACACTTATCACTCAAGTATTGCCCTCGTCCACCCATCCCACTGTGTCTTCCCATACTACTGTTGTAGACCCCACACCGTCGTCACCTGCGGCTTCCCCACCTCGTTCATTACCTGAGACTTCCCCATTGATTCCCCCTCATCATCTTCTTTACACTGGTTGTCCACGTGTTGTGAATTCTTCTGATGAGCCATCTCCCTCGACTATTGTCTTCTTCTGTTGGCAACGCACCGCCTCCAGCTTAGGCTACTTATGGCTTCCGAGCTCGCCCGCTTCTGCCTATTAACCGCTATGGTTATTCTAGCGCCGCTCTTCTTGAGATGACTTATCGTGACGTTGTTGCTCATCCCGAATGGCAGCATGTGATGGCATCGGAGATTGATGCCCAAGCATGCATCGGCACGTGGGATCTCATTTCCCTTCCTCCTCGTGCTCGTCTCATCACTTGTAAGTGGGTCTACAAGGTTAAGACTCTGATGGTTCTCTTGAGCATTACAAAGCTCGTCTAGTGGTGGGAACATGGTCATGACTACGATGAGACATTTGCTCCTATGGCCCACATGACCACTCTTCGCACACTTTTCGTTGTGGCTTCTGTTCACCGTTGGTCTGTCTCTCAGCTTGATGTCAAGAATGCCTTTCTTAGTGTTGAGTTGCAGGAGGAGGTCTATATGTGACCACAAGTTGGGTATTCTCTTCCTGATGACATGGTTTGTCGTCTTCATTGCTCTCTATATGGCCTTAAGCAAACCCCTCGTGCCTGGTCTGAGCGTTTCATCTCAATAGTGATTGCGTCTGGTTTTTCGGCGAGTGCTCATGATCCTGCACATTTTGTCGACCTTTCAACTCGTGGGCGAACTCTTCTTCTATATACATTGCCTTTGTGAAGGCTCGTCATAGTGAGTTTCTTATGTCTGATCTTCGTCCTCTTCGCTACTTTCTTGAGGTCGAGGTTTCTTGTACCTTTAATGGCTTCTTTATTTCCCAAGAGAAGTATATCCAGGATCTTCTTGCTTGTGCTGCTCTTACTGATGAGCGCACTATTAAGACTCCTATGAAGCTCAACGTCCACCTTTGTATCCACCTCCGCTCCCTACCAATTCGGCTAGGCATCCGTTGCCTGGTTGTGGGTTGCTATGTGCGCTGCCTCGATCCCACATCTTGTGTTGCCCTGTTGGGTGACACCATCACCGCACACTCGGGCACCACCATCGGCGAGCAGGAGCAAGAGCACGAGCAAGCGTCCTTTCAACCTTGTTTAGTCTGATGTCTGGGGTCCATCTCCTTTTGCCTTGGAAGGAGGTCATCGCTAGTATATTATCTTTATAGATGATTTCTCTTCACACACATGGATATACTTTATTTCTTCCACGCTCGGGCCCATGGGCGTGCAGCCCATGCGACAGAACAAGGCCCCCAATTTCCAGGGGCCCCGAAATTCCAGCACAAGGCAGCCCATAGCAAGCAGCAGGCCTGCTACTCGGTACCCAGTATGGGCCCATTAGCCGCCCCTCTAGCGCTAGTGCATCCAGCCGTCCAGGCCGCGTAGAGTCTCGCATGGAGCCCAGGCGTCGAGCGATCAAGGCATCGAGCCATCGAGGAAACCAGGTCGAGTGGATGAGTCCTCTCCAGCGCGGCCTCCTACTCTCATCTCTTGTTTGTTCGTCTCCTCTCCTCTTTTTCCAGTACGACGCTTGTCGCTCGGTGATCCTCCATCGGTCCATCCCCATCAGATTCAGCACGTGACGCTTCTATCAGCTGTCGGCCATCGATCCGTGAGTTTCACAGATCGCATTCCATCTACCAATTTTAATTTATGCCAATAGCTTGTTGTTAATTCTGTTATTTTCATCTTTTCTATACATGTTTCAAGATCCAAGTCATGTCTTCTCAGAATAGAAAACATGAATCCGGTTACCAAAAGCGTTTGAAAAAACAAAAAATAGAGAAGTTAGCTCGATTACAGAAAGGAGCCATGGATAAGTTTGTTGCAAAAGAACCACATGTGTCCTCTAATAATCAATCACAGGATCAAGACCTCACAGTTGATAATAATGTTGACCCTGATGTTGACAATGATCATAGAGATGAACAAGCAGAGAAAGAAAATAATGATGAGGTTGATGAAGATCTTATTGGTAACACAAACATTGATATGGATAATAATGGTGATGACATCGGGACAACTAGTATTGATGTTAACTCAAATACTTCACCTGTTGCGGATGTCGGTGGTTCTTTTCATGTTGACATATTTGATCCAAGAAATTGGGGTTCTCTTGATCCTAAGCAGATTGACATTTTGGCACAAAAGGGCCCTAAAAGAGACTCACAATTTCAGAAAAGTCCTAAGGATAGATATTCTAGCAGGTTTTCTGCACTATTCTATACTAGAATTATGTCAAATGGGGAGCATTGCGATAGAGATTGGCTTGTCTATTCTAAGGACCTCAATAGAGTATTTTGCTTTGGTTGTAAATTATTTACAGAAGGGCATAGAAAAAGGTCAGTTGGCAAACAAGGGGTGTGATGATTGGATACATCTTGCCAGTACACTTAAAGAGCATGAGACAAGTGCAGATCATGTTTTGACTACGACCACTTGGTATGAGCTGCGTACTAGATTGCAAAAGCATCAAACTATTGATAAAGATGCTCAAGGACAACTTGAGAATGAAAAGAAGCACTCGAGAAAAGTTTTGTTTAGAATTGTTTCCATTATTAAATTTCTTGCCAAGCATAATCTAGCCTTTCGTGGTAGTAACAGCAAACTATATGAAGATAGCAATGGGAATTTCTTGGGTCTGGTAGAGATGTTGGCTGAATTTAAAACAGTTATTCAAGAGCATGTTCGTCGTATTACAAATGAAGAAACTCATGCTCATCATCTTGATCATAAGATTCAGAATGAGTTGGTACACGTGCTTGCTTCAGCTATTAAGTTTAAGATTGTTAAGAAAATAAAGAGTGCAAAATATTTCTCGGTCATACTTGATTGTACCCTTTGTGTAGAAGAATCCTTTCTAGGATTTTTAGATGTAAATGATACGACTGGGCAAGTACTTTTTGAAGTGCTAGAGAATAAACTTATGCTTCTTGATCTTGATATAGATAATGTGAGAGGACAAGGTTATGATAATGGGTCAGATATGAAAGGAAAACATCATGGGGTACAAAGGAGACTTTTGAATGTAAATCCTAGAGCTATCTATTCTACTTGTGGTTGCCATAGCCTTAATTTAACACTTTGTGATATGGCCAAGAATTGTGGCAAAGCTAAAGACTTCTTTCGAATCATTCAACGCATTTATATAACTTTCGCAATTTTTACTAAGAAATGGAAGATTCTGAAAGATAACATAGATAGGGGTGACGCTCGAGTTAGTATCAGCTACACGTTGGGAGAGTCGCGTCGACAGTGTTAAAGCTATCCGATTTCAATGTGCAGACATTCGGGAGGCTCTACTTCGGGTACCAATATTTTTCTATCGATTATTATGTAATTCCTTTGGCTATCTCCAACTATAACATATATTTTCTTTCTTCTCATTTTAGGTATCCGAAACTGATAATGATATAAAATCGAGCAGCGAGGCAAAAGGTTTGGCAAATAATGAACTTGGGGAGTATGAATTTATATTGGCAACAGTCATTTGGTATGAGGAATTATATGCTGTTAATTTAGTAAGCAAACACTTGCAAGAAAAGGATATGCTTATAGATGTTGCTATTGAGAAAGTGAAAGGGTTGATTACTTTTTTCTAGGGGTATAGAGAAAGTGGCTTTTTAGAAGCATTGGAGATAGCCAAAAAAATTGCACTTGATATGGATAGTGGTACAACATTTCGTAAAAGACGAGAAATTAAAAGAAAGAGACATTTTGATGAGAACCCAGATGACACAAATGTTGGCACAGAGTCTGCAGAGGAATCATTTAGAATCGGTTATTTTACAACTATTGTTGATCAAGCAATTATGTCACTTACAAGCAGATTTAAACAATATGAGGGTTACCAAAAAGATTTTGGTTTCTTATTTACTTCCAAATCATAGCGGTCATTGGATAATGAGAGCTTGAAATCTTCTTGTGATAATCTTGAGGCTGCCCTTAAAAAAGATGGCAAATCTAACATTGATGCCAATGAACTGTATGTGGAGTTGAGGTTACTTAAAGATTTCATTCGAAAGGATGATATGGGGCCAGTTGAAATTCTAAAGTTTTTAAAGTGACATGATTGTTTTCCCAATGCAAGTATTGCATACAGAGTTCTATTGACCATTCCTGTGACTATTGCATCAGCGGAAAGAAGCTTTTCAAAATTGAAGCTATAGAAGTCCTATATGCGTACTACAATGACACAGCAAAGGCTTACTGATTTGGCCAAATAGCACATGAGAGTTAAGTGTTGGGGAACATTGATTACGAGGATATAATTGAAGATTTCATTTCAAAGAACACTAAAAGAATAGTGTTATTCAAGTAAAGACTATGCAACCAAGCTTCGAATAGGTATGATTCTTGAATATATTCCTTGCTATGTGAGACATTATGATATATACACTGCACCTGTTTTAATTTTCTATAGTGAGGATGAGGTAGGGCCAATTTTAGAGTTTCGCACAGGGCCTCTGATTTCACCGGCTCGGCCCTGATTTCTTCCCGTAGTGAGGTCTTAACTATATATAAGCGTTTTGTTGCCATGGTTCACACTCAGTTCTCTACGCCTATTCGTGTGTTCTATGCTGACTCTGCTGGAGAATATATATAGATGATTTCTCTTGACACACATTGATATAATTTATTTCTTCCCATAGTTAGGTCTTATCTAGATATAAGTGTTTTGCTGCCATGGTTCACACCCAGTTCTCTACGCCTATTCCTGTGTTCTATGCTGACTCTGCTAGAGAATATATCTCCAAGCTGTTACGTGTAGTCCTTGCTGAGCAGGATAATCTTGCTCGCTCAGAATGGCTCGTCTGTTGATAGTCACTACCTCTCTTCCGCCGCACTTTTGGGCCGAGTTTGTCTCCACTTCCATCTATCTCATCAACCTTCAGCAATCCACTGCTCTGCAGGGTGGCGCTCCTTTCGAGCGTCTATTTGATCGTTTCCTAATTATTCGACACTTCAATTGTCTGGTTGTGTTTGCTATGTCCTTGCCCCACGTGAATGCACCAAACTGACTAGTCAATCCGTTGAGTGTCTTCTTAGGATACAACGATGAGCATAAGGGATATTGTTGTTGGGATCATGTTGGTCGTTGGATGCCTATTTCTCGGGATATGACTTTTGATGAGTCTCTTCCTTCTACCCTTGTCCATCTTCCTTGACCTTTTCAGTGGAGGATATCTCTTTTTTTCTAATTTTCCCGACACTCCTATCACTCATGTTGAGCCCTTATCCATTCATTGTACTGCTCTTGCTTCTCCGATTATTGCAGATCCAACGCCATCATCTCCTATGATTTCCTCACCTCGCTTATCACATGATTCTACACCTTCATCTCCGGTGGCTTCCTTGTCTCTATCACCTGAGTTTATCCCGATGATTCCTGCTCGTATTCTTCCATCTTTTCCTCACTTTTATACACGTCATCCGCGTGTTGTGGATGCGTCTACAGATGTGCCATCTTGTCTCAGCCTACTTATGGCTAGCTTCCTCCTCAGCTTCGGCATGTTGAACGCATTAGTCTTCCAAGCGTTGGTGTTGTTGTTATAGAGCCGACTTCTTATCATGATGCTGTTCATACCAAATGGCACCTTGCGATGGCAGAGGAGATTGTTGCTCTTTGAGCGCATCGGCATGTGGGATATTGTTTCTCTTCCTCCTCGTGTTCGTCCCATCACTTGGTGGGTCTACAATGGTATGACTCGCTCTGATGGTTCTCTTGAGCTTTACAAAGCTCGTCTTGTGGCTCGTGGTTTTCAGCAGGACCATCGTTCTGATTACAAGTCCTGATTACGATGAGACTTTTGGCTCCTACAAACCATATGACCACTTCTCACACACTTCTTTTCTGGCCTCTGTTCGCCACAGGTCTGTTACGAATGTCTTTATTGATGGTGAGCTGCATGAGGAGGTTTACATGCAGTCACCACCTGGGTATTCTGCTCCTGACGACATGCTTTGTTGCCTTCATCGCTATCTCTATGGCTTTAAGCAAGCCCCCCGTGCCTGGTTTGAGCGTTTTGCCTCTATCGGATCGTGAAGTGGTTTGGAGTGAGACTGAGAAATACGGCAAAGGAGACGATAACTAGCGTATTAGGGGAATGAGGCCTAAACTGAATTGCTAAGATGAGTTATAGCCCGCTGCCAAAATGGCTGGTGTATTCTTCTCCAAAGTGGGCCACCCAAACAGGACCGAGTGGGATATAGTAATACTCTATCAAACCCAAATGATAATCTTCTTTTCTGGCAAACTTTAACCCCTGCTTTTTAATAATAATTTGACCCAAACACTGAACATAGCATTAACCATAATTCTTTATACATCACACCATGGTATTATAATCTACTAACATGTAAGGCAAATTTTAAAGAAGAGTTTGTGAATTCAATAAATGTTCACAAATTCAAAAAATATGTTTGCGAATTCAAAAAATGTTTGCCAATTCCAAAAATGTTCACGTTTTCAAAAAATAGTTTGTGAATTAAAAAAATGTTCACGAATTCAAAAATTGTTCACGGATTCCAAAAAAAAGTTTGCGAATTCAAAAATGTTCACACATTCAAAAATTGTTCACATATTCGAAAATGTTCAAGTATTCAAAACAAGTTGTTGAATTCAAAAAATGTACATGAATACGAAAAACTATTCACATATTGAAGAATATTGTGAATTCAAAAAATGTTCACGTCAAATTCAAAAAATGTACGTGGATTCTAAACAATTTTCAAAAATTCCAAAAATGTTCACGTATTCGAAAAATGTTTACGTATTCAAGACAACTGTGAACTCCAAAATGTTCACGGCGCATTCAAAAATTATTCACGGATTCTAAAAACTGTTTGCAAATTTCAAAAACGTTCACGTATTCGAAAAATGTTCACATGTTCAAAAAACCATCACAAATAGGAAAGTTAAAAAATTCAAAAATCATGAATTTGAAAACCATTCAGGAAATCATTTTTTAGCAATTCAACAATGAGAATTTTAAAGATTTTCACAAATTCGGAAAAGGTTCAACAAAATTAAAAGGAAAAAACGAACACGAAAAAACAAAAAGATAGAGAAAAACAGATAAAAGATGAAACAAAAAAACTGGTTGGAACGATCCCCAATACCCGACCGCTTCTGGAAAACTAAGTGGTTCTCCATCCCTTGATGCATCTTCGTTGGCCTCTTCAATTGAGCCCCTGACTAGTTTAGAGATTACACAACGTCGGTGTCTCGTAGCTGCTTTTTTTGGTTCTCCATCGACAGGTTTTCAAGGTTTTGCTACTTACTCTAATATCAGGTACACCTCCATGTATCCATACCTCCATGTATCCTTGGTCATGCGACTTACGATTCTTCCAATTTGTCCTCCATTCCACCTCCAGATTCTCCTGTTCATGTTCTTACTGCCGATGTACTTCCGTCCCAGTAGATAGTAAAGGCACTCTTGGCACTTTGACTTTTCATGTTCCTTCTTTTGCTCATGTTCCCCAACTTTACTACACTCGTGGTCCGCGTGTTGTGGATTCTTCCGATGAGCCATCTCCCTCGACTATTATATCTTCTTTTGTTGGCAACACACTGCCTCCAGCTCAGCCTACTTATGGCTTTCAAGTTCGCCCGCTTCTGCCTATTGACCGCTATGGTTACTGCGCAGCTCTTCCCGAGACGACTTCTTATCGTGAGGTTGTTCATCCCAAATGGCTGCATGTGATGGCATCGAAGATTGATGCTCTTGCCCACATCGGCACGTGGAATCTCATTTCCCTTCCTCCTCGTGCTCGTCTCAGCACTTGTAAGTGGGTTTACAAGGTTAAGACTGATGATACTCTTGAGCGTTACATAGCTCGTTTAGTGGTGAGAACATGGCCATGACTACGATGAGATATTTACTCCTATATATATGGCCCACACGACCACTCTTTGCACACTTCTCAATGTGGCTTCTATTCGCCGCTAATCTGTCTCTTAGCTTGATGTCAAGAATGCCTACATGTAGCCACCACCTGGGTTCTCTTCCTGATGGCATGGTTTGTCATCTTCGTCATTGTCTATATGGCCCTAAGCAAACCCCTCGTGCCTGGTTTGAGCGCTTCGTCTCAGTGGTGATTGCGGCTGGTTTTTGGCGAGTGCTCATGATCCTGCACTTTCGGTCCACCATTCAACTCGTGGTCGAACACTTCTTCTACATGTCGATCATCATTGGCAGCGACTCTAAGTACATTGCCTTTGTGAAGGCACGTCATAGTGAATTTCTTATGTCCGACCTTGGTCCTCTTCCCTACTTCCTTGAGATTGAGGTTTCTTCTACCTCTAATGGCTTCTTTATTTCCTAAGAGAAGTATATCCAGGATCTTCTTGCTCGTGCTGCTCTTACTGATGAGCGCATTGTTGAGACTCCTATGGAGTCAACGTCCACCTTTGTGTCCACCTCTGCTCCCTGCAAGTCTGGATGGGCATCCTTTGCCTTGCTGCGGGTTGCTATGAGCACTGTCTCAATCCCACACCACGTGTTCCCTTGTTGCGCGACACCATAACCGCACGCTCGAGCATCACCGCTGGTGAGCAGGAGCTCAGACAGTCGACGCGTACCTGGATTATGCACGGGACGAGCCGAGGGCAGGCGCTACCTAAAGTCGGGGCCAAGGGCGCACAGTAGGAGAACCTGGGGTGCTTAATCAAGCGTGTGGCACACAACCCGCAAACAGGAAAAGAACACCAAGCCGGATCAGCAGGTTACGGAGGGTGCACAGGCACGTGGGATGCTGGATCAAGTCCCTCTGCTGCCACCGCCGCCAATCTCTGCCGTTGTTGCCTTGTCTACCAGTTATTTTCAACAGTGGCATCATCGTCTTGGGTCACTTGTGATCTCTCATCCTTAGTTCGACGTGGTCTTCTCGGATCCGTTTCCGATGATGTCTCTAATTCGTGGTCCAGTTACATTATACTCATAGCAAGACAGTGTTTCGGCGTCCTTTCGACCTTGTTCACTCCGATCTCGGGGGTCCATCTCCCTTTGCCTCCGCTAGTGACTTCTCTTGACACACCTCGATATACTTTATTTCTTCTCGTAGTTAGGTCTTATCTATAAGCCTTTTGCTGCCATGGTTCTTCACACTCAGTTCCCTACGCCTATTCGTGTGTTCTGTGATGACTCTGGTGGAGAGTATATCTCCAAGCTGTTGTGTGGAATCCTTGTTGAGCAGACTTTGGTTCTCTTATCCTGGTGCTCATGCTCAGAATGGCCAAGCAAACCCCTCGTGCCTGGTTTGAGCGCTTCGTCTCAGTGGTGATTGCGGCTGGTTTTTGGCGAGTGCTCATGATCTTGCACTTTCGGTCCACCATTCAACTCGTGGTCGAACACTTCTTCTACATGTCGATCATCACTGGCGGCCACTCTAAGTACATTGCCTTTGTGAAGGCACGTCATAGTGAATTTCTTATGTCCGATCTTGGTCATCTTCGCTACTTCCTTGAGATTGAGGTTTCTTCTACCTCTAATGGCTTCTTTATTTCCTAAGAGAAGTATATCCAGGATCTTCTTGCTCATGCTGCTCTTACTGATGAGCGCACTGTTGAGACTCCTATGGAGTCAACGTCCACCTTTGTGTCCACCTCTGCTCCCTGCGAGTCTGGATGGGCATCCTTTGCCTTGCTGCGGGTTGCTATGAGCACTGTCTCAATCCCACATCCCGTGTTCCCTTGTTGTGCAACACCATAACCGCACGCTCGAGCATCACCGCTGGTGAGCAGGAGCTCGGACAGTCGACGCGTACCTGGATTATGCACGGGACGAGCCGAGGGCAGGCGCTACCTAAAGTCGGGGCCAAGGGCGCACAGTAGGAGAACCTGGGGTGCTTAATCAAGCGCGTGGCACACAACCCGCAAACAGGAAAAGAACACCAAGCCGGATCGACGAGTTACGGAGGGTGCACAGGCACGTGGGATGCTGGATCAAGTCCCTCTACTGCCATCGCCGCCAGTCTCTGCCGTTGTTGCCTTGTCTACCAGTTATTTTCAACAGTGGCATCATCGCCTTGGGTCACTTGTGATCTCTCATCCTTAGTTCGACGTGGTCTTCTTGGATCCGTCTCCGATGATGTCTCTAATCTGTGGTCCAGTTACCTTATACTCATAGCGAGACAGTGTCTCGGCGTCCTTTCGACCTTGTTCACTCTGATCTAGGGGGTCCATCTCCCTTTGCCTCCGCTAGTGACTTCTCTCGACACACCTGGATATACTTTATTTCTTCTCGTAGTTAGGTCTTATCTATAAGCCTTTGCTACCATGGTTCTTCACACTCAGTTCTCTACGCCTATTCGTGTGTTCTGTGATGACTTTGGTGGAGAGTATATCTCCAAGCTGTTGCGTGGAATCCTTGCTGAGCAGACTTTGGTTCTCTTATCATGGTGCTCATGGTTAGAATGGCGTGGCTGAGCGCAAGCATCGTCACCTTTTTGAGACGGCTCATCCGTTGATGGTCACCGCCTCTCTTCTGCCGCACTTTTGGGCCGAGTCTGTCTCCACTTCCATCTATCTCATCAACCTTCATCAATCCACTGCTCTGCAGTGTGACGCTCCTTTCGAGGGTCTATTTGATCGTTTATTCGGCGCTTCAATTGTTTTGTTGTGTTTGCTATGTCCTTCTTGCCCCTCGTGAACGCACCAAACTGACTTCTCAGTCTGTTGAGTGTGCCTTCTTAGGATACAACGATAAGCATAACGGATATCGTTGTTGGGATCATGTTGGTCGTCAGATGCCTATATCTCGGGATATGACTTTTGTTGAGTCTCGTCCCTTCTACCCACGTCCATCTTCTTCGGCCTTTTAAGTGGAGTATATCTCTTTCCACAATTTTCCCGACACTCCTACCACTCCTATTGAGCCCTTATCCAGTCGTCGTACTGCTCCTGCTTCTCCGATTATTGTAGAACCAATGCCATCATCTCCTATGATTTCCTCACCTCGCTTATCACATGATTATCACCGGTGGCTTCCTTGTCTCCATCACCTGAGTTTATCCTGATGATTCCAGCACGTATTCTTCCATCTTTTCCTAACTTCCATACAGGTCGTCTGCGTGTTGTGGATGTGTCTACTGATGTGCCATCTTCCCCGTCTCAGCCTACTTATGGCTTGCGTCCTCGTCCGCTTCGGCCTGTTGACCGCCTTGGTCTTCAAAGCGTTGGCGCTGCTGTTCTTGAGCCGACTTCTTATTGTGATGTTGTTCATACCAAATGGCACCTCGTGATGGCAGAGGAGACTGCTGCTCTTGAGCGCATCGGCGCGTGGGATATTGTTTCTGTTCCTCCTCGTGTTCGTCCCATCAGTTGGTCGGTCTACAAGGTTAGGACTCACTCTGATGGTTCTCTTGAGCGTTACAAAGCTCGTCTTGTGGGTCATGGCTTTCAGCAGGAGCATGGTTCTGATTACGATGAGACTTTTGCTCCTGCAAACTGTATGACCACTATTCGTACACTTCTTATTGTGGCCTCTGTTCGCCACTGGTCTGTGTCTAGGCTTGATGTTAAGAATTGCCTTTCTTAATGGTGAGTTGCGTGAGGAGGTTTACATATAGCCACCACCTGGGTATTCTGCTCCTTACGACATGCTTTGTCGTCTTCATCGCTCTCTCTCTCTCTATGGCTTTAAACAAGCCCCTCGCACCTGGTTTGAGCGTTTTTCCTCTGTGGTTGCTGATGCTGGTTTTCAGCGAGTGCTCATGATCCGACGGCGTTTGTCCTCCTTTCTGCTCTTGGTAGGACTCTTCTTCTACATGTTGATGACATGATCATCACCGACGCAGACCATGAGTATATTGCCTTTGTGAAGGCATGTCCTAGTATGCGGTTTCTTATGTTTTATCTTGGCCCTCTCTACTACTTTCTTGGGATGAGGTCCCTTCTTGCTCAAAAATAATAATCCAGGATCTTCTTACTCGCGCTGCTCTTACCGATGAGCCCACTATTGAGACTCCCAACATGGAGCTCAATATTCACCTCCCTGCTACTGATGTTGACCCATTGTCTGATCTGACGCTTTATCGACATTTTGTTGGGAGTCTTGTCTATCTGCCTGGCACTCGCCCGGAAGAAGAAACAGACTGCAGTGCCCCCGTTCGAGTGCACCTCCTCCGCGGCGTCGTCGCTCCACTTTCCTACTCTACCCTCCACTATATGCTCTGCAGCATTGTCGTCATGGCCAAGATGGTGGCAAACTCGCTAGTGTCGATGCCTCTCACACCATGTTGCTAGAGCCTTCATCCTCTCAAGTGGCATGAACGGCCGAAGGGGACAATGCCACCATGGCTGTTGGCATGCCCTCTGTCGGATCGTGAAGTGTTTGGGAGTGAGACTAAGAGAAATACGGGAAAGGGGATGATGACTAGCGTATTAGGGGAATGAGGCCTAAACAGAATTGCTGAGATGAGTTATAGGCCCGCTACCAAAATGGTTGGTGTATTCTTCTCCAAAGTGGGCCACACCTTTCATGCAAACATGACCGAGTGGGATATAGTCATACTCTATCAAACCCAAATGATAATCTTCTTTTTTACCCTGCTTTCAAATAATAATGATTCAAACACTAAACATAGCATTGACCATAATTCTTTATACATCACACCATATCCTTAGGTTCTACTAACAGCGAATTTGAAAAAAGAGTTTGCAAATTAAATAAATGTTCACAAATTCAAAAAATATGTTTGCAAATTCGAAAAATGTTTGCCAATTCCAGAAATGTTCACGTATTCAAAAAAAGTTCACGGAGTAAAAAGATGGTGAATTCCAAAAATGTTCACGTATTCAAAAAATGATCACATATTCAAAAATGTTCACGTATTCAAAACAAGTTCATGAATTCAAAGAATGTACATGAATACGAAAAATTGTTAAATCATTGCGTCGAATTCAAAAAATGTTCGTGGATTCTAAAACAATGTTCACAAATTCCAAAAATGTTCACGTATTCGAAAAATGTTCTCATATTCAAGAGAAGTGTGAATTCCAAAAATGTTTACAAATTAAAAAATGTTAAGGAATTCGAAAAATGTTCACGATGAATTCAAAAACTGTTCACGGATTCTAAAAACTCTTCACAAATTCCAAAAATGCTCACGTATTCGAAAAATGTTCACATTCAAAAACTATTCAACAATTGGAAAAGGGTTCAAATTTTTTTTTTTTAAAAATCACTAATTTGAAAACATTCGGTAATTCAATTTTTTAGCAAATTCAAAAATGTGAATTGAAAATTGTTCACAAATTTGAAAAAGGTTCAAAAAATTTATAAAAAGGAAAAAGAAAAAGCGAACATGAAGAAAAACATAGCGTTGACCATAATTCTTTATACATCACACCATATTTTTTAGAATCTACTAACATGAAACCCATATAAAAAAAGAATAAATCTACACATGTAATTTACATGTACCATTATAATTATATTGTTTTAGAAATCCTACGTAGGTTTGTCTAATGTCTAGACCCATGTCTATACTCTACAACACGTTCTATACTCTACAACAATGTACGTTTGTAAATAGAAGGGTGTGGCTTAATTTATCACCATCGTCTCGACGGTAATCTCTATTCCCAACCTAGGGGTGTGCATTACATGATGGGAAAAAAATCTCTGAACTTCGCCAAAAACTTACGGAAGTAAATGTAACTCAAATAAACAGTTCTGTATGCGATTTCAAAAAAAGATATAATGGCAAGGTGTTTAACAAATCTGCATGCATGTTGTATCGTTCTTATCGAGTGAACAAAACAAATATCAGGATGGATACTAAGAAACAGAATGCATACCACCACTAGCTCTGTCTGTCACAGAATGTTGCGTGATAAAAGCCAGCCATGCTAACTCAGCAGCTTCCTCAACTGACATGTTGAATTCGTAACTGAAATGTAAAGCACAAACATAAGGGATGCAACTTCAAGATAATATGAACTGTGAGCAAAGCAACATATAGAGGTATAAAAAAACATACCCCTCATCCAAGATACCATAAGCATACAAAGAACTAGAGAACTGGCTGCTTTCCTTGAGCCTTGCACCCTCGCTATCAACATAGTACCAAGACCGGACCCTAGAAAAAGAGCGGAATTGTTAAGCATAGACCTACATACAGCTTAATGACACTAAAATATGTCAAAGGGCCGCTCACAGTTCCATTGAATCCAACAATCATTGTACTGATTGGAAGTACCATCCCACGGTATGAAAATAAAGGATATTAGCCAACGTCTTTAAAGAACCAGCAATAGAAATCCTTCGCTTGTTAATGAGCTCATGGAGCTCATCAAGCTCATGAACCTCTGAAGGAAGAAACTATTGTTATTCCTACTATCGTTACTATTAAAGGGGAGTGCGGTTGTGATGGTAGGTCGTGGTACGTCAATTCACATGTTTGTGTGTCGCTTCCTCGCCTCCTCTCTCAAACAAATACTTGTCGACGAGTGGACCCGCCAGCTCTCTCCCCTGCCTCATCGACTCACTAGCCCCGATCTGATTTCTTCTTCCTCTCTCGTTAAAAGCGAGCGCGGCCACAGCTAGGGTTACTATCGTGTCCAGCCGTCGCCGCCTCACACCGCTGCCCAGGTTGCTATCGGACACACCAACCAAGAACTGCAGTGTCGGACACGAGCCTAGGTCGCCCTCGTTTGTAGATGCAAGATGTAGCTTGCCATCTTCTATGTCACGTACGACCTTCATCTCTACCTGCTTCCCAGCGTATCGAACAGAGGCACCGTGGCAGGACTCAAGGTGCAGCAGCTACTCCATTTGTACGTGAGCCATGGGTTCAAGAGAGTTTCTTGGAGTTCTCATGGTCCCTGCTTGGGCGGACGCCGAAAGGGTGAGAGTCGGTTTGTTAAGGCTTCCCTGGTATTTGTCTTCAATACCAACGTATTCTTTTCTCATCACTAAGCTTTTGCCGCGCTCACTACTTGTTTCTTGCACTATATGGCTAGATCTAGCTTCTTCATTTATCCATCATTTTTCTTTAAAGTCCACCGACTAAACGTACAAGAGCTTGGCGATTCTTTCTGGCTGCAGCTAAAACTTTATATTAAAGTGAACTTTAGTTTGGTTGGTTCCTTGTTCATAGAAACCGGCAGCAAGAAATAAGGCTAGATTAGCCACGGCAACATCAACCAAGTTTATGAGCATGTACCTGGACCCTCCTGTATGGCAGTTGATCCACCTTACATGAAGATTAAAGTCATCTACATCAATATATTAATTTTGCTGCTGGCATGCATCTCTTGGAGAAATCTTAGGGCAAATATTTTTTTCTTATTTTTGCTTTCTTTAGAAATCTTGGAGAAATTTAGTGTAGGCACCTTCAGTTCTATAACATAGGTGAATGTAAAAATTACTACAATTAGCATTGTATCACAGCAGTGGGCTAATTCTGTAAAGAAATGCAATGATGTAATGTTCTTGGTTAAACTTCAGTTCTATATATACTTAGTAATGCAAATTCAAGAATTAAGTTTGCAGGCATGTCGTCATTGTAGTCCTGATAGATATTTTGCTTATTTGTATTTACGTGCATTAACAGAGTTACTAATATTGTTTCGATATTTCGTTAGTAGAAGACTAGATTGTGTCTACAACCATTGTGCATCAATGCGATCCAAAAATAGGCAATTCGAGGTGGATTTCACTTGTGGTAGAGAGAAGCACACAGTTCAGATAGCAACGCGAGACTTTAAGGTCACAGATAGATTGTCGTGGAATAACTCAATTGATGGGATGTAGGATTCACATCGGTGCAGATTGCCGAGTACCATGCAAATGAAATGTTGGTTGCAAAATTAATGCCTCTTTGTCGAGGTAAAATTGATAAGAGTTAAACTCGGGAAATATTTTTTTCCATCGATCTTTTAGTCTAGCAAGTAAATATTTTTTCCGTCATTCTTTTAGCTCGATGTAAACAATATAATTGTTTGTGCAGCCACAAGTATGCTACCTTCCGTTTCATAAACAGATGTCCTACTACGAAACATGCAGTAAAAAAGATAGCTCGATTAATAAACAATATAATTGTTTGTGCAGCCACAAGTATGCTACCTTCCGTTTCGTAAATAGATGTCCTACTAAGAAACATGCAGTAAAAAAGATGTAAGTTTGACTATTACAATATAAAAGATATTCACATTTGAAAGATAAATGTTATTTTTGATTTATCATGTTCTGGGTTTATCATGTCCTGTAAATTACAGAACTATTTCTGACCAAGAGAGAGATATGTGAAACTCATGATTTAGCTCACTTAAATATAAAAAAATTATTTTAGGAGAGACCATCTAGCGTACTCAATTGTGGCATTGGTCATGCTATTATTTTTATTTTGATGTCTACTTATTTCTTTTAAAATTGAAATCAATATTATTGGTAGCAGCACATTCAGTGGTGATGCAAGAACATTCCAGCTTGCCTGAAGAACAAAAAGTTCCATTATTTTGTGAGTCTATACAATTGTTTGCTTGCATTGTATATTAAACTTCATGTGAATTTGCATCACTTGCACCCTAATCTATACCGAATATATACCTATACTAACTGCCAACCCCAAGAAAATTCACACGCTAATTATAAAATAAAAATTTCTGAATCATGATTATTTTTTGTCCATACAAGATAGTTAGAGTGTAATCAACTGTACATAGACCCTACATTATCAATATATGCAGATGAAGAATACAAGACTTGCACTCAGGCTTGGTTCCTTTCGTTTGTGCCACATCCATTGGAAGTGAGTTTTTAGCTGTCTTTCTTTGTGATAAAATGTGAAAAATTCAAATCCAATGTTGATATCTTTTCTTTCCAGAATGATGCTTTGTTGGTCTTTTTCACCTATTGTCTCACATGTTGAATGTCTAGAGCATACTTAGATTTGCTATTTCTGTATTTTGTTTTTGTAGACTTAGTAAGGGCACAGAGATATAATATTTAAAAGGTGCAGGTTGAAATATAACTGACAAAAAACATATATAAGGAAAAAGGTCTTACTAGAGATCGTCGTTTATGATGCCAAATTCTCTCCCCTCACAATTCTTGGCTTGTTGCCTTAGGCTGATGACTCACCTAATAAAAATCTATATCTATCTATCTATATCTATACCTAATATTAAAGGGTGGAGGATTTCATAGTTCTCCATACGTCACGCTTTTCTATCCGTTGATTTCATGTTAATCATAAACATTGACGGCTGAGATTTAAAAGTAGATCTATGTTTTCTTTGACGTGTAGATCTATGTTTTTTCCTATCTAAAAAATGTTCCAGATCGATCTCATCTGGCTGGCTCGACTAACAATCCCTAGCGATCGATATGATCTGGTCCTAGCGATCGATATGATCTGGCGGGTCTAGCGATCGATTTTTTTTTTTTTTAGAAATCCCTAGCGAAGGATCTTTGGTTGGCCCAGGCTAACTCGATCCGATCGACCGGTCCAAGCCCAGCTAGCGTTCCTAACTGGAATCAATCGTGATCTTTCCTTGCTCCCCTTGGTGAACGAGTAGGCGAATCCGAGGTGGCCGGATGACGACGATCATGGCGATCCGCCGTACTCGACCACGGTTGGTTCCCTCCGATGGTGGGTGGCGATGGATCCAGGCGTGCTCCTCTCAGAGCTCCCCGTCGTCATGCTAAAGGGCGTCGTCGCCCACGTCTCCACGTGCCGCCGTCCCGCCCCCCCAGCCGTCAAGCCATCCATGCTCGAACTCCATTTGCCGCTCTTGAGACCGAAACATCCTGCGTCTACAGGGCATGTGCATCGTGTGACCGCCCTCCGGGCTGATTCCCATCCTCCGCGCGTGCCATTGACACACTTTGAGCCCGCAGGGCAAGTGCATCGGCGCCCCAGCACCACAGGCTTGGATAGCCGCCACGCCTCGCAAGTGGCTTGAGGACGACAACACCATTGGGGACGACGTCGCTATGGCCAAATGGATTGCCAAGAACGGAGTAGCTAGCCATGGCCAATTGCCAGGAAGGAGAGGATCACGAGAATGAGTCTCCCGCCTCAGCACTAGGGGCTGGAGCTCAAGATCCCTAGCTTCTTCTGATGCCCGATCTTGTTTGACGTAATGCGGTCTCCGGTGGACACTGCACCAGCGTAGAGCACGACCACCTGAACGACCACGACATCAGCTCTACTTCAGCTGTAGCAGAGCGGGTGCTTGCCGGCGGCAAGGCAGATGGTACTGGAGCTGCTCAAGATTTACAAGGTGAACGCCAAGAGCTGCCTCGCCGGCTATCATGCCGTTCTAACCAAGCTAACAGGGGATAATTCCTTTTTTTTCATGTCTTCTTTTTTTTTAATGTATAAGTTGATGAGGAACTACGGAAGAATTGATTGGTTCAGAGAACAAAAAAAATAAGGCACCCGTACTATTAGGGCGCCGGTGCCATCAGGAATGACGTCGCTGCCGGCCACGGATCGCAGGGCCCTCTTTGTAACATCCCCATGTAATAGCTACAGTGATCACTTTTTGATAATGCCAACTCATCATGCTTAACAGTGCTTGATCATCATTTGCATTATATCTCATTTAAAATTCCAATTCAAATTGAACTTCAAATTAAAGTGGAAAATAAAAGTTGTTCCAATTTGAAAATAAAAAATGTTCATTAAATAGCAAATAATCCATTTCTAATTATGTTCAGGAAAACAACATCACCTAAAATACCTAGATGACACTAACATCATCAAAACAGTACCAAACAGCAATAACTAATCCCATTTTAATTAGTGAAATTACAAATGAAATCATATTATCTCCAAACCAATTTCTGGTAGTACTAGATAATACCTAGTATTTAAATGGACCAGACTCATATTTTACAAAAGCCAAATTGTAGCCAAACATTTTCCAAAACAAAAATAAAGACAGAAGAAAGAAAAAGAAAAAGGAAAGGGGCAAAGGCCTACTGTGCACTTGGGCCGCAAGTGCACAGAAGCCAGCCTAGCCCGCCTCACAGGTCGTCGTCCTCCTCGGGCAGGTGTCGACGCGCGCGCGCCCGTGCGCGGATCGCCTCGCTGTCAGCCATCCGCCGCCTCCCCCAGGTGGATAAGGCCACCCTCGAGCCTCTCTCGTCCTCCTCGAAACCCTAGCCTGCCCCATTCGCCCCCACTCGCCTTGCCTCTCTCTGTCTCGCACCTCGCCCGAGACGCCGTCGCCGCCACCGCTCGATCCCGCGTTCTCCGTCGTCCCCAAGCCTCGCTGAGATGTCGTAGGGCATCGCCGTCGTCCGCTACGTCGATTGGTGCACGCCATTGGAGCCGGGAGCCCCCATCGCGAGCGCTACTTCTTCTTCTTCCTCCTCGAGCTTCTTCTCCGTCGTCGATTCACCGCCGACGAGCCTCCCCGAGCAGGCTTGAGCACACCTGCAGGCTCACTGTAAGCCCGCGCGTTTTTTCCCCTCTCTCTCCCTCGCGTTTCCGTCGCCGTAGACGCCGCATTGGAGATGGCCGAACCCCACGCCGCCGACGAGCTCGTCGTCGCGGTCACAATCGCCGTTGAGCTCAACCGAGCTCATAGCCGTGCTCAGCTCGCCCGTACGGACTCAACGCACCCCCACACGCGCCTCGCCGTACCCCGTAGAGCCATACCCGAACACGGCCGAACTCCGGCGTCCGCCTCACCGCTCACCGTCGTAGATTTCGGCCGTCTCCGGCCGAGCCAGTACCATCGCTGGATGCGCCACTTCGCGCGCGTTCGAACGCGACCTCCCGCGTTCAAAACGGTGGCCTGTGGCCGATTTCCGGCGAAACCCGAGGCCGCGCCGCCGCGGATTTGGTCGCCGGCGTGATTCCGGCGACGGCGCCGACGACGCCAACGTGGCCCGACATGTGGGGCCCCCGGTGCCACTGACTGCTGGGTCCCACTGGCCCCGTTGACTGGGTTGACCAGTCAACGGTGCTGACTGGGCACCCACGGTCACTGACATGTGGGTCCCGCGACTAATTAAGCTAGTTTAAATTTAAACCAAAATTAATTAGTCTATTCAGTCACTGACAGGGTGGGCCCACCTGTTAATTAACTTAATTAGGTTAGTTTAATTAAATTAACCTCTGTTTAGTTAGGTGAGTCACTGACCAGTGGGACCCACTGGTCAGGTTTGACTCTGGTCAGCCGAGTTGACCGCTGACGTCACCCCCACGTCATGCTGACGTCACAGCTACTGTTTCGGATAATTCGGAATTAAATAATTTCAGAAAATCAATAAAACTTTGAAAAATCATATAAAATAAAACGTAACTCGGATGAAAATAATTTATATATGAAAAACGATCAAAAAAATGTGAAGAATCCGAATATCCTACCCACATACCTGCCACACCCCTCTAACATACCGAACATGGAACTTTTTGCCTGATTTCGATAAATGAATAGTGCATGACCTTAATAAAATAAATCCAAATAAATTCCTAAGTTAACTAAAATAATTAGATATGCATTATATCACCCCTGCATACCATTTAGGCATGTCATGCATCGCTGTTGCATTTTTACCGTAAATTTATTGTTTCTTCCCCCTCCTTCCTCCCCGATAGACGCCGAGACCGCCACCGACGCAGCTGAGTACGACTACGCTCCAGACGAGCAGCCCCTCTCATCAGAGCTTCCAGGCAAGCAACCCTCCCTTGACGCATGCCTATATCACCTATTTCTTCTCCCTCCTGCTTGCATTAGAAAATTGCTACTGCTTTGTTTTATCCTATTCTGATGCATAGCCTGTTCTTGTAACTGTTATTGATACCTGCCTGTTATCCGAGATGCTTAGTATAGGTTGAATGGTAAACCATCTGCGGCCCCTCTTCCTTGCTGTAGTTGCCCCGCCTTAGTACCTGTGCCCCGATCAATGTGATCGAACGGGTTGAGAACAGCACAACACCGCACACCCCCTAAATTGCTCGTCTCTGCAGAGCTGGCATCGAGTGCCGAGGGTGATACCTCTTATCTCACTTCCGATGATGCCTCTGTAGAATAGCTATCCGGTTGTGAGTTACCGAGGGTGATTCCTCTTTCATCACTTTCGATAAAGCTTCCGTCGTGCAACTCCTCGAGTGGGAATCCATCGAGGGTGATTCCTCGGATTCCTTCTCGATACTTTGGACACACGGATACTTTGGCCTTGTTGCAGGCGGGTCGACCCCGAGGGGTACCCGCGGGGAAATGTGAAGTCGGGTTTGCCAGGAGGGCACCCGCGAGTGATACTGTGGCGGAACGACAGGGCAGGCGGAGACCACCCTGATCGTGATCCGTGTGTTACCAAGTCGGAGCGACAGAAATCCTGATTGTCTCTGCGAGTTACTAAATACACCTAACGGATTTGGGGATTTGATCTGAGTGGGTCGTTGGCCCTATACGCACTACCAACACGTGGGATAATGGTTATGGGACCCTCTACGTCGTATGTATCAGCCGAAAGCTCTTCAGACGTCACAGCTTAGAGATGCGGGCTGATTGCTGGGGTGGGCTGGTTACGTCACTGTGTATACAGTGTCGCGCCTGGGCCCCGCCCACCCACGCAACGTGCAGGAGTGCAAAGGGCGATGGCCCAAGACCCCTTCGCACTTAGGATTTAGACCGGCGTGCTGACCTCTCTGCTGAGCCTAGGTAGGACTGCGTCGTGTCGATCACCCGAGGCTGGGCATTACCCAGCAAGTGTGTCCGGCCAGATGTGATCGAGCATGTTGGGTAACAGTAGTGCACCCCTGCAGGGAAGTTATCTATTCGAATAGCCGTGTCCACGGTAACAGGACGCTCGGAGTTGTATCCTGATCCACTACAACTACAAACGGATGATGATTCAATATTAAACTGTTAATATTGCTCTCGGGATCGCTTTCTCGCAGGGAGTCGAGAAAGGATCTCAGGGCGTTGCTATTATATAACCACTATTATATGCTACTGTGTTCTACTCTCTTCTGATGCTGCAAGATTGCTTCAAGATGCTAGTCTTCGATAGGCTAGGCTTCTTCCCCCTCTATTCTGGCATTCTGCAGTTCAGTCCAAAGATATAGCCCCATTCCTTTGACACCGATGCATACTTAGTATAGTTCTGATGTCAGTCTTACGAGTACTTTGGATGAGTACTCACGGTTGCTTTGCTATATTTTTCCCCCATACCTGCTTGATGCAATCAGACGATGGAGCCCCGGAGCCAGACACCACCGCAAGAGACTACTACCAGGAGAGTCCCGGAGGCACGTACTACTGGGTTGAGCCAGCCGACCAGGAGTAGTTCGGAGGCCCTAGGCAGGAGGCCTTCGCCTTTTCGATCAGTGTCGCTGTTTGTGCTAGCCTTCTTAAGGCAAACTTGACTAACTATGTCTGTACCCCAGATATCATTTGTGTGTATGACTTATGTATTCGGGTCCTCGTGACCCCTGGTTTGTAATATGAAGATTTATGTTTAAATTTGAATTTAGAGTTGTGTTGTGATATCTTCCCGTGAGTCTCTGATCTCGAGCGTGCACGTTTGCGTGTATGATTAGTGCACGGTCGAGCAGAGGCGTCACACTCTTCGAGGTTGATTTCTTCTTGTAAATGGTTTTTGTTTCAATTTGTGTTTGGCTTCGGTGCATGCATTACAGGACGCGGATGGGAACTGGCACGCAGGACTATGGCGGCTGGGGGCGGCGGTGGACATGTAGCAGTTGTATTGGCGGAGGGCATCATCAAGGTCTCTGTCCATGGCAGCACCTACTTCGCGCTGGCCAAGCACCATGTGCGTTCTCTATTTACAGTACTATTATTGATATGTTCCTCCTGCAAATGATAACATATAATCATTTTTTGGGTGAAAATAACATTAATATATATGTTTGCTTCCTGCAAACATGATGTTGTGATGTTCTGTAGGCACACTCGCCTGATAAAAAGGTGATCAGTTCTGGCTAGCCACTCTCACCTGATAAAAAAATGTGATGTTCTGTAGGCACGACCAATGATGTGTATAGTTGTATACTGAGTTGTATCACTTGTATGTAGCAATTCTCACATGTGTATACAATACAAAATCCTATTTCAGGGATAAGCTAGGTTGGTAAAGGACGTGAAATCCTATTGTTGTTCTGACAATTTGGGATTTTATGGAAGGGAGTTTCAGGAACATATAGAAACTGGAATTCCAAGCACTTTTTAGTTGAGAAATTGGGATTGATGAGACCCATTAATTTGTTCCATGGCAACGCACGGGTAGCATCCAAGACCATAAATTAGTTGATGAATTATACCAAAAACCATTAACATTGTTCTGAATCATTTGCTCCTGTAGATTTTGAACTAGCGGTTCATTGAGTAGTCTGAGATGGTGAAAACTGAGGGTTGGGGCAATGGAATTTTCCCTCTTATTTGCTTAAACCTGTAGCTGGTATTAAACTTAATATAAAACACAATGCCTAAATTTCCATAACACAAAGAAAGTATAAGGATTATAGGTTCTCCAAGTTCGGTAAGTTCTCATCATACTTGAATCAAGCTTTTTTGTATGTGCCACTGGATTTGAATAGACACCTATTTTGTTCTCCCGTTGCAACGCACGGGCATATGTGCTAGTAACTAATAATTTGAATTATACAACGCATAATGTCAGTTTATCTCTCCGTCAAGACATGTATCCTTCAATAGTGTACTAGACCTTATGTAGAGAAAGAAAGATAGAGAGGACTAGTTCTTGTTAATTTTGTCAGAGAGATGGGAGAGACACACATGGAAAGATGAAACATCAGGGGGACTTCGGTGCTGCTTCTTGATCTGCTCTTTGAGTGAGGAGGTAAGAAACAGGGACATAGAGGAACATTGGGCTTAAAATTTATAGAAACTAGAAGATTGACAGCTGGAAGCCATGCTGCTTTCTGTTCCCATCGAATTTTGTGTGAGCAATTTGGTTGGGCATTACGTCAAACATGTGGAAGGCATAACACACATGTACACAGCAACTCCAACGGCATGCAGTAATCAAGAAATTTAGAGCAATGGCATGCAGTAATCAAGAAATTTAGAGAAATGGCATGCAGTAATCAGAATATTTAGATCAAAAGAGGGAATCAAGTAATGACCAAGAAAACAGATCAATGATGATGAAACTTACATCTCGTCGTGGCTTCGTGCTTGGAGATGAGGCGTGCAAAGAAACATAGAGAGGAGACACGCTGGACGTCGCTGAGCTGATGCGATTGTTTCCCACATGGCCCAGTTTGTCCATCGCTCTTGTATGAGGAGCCGGCAGATAGCGGCGTAGCGCCCCACAGCGTGCGCTAGGAGAGAACACGGAAGAGCACAGAGCCGTGGACGTCGAGGGGAGGCGGCAGATCGGACGCACGACTCGATTGCCGATCTGCGGAAGGGCGGCGCCCCGGCCCACACCGTCGAAGCCGCAGGCAGCGAGAGCGCACCGCGAACGCAGCTTGTCCCGTGAGGAGGACTGCAGGCCGGCAACCTGTCGTGGCGCCGCCGCGATCCGGTCTGATCTGGGGTTCGATAGAGGGACTCGAGTCCTTTCTATAGGTGGTGCCTTCGGCTTGCGGAACGGGCAAAGAGACCCTGTCGATGTCGGGAACCATGGGAGCGGGCTTGAGCAGAGTTCGTGTCGGAGTAAGAGTTCGTGGCGGTGGTGGGGAGGAAGGAGGGGATCAAGGCTGCGGGGAGCACCTATACGACGCTCGCTGCGTCAAACGGTCGCCCCTTCGCACAGGGTGCGCCGCAACTGGGCCGGCCCATTTGTGACGCGGCGAGTGAAGTGGGAGCACGCGCCAGTAGCAATCAACACTGTAGCGGACCGCACTTTAACAACCGGCCTTCTCCAAAACAAAAAAGGCTGGCACCGGCCTGCAGAGATCTGTACTGTAGCTAAACAGCTTGGACAGTTGCGAACTGACACTGTAGCGAACACTTTCATAAAAATAGTTTTAAAAAATGTGAACAAATTTTATAATTTCAAACATTTTTCGAAAAACATAAAGAAAATGAACAATTTTTGAAATTCTGCACATTTTTTAAAATGCGAACAATTTTTGAAAATTGAGAACATTTTTTTTAAAAAAAGAACAAATTTTCAAAATACAAACTTTTTTATGAAAAAAAGAGAGTAAATTTCGTAAAAAGAATAAAAATTGAAAATATGAACAATTTTTTAAATCCAGAACATTTTTTGAATAAGTGAACAAATTTCCAAGTTTTTGAACTTTTTTGAAAAATATGAACAATTTTTTTGAAACACGAACATTTTTTAAATTTGTGAACAAATTTCAAAACGAAAATATTTTTTGAAATTCTGAACAATATTTGAAATTTTTGAACAAGTTCGAAAAGAAAAATAAACTTGAAAAAGAAAAAAGAAAAAAATGAAAAAGAAAACAAAAAACGAAAATGTTCAGAAATTCATGAACATTTTTTGAAATTGCGAACAATTTTTGAAACAGAAACATTTTTTGAAATCCCGAACATTTTTTAAAAAGTTGTCAAAATTTTGAACAAAAACATTCTGAACAATTGTTTTAAAACACAAATATTTTTTGAAATTCCCGAACAATTTTTGAAAAATGCATACATTTTTTGAATTTATGAATATAATTTGAAAACACGAACAGTTTTTAAAATTTTGAACATTTTTTTCAAAGCACAAACATTTTCCAAAAATGCGAACATTTTTTGAAAAAAAAAAATAAACTTGAAAAACAAAAAAAGAAAAAGAAACAATAAACAAAAAAAAGAAAAATGAAACCGAAATAGAAAAAGAAAGGAAAATAAAAAAACCGGTTCAGGAACCTTCTAGAAGGTTCCCAAAACCAGAAAAAACCGGCTGGGAACCCTCAGAAGGTTCCGAAAACCGGGTGAAAGATTTACGTGATGGGCCGGCCCAAATCGCTCGCTCGGGTCGCTCGTACGTGCGTTCGCTCGACAGTTTGACGCAGAGAGCGTCATATAGGAAATTCCAGGCTGCGTGCCTGCGTTGGGGGCTTCGACGGTTTCTTTTCCAGAAAATCGACCGAGCGGAAAACCGGGCCGAAGCTACACACAGGAGAAGGCCCAAGTGGATCGCAGGCCCAGCCAAGCGACAACCGCAGCGGACGACGAATTGTAAGGAAATTTCCTATATAACGCTCGTTCGTATTTTTAAAATTTGATCACTTTTTCAAAAAGAGTAATTTAAAAAAAATCACTTTTTTAAAAATGTTCAATACTTTTAAATTTAGTTTAGAATTGTAAAACTTGTTCACAATTTCAAAAAATGCATAATTTAAAAAAAATACAATTAAAAATGATCACATTTTTAAAAAATTGTCCATGCATTTTTAAAATTTGTTCGTGTGGTTAAAAAATTGTTCGAACATTTCTTGGAGATCATGAACAATTTTTCCAAAGACAAATAATGTTTGAAAAACGAACATTTTTTTAACAACATGAACAAATTTTGAAATTTCAAACTTTGGCTAGCGATAGTCCTTAACCAGTGAGAGGTCTGTATTTCGATTCCTTGTACGTGCACTACTTTTTGTGAATTTCCGTTGTGCTATGGTACTAGCAGGGCGAACGGGCGTGCACGTCAATGGGCCGGCCCAGTCGAGGCGTCAAATAGGAGCTCCCGAGTTGTAATGCAAGCTCGGTCGAACAACAACGAAAAAAGTAGTCGTTGGTGTTGCCTTTTCCCTCTCTCTAGGGTTTGTCTCTTCTCTTGTTGCTCCGCCGACGTTTTAGTTTATCTTTTCTCCTCCCATCTACGGTCTTGTTCGGGCTGACCAAGGGGTTGCGCTAGAGTACCAGGCTACCAGCAGGGTGAACGACCGTGCACGCCAATGGGTCGGCCCAGTCAAGGCGTTAAATAGGAGCTCCCCAATTCTTACACAAGCTCAGCCGAATGATGACGAAATAAGCAGTCGTTGGTGTCGCCTTTTCCCTCTCGCTAGGGTTTGTCTCTTCTCTCATCGCTCTGCTGGTGTTTGTGTTTATCTCATCTCCTCTCATTTGCGGTCTTGTTCGGTGACGGTGTCCTAGATTAGGGGGTGTTAACCTAGCCCGCCCGTCTCTTCGGTTGGGCCGATGGGCCCTCGTGCGTGATCAAGGTGGACTCCGGAGGCCGTGTACAGGAGGCGTGATCAAGACTGTCTCCACCGAAGACTTGACGTATACTCCAAGATCTCTCCTGCCGCCCTGCTCCTAGATACCGACCTTGTAACCCTAGATCCCCTCCCTGGCGTGTATATAAGCCAAAGGGTTTAGCCCGTAGAGGGGACATCAACGCAACATCATTCACCTAGCCCACACACACAAGTTAAAATAGAGGGTACACTAATCCGGATTCGATGAAGGTTGTGGCGTCAGGCGCTGAGCAAGAGAGTGAGTCTAACTGATAAGTCGTCGATGGTGTCGCGCTCCTGTTGCTTACTGAGGAACTTCCATTTGATTAGTCCCTTTAGTGAACCGGTAAAGGAGCGGAAAGGATTCTCACCTTTTTCCCCAGAGGTGACCCCTGAGTTATCGAACCAACGACAGGACGGTGCCCTTTAAGCAAGGGTTTCTAACAAGCTTTTGCAAGAGAATTAAATTCTAGCTTTTGAACAGATTGTAAATCAAGCTGACACTGAAAACACTTATAATAAAAATAGGCATGGGTATGAAGACTTATGCTTACAACCATATATTTTTATCGGGATCATTATGATATTAATTTGTGCCCTTGAAGTCATCCATCGAGATGTGCTTGCTACATATGGAAGTGGGGGATGTGTGCAAATTACATCTTGACCGGCACGTTGTAGGGGAACGCGACAGAAAACAAAAATTTCCGGTACTGCGAGCACGCCCAGGATCACTATGGAGATGCATACAAGGTTTTTGATCTGATTGTTACTGACTCATAGCGCAGCGGAAGTAGAGTCGATGTAGATCGTCGGTGCAGATCCCCGCAGCTAGGATTTACAACCTCCCAACCGCGAGGATGTACTCCCTCGTCTGCCCCCGGACAGTCCCTCGGACAGCCCTTCAGGAGGCGGTCGGACAGTCCCCCGGACGGTGTCACGGACAGCCCTTCGGGAGGCTTTCCATAAAGTAACCCAAAAAGCACTTTCACTATTCATGGAAACATTTTTCCGCGACCGTTAAATCCGAAAATATTTCTGTGGGTCTTAGAATAATTCCAGTACCCACTAAAATGATTTTGGACGCGTTCCGAAGCAATTCCGGATTAGTGATTTTCATCTGCGAAAAGCAACCAAACCGGTTCCGGCAGCTTCGGAACATTTTCGGTTTTTATCCCGGAAAAATCCCAGAAGTTTCCAAAACAATTCTGGCACCCTCTAAGAATTTCCAGGTGTGTGCCGAAACCATTTTGACTTAATGGTATACTCCGAAACAACCTTTCGGTTTTACCAAAACTATTCCGGTGTTCTCTCTCCGGAACTCTTCCGTTGTCTCCGAAACTTTTTCGGTGACTTTCTCTCAGACTCCCTGTCTAGAATTCAGCAGATAGATGACCATTAAGCGTGTGACCCTATAGGTTCGGTGAAGTATAGACATGACTGGAACACTTTCCGATCAATGATCAACATCGGAGCCGTGGACACCCATATTGACCCCTATACCCACACGAATGAATATTCGAGTGAACCTCCAGTTGCTGTGTGCTATTCCTGTTGCTTCGCGATATGTTACAAATACCCGAGGTGAGATTTATCGGCATCCCCGTGGATCAACAACTTGTTCACTATGCCAGTTACCTCGTTACCGGTTTTGTTCTCTTTTCTCGTTCCCGTGTTCCGGCATCCCTGTGATCAAATCACATTGTGTCTGGCCAGACGATGGTGGATACCGTAACACCGAGAGGGCCCAGAGATATCTCTCCATCGTCGGAGGAGCAAATCCCAATCTTGAGCTATCAAGTTACTTGACATACTTTCCCATGAACCCGCAAGCCGCCGTAATAGCCACCCAGTTACGGATGACGTTTAACAAAACCCAAAGTTCATGAATCAAGCATGAAGAAACTCGATACTCTCATGGTCTAAGGAATTATGCAAACGTAAACTTTCTCTGTGTTATTAACCATTAACTTGTGACGAATGTATCTCATAGCATAACATCAATCGGGTCGATTCAACCACAAGTGTTCTACTAACATTGTGTCCCCAAAGTTGCCGGCATAGTCATGCCCATGATCAGGAAAACAGAACCATCATGCAACACTTGAGCTAGTCTTACAGGCCAGACTAGGAATACATTTTACCGTTTATTATTCCACACGTGCATATGAGTCTTCCTCCGAGCCTCGTGTTATTGCAGACTCGAGAACCATAGCAGTTATAGCACGGAATACAAACTTAATTACGAACATGGGGATAAATAATAACATTTATTATTGCCTCTAGGGCATATCTCCTACAGACTCCCACTTGCACTAGAGTCAATAATCTAGTCAATGCTAAAGCACTTTACACCTATGGCATACCGGTGTAAAATATGCTTCGCTTGTGGTATAGCCTGATGTCCAACAGAGCTGACAACTTCAGGTCCGTGCGTATCTTTGCATATCCTCGCATTTTCATGCTTTTACAAAATTCATATTTTGTGTGGACTTGGCTTTGTATATATGTGAATCACTGGTCGAACCTTGATTCCTCAGACTGAGCTATGGAGCAACTATCTACAATAGTGTCCCATTGACCAAAGCCATCTTGGAACCATACTAAGTTCATGAATGAACTATATGATTCAACATCTTCTTTGTCTCTTCCAAAGCGTCAACATACTTAGCCTATGTTATAGAATTCGCCACAGTATCATGTTTGGAACAATTTTCAACTACCGTGCAACCATATCGTGTATTACACAAAACCCTTAACTTAAATCGAAAATCGCATGGAGCATTGATGAAGACTGTATCGATGTAATTACTTACAAAGAGCACTTCATAATCTCTGCTTGCGAGAAAACATGTCATCAGTGCTACTTTAGTACTCAACGACATTTTTCACTGTTGTCCCATGATCAGTACTTTGATCACTTTGGTATCTATACTCGCAACAACTTGGGAGTTTTGGACATATATGGTTGTTTTACATACCATGGAATACATGATTAATCCAAACACAAAGGTGTGTGGAAAATCCATCATGTATTTTGCTCATCGGTGTTTTGGGACACCGAGTCTTGCAAAAACACTTTCCATGTGACTTCGGCAAGAATCACTCCTTGGCGTTTTTAATGCTAAACTGTTTTTAGCATCTTGTCAATATGTATTTTGGCTTAGCCCTATCAGGCAATACTATCTTCGTAGATAGTTATGCCTAATATCAAGGCAACTTAGCCCAAGCACTTCATCGAAAAACTATTTTCAATGAAGTCCTAATTCGTGTCAAGAAATTTATATTATTTCCAATCAACAATGTGTCAAGCACACAAGGTTTTTAGAAATATTATTATGCTCCCACTTACTTTCTTGTAATCACAAGCATCTTCGTTATCCATTGATGAAATCAAACTCTTTTGACTATTTCATCAAAAACGAAGATTGCAACTCCGTTTTGCTCTCTTTTGTCCATTGCTGGAACTCTGAACTTTGCATACTCACTAACATCCTCTGGATCGACAAAATACTTTGGACTGTATCACATGCAAGTCCTAGGTTGCATTTCCATCACATGGAAATCCTTTTGGCATCCATGTTTCATATCTCATGTTTGAAATATGTATTAATTGCTAGTTTAACCCGAACCGACTTTAAACATCGCTACGGTGAGACAACCTCATCGTAGTCAACTCCTTGAACTTGTTATTTTCAACAAGTCGAGCTTTATGGATAAAACATTTTATCCACATCAGTTTATAGTTCCATTAATGTTCGTTAGACTCTAAGTCTTCCGAAGGGTTTATCAAGATATAATCTTGAATCATTTATATGGAAACTATCTCGGATTATATTGGCTTTTAGCCAATTCCGGAGTCAGGGCCCATCAACGCTTCCTTGTGTATCATAGGTATACTGTTGTCCAACAACAATATCTTGTTAGCGCACCTGAGAGGTTTACACGAGTCTTGCCTACGTGGTTCAGCTGCAAGTTCGACCGTAGTCCATACATTTTATTGTATAGACTTCCGTATCAATCGCAGTAGGAAACTCTGGAATTTCTTCCAAGGTTTCTTTCCTTTGACCTGATGACGAAGATACTGTTATCTCGTCGAGTTGCATTGTCCTCCCATTCACCTTTTTGCAAGAAACATTTTCTTCAAAATCACACCGTTCTTTGTGGCAAACATTTTTGCCTCGGTACAGTGAGGGAGGAATACCCAATAACTTGGGATAACCTACAAAGTAGCACTTGTCTGATTTGGAATAGGTTTGTAAATATTTACACAAGCCCCATATTCCAAATGTTAAGAAAAGATATAACATGGTTGGGTGTACCATACCATGACGTCATTTCAACGGATCTGATGGCGCTCTTTTCAGTGTAAAAGCCGCAGTCTCTAAAGCATTACTTTAAAAGGGATAATGGCAAATTGATTTATGTCATCTTTGATCTTACCATGTCATAAATGGTTTGATTACATCTTCACGGACATTCCACTCATAGTGGTGTTCCGGGAGGTGTAAGTTATGAAACTCTTTTCACAACTGATCAGACATTCGCTAAACTTGTAACTCAAATATTCCTTTCTGCAATCTAGTTTGCAGAAACATAATCTTTCTTGTTACAATAATTTCTACTTCATGTTGAAAACCTTTTGAATGATTTCAAAAGATCCAGACTTACGTCTCATCAAGCAAATATCCATATATCTACTTGAGTCATTTTTGAAGATAGACAAATCCACTGCTAGCAATAACCTTTATTGGACTACATACATCAAAATGTATGATTACCAATAAGTTCGTTGATCATTCCTTATGGCTTGTGAACGGTATTTCAGTCACTTCACTTTTCGGAGGAAAGTTGCAAGTGTCAGATGATTCATAATCAAACGACTTCAAAATCCATCATTATGGAATTTCTCCATGCGGGTTTCTCCAATATGACCAAATGCAGTGCCACACATGTGTGGTATTCTTTTAGTCTTGCAACATTTAGCGTCAGTGTTATGGATGTATCAGGTTACCATCAATATTCATAACATACATCCCATTCCTGATGGAAGTATGGCCCTTATGTTATTCATAATACTGAACAACAATTGTTCTTTTATGAACAACACTCTTGCAACAAACATTATGCAAATGGGCTAGAGTGTGTAAAACTCTAAAATGAATTATGAAGGTAAATACAGAGGTAATGTATTATTATCAATATTCATAACATACATCTCATTCATAATGAAAGTATGGCCATTAAGTTATTCATAACACCGAACATCAAAAGTTCTCTTATGAACAACCTTCTTGCAAGATACCTTATGAAATGGGCTAGAGTCTGTAAAACTCTAAAATGAATTATGAAAATAAATGCAGACGGTAATACACCGATGGAAGGTATAGTAACATTTACTATATTCCCAGGGCGTATCTAAACCTCACTCCGGCAAGTCTTTTAGGACGTAGTAGTTCTTGCATCGAGTCGCAACAGAATGCAATCGAGCGGGTATCTGTGTGATCAACTCACAATACCCAAGAATCAGTGATTAACATGTTTAATCATAATTCCCAAGAACTATTTCTTTTGACCAGCCTTTCTATACATCAATAGCTTGTATGACATTCATACATGAGCTGGATATTCTAGTCTTCTTTCTTTTTGCCTTTATACTTCTACCAGTTTAACTTTCAGTATTTCTCCTACTCTCAGAAGAAGCACCCAACTTCATGAGTGGTGTTAGCCCCGGACTTCCTAGGCGTGTAAGTCACACTAACACCCTTTGGACATTTCCTTTCTCTTTAAGTTGTTGTTTTATTCACCATCATCATATGACCGGCGTTCTTCTGGATCCCTCTCTCAACAGTCAAATGCATAGTAAACACTTTACTAATAATTTGCAAAACAAACATTGCTTTGGATATCCCATATCTTCTAGCCTTTGTTTGTATCTGAAACTAATTTTCAGTTCCATGAATATCACATAGCTATCCCAAACTTTTGAAGTTCGGGTCTCATGGAAGCAAACGTTTTGCACTTGACCGTAACAGAATTCTAGCTTTTGGATCGAAGGACAAGAGTCACATCATCCATAGCATTAGCGGGAGAATACCGAAAGCATGCGATAGGACAAAGTCCTTCTCGGCACATTTGAGGACAATCCTCACATTACGTTACCAACCGTAAAGTTTTTACCAGATATATAACAACTATTCAATATTAATAGGGAATGTGGAAACGCGAGCCAATATTCTATAACTATTATGCAAATCACACTTAGACTATGTTCATAATTAATTGCACTGAGAATTAAATAAGTTAATTCTACAGTGCGCTCCCACTCAAATCAATATCTCTCATAATTAGTCCTCCCACGATGAGAGGATCGCTGGTGATGTCGATGGCGACGATTTCCCCCTCCCGGAGGGAAGTATCCCCGGCAGAATCTCTCCGCCGGAGAGCAAAAGTGCTCCTGCCCAAGTTCCGCCTCGAGACGACGGCGCACCGTCCCGAAAGTATTCTCTATATTTTTTCTAGGGCAAATGCACTTATATACCAGAAAATGGGGGCCAGAGGCTGGCCAGGGGCCCCACGAGGTACCAGGGCGCGCCTGGGGGGTGGCGCGCCCTGGTGCCTCGTGGGCACCTGGGTGGCCCCCTCTAGTACTTTTTGCTTCCAGTATTTTTTATTTATTAAAAAATAAATCTCCATAAAATTTCAGCTCATTTGGAGATGTGCAGAATAGGTATCTCTGACATAGCTTTTTCAGGTCCAGAATTCCAGCTGCCGGCAATCTCCCTCCTTGTGTAAATCTTGCATATTAAGAGAGAAAAGGCATTAGAATTGCTCCACAAAGTGTTATATTGATTAAAAACACTATAAATAACAGTAGCAAAACATGATGCAAAATGGACGTATCAACTCCCCCAAGCTTAGACCTCGCTTGTCCTCAAGCGAAAGCCGATATCGATAATCATGTCCACATGTTTAGAGAGAGAGGTGTCGATAAAACAAAATACGAACATAGTAGCATCATGATCATTATTATAACAGCAATATTTATTATCATAAACTTCTCATGAGCAAGTAACAATTCATCACAACAATGGAGTATAAGGCATAAACTTTCTTGAAAACTAACAAATTATGTTCCCAGTCAACAATGCAATTGCAATTCATCATATTTTCAGGAAGGGTCTCATATAGGAGCTTTTCAGCAAGTCCACATACTCAACCATCATTTAGTCTTCTATGATTGCTAACACTCACGACATATATATGGAGCAAAAAGTTTCAGCCAGACACATAGAAAGATAGGGGCTTGTGAGTTTGCCTCCCAACTTATTCACCTCAAGGGTGATGTCAACAATAATAACTCATGATCACCCATATCCAACTGGATATATATGCCTAGATCTTTCCCCACCACATGATGCTTACAAAAGAGAAAAATAAAAAGGAAGTAGAGGAGAACACTATTGACTCTTGCATAAAAAGTAAATGCATAAGAGTAAAGGATAGGCCCTTCGCAGAGGGAAGCAGAGGTTGTCATGCGCTTTTTGTTGTTGGATGCAAGAGCTCTTAATGCAAAGGAACATCACTTTATATTGCCCCTTGTGATAGCAACCTTTATTATACAGTCTGTCGCTTTTATTTCTTTACCATCACAAGATCGTACAAAGCTTATTTCCCTTACAATAAAAGTTCAGACATATTTAGAGGCAATTTTTATTGCTTTTTGCATCGATGACAACTTACTTGAAGGATCTTATTCCATCCCTAGGTAGATATAGTGGACTCTCATGACATGAAACTGGGTTTAAGGGTTTTGGATGCACAAGTAGTATCTCTACTTGGTGCGAATTTTTTGGCTAGCAAAGATATTGGGCAAGCACCACATGTTGGAGGATCTATAACAATATAACTTCTATGTGAATATGAACAAACATAATTCATTACGTTGTCTTCCTTGTCCAACGTCAACAATTTGGCATAAAATACTTAATGGGGACTCACAATCATAAAAGATGTCCAAGATAGTATATTTGCATGTGAATCTTCTCTTCCCTTATTAATTCTTTCATGAATTGCATCATTGACTAATGCTATGTTTGTTAACTTCCAATAAATTTTACAAATTATACTTTTCTTTATGTAATGTCATTACTTTCCATAAGATTAGCATATGATCTTTTTCATTATTTTCATTGCTAGAATTGGAACATGAAAGTAAAGAAGCAAAAACTCAAACTACTCTTTATTATATAACTCTCAACTCGATTACATAGATAGATAGATCACGAAGCTAACACTCGAAAATAGATCATACTAAACTTTTATTCAACTAGATCACGAAATAACTAAGAATCGAACTAAAAATAGGTAAAGATAATAAAAGTGATGGTGATACGATACCGGGGCGCCTCCCCCAAGCTTGGCACAAGCCAAGGGGAGTGCCCATACCCATGTGCTCAAGTTTCCTTCTTCGGTGATGGTGGTGATGATGAAGTGGCGAGCTGGTCCTTCAGCTCGAGCAGATACATCAATCTGCGGTTGATGCTCTGAAGGGCGATGTTTTGCTCTTCCAACAAAATAACTTCACGAGTGAGAGATGTATTATGAGCACTAACTATTTCAAAGACTCTTAGGTCTTCAATTACGGATGGGGAGAGGTGATCATATAAAGGTTGAAGGATATCTCCCTTCTCTGCGGTCTCCTCCATGGGGATGGCTTGCCCACCTTCCGGAGCCTGGGCTCCTGCAACTTCCTCGACCTTTTCCTCCTTGCCATTGTCTTCTTCTCCCGACGACAACTCGTAGTAAACCTCGCTGTAGGGGCGTTTGCCCGACGATGGTTGCACGATGCGGTGCTTGGCATGGAGCTTTTGGGGAGCCATGGCGATCTAAATCTGTCAGAAAAATAGCACGAAACAAGAACAGAGGAGATTTCTGCGATACGGTGGTCAAAACATCTGGGAGTATATATAAAGATTTTTTTATCTTGCAAAACAAGTAATCCAGAAGGAAACGGAGTCGGAAAGGCTCACGTGGGGCCCACGAGCCACCAGGGCACGCCAGGGGGGTGGCGCGCCCTGGTGCCTCGTGGGCACTAGGTGGGTCCCCTCATCTGTTTCTTATTTTTGTATTTTTTCTAATATTCCAAAACTGACAGAAAATATTTTTATGGAATTTTTGGAGTCGGTTTACTTACCGTATCACATACCTCTTCCTTTTCAGGGTTCTGGAGTGTTCTGGAAGGTCTCTCTTATGTATTCCTCCGGTGTAATTGTTTCAATAATATTAGTTTCAACATTAATAGGGGTACCTGAAATATAGTGCTTAATTCTTTGCCCATTCACCACTCTCGGATTAGTGCCTTCGGAGTTGTTTATTTTGATGGCTCCAAAGCGATAAACTTCTTCGATGATATACGGTCCTTCCCATTTGGAGAGAAGTTTTCCTGCAAAGAATTTCAAACGAGAATTGTACAATAGAACTTGCTCACCTACTTTAAATTTCCGTTTTTGAATTCTTCTATCATGCCATCTTTTAACTTTTTCTTTAAACAATTTGGCATTTTCATAAGCTTGGGCTCTCCATTCATCTAATGAGCTAATATCAAATAACCTCTTTTCACCGGCAAGTTTAAAATCATAATTTAGTTCTTTAATTGCCCAATATGCTTTATGTTCTAACTCAAGAGGTAAATGACATGCTTTTCCATAAACCATTTTATAAGAAGACATACCCATAGGATTTTTATAAGCAGTTCTATAAGCCCATAATGCATCGTCAAGTTTCTTAGACCAATTCTTTCTAGATCTATTGACGGTTTTCTACAAAATTAATTTTATTTCTCTATTGCTCAATTCAACTTGACCGCTAGTTTGAGGGTGATAGGGAGATGCAATTCTATGGTTGACATCATATTTAGCAAGCAATTTACGGAATGCACCATGAATAAAATGTGAACCACCATCAGTCATTAAATATATAGGGACTCCAAACCTTGGGAAAATAACTTCTTTAAGCATTTTAATAGAAGTGTTATGATCAACACTACTAGTTGGAATAGCTTCTACCCACTTAGTAACGTAATCAACAGCAACTAAAATATGAGTATACCCATTGGATTTAGGAAAAGGTCCCATATAATCAAATCCCCAAACATCAAATGGTTCAACAGCAAGTGAATAATTCATAGGCATTTCCTGACGTCTACCTACATTATCAATTCTTTGACATTTATCACAAGATAGGACAAACTTACGAGCATCCTTGAAAAGAGTAGGCCAATAAAAACCAGATTGCAATACCTTGTGTGCAGTTCTGTCTCCCACATGGTGTCCTCTGTAAGCCTCGGAATGACACTTCCGTAGGATTTGTTCCTGTTCATGCTCAGGTATACAACGTCTAATAATACCATCTACTCCTTCTTTATAAAGATGTGGGTCATCCCAAAAGTAATGTCTTAAATCATAGAAGAACTTTTTATGTGACGCCCCCGACTTAATTGTGTACTAATCATACACGCAAATGCACACGATCAAGCCTAAGGACTCACGGGAAGATATCACAACACAACTCTAAACAAAAAATAAAATAATGCAAGCTTTATATTACAAGCCAGGGGCCTCGAGGGCTCGAATACAAAAGCTCGCATACAAACGTTAGCGGAAGCATCAACAGTATCTGAGTACAGACACAAAGTTAAACAAATCTTCCTTAAGAAGGCGAAAATAGATAACGGCTCTGATCGAAAAGGCACAGGCCTCCTGCCTGGGAGCCTCCTAAACTACTCCTGGTCGTCGGTCTCCACGTAGTAGTAGGCTCCGCCGGAAGGGTAGTAGTAGTCGTCGACGGGGGCAGCTGGCTCCGGGGCTCCGTCATCTGGTCGCAGCAATCGGGTATGGGAAAAAAGGGGAAGCAAAGCAACCGTGAGTACTCATCCAAAGTACTCGCAAGACTTACATTAGATCTATGCTAAGTATGTATCGGTATCAAAGGGAAGGTTGTATCTGTGGACTAGACTGCAGAAATGCCAGAATAGGGGGAAAGGCCTAGCCTATCGAAGACTAGCATCTTGCAGCGTCTTGCAGCATTAGAAGAGTGCAGATTAGTAGCATCTAACAAGGCAACAAGCATGTAGTAGCAAAGCCCAGAGATCCTTCCTCGACTCCCTGCGAGAAAGCGATCCCGGAGCTAACATATTATTTAACATGTATCCAGTTCAAGTTGTAGTAGATCGGGATACAACACTGAGCGTCCTGTTACCGTGGACACGGCTATTCGAATAGATAACTTCCCTGCAGGGGTGCACTACTATTACCCAACACACTCGATTAACTCTGGCCGGACACACTTTTCTCGGTCATGCCCGGCCTCGGCTGATCGACACGATGTAGTCCTACCTAGGCTCAGCAGAGAGGTCCCCGTCGGTCTACATCCTAAGTGCTCAGGGGTCTTGGGCCCATCACCCTTCGCACTCCGGGTTGTTGCGTGCAGGGCGAATCCAGGCGCCACCTCTCTCCTGGATGGCGCCGGCCCAGCCGTGCCGCAATGCTGAACTGGACGTCTGACAGAGCTTTCGGCTGATACTTACGGCGCCGAGGGCCCCATTAAACCATTATCCCGCGTGGTGGTAGTGCGTATAGGCCAGTGGCCAACTCAGATCAATACCCAAATCCGTTAGTGCATTATTAATTTTAGTGACGGCTGTCGGGACAAGTCCGGAGCTACCACCACAACCTAGGTGGTACCGCTAAACAGCCAGCCGCCACAGTAACTCTCGCGGGTGCTCTCTGGGCCCGCCCGACTTTCTATTGTATCTCTCGCGGGTACCCCTCGGGGTCGACCCGACTTCAACAAAGGACTGATGTAAAGGTCAAAGTACCCGTGTGTCCGAAACATCAAGGGGAATCCGAGGAATCACCCTCATTGGATTCCCACTCGATGTAACCGTCAAGGTGAACTTGGAGGAATCACCCTCGATGGGTCCACACTTGAGGGGTTGCACGATAGAGGCATCATCGGAGGTGGTGAAAGAGGAATCACCCTCGGTAACCCACAACCAACTAGCTATGCTACAGAGGTATCATCAGGAGTGAGGTAGGGGGTATCACCCTCGGCACTCGATAGTAACTCTGCAGAGTCGTACAACTAAGGGGGTGTGCGGTGCTGTGTAGGTCTCTGCATATCGATCACGCTGATCGAGTCATCGGTAGTAAAGCCTGGCAACGAGGACAAGGGTGTGGGGCCAATGATGGATCACTAACCAGCCTATACTAAACATTTAGGTCAACAGGTAGTGTATCAACAGCAGGTTACAAAATCAGGCTATGCATCAGAATAGGAGCAATCAATTACAGTAGCAAAATCTAATGCAAGCATGAGAGAGAAGGAATGGGCGATATAGGAATGATCAAGGGGGTTTGCTTGCCTGGAAGCTTTGCGGTAAAAGAGGGGTCTTCGATGGAGTAGCAGTCCTCGGGGCAACATCGGTCTCGGGGTCTACCGGAGAGAAGAGGGGGAAGAAACAATAAATACAAGCATACAAATGCAATCTCTATGCATGACATGCCTAAACGATATGCAGAGGTGATATAATGCATCTCTAAATATTTTAGATGATTTAGGAATTTATTTGGAATTATTTATCGGTAGCCAGGCACTATTCATCTATCATAAACAGGCCAAAAGTTACAGGTTCACCTACTTAGAGGATTCTATCATGCATGCAGATGACATATTCGGATTTGTTGGATTTTTCTGATCATTTTTCATATATAAATTATTTTCATCCGAGTTACGGTTTATTTTATATGATTTTTCAAAGTTTTAATCATTTTTTGGAATTTCTGGAATTAAATTAAATTTGAAAACAGTAAACTGAAAATGCTATGTGCACCCAGAAGAATGTACACAGCAGTGCATACAGAGACTGACAGTGGGCCCCGTTGACTGCCCAGTCGCAGTCAACGTTGACCCGTTGACTGGTCAAAGGTTGACTGGGGTCCACCTTTTAGTGGGTAATTAGGTTAATTACTAATGAATTAACTAACTAATTAATTATTTTACTAATTATTTCTTTTTTTATTTTATTTTATTTTTTTCTTTTCTTTTCTCTTTTTTTATATGGGCCGGCCCCACATAGCAGTGGCCCAGCCGGCTAGCAGGGGCTGCTGGGCACGCACGCACGCGGGCGCTCGGCGCGCAGCGGCTGCGGCCAGCTACAGCACGGGCGAGCGGGCGGCGATGGCCAGCGGGCACGGCCGGCAGCAAGCGAGGCCGGGCAGAGGCGGGCTAACGGCGGCGGCGGCGGAAGCAGCAGCGAGTAGTAGCAGCAGCCGCAGCAGAAGCAGCGCAGCAGCAACAGCAGCAGCAAGCGGAGCGCGGCGAGCGGGGGCGCGTCCACGCGCGGGCGGGCTCGCGCACTGTAGGGCGCCGGCGGGCGTGGCCAGGCCGCGGCCAGAGGCACGGCGAGCAGCGGGCGAGCACGCGCGAGCGCGGGCGGCGCGCGGCCGGTCGCGGCGGGGCAGAGGCGGCCACGGCGACGGAATCAGAAGGGGAAGGAGGGGATCGACGGTGGAGCTTACTGTGGAGCTCGTTGACGTGCTCGGGAGGCCGGGGAGGCACCGGTGGTGGACATCGATGACGAGGCAGCGGCGACCGAAGCAGGGAAGAGGGGTCGATCCGCTCGACGTAGGGGCGAGCAGCTCAAACTCGTCGGTGTAGAGGATGAAGCGGACGACGACGCGGCCCCCATACACGATCTCAAATGGCGGGAGCGACGGAGAGCACGCGGGCTAGGTGAGCCATGGCGACGGCGGCTCGGGTTCTTGCTGGGGAGAAGAGAGCGCGCGAGGGAGAGGGAGAAGTGAGCTAGGGTTTTGCCAACAGCGTCGGGGAGGGACTTATGCATCTCGGGGCATCGATGGATGAACGACACGACGACAATCCGGGCGTGGACGGCCATGCGCGCGGACACGCCAAGGCTCTGCCTCCTCCTCTGTACTGAGAAAGGAGAAGGCCTGGGGTGGGCTGGGCTGTGCACTGTAGCAGTGGGCTACAAGTGCAAAGTGCAGTTCTTCTATTTTTCTTTTCTTTTTCTGTTTTATTTATTCTTGCTCTATTTCCTATTTAATTTATCTACTAAACGATTTTTGTTAGATGTGAAACTTTGCACATAAATCAAGCGCAATATTGTTAGGTGGCACAAAAAGTTTGGGGCCATTTGGAGTTGTCTAACCATTTTTAGAAATTGAAATGGCCAATTAAATTGTTGCTAGACCACTAAATTAATTCCCAGGGGCAATTTGGGAATTCAAATAATATTGGTTTTATTTTTATAATTGCTTTGGGATTATTTACAATATTATGAACTATTTTGTTTTAATATTTGATCAACTTTTAGTTTGACTTGCATTTTGAATTTTTGTTTAAAGTGAAATTTGAAATGAGATATGAACAAATGATGATTTAACACTGCAAATGAAAATGACTTGGCATGATTAGAAGATGATCACTGTAGCATATTACAAGGGGGTGTTACATGGTATGTGAAACTAGGTGCTATAAATTTAGCAACAATATAATTAGCATAGTCTGCATACCATGGAGTATTACGAGAAGCATTTATGACAGCTAATTGTTCATCAGGAAAATCATCATTAATAGGTAGTGGGTCATCAAGAACATTTTCCATTCTAGACAAATTATCTGCTACAGGATTCTCAGCTCCCTTCCTATCAGTAATATGCAAGTCAAATTCTTGTAGCAATAAAACCCACCTAATGAGTCTAGGTTTAGCATCTTTCTTTTCCATAAGATATTTAATAGCAGCATGATCGGTGTGAACAGTTACTTTAGAATCAACTATATAAGATCTGAATTTATCACATGCAAAGACAACTGCTAGAAATTCCTTCTCAGTAGTAGCATAATTTCTTTGGACACTGTCTAGAGTTTTACTAGCATAATGGATAACATTTAATTTCTTATCAACTCTCTCTCCTAGAACAGCACCAACAGCATAATCACTAGCATCACACATAATTTCAAAAGGCAAGTTCCAATCAGGTGGTTGAACAATAGGTGCAGTGGTTAAGGCTTTCTTAAGTGTTTCAAAGGCTTCTAGACAATCATCATCAAAAACAAATGGAACATCTTTTTGCAAAAGATTGGTAAGAGGCCTAGAAATTTTAGAGAAGTCTTTAATAAATCTCTTATAGAAACCAGCATGACCAAGGAAACTTCTTATACCTTTAATATCTTTAGGACATGGCATTTCCTCAATAGCATCAACCTTAGCTTTATCAACTTCAATACCTCTTTCAGAAATTTTATGCCCCAAGACAATGCCTTCATTCACCATAAAGTGGCACTTCTCCCAATTCAAGACAAGATTAGTTTCTTCACATCTCTGTAAAACTCGATCAAGGTTGCTTAAGCAATCATCAAAAGAAGTTCCGTAAACGGAGAAATCATCCATGAATACCTCAACAATCTTTTCACAAAATTCAGAGAATATAGCAGTCATACATCTTTGAAAGGTAGCAGGTGCATTGCATAAACCAAAAGGCATACGTCTATAAGCATAAGTTCCAAAAGGACAAGTAAAGGTGGTTTTCTCTTGATCGGGTTGTGATACGGGTATTTGAGAAAAACCAGAATAACCATCTAGGAAACAAAAGTGTGTATGCTTAGACAATCTTTCTAACATTTGATCAATAAAAGGTAAGGGGTAATGATCTTTTCTAGTAGCTTTGTTTAATTTTCTAAAATCAATTACCATCCTATAACCGGTTACAATTCTTTGTGGAATAAGTTCATTTTTATCATTAGGAACAACGCTAATACCTCCTTTCTTGGGAAACATTGAACAGGGCTTACCCATCTACTATCAGCTATGGGATAGATTATACCTGCTTCCAGAAGTTTTAATATTTCAGTTTTTACCACCTCTTTCATCTTAGGATTTAATCGTCGTTGGTGGTCGACAACTGGTTTAGCATCAGGCTCCATATTAATTTTGTGCTGACATAGAGTGGGACTAATGCCCTTAAGATCATCAAGAGTATATCCAATAGCAGCTCGGTGCTTCCTTAGAGTTTTTAGTAATCTCTTTTCTTCACGAGCTGAAAGGTTAGCACTAATAATAACAGGATATATCTTCTTTTCATCAAGATAAGCATATTTCAATGTATCAGGCAATTGCTTCAATTCAAATACAGGATCACCCTTAGGCGGAGGAGGGCCTCCAAGAGTTTCAATAGGCAAATTGTGTTTAAGGATAGGTGGTTGATCAAAGAACATCTTATCTATTTCATTTCTTTCATTCATATGCATATCATTTTCATGGTCTAGCAAATATTATTCTAACGGATCAGTAGGAGGTACGACAATAGAAGCAAGACCAATAATTTCATCTTTACTAGGCAATTCTTTGTCATGAGGTAGTCTACGAAACTTGGAGAAATTAAATTCATGAGATATATCACCAAACTTAACTCGAACCTTTTCTTTAACACAATCGATTTCAGCATTAACGGTATTCAAGAAAGGTCTACCAAATATAATGGGACAAAAATTATCTTGTTGTGAACCAAGTATTAAGAAATCAGTAGGGTATTTGATTTTTCCACACAAGACTTCAACATCTCTAACAATCCCAAGTGGTGTAATAGTATCTCTATTCGCTAGCTTAATAGTAACATCAATATCTTCAATCTCAACGGGTGCAATATCATGCATTACTTCTTGATATAAAGAAAATGGAATAGCACTCACACTAGCACCCATGTCACACAAACCATGATAGCAATGATCTCCAATCTTAACAGAAATAACAGGCATGCCAACTACGGGCTTGTTCTTGTCTAACATATCTCGTTCATTTCTAACAGGTTTAGCAATTCTGGCAGCTTCATCACAAAAGTAAATAACATGCCCATCTATATTATCGACTAAGAGATCTTTAACCATAGCAATATCAGGTTCAACTTTAATTTGTTCAGAGGGTCTAGGTGCTCTAATATTACTTTTGTTAACCACAGTTGAAACTTTAGCATGTTCCTTAATCCTAACAGGAAAAGGTGGTTTCTCAATATAAGCAGTAAGCACAACTGGATCAGCATGGTAAACAATTGTTTCTTCTTTAACACTAACAGGTTCCTCAATCTTTTCTTTAACAGGGGGATAATATTTAAACCACTTCTCCTTAGGGAGATCAACATGAGTAGCAAATGATTCACAAAAGGAAGCTACTATCTCAGAGTCAAGTCCATATTTAGTGCTAAACTTATGAAAAGCATCGGTGGCCATAAAAGATTTAACACAATCAAACTCAAGTATTATACCTGACTCATTACCTTTGTCGAGTTCCCAATCTTCAGAGTTGCGTTTAATTCTTTTCAGAAGATCCCATCTGAATTCAATAGTTTTCTTCATAAAGGAGCCAGTCGAAGAAGAATCGAGCATAGTTTGATTATCATGAGAAAGCCGAGCATAAAAATTCTGTAAGATAATTTCTTTTGAGAGCTCATGATTGGGGCATGTGTACATCATGTACTTAAGCCTCCCCCAAGCTTGAGCGATGCTTTCTCCTTCACGAGGCCAAAAATTATATATATATAATTCCAATCACGATGAACCAAATGCATAGGATAAAATTTCTGATGGAATTCTAGTTTCAATCGGTTCCAGTCCCATGTATCAGTATCATCACATAGCCTATACCACATCAATGCCTTTCCCTCCAATGATAAAGGGAATACTTTCTTCTTAACTCCATCTCCGGATAAACCTGCAAGCTTAAACAATCCACAAATTTCATCCACATAGATCAAGTGCATATCAGGATGTACTGTTCCATCTCCTGCATAAGGATTAGCTAGCAGTTTCTCTATCATACCCAGAGGAATCTCATAATAAATATTTTCAATAGGTGCAGTAGGTTGAGGAGCAACTATTTGTGTTTCCGGTCGAGGTGAAGATACCCCGACCAAACCCCTCAAAGGATTACTTTCCGTAGTGACAAGTGACAGTAAATTTAAGCACGTAATATAAATGTTTCCTTACCAAATTCCACTCACCAAAGGCACTTCACTCCCCGGCAACGGCGCCAGAAAAGAGTCTTGATGACCCACAAGTATAGGGGATCAATCGTAGTCCTTTCGATAAGTAAGAGTGTCGAACCCAACGAGGAGTAGAAGGAAATGACAAGCGGTTTTCAGCAAGGTATTTTCTGCAAGCACTGAAATTATCGGTAACGAGTAGTTTGATAGCAAGATAATTTGTAACAAGTGACAAGTAGCAATAGTAACAAAGAGTGCAGCAAGTTGGCCCAATCCTTTTTGTAGCAAAGGACAAGTCGGGACAATCTCTTATAGTAAGTAAAGCGTTCTCGAGGACACATGGGAATTTCATCTAGTCACTTTCATCATGTTTGTTTGATTCGCGTTCGCTACTTTGATAATTTGATATGTGGGTGGACCGTTGCTTGGGTGCTGTTCTTACTTGAACAAGCCTCCCACTTATGATTACCCCCTCTCGCAAGCATCCGTAACTACAAACGAAGAATTAAGATAACTCTAACCATAGCATTAAACATGTGGATCCAAATCAGCCCCTTACGGAATAGCGCATAAACTAGGGTTTAAGCTTCTGTCACTCTAGCAACCCATCATCTAATTATTACTCCACAATGCATTCCCTTAGGCCCAAAGATGGTGAAGTGTCATGTAGTCGACGTTCACATGACACCACTAAGAGAATCAACAACATACATATCATCAAAATATCGAACGAATACCAAATTCACATGATTACTTATGACAAGACTTCTCCCATGTCCTCAAGAACAAAAGAAACTACTCACAAAACATAATCATGTCCAAGATCAGAGGGGTATTGAATAGCATAATAGATCTGAACATATAATCTTCCACCAAATAAACCAACTAGCATCAAGTACAAGATGTAATCAACACTACTAGCAACCCACATGTACCAATCTGAGTTTTTGAGACAAAGATTGAATACAAGAGATGAACTAGGGTTTGAGATGAGATGGTGCTGGTGAAGATGTTGATGAAGATTAGTCCTCCCACGATGAGAGGATCGCTGGTGATGTCGATGGCGACGATTTCCCCCTCCCGGAGGGAAGTATCCCCGGCAGAATCTCTCCGCCGGAGAGCAAAAGTGTTCCTGCCCAAGTTCCGCCTCGAGACGGCGGCGCACCGTCCCGAAAGTATTCTCTATATTTTTTCTAGGACAAATGCACTTATATACCAGAAAATGGGGGCCAGAGGCCGGCCAGGGGCCCCACGAGGTACCAGGGCGCGCCTGGGGGGGTGGCGCGCCCTGATGCCTCGTGGGCACCTGGGTGGCCCCCTCTGGTACTTTTTGCTTCCAGTATTTTTCATTTATTCCAAAATAAATCTCCGTAAAATTTCAGCTCATTTGGAGATGTGCGGAATAGGTATATCTGACATATCTTTTTCAGGTCCAGAATTCGAGCTGCCGTCAATCTCCCTCCTTGTGTAAATCTTGCATATTAAGAGAGAAAAGGCATTAGAATTGCTCCACAAAGTGTTATATTGATTAAAAACACTATAAATAACAGTAGCAAAACATGATGCAAAATGGACGTATCATTGACACGCAGGTCATTAAAGTGACAATCATATGGCTCCAGCCATCATGCCGAATCATGACACGCAGGTCATGTTAATTTACATTATATAGTCATCTCATACATAATCGAATTAATATGAGAACTGCTAGACCACATCACATGCACATCCTGCAAAACCAAGTTAGACGCCTCTAATCGGTTTATGCAAAAATTTATTTTACGTGGCTTCTAAGGTTTCGAAACAAACCGAAGCTACCAACGTCCATCATCAAGTATGATTATTCAAGTCGCTAGATTAACATTGCGGGGTATATGAAACACGAGATAATAAAATCTCGAGCCCCATACTGAACTTCGTCATACGCATGACCCCCGTGCAGATCATATCTGCATTGCCCTTTCTGTCTGTGAAATTTCATCTTTCTTTTAACTATGGTGGAATTCAATGAACTGTTAGCACTTCGTTAATCAATCAGGATCGCGGATTGCCAGAACTTTGAAACTCCACCATGCCGTTATCAAGATCAGAAATACGCAAATTCAAGGGAAGCAACAGGAACATCGGGTAACAGATTTCATCTGCTACCCGCACAAATAATTTTCAGTAATAGAACTCATCTACTACAAATTATATTGTGCAACACCCATACATCTCTATGTATTCTAGATCGTAACCTGCATCTACGCATAGCACGGCTCATGATGCCACTGTAGGGGAACGTGATAGAAAACAAAAATTTCCGGTACTGCGAGCACGCCCAGGATCACTATGGAGATGCATACAAGGTTTTTGATCTGATCGTTACCGACTCGTAGCGCAGCGGAAGTAGAATCGATGTAGATCATCGGTGCAGATCCCCGCAGCTAGGATTTACAACCTCCCAACCGCGAGCATGTACTCCCTCGTCTGCCCCCGGACAGTCCCTCGGACAGCCCTTCGGGAGGCGGTCGGACAGTCCCCCGGACGGTGTCACGGACAGCCCTTCGGGAGGCACACACAGAATCTCAGACAGTCACTCGGACAGCCCTTCGGGAGGCACTCTCGAACAGCCCCTCGGGCAAAAAGATCGAACCTACGACCTCTCTACGGGGTTGCACACATACGATGTCATCTATCCGGCAGGGCTTCGCCGTCCAGAACTAGTTCCCACCGGAACCCAGACAGCCTTTCGGCTCTACGAAACTATTTCACGGGGAGGGAGAGAGAAGGCTAGATCATGCATGGCATTTGTATGTGAGAAAGAGTGAGTGTGGAGAGTGCCTCTCCATCTCTATTTATAGGAAAACCCAAGGGGTAGGGTGGCTCCCAAAATACCAAAAAACCCATCATATGGATTTTCCACAAGGGTAAAATGGGAAGGCTAGAGGAGCACCAAGGATGGGCTCCTCCTTGGCCGGCCACCATGTGTGCCCCCCCCCAAAGGGGGTTCCTTGGTCCCCAATCCCTTCTAGAAGCCTTTTGGTAAAAGCCCTAAAAGGTGGCTTTCCATAAAGTAACCCAAAAAGCACTTTCACTATTCATGAAAACATTTTTTCGCGACCGTTAAATCCGAAAATATTTCTGTGGGTCTTAGAATAATTCCAGTAACCACTAAAATGATTTTGGACGTGTTCCGAAACAATTTCGGATTAGTGATTTTCATCTGCGAAAAGCAACCAAACCGGTTCCGGCAGCTCCGGAACATTTCCGGTTTTTATCCCGGAAAAATCCCAGAAGTTTCCAAAACAATTCTGGCACACTCTAAGAATTTCCAGGCGTGTGCCGAAACCATTTTGACTTAATGGTATACTCCGAAACAACCTTTCGGTTTTACCGAAACTATTCCGGTGTTCTCTCTCCGGAACTCTTCCGTTGTCTCTGAAACTTTTCCGATGACTTTCTCTCAGACTCCGTGTCTAGAATTTAGCAGATAGATGACCCTTAAGCGTGTGACCCTATAGGTTCGGTGAAGTATAGACATGACCGGAACACTTTCCGATCAATGATCAACATCTGAGCCATGGACACCCATATTGACCCCTATACCCACACGAATGAATATTCGAGTGAACCTCCAGTTGCCGTGTGCTATTCCTGTTGCTTCGCGATATGTTACAAATACCCGAGGTGAGATTTATCGGCATCCCCATGGATCAACAACTTGTCCACTATGCCAGTTACCTCGTTACCGGTTTTGTTCTCTTTTCTCGTTCCCGTGTTCTGGCATCCCTGTGATCAAATCACGTTGTGTCTGGCCAGACGATGGTGGATACCGTAACACCGAGAGGGCCCAGAGATATCTCTCCATCGTCAGAGGAGCAAATCCCAATCTTGAGCTATCAAGTTACTTGACATACTTTTCCATGAACCCATAAGCCGCCGTAATAGCCACCCAGTTACGGATGACGTTTAATAAACCCCAAAGTTCATGAATCAATAATGAAGAAACTCGATACTCTCATGGTCTAAGGAATTATGCAAACGTAAACTTTCTCTGTGTTATTAACCATTAACTTGTGACGAATGTATCTCATAGCATAACATCAATCGGGTCGATTCAACCACAAGTGTTCTACTAACATTGTGTCCCCAAAGTTGCCGGCATAGTCATGCCCATGATCAGGAAAACAGAATCATCATGCAACACTTGAGCTAGTCTTAGAGGCCAGACTAGGAATACATTTTACCGTTTATTATTCCACACGTGCATATGAGTCTTCCTCCGAGCCTCGTGTTATTGCAGACTCGAGAACCATAGCAGTTATAGCACGGAATACAAACTTAATTACGAACATGGGGATAAATAATAACATTTATTATTGCCTCTAGGGCATATCTCCTACACACGTGTCCTGCATCAAGAGTCAGTTGTCCAACCAAAGGCCCTATCCGTCGCGCGAGATTGCCCCGGTAATTAAGATAGCAATAATCAGATAAAAATATTGGGTGTTTAAGGACTACACCTCTTGTATCTATCCCCAGAGATATGATATGTGTTAGTTCTTTTGTTGGTTCTAGAATAAGCTGCCCCTACCCAGCTTATTCTAGAAGCCCAACCAATTTTCTTTAAATCCTACTAATTAAGACTTGACTAGTAGGCTTCTAAAAAAATATTATTTGGTTGGGCTTCTAAAATAAGCTGGATAGGGGAGCTTACTCTAGAAGCCCAAAAATGCCACCCAAAGAACTGACCCTAAAAATTTCTGTTATTGGTGTTCAGAATAACACATCACGGTCTCCCTGCCCTTAGCCTTTCCGCGGCTCGCTCTCCATGATTCTGGGTACCTACATGGATGAAGAACACGAACGAGACAAGAGACAACTACGGAACAACTTTATGCTACACATACATGACGTTAATTCAAAGTACTTCCATTGATCCCTCCAACAAATACATCGAGTTGAAAGGCCGTTGCCTCAACCCATGACCTTACCGAACTACTCACACATGAAGATCAGATCACACGAAGAACTCATTGAAGAACATAGACAGTATCGACACACATCTGGGAACCTTGAAATGCTTCTATCGAGAAGTGTTGCATGTAGATCTCTGGCATGTCCCGACGTGCAGGCTTCGATACACCTTGCAGAGGACGAGCTCCTACACAACTCCTCTGCTCTCCTCTCTCCGCACCTCGAGCTCCCCGCCGCCGGCCACTCCAGCTGTGGCGTCCACCCTCCCCCGCGGCTGACCACCCCGGTCGCGGTGTCCACCTCGCTCGCTAGTCGCCCTGGTGTGGGCGCGATGTCGGCCGGCTCCTCCAGCCCGCCCTCGGTCTCCTCTGCGTTCCCTAGGCAGCAGCCGGTGGAAGGATCAAAATAGCGTTTACGGAGTTAACTTTGAGAAGTGGATCATTTGAAAGAAGGATAGTTTGATAGTCTGAAATGAGTGGTTGTATGTCATAATTGTTATCAAATAGCATCGCATATATATTAAGTTCGACAAAGGGACTGCATATCTTTGGATTCGGTTCCGAACAAAGAACCAACATTTGGGATGCAGTAACCGGAATTTCTTTGATGCAGCTATAAAGAAAAATTACCAAAACGAAATAAGTGGATATGGACATATTGTTTCTGTAGATGTAACTAATAATGATGGAGTGAAACATCTGAACAGAGAAGTTTTAATAAATGAAGAAAACAAATAATCATTGGTCTGTAATATGTAAGGGAGCAGACAAAGATTCAGGAACTAAGCTTTAGTAACAGCCGATTGGTTGTTGCGGTAGAAAGAAGATAGCTATGACAGCACTCAGCTTTGAGAAGTGCATGATGCGCAGGTAGGATAGTCCGATGGTGAAAAATCAGTGGTGATCTGTCCACATTGTTACCGAAGAGCATGACAAACGGGTGACGAGCGCCAATCCATGAACACAGAAATGCAATCAAACAGCATCACAGAAGCAGTGTTATATCTGACGACGGATATTTAACCATGCAAATCAATCGTTTTTATAGCAATTTATGTTGGTGTGGGTATAAATCGCCATGAAAAATATAAATTGCCATGAAAAATTATTTGATTTGTCATGGTTATAAATCTGACATCAGATTTATAGTTGAGTCCTATATAAAAAGCCAAACAAAATGCCTTCAGAATATGCAGAATCGTATATAAACAGAAGCCCATACAGACCACGCGAATGTCGTGCATCTACAAATCGGGAGTCACTCGCACGGAAGCACACGGGTTGCACCACACGCCTCCACCCCACACGAGTACACAACTACATCACGCGCGTATTATACGGCACGCGTACGCTCGTACGAACCGCGCGCTCACAGCCTGGCCTCGTTGTGGCACTCCTGGCGCCGGACCTTGACGTCGGGGACGCCGATGGCGATGCGGCACGCCGACCTCCCCTGGGCGTTCCGCTTCACGAACCCGAGGAACGTCACCCGGCCCTTCACGTCCGTCCTCGCCTCGAACTCCATCTCCCCGGCGAGCACGTCGCCGAGCAGCCCCCCGATCCCGGCCGCCTCAACCACCTTGTCGGCCTGCACCGTCATGCCCAGCCGCATGGTCGTCGCGCCGCGGCTCGGCACGGTGCCGGCCGGGACGACGGCGCTGCCCACGGGGGCGCCCCGGTAGAGGAGCGTCGTGGCGGCCTCGCCGTAGCGGAACGAGGCCGGGTTCGGGTTGCGCACGCGCACCACGAGGAGGAAGGTCACGTTGAGCTGGACGGAGACGGTGGGGAACGTCACGCGCGGGGCGGCGCCGGTGGCGTTCGCGGAGAGGAGCTCCGTGGTCGGGTCCCGCGGGCGGAGGACCGCCAGCAGGACGATGGCGGCCACGGCAGCCAGGAGGAGCAGGACGAGCACGGCGAAGCTGGCGCAGATGATGACGCGCCGGCGGCGGCTCTGGCGGGCTGCCGGCGGCATCTCACCGGATCCCGACATGCCTCTCAGGCTCTACTGCTCGCGGGCGCGCGCGCGGTGTGCGTCAGTGTGGTATGGCACAGCGAGACGCGGCAATGTGATGCACTCACTGACTTGTAAGAGGATCCTTCTGATCTCCAAGAATCTGCTTTGGTGATTTGAACAAGCCAACCAGAGGTGTTTTATTAGTGCCAGAAAGTAGGAAGCAGGGGAGACCGGTGCGCCGTCGTCCCTGTCGTAGGGTTCATTCACTCAACCAAAGGCCTATAGCATACGATGATATAGTAATAGGAATTCACGACACCGTGACTCATGTTCGTGTGCGAATGCTCTCTTACAAAACCATCACTCTCTACTACAGTTTCTGAAGCTTAATCTGGTCATGCTCTAAGTGAAAAAGATCTACTTTTAGTCCATGCATCATCTATCGGCCAAATAGCTCTGGTTTCTAAACTCTAAACCACGGTATAAACTTGGCCATTAACTTTTAAAACCATTTGGATTTGGTCTGTCAGAGACTCCGTTTGACCAATGACATGGTGATGGCTTCGCACACGTGGCAACCTGTTGGTGCACAAAAATAAAATAAAATAAGACAAATATAGTACTCACTCTGTAAATAAATATAAGAGCGTTTAGATCACTACGAAGGAAGTACTTTTTGATAAATTTGAAAAACCTATCAGAAATCATGACACACCCTCTAAATAAGAAAATTTACAGATTTGATGCTTTCTAATAAATTATTACTTGCAAATCTAGGAACCATGCAAATGAACTAGGTTCAGAAATTTTAACAAAAGGGGGAAACATATGTATGTATTTTAGAAAAAACATTAGAGAAAACACGCACATAATCTGCATAATGTGCTAAAAAATACACACATTTCCCACGATATTCCTTGAATTATTTTCCCAAACGTTAAAAAACTGACGCCAGTTTTCTGGGAGCCCAGAGCGAACACGTCGCTGACTGTTAGATCAACCTGCACGAATCTTGGTACACAGGGGTTGCCACGTCAGTTCTGAATTCCTTCGCTCCATGAACGGCTCAGCGCGACGCAGAGAGACAAACTGCTACCTTCCTTAGGCCATCTCCAAGGCTGACCAGCAAACCGCCCGTATCCGTCCGGACCGTGCTGTCCGGACCGCGTGAGCCATCCAACACCGACCTGTATCGGTCCGCGGAGCCGTCCGGATGCGATTTCTCCCGCAAACCGGATACAAAAGTGCGGGAGTCCGGACCGATCCCAAGCCCGCTTCTGAACGTCCTGACCCACCAAAACCCGTCACCGCCCTTCCCGCGCTTTCCTTCCGATGCACGCGCCGCTTACCGCGCCACATTCATGTCGGCCCAGAGCACGCGGAGGCCGGCATTGATGCCGCGATGTGACCGGAGGGAGGGAGGGCGGCGCTGACCGACGCGGCCTCTCGGCAGTTGCCGCTTCAATGTGGGCGCAGGTTCCCGAGGAACCAACTCCGGCCGGTGCGCGGCATTGAAGCGGCTGACCGGCCCTTCGCATGGCCTAGCCGCGGCTATTTAAGCCGCGCTCCGGCGCCGTCCACATCGCATCCTCCTCCTCCTCCCCTCCACGCCCATCTCCTTCCACATCTCCGTCGATGGGCAAGTCCTGGGCGTCGGCGCCGGCTGTCGGTTCCGAGGCGGGATCTGGCAGATCGTGGCGACGCCGCCCTTGAACTCCAGGGCCGTCGTCCTCATCGGCTGGCGGCGACTCGACGCGGGCGAAGATCGTCATCTCCTCCGGCGACGAGGAGGACCAGCAGTCGTCGCCGCCGCAGTCCGCACCGACAGTGCCGGGCTAGGTCTACGCTGGCACCGACGCGGAGTTCGAGCAGCAGATGGAGCTGATGCTCCGTCATCCACACCAACGGCCTGGCGCCGCCACCGGGGGCGCTCCTTCCCGTGAAGCCAAAGCCGGCATCCCCTCCACGCTCTCCGCCGCCGCGCAGCCACGGCGTCCAAATCGGACGCCGCGTGAAGGAAGAGCGGCTCTCGCCGCCGCCCCGGCGCTTCATGAAGGAGGAGTGGCGCTCGCCGCCGTCCCGACGCGTCGTGAAGGAGGAATGCCGCTCGCCGCCGCCCCTGCCGAAGGCGCGCGGTCGCATTCTGCACTACCTCGGCAGTGGCGGCTCCTCGCCGTCGTCCCGGAGCACGCTCTCTGCAGCCACGGCGTCCAAATTAGATGCCGGGTGAAGGAAGAGCGGCTCTCGCCGCCGCCCCGGCGCGTCATGAAGGAGGAGCGGCGCTCGCCGCCGCCCCGGCGCTTCGTCAAGGAGGAACGCCGCTCGCCGCCGCCCCTGCCGAAGGCGCGCAGTCGCATTCTGCACTACCTCGGCAGCGACGGCTCCTCGTCGTCGTCCCGGAGCGCCATGACGGCGCAAGAGTACGCCGACCGGGAGCAGCGCCGGCGGGACAGGCACAACGCCGCGCGCCGGTCCAAGTTCGCGGACTCGGACGTCTCGCCGCCCCACATCGCGGCGGACCCGGACCTGGCGTACGCCTGAGCCGTCGACCGCTCGATCACGATGTCGGAGACGGCCAAGCGCCGTCTCCGCCGCCTCGACGGGGAGATGGCCAGGTACGGCGAGGAATGGTCCCTCGCCGACCCCGACGCCGCCAATGACCCCTCCTCCAAGGACCGTCGCCCTCCCCCCCACGTCCTCGGTGGCCGCGGCCGCACTGCGCATGGCGCAGGAGGAAGCAGAGAGGATCATCCGCGAGCGTCAGGCGGCCGCCGGGTAGCCCTACCACGACGCCACCACCTACCGCCGCCCGAAGCCCGACGACGACGACTCCGACGCCAGATCGGGCGACGATGGCGGAGGAGGAGCCGCCGGCCAGCCCGGCATGGCCTACGAGGTCACCGTGAAGTATAGGATAGTTTAGGTTTTTAGTTCACCGGATGAAATATCGTCCGTTTTTATGTACAAATTATCCTAGTCCGTCGTGTTTTTATCAAAATTCGTCTGGTTTGATCGAATTTCGTCCGGTTTGTTGAAAAAGAGTTTGAAATGTATGCGGCTAGCGGTGGATGGCGTCCTCCCGCATACGTGTCCGCGGACTGGTCCCCCTATCCGCGGACGGATGCGGGAGGATTTTTGCAGGTTGCCGTTGGAGATGCCCTTATCCTCTCTCGACAGCTCCATACAGTTCAACATTTTTGTTCTAAGCTTGCATTGATCTTTGAAATTTTCTTTTCCCCAAAACATTGCCATGCTCTTACATGCCAAACTCCAAGCATTTGCCATGTCTACGTGTACTATGTTTTGTCTCTATATTGCCATCAAATTAAAGTTTTGTCTCTTTACGATTTTCATGGGCATTTTTTATCATGCATGATTTTCATGGGTATATATATATACTAGCACAAATGCCCGTGCGTTGCAACGGGAGAAAACACCGGTTCCAATGAACAACGGTTGGTCTAGTTGAGAAACTGTGTCGTGGGACAATGGTCGCTCATGAGAAAAAAGATGGATCATCTGAGGATTGCGACCTGAGCTCATGACATGGGGCCGGTATTACTCCGAGTAAATTTATGTTCCCGAGCTGGAAAAATTAGCAATATCAATAAATAAAATTAAGTAATAGCAGTAGCAAGCAAACCAACCTAGAATAACAATCGCAGCAGCAGCAAGCAATTCCAAACTTCATTTTGGTCCATTTGGCAGACGATGAGAGCGCTGTAGGTGGAGAGGGATGGGCGTACTGAGGACTTCGACGGTTGCCTTCGACTTTGGAGCATATTCCTTGAGAGTTTAATAACTGCTACTTCTAAATGATGCATCATTGTAACCTTTACAAAATTATTACATGTCTACACTAAGGTGATGGACGAAAGGTTTATACACATGCACTTTGTGAGCCTCCACTCATTTCATCAGATGGGTAAATTCACGTGTAGTCAATGGGCAGTGTTTTATCCCACATTGTGATGTAAACATACAACAACCCAGTCACTGCAAATAACCACCATCCGTCCCAAAGCAGAGGCATATTCTAAATCTGAAAGTACCGGTAGTTAAGTTCTAATTTAAGGGTAGAAAGCTAAAACTAAAATCGTCCCTACTGGTTTACAGCCACCAAGTAAATCAACCTTGACAAAAGAATAGAGTTACCAGATGTCCTTACACAATCATTTTGCACAAATATACGCCACCTATACTGGAGAACAAAGTTGTCCTGCAACCAACAAAATGCTCAGATTACTTTATTATGATAAAACCTTCAAAATTGTATACCAAAGGTTCGAATCAAAGAAAATATAGGATCCTCATTCATACAATGAAATTTTCAAAGAGGTGCCACATCTGGAGTCCGTGTGAGCCATACACGATACTCTCTCTGGTAAAACCACCCTTTGTTATATCTTGAAAAAGTAGAATCAGAAATATAAGTCATTTGACATATATCAGTTTTACTTTGGGTTTTCTAGATACGACTTACTAATTCCAGGACACCGACAGGCATGTTGTCTTAATTTTCTTTTGCAATCTCAGGAAGTAAGCTGCAGATGTTCAGCTTTTTTTCTAATGTGAGTTGTAATTTGGGTAACATAATCTTCAGAATGACTGTAGAGATGACTCTTCCATGATCTAGTTTTCTGCGTAAGATATTTACATATAAAGTATGCAATCTTTTGATGTTCAAGTACTTCTCAGGAGTTGAATATGTCCTATGGAAATTTCTTACCAGATTTTGGAAGAATTTCCGTATCAACAGAGGCCGCTCAACTGTCATACTCAACAACCCAATGTAAAGACTCTACTGAAATCAACAAGTGGTGCCTGCTTAGTGTGTTTCGAAAATTAGTTACAATTTGCAGAGAGCTGCAGCTTCACCGCAAAGCGAAATAAAAGATTTACCAAGAGGGACATCCTTTTTGTTAAACAACAGAAAGCGAAGTTATTGGTAAACAAAATAAAATACCAATAAATTCATTTGCTAGCTGTACTGATCCACAAATTACCTCAACTAATAAAATTTGCTGGCAGCATTGATCCACAAATTATCTGATTACTTTGCTGGCAGCATTGATCCTAATTCATTTGCTGACCAACCTCCACGGGCAAGCTCAAGTACCCCTAGAAGCATCTTCAAATATGTTGGTCTCAGGCGTATATATCATGCCATGCCATGTTCTACTAAATGATTATAGCTAGAAAAATATTCTCCAACAGTTCCTTGAGCACACAAATGGCATATAATTAATGCTAATTTTAGATAAAGGCAACCAATGAGCTATCAGGTCAATTTCATCTATGGAAACGACGATCTTTCAAAAATCTATGGAAAGGACGAGCAAGGATCAATACAGGGCTTAAGCTGCTCATATCACAAGGAAGTCACCATACTCAAGTATAGAAATATTTTTTTATAGCAAAACAATTTGTAATTTTGGCCACCATATTGTACAACATCACGCCACATATCTTTCTCTTATAGGATACATGACTTACACACCTATCGTGTTTCAACAGCGGTTTGAAACTTACATACAAATATTAGAAGTCCGTGCATCATACCTTTTCTCAACCCTGGGAAGCATAATTATATTCCTACATGTACATGTCCCAACTGAAGGCGACGCAGACCACCCCATGTTGCTCTTCTCTGCTCCCTACAACACAATCTGGCAAGAGCAATGCAAAAAGATTAACATGTACAAAACTGATTTTTGTAGATGATATGTTACAGTTCAAACCAATCTATTTAGTGTTTCTGATAAATCCAGCATGGTATAGAATATAGTAGGGATTTCAGCATTCGGGGCAATTTCTTATAGAGTACAGGCATGAGTGATTTTTGTAGCAATTACACAGACCAGTTCATTGATTTTACCAGGTATGGTTGGACATGGTTCAAGCGTGCACAGGCAGCATCTGGATCGTCTTTTCCCATCTCCCTCAGGTTGCTAACGTTGCCACACGCCTTGCAAACCAGAGATAATGCAGAAGAGAAGAATCTATCCGGGTCGCCGCTGCTGCCCTAGGTCCAGCCGTCGCTGGCCCTCGATCGATGATGGCTGCGTCGTACAGACCTTACTTTGACGGGGAGATGGTCTACCCAGATCGCCGCTGTTGCCTGATCCGACCGTCGCTGGCCCTCAATAGACGACATCTACTATGGTCCTCATGGTCGAACCGCTAGATAGGCAACGTACGCGTCAGCCTGGGCGAGCTCTGGAGCAGGGGGGTCTGCAGGAGGACGAAGAGGAGAAGCCGCGGACTGCGGTGGAAGGAGTAGATGCCGTTCTCGTGGGCGACGTCGCTGCACCCCACGCTCTAGGTCGTCAGGGTTCGGGTCAGGCCATGACGTCGTTAGGGCGGCAGATCCGATCTGCCACCGTGGAACGCTCTAGGCGAAGAGTGGATGGTGTGCCACGGCTGGCCACACAGAGGAGGTGGAGGCGGAGTTGGCGGCGGGTTCGCAAGATGAGATCGTGGGAGCGGCAGGGACAGGAGCCACGCAAGGGAATAAGGAAAAAAGGAGAACCGGGTTGGGCTGGATTTATTGGGCCACAACGCACGGTCGGGTTCAGTTGGCCTGGCTCGGATCGGACGAACGTACTTCTGACGGAAGAAACGAACGATATTGACGAACGACGGACGGACGAAACTAATAGCGGACAAAATTACGGTGATAAGAAGCGATAGTCGCTAGATAGGCAACGTACAGTACAGACGCAAGCGCTCATATACACGCGCATACACTCACCCCTATGAACGCACACACGCACACCCTACCCCTATGAGCACCTCTGAGAGACTGAGCCGGCATATCATCTTGAAATTTACGAAGTCACCGTAGGCACCTCGTCGTCGACGGGAACGTCTCCTCCCACTGAATGCGCATCGCCGGAAATCCTGAAATAAATCCAGGAATAAATGCGAGCACCAGGATTTGAACCCTGGTGGGCTGGGGATACCACAGTCCCTCTAACCATCCAACCACAGGTTGGTTCGCGCCGGGCGAACGTATCGAACGAAAACATTCGCTCGAGGGAAACGGGCATAGAGAACCTTTCGTTCGATATGGGTTCCATCCAAAGCAGACGTTCGGTCAATATTGGGGTCCTTGGACTTAACAAAGCCCAATTTGGTCCAGATGTCCTTGAACATGCATGCATCAAGCTGGATATGATGAAAACATATGATAGGGTGGAGTGGGATTATCTAAAAGCTATTATGTTGAAGCTAGGCTTCTCTCATAGATGGGTAAATATTGTCATGGACCTTGCCAGCTCAGTTTCATATTCTGTTCTTTTTAATGGGAAAAACTTAGAGGAGTTTAAGCCTAGCCGAGGTATCCATCCGGGAGATCCAATCTCCCCTTACCTGTTTTTGTTGGCAGCGGAGGGCCTTTCAGGCCTATTGAAAAACTTAAGTGAGTCATCTCAACTTAGGGGGATTCAAGTGGCGTCTACGGTGCCACCTATTAATCACCTTTTATTCGCGGATGATAGCCTGCTGTTCTTCAAAGTAACTGGTGGAGGAGCGAGGGGGGTATCAAACCTGTTGGAAACGTATTGCCAAGCTTCTGGCCAAAGAATTAATGCGTCTAAATCATCAATCTTTTTCAGTAAAGGGTGCCCGTCTAGTGTAAAAGATGAGATCAAGGGAATTTTGAATGCCCCCAATGAGACTTTGAACGATAAATACTTGGGAATGCCCTCTGATGTTGGTACATCAAAATTTGGAGCTTTCAAATATTTAAAAGATAGGCTTTGGAGTAAAGTGAAGGGATGGATTGAAAAAAAAATTATCCTCAGCCGGCAAGGAGGTGTTGGTGAAATCAGTCGCACAAGCCGTGCCGGTGTATCCGATGTCTTGCTTCAAATTGCCAAGGGCAAGGGGCCTTTGTGAGCATCTCAATAAACTTATCAGGCAGTTTTGGTGGGGGGGGGGGGCAAAGAAGGGAAAAGAAAACCGGCATGGGTGTCATGGAAATCTATGACTCAGCCAAAGTTCATGGGAGGACTTGGATTCCGAGATTTTGAGTTATTTAATCTAGCTCTGTTGGCCCGACAGTCATGGAGGATATTACAAAATCCTACTCAACACTGTCGAGTGGGACGCGGCGGGCGGCAAATCGAAGGCGGCGACTACTGGTGGTGCTTCCTCGACGGCGGTGGTGTCTTCGGGCCCGGCTGGGCATGCGGCATCGTTGGTGGTCCAGGATGCGGCTGCTACTGTCACAATGCCAATGCATGGGCCGACCGTCGTCTTGCCAGCTGTGGATACTCCGCGGATGTTGCGGCGCGAGTCCATTCCTCCTCTGCTGGACGTGGATCAGTACGGGTCCAATCTCTTGCGGGCTGGTCTGGCGCGCAGTGCGTCCTCGTCCCCCATCTTGAAGAGGTTATGCGCCTGCCGATCTCCGGGAGGGGAGATGGAGACCGGGGGGCGCGCTGTGGGGTCTGGCATCACTGCGGCTGAGTCACGTATCCCGAGCGCGACATCGACTCCCCGATCAGCCACCCCCTGCTCATCTCCACCGGTTCGGTCTGCAGCCTCCATATCAATGCAGGCGGGGGCTATGCTCTCGGCTCGGGCGATCGCCGTCTCGCCAATTCGCCTCGACAACTGTTTCCGGGGCGAGGACTTCACCGACAACCTCATGCCCGTCGGTGAGTGCGTGTCGGCCTTTGAGAGCATCCGTGACGACCACGAGCAAAGCCCGGCACGTGACAAGGACGTGACCCCCGGGGCGCAAGTCGGCATGGCGGCGGCGGCGGCGGTGGCGTCTGTGGCATCACCTATCCGTGCCTCTCGTACAAGCACGAGGGCGGCGGTTTCCAAGGCCTCCATGATGATGGACAAGGCCATGACGCTCAAGGCCAACAAAGTCGTGCAAGGTATAACCTCCAAACCCATCACACGCTCTATGTCATCCTTCAAGGTTTTAGCCCTTGCTTCGAATGCGCACCTCTTGCGTGTGGCCAAGGAGAGCAATGTGATCTTGGGATCCGAGGAACGATCCCCATTAGAGGTGTTGGAATGTTTCCGTGCGCAAGAGGACGCGCAAGCCAGGATAGCTGAGGCCATCGCTCGACGGGACCTGGAGCGCACGATACTCGCCGAGGCTCGTGCACAAGATCCAGACGACCATGCCAGGGAGAAGGCAGTGTCGCCGGGTCGTGCAGCCTCGGGCCGGAGCAGAGGGAGGGGTCGTGGCCTGGGCGAGGAAGGGGAACCACGGGCCAGAGGGATCTAACATCTGAAGGGGCGGGGGCCCGGTCCCCCATAGGGACCCAATGAGGGGCATCATATGGAACTTGAGAGGGTTCGGTCAACGGGACAGAAGACGACAGCTGATCCAATACATCCGTGACCAACGCCTCGATTTTGTCGGGCTTCGGGAGACCATTCGCGCAACCTTCTCGCAGATAGAACTAGACTCCTTGGCGGGAGCTCTTCCATTCCATTGGGAGTGGGTTCCGGCTAATGGTCGATCGGGAGGGATCCTAGTCGGGGTGAATAAAGACACATTCGATGTGATATCATTCTCTAGGGGGGAATATTTCTTGGCAGTTGACCTGATCCAACGCAATAATAACTTTCGGTGGGAGTTAGTGGTGGTGTACGGGCCGGCGGATCATGCTAGATCCCGGGACTTCTTGAGGGAAATCTTCCTGAAGATCTCGAATACGACAAATCCGGTTGTCATCGGGGGGGGGGGGGGGGGACTTTAACTTAATCCGGTCGGCGGAGGACAAAAGCAACCAAATAATTAATGACCAAGGATTGGTAGACTTGTTTAATGAGTGGGTGGCGGATTTGGCACTTATCGAGTTACACCGGGTGGGGGCTAGCTTCACGTGGACCAACAATCAAGATGACCCAATTCGGTGCGTATTAGATCGAGTTTTTGTCTCAACGGATTGGGAGGCAAAATTCCCAGCGTGTTCTCTTATGGCGGAAACTCGATTGGGATCGGATCACTGCCCTCTCATTCTTCAGTCTGGGGAGAGCTATCGCAGAATTCCTAAACATTTCTTCTTTGAGAAACAATGGCTCCTTCAACCGGGGTTTTTTTAGAAGATTATCTGCATTTGGGGTGAGGCTAGGGCAAATAGACCACATCGATACGGTCCTTTATGTGATGCCTTGGACGAGTGGCAACACTGTATCCGTCGTGCCCGACACTACCTGCGAGGGTGGGGAGCCAATATGGGGAGTGATTTGATGCGACGAAAGGCAGCTTTACTGGAAGAGATAAAACGGCTAGACTCTCTAGCGGATAATGTTGGTCTCTCACATGACGAGTGGGCCCGTCGGTACGCGGTGGAAGACGAGATGATATTCGTACTAACATGTGAGGAGATGTACTGGCAGCAGAGAGGGCAACAAAGGTGGGTCCTAAAAGGGGATGCTAGCACGGAGTTTTTCCATGCCGTGGCAAATGGTCGGCGGCGGAGATGCACAATTCGGTCCCTTAGAGAAGGGGATATAACCTACTCTGGGGAGGTAGAGCTTAGAACCCATATTGATGGGTTCTATAGACAACTGTTGGGAACCACCTCAGGGGGTGCCGCTTCTCTTGGCCCTGGCATGTGGGGGCCACAGCGGATGGTGACGGGTGACGATAATCGCGCACTGGTGCGCCCTTTTACCCTCGTCGAGGTGACTAACAACCTAAATAGCATGAGGGTGAATACGGCACCGGGCCCCGACGGGTTCCCGGTAATCTTCTATAAGAAATTCTGGGACTTGGTGGGACCACAATTCTTCAACTTGGTGCAGGAGTTCACTCTCGGTAGAATTGACGTCAAACGTCTAAATTATGGGGTGCTGGCGTTACTGCCTAAGGTCCAAGGGGCGGACAATATTAGGCAGTATCGGCCAATAACGTTAATAAATGTCAGTTTCCGGCTACTGTCTAAGGGGTTTGCGACTCGCCTGTCACCGGTGGCAAATAAAATCATCGACCCAAACCAGACGGCTTTTATCCGTGGGCGAAGTATTTTAGACGGGATTGCGGTCTTACACGAGGTCATGCATGAGATCAAAACAACTAAGGAAGAGGTGTTCATTCCCAAAATAGATTTCGAGAAGGCGTACGATAGAGTGCGGTGGGAATTTCTGGAGGAGGTTCTTAAGGCGAAAGGCTTTGACCCTCTTTGGATTAGCTGGATGAGACAGTTGGTCCAAGGGGGGCGACGGCAGTTAATATTAACGGAGAGGCGGGGTCGTACTTTAGGAATAAGCGAGGGGTCCGACAAGGGGATCCAATCTCCCCGCTTTTGTTCAACATCTTGGCCGACGCGCTTGCGTCAATCCTCGATCATGCTAAGGAGGCGGGACATATCTCGGGGGTGGCTTCGGGCATTATCCCCAGAGGGATATCACACCTTCAGTACGCGGATGACACGCTTATCTTCATAAAAAAACTCAGAATTGGAGATTACGAATCTTAAATTCTTGTTGATGTGTTTCGAGGAGATGTCGGGCTTAAAAATTAATTTTGCGAAATCTTGAATCTCAACTTCGGGCGGCACATATGATGAATTGCGAATTGGGCTCGATCCCAATCAAATATTTAGGCATGCCGATTTCATCAAGGGCGATAACGATGGGTGAGCTACAACCAGTGGTTGACAAAACAACGGCGAGGGTGGAGCCATGGCAGGGCAAACTACTGGCCTCTGGAGACGGCTGGTACTCATAAACGATTGTCTCACGAACATTCCGATGTTCGTGATGGGTTTTTATCTTCTCCAAGATGGGATTCACGACAAACTAAATAAGGTTCGGTCTCGTTTCTTCTGGGCAAAGGAGAACAGGAAGCAGCGGTACCATATGGTGAGCTGGGATAATATCTGCCAACCTAAAGAGGTTGGCGGTTTGGGGGTGATCAATACCAAAGTCACGAATTGGTGTCTCATGACAAAGTGGGCGTGAAAAATATTAACTGGGCAGGGAGGCCTCTGGTTAGATATATTTACCACCAAATATTTGGTCCAGGGTGGGGTGGATTTTAGACGGAACATTAAAATGTCACAGTATGCGAGGGATATTAGGAAAGTGCAACCTCTGTTGAGATTGGGGACTAAATTTACCATTCATGATGGTAAGGCCGCGTGTTTCTGGACCGACATCTGGTGTGGGGAGGACCGGTTATCGTTGGCATTCCCAGCATTATTTGCCATTGCTACCAACCAGCACGCTAAGGTAGCGGACGTGTGGAGACTTGGGCAGTGGGCGCCCCAGTCGACGTTCTTTGGGTGAGGTGGAAAACACGGAATGGGACGGCCTTCGTGATAAATTGCAAGGGCATCGGTTGGGGCAAGGAAACGATGAAGTGGTCTGGCGTTTGGAGCCGTCCGGTCTATTCTCCACTGGATCTTTGTATAGAGAGATCTTCAAATCACTGACGCCTTGTGACCTGTCTGGGATTTGGAAGGCCAGGATCCCGGCGAAAATAAAAATATTCCTTTGGCAAGTGGTGCGTAATCGAATCACTAGTGGGGACCAGGTGCAAAAGAGAAGAGGCCCGGGTGATGGCAAATGCATCTGGTGTAGCAAGCATGAAGACCGTGACCACATCCTCTTTAGATGTGCCATGGCTAGATTTGTGTGGAGTTCTGTTAGAGCGGTAACAGGATCATCGTGGAATCCCAGTGGGTTCTCCAATTTCTATAGATTGGTGTCGTCCACTACTGGACGAGATAGACGGATGGCCTGGCTAGGCTTTGGTGCTATGGCCTGGGCATTATGGACCACGAGAAACAAGGCGTTGATAGAGGGACAATACATCAAACATCCGGCTGATCTACTATACAAATTGGTGTCTTTCTTGCAGCTGTGGAAGCCACTAACAAGGGCGCAAGACCGAAGGCACGTGGAGGAGCTCGCCTCAAAGGTGCGGGCAAAGTGTACTAAGCTGCGTCGATCGACACAGGGGACATCACCGACATGACGTCACCCCTTGCTACCTCGAGAGCCTAGATTCCTTCGTAGCGCTGCGTCGCTTTGATCCCGCCTACGGGCATGTATCGCATGTATCGTTGTATCATTGTCTTTTACTTCTCCGTACTTAGTCAGACTTGTTGAATTCGTAAGGGCCTCAGTTTAAGGCCGGGCAAGCGCCTCTTTTCTAAAAAAAAAATCCTACCTCTTTATGTGCTAAAATACTTAAGGCGGTCTACTTTCCACAAGGTACAATTTTCTCTGCTGAATTGGGCAGCCGACCGTCTCAGGTCTGGCGTGCTATTTTGGAAGGACGGGATGTCCTTTGTCAAGGACTAATTAGGCGAATAGGGGATGGCTCCACAACAAGTATATGGGCAGATCTTGCTGGGCCTTTTTTAGCTGGAAGTCCTAATGCGAGCGCCATTCTCAGATGATGTACGATCGAAACAGAAGGAATTGGCAGTACTCATCGAAAACCTGCTGGACCAGGAAGAAATTTTCTGGGCACAGCGGGGTAGGGTTGGCTGGTTGCGTCGTGGTGACCGAAACACGCAATACTTTAATAAGTTTGCTTCGGGTAGGAAAAGAAGAAACTTGATTAAGAAGTTGAAAAATAATAACAAGGGGTGGATGGAGGGGAATGATAACCTCAACCCCCTAATTTGTGAGTATTTTGGAAATCTCTTTAAGTCAGATGCTACTGATTGTGACCAAGATCTTATGAATACAGTGAAGCCCCACGTGACGGCGGCGATGAACAGGTTACTTGTGGCGTCATATACCAGAGAGGATGTCCGTAAAGCACTTTTTCAGATCGGCGATATGAAGGCGCCAGGCCCGGATGGCCTACATGCAGTTTTCTTCAAAAGATTTCGGCACATCCTTGGCGATGAATTAACAGATGAGGTTTTGGATGCAATAAACAAGCGGAAAATACCTGAAGGGTGGAAGCAGACTAATATTGTGTTGATCCCTAAGGTGGAAAGTCCAGAGATGACTCATTGATCCTTATGAAAGCGACTGTTCAGAATGCAAACACTTTGAAGAGAGTGCTGGATTCTTATTGTGCAAGCTCCGGACAACTTGTGAGTACGGCAAAATCAAGCATATTTTTTAGTCCTAACACAAGTATCAATGCCAGGGAAGATGTCTGCAGGACTCTTGATATCTTGACTGAAGCATTATCAGATAAATATCTTGGTCTCCCCACTATTGTGGGAGTGGATAGAAGTGATTGTTTTCAGCATCTAATTGATCGAATTTGTCAGAGACTGAAAGGTTGGAAGGAGAAGGTCTTATCCATGCAAGGAAAAGAAATCTTAGTAAAGGCAGTGGCTCAAGCAATCCCCTCATATGCTATGTCTGTTTTCAAATTGCCTAAAGGGATATGCAAAATGATAACTGATGAGATTGCAGGTTTTTGGTGGGGAGATAGTGAGGAGAAAAAGAAAATGCACTGGTTTGCGTGGTGGAAATTGTGCATCCCAAAAAGGAATGGAGGCTTGGGGTTTAGGGACCTACATAGTTTTAACCTTGCTTTACTAGCAAAACAATGTTGGCGACTACTCCAGAATCCAGACTCTTTGTGTGCAAAAGTTCTTAGTGCAAAATACTACCCAGATGGAGATATACTCAATGCAGGCCCTAAGAAGGGTTCTTCTTTTACATGGCAAAGTATTGTCGCGGGCATACAAACGTTCAAAAGGGGATGCATTTGGAGGGTGGGCACTGGCTCACAGATTAACATCTGGAACGATCCTTGGATTCCAACTAGTGAATCTAGGAAGGTCATCACACCAAGAGGAACAACTATGTTGGGGAAAGTGGAAGAATTGATTGATCCGCACACTGGCCAATGGGATGAAGCTCTTATACGTTCTGTGTTCTCACCCATCGATGTTCACAGAATATTACAAATACCACTTCGGGTGGAAGTGATGGATGATTTTGTAGCTTGGCATCACACTCGTTCTGGTACTTTCTCAGTACGATCGGCATATTATGTTGAATTTGAACACCAATTTGGACACCATTGGAACAGCAGTAATGGACCAGGTAGTCACCAAGAATGTGACTCGTGGAAAAATATTTGGAGCCTTAAGATACCAGGAAAGGTAAAACACTTAGTGTGGAAAGTGCTTCGCGGGGTACTACCGTGTCTAGGAACACTAACTAGTGGTAGACATATCCCAACTTCTGCACAATGCCCAAACTGTCGTATTGGGTTTGAAGATTCGCAACACTGCCTATTCACTTGCAAGCGAGCATTGGAAGTCTGGACCCAATTAGGGCTGAAGGAGGAAATACTTAAAGCAGTTGGGGAAGACCGATCTGGTGCTATCACCATGGATATTCTGATGAGGGGGCGATCCCCTATTGGGGAGCTTCCTATGGCGGAACTAATTGCGGTGGCGAGTTGGTACATCTGGTGGCAGCGGCGTCAGTTCGTTAAAGGAGAGGAAATCAGGCCACCGGAGTGTACTGCAGTATCTATCAAGGTGGTAGCAACAAACTTTGTCCGCGCATATACTCCAAATCGACCTGTTCAAAAGCGTGATCACATGTGGAGAAAACCAAGTAGAGGAACTGTTAAAATTAATGTAGATGCTTCATTCTGTGTTGAGACTATGACTGGAGCTACAGGAGCAGTAGCTCGAGATGACCATGGGGAGTTTGTAGCTGCAGCTGTGTGGTTTATACCGCATGTCATAAGTGCAGAAGCGGCGGAGATGGCAGCGATCCGGAATGGATTTTACTTGGCTGGCAACATTGGCTGCAATTTGGTGACAGTGGAATCGGATAGCTCGAACGTTGTCGAAGCACTCAATCAAGATGTTTATTTAGGCCCGGATGCAGCTGTGTTTTCTGAATGTAAAGCTCTTGTTGCAGGCTTAACAAAGGTGGACGTGATCCATTGCTTCCGCGAAGCCAACAGTGTAGCAGATAGCTTAGCAAAATACTCCCTTAGTAATAGATTGTCTGAGGTTTGGGATAGCTCAATTCCGGACTTTATTTCTCATCTCATTGTACATGATCTCCCTATTATCTGAGGAATAAAGTTCTTTACCCGTCAAAAAAAAAAGTATATGGGCAGATAACTGGATACCCAGGCATGCAACTATGAGGCCGATTGTCTGTCTTGCAGCTAATCCACCTAGCCTGGTTAGCAAACTCATAGATGGTACTACTGCTACCTGGAACAGAGCTTTACTGGACCACTTTTTTTTGCGTCTGACACTAGCGCCATCATGAGCATCCCTCTGTGTACTCACCGGATGAGTGATTTCTGGGCATGGAACTTTGAAAGAAATGGAAATTTCTCGGTATGCTCAGCTTATCGGATGTTAGTGGACACAAAAAGGCGATGGGAAGATTGGCTTGGAAACGTCGGCTCTTCAGACTATGAAGCTGAAGCCAAATCATGGACTTCGCTATGGGCGGTCCAAGTACCAGGAAAAAATCGTAACTTTTTATGGAGACTAGCAAAGCACACTATCCCTACCGAGGATGTTCGGCATAGAAGGAAGATGGCTGAACGTGACAATTGTCAGCTATGATGTAGTGCTGGATCGATCAGACAATACGCCCCCGCGTCGCTCCTCCCTGGGGCGACACGGGAGGACCCCCAATCCGCCGCCGCCGGCGTCCCCTTCATCGCCGTCCACCCCCCTCGCCGCCGCCGGAGGATGCGGCCGGGCTAAGCCCGCGCGCGGACGGCGGAGGCGAGGCTTCCTCTCCTCGCGGTGGCGCGGGGCGGGGCCCAGCCCTGGTGCGGCGGCTGGGCTCGCGTCGGGCGGCGGCTGGGCTCGCGACGGCGGCCGTCCTCGTGGTGGTGGTGGCGTGTGGCGGCGGTGCAGGGGTCGCGGAGATGCGGGGGCGCGGTGCTGCGTCAGGCGGTGGTGGCCGCAGCTGTGCGGGCCCGATCTGGGCCCGTGAGGGCCTGCGGCTTGTGCGCCCGGCGCGGCGTGGGTCTGGCGGCGCGGCGGTGGCTTGCTCTAGAGAGTTCCTTAGCCGCGGGGATGCAGGTTGGCAGGTGGGCGTGGACGCTTCCTTCGGCTCGTGGCCGCGCGGCGGCTGGATCTGGCGCAGTTGGCCTTCGGCGGTGTGCTGCTGAGGGCGGCGCTGTGGCGCGTTGTGGTGGTGGTGGTGGCGGCGGCAGTGCGGTGTTGGATGGCGGCGCGGCGGCGCTGCGACGGTGGGTGTGCTGCGGCTGTCGTGGAGATTGGTCTCCGGCCGCCGGGGCGCAGTGTGCGGGTGGCTGTGGTGGTTGGCGGCGATGCTCCAGCTTAGCTTGCTGTGCTCCTGAGCTCAGGGCTCCCTCGTGGAGCCTGGCGGTGGATTTGGTACTCGGGCGAAAGTCTGTCACTTGGTGCCGATGATGGCGGCGTCCCTGTACGTCGCATTCCTTCCTGAAGGCTTCATCGAAGAGTCCCTTCTACCGCCGCAATTGTCAGGTGGTCTCCGGATGAAAATCCAAGCTCCCTTGGAGCGGGCGGCGACGACACCTATGTCGTTACCTTCTTGGAGGCGCCGCCTTGGAATCCCTGACCCTTGTGGAGCGGCGGGTTTATGGCAGTTGTGCAGGATTGCTTCGTGGTTGCTGGGGCGGTGGACGCCGGGGCGGCGGCTCCGGACGGTGGATGTACGCCGAGGTGGCGGCCTCGGACGACAATGCAGTTGCGGCCCAATGGGGTGGGGACGTGGCTTTGCATGGCATGGGTGGCGACCTGGTGCTGCAAGGGTAGCGAGTTCGTCGGCTCGGTCGACGCGATCTGACAGGTCGGTCTGGCTGGAAGTCGGGGCGGCGGCCCCGGATGTTTGGCGCAGCGTTCGTGGTCTGCGGGCGGTCGTCTCGTGTAGCAAGGGCTACAAGGCGACCAGGCCGTGCGGCGCTACGGCTCGCGAGCGGGCAGGGGATGTCGGAGCGGCGGCTCCGGAGACAGGATGTGTGTGGTTTGTTGCGATTGTGGCCTTGGGTCGAGTGGTCGATGAGGCTTCGTTGCTTGTGCGGTTTTCGGCCTAGTTTTCCTCATAAACCGGGCCATTTTGTTAGGTTTTCGATCCGGTTTTTCTTATAAACTGGATCAATTCTCTTCTTCTATAATGCAATGCCAGAGCTCCTGGCCCTCTGACGAGGTTCCGTCAAAAAAAGACAATTGTCAGCTATGCGGAATGCAGGATTCCTGGCATCATTCGCTTTTGGAGTGCTCGACTGCCCGATGTGTTTGGGCCTTGGTCGATGATGATGTTGCTGATTATATCCATGCGTCGACCGAGCCAAGTGCTAAGTTGTGGCTTTTTGCACTGATCAATGATCTACCACATGCTAGCCTGATCAAAGCGGTTGTTACTCTTTGGGCTATATGGGCAGCACGGAGAAAAGCGATACCTAAGGGTGTCCTTCAGAGCCCACACGCCACCCATGCGTTTGTCACAAGTTTTATCGCGGAGCTTGATTCGTTACAAGTTCCTGAGAGGCCGGCGACTCATCTACCGGCAGGAATAAGAACAAGTGGCTCTCGGGGGTGGATTGCACCGAGCCCAGGAGTGGCAAAAATTCACGTGGATGGAGGTTTTTCGAGGGATGGCAGAACTGGTGCTTCAACGACAGTTTGCCGAGATCACACATGCCTCTTTTTAGGGTCTTCGGCTATGATTTTCAGAAATTTAACTGATCCCGCTATCCTTGAGGCACTAGCTTGTCGTGAGGCTCTGGCTCTTGCACTGGATTTATCCCTAGACCAAGTTGTTATTGCATGTGACAATAAAACAGTTGTGGCAGAGATAATAAGTGGAACTGATGGAAGGTACAGCGCGATCATTAAGGAGATTTCAGCTCGGACGAGAGAATTCAGAAGTTCTGATTTCATTTTTGAAGGCCGCACTATGAACATGGAGGCTCACAATTTAGTTAAATTTGCTTCTTCTTTAGATGTTGGTCGCCATTTGTGGCTGGGCTTACCCCACGACCAAGTTGTCATCCCTGTAAACCGTACTGCTAGTTCTTAATAAAGCTTGGTTTACCGCTCAAAAAAAAAAATCAACCGCGGCCGTCCTGAGTAGTACCATAAACACAGTTTATAAGGAGGCGCAGCCCGAACTCCGGCTTGATGATGAGCCGAAACATCGAGGAATGCATGTAGTCCGGCGAGAGCGCAAAGGCAAACCGCAAGAGATGTCGGCGAGGAACGTCTTGACCTTGACGATCGCGAGGTTCTGGCCGAGGCACGAGTGCGGGCCGAGGCCGAACGGCATGGACGCCGCCTGCAAGTTCTTGCACACTGCCGCCACGCCGTTCTTGAACCGGCCTGGGTCAAACCGGCTCACCGTCGAGCCCCAAGAAGCGACATCGTGGTGCATGGTGGACACTGGCACGAAGAGGTACGTCCCCTTGGGTGCGAGCAGCTCGCCCAGACGAATGTCACGGAATGTCTCCCGCACCACGAACGACGATCGACAACATGAACAACCGTAGCGTCCCCTCAGGGCCTGCCCTAGGCCATGGCAAAAGGTGCGGCGGCCTAGGGCCTATCTTAATTAAGGGCACACTACATTTGCATACCTAAATAAATTACAAAAATGTGATTTGCAGAGCATAGCGTCAACATTATGGGGTGGAGAGGGGGGCCGGTGCCCCCCCCCCCCACCATGTTGTATTTATTTAGCCACTGTTGTCGATGATGGACCCCAGGAAGTCGGACCCTGACGAATGCCCCGTTGCCGCCCGACGCCCCCTCCCGATCTCAGCGGCCGGATCTCCTGCGTGAGCCTCCAGATCCTCTGGTTCTTCGCCGACGGCAGATACCTTAGCGATGGGATGGTGAAGATGATGCTAGGCTCGGATATGGGCCCGGACGGCGCCCTGAGCCGGAGGAAGATCTCCCTTCCCTGGAGTGGTTTTCTCCGAGACAGGCCCGGGAGATGACGTCGAAGAAGAAGCTACGTATGTCGGCGTCGACATCCACCACCGCGACGCCGCCCTTGGCACCGTCTACGGCGGCCTCCCGCGAGCACAACAGCGGTTGCGCGTGGCGACCATGAGCCCAACCATGCCCCTGAATTTGGCAATGTAAATTCGGGCCCGATGACTTTGCGCTGAAGCGCCCAGCAAGCGCCGTTGGTCTTGAGCACTCCGGCGCCGAAGATGGATTCCTGGCCCTTCTGCAGGTACGTCGGCTTGCCCATGTCTAGCGACACGCACTGCGTCTATATCCCGCTTATAGCGAGACATATCGTACTCTCACCTGAAGAGTTTTCGCTTTGAGTTTTAACTGGGCCGGCCCAGTTCTTCTCCTCCCTGCCCCGCTCGCCCGCTAAGCTCGATCGATCGCTCACTCACCTCGCTCAGTTGGTTGGCTACTGATGGTTAGGTCTGATTTTCTTCTGTTTTTTTTTCTTTTTTTGTTTTTTTTTCTGTTTTTTTCTTTCGGTTTCTTGGTTTCTACATGGTCTTTTTTTTTCTTTGCTTTTTATCGGTTGGCTTCGTTTCTTTCTCGGGTTTTACTAGTTTTTTTCTTTGGTTTCTTTGTTTCTTTCTTGATTTTCACTTTTTTTTCTTTTCTTTGTTTGTTTTTTGTTATACTTCGATTATTTTGTTTCTTTCTCGGTTTTCTCCGGTATTCTTTTTCTTTTTTCTTTCGTTTCCTGTGTTTCCTTTTTGGGTATCATTGATTTTCTTTGTTTCTCTTTTTGGTTTTCATCAGGTTTTTCTTTCTATTTTCGTATAGAAGAAGAACATTTTTTATGCACGTCTAACATTTTATTCAAATACATGAAACATTTTTTTTGTGCATGTCGTGATTCTTTTCAAACTGACATTTTTGTTTTAGTTGTTTTCATAAACATTATATTATTTTTGTAAACATCAGTAAAATTTTATACGCACATTTAATATTTTTTAAATACATGATTATCATTTTTTAATACATATATTTTTTAGATGTCTACCTTTTTGCATACGAATGGTACATTTATCGTATACAGTCCATCAGAAATATTTTTTTATACATGTTTAACATTTTATAAATACATGATCAATATTTTTTCCATACACATTGTATTTTATTTTTATACATTTTTGGATACATGGAAAATATTTTTCTATACATATTTAATTTTTTTAATTTAAATTAAAGCAATTTCATACCAGAAAATGCATGTTGAACATTTTGAAATACATGATCAACACTTTTCATACATATATTCTTCGTATAGCTGAGAAACATTTTTTCTGTACACATTTAACATTTTGAAATACATGATCAACTCTTTTCATACATACTGTACAACTAATTCCACGGTAATTAGTACAACTTTGATCATCCCTCTTGTTCTTGAAAATTGGTACTAATATACTCCTTCTCCATTCTTCTAGCATTTTGTTTGCCCGAGAAATGAGGTTGAAAACTTTAGTTAGCCATACTATAGCTATCTCTCCGAGGCCTCCCCACACCTCAATGGGGATACAATCAGGGCCCATCGCCATATCTCCTTTCATCCTTTTAAAGGCCTCCTTGACCTCAGACTCCTGAATTCGCCGCACAAAACGCATGTTGGTATCATCAAATGAGTCATCCAGTGCAATGGTAGAGCTCTCATTCTTCCCATTGAACAGCTTGTCGAAGTACTTCTGCCATCTATGCTTAATCTCCTTGTCCTTCACTAGGAGTTGGTCTGTTTCGTCCTTAATGCATTTGACTTGGTCAACATCCCTCGTCTTCCTCTCTCGGATCTTGGCCATCTTATAGATGTCCCTTTCGCCTTCCTTCGTGTCTAACCGCTGGTAGAGGTCCTCACACGCCCGACCTCTTGCTTCACTCACAGCTCGCTTTGCGGCCTTCTTTGCCATCTTATACTTCTCTATGTTGTCTGCACTCCTATCCAGGTATAGGCGTCTAAAACAATCTTTCTTCTCCTTAATAGCTTTCTGGACATCATCATTCCACCACCAGGTATCTTTAGCTTCGCTTCTACTTCCCCTGAACACTCCAAATTTCTCTGAGGCCACCTTACGAATGCAAGTCACCATCTTCGTCCACATGTTGTCTGCATCACTTCCTTCCTCCTAAGGGCCCTCCTTAATGACCCTCTCCTTGAACGCACGAGCCCCCTTGAGCTTCCACAACTTTGTACTAGCGACTTTGGTATGCTTATCCCGCTGGACACGAATCCGAAATTTGAAAAAGGTTAACACGGTACAAAAAAGTTAGCACAACTGAAAAATGTTGATACCTTAAAAAAATGTTCCTGACATGAAAAATGTTCTCGCGTTTCAAAAAAAAATGTATGTAATTTTACTGAAAAATCTTCGCAAAAAATTGGGAAAAACTATACATTGTAAAAAAAATGTTTCTGTAGTATAAAAATGGTTTCTACCAATAAAAAGTTAATGTGACATTTTAAAGAAATATTCTCACATTTCAGAAAAAAGTTGTGACACTAAAAAAAGTTTATACAATGTGAAAAGATGTTCATGTACATTAGAAAATGTTTATTAGCACAAAAAAATGTTCAACATGTATTTGAAAAAATGCTAACCATGTATTGGAAAAAGTGTTCAAAACATGTATGACAAAAAAATGTACATCGTGTATTTGAAAAATGTTCAATTTGTATCAATAAAATCTTTCACGTGCGCACTAAAAATGTATATTGTGTACTAAAAAAAGAATAGTAGACCTGTGTTAAAGAAGAAAACAAGTAAAAATAAACAAAGAAACAAAAAAGAAAAAGGAACAAAACCGAAAAGATGAAAGAAAAAAGATAGTGAAATCCAAGAAAGAAACAAAAAAACTGAGGAAAAAGCAAAGGAAAAACAAAGAAAAGCAAAAAAAACAGTGAAAACTGAGAAAGAAATGAAAAAAACTTGTGAAAAATAAATTAATACAGAAAACTACAGAAAATAGTGAGGCACCAAAGAAATCTCGAAAAAAACTTGGCGAACGAACCTAGCAAACCCTAGAAATCTCAAAAATAGTGAGTAACCACCCGCTCAGCCAGTCCCGCAGGGTGCAGTTTCGGTCCGTTTGATTGCCTGGGCTACACCTAAATCCTGGCCCGCACGAACCTCAAAGCACTTTGGGCCAGGCTGAGTGGGAACGGCCTAATCGGTCATTTTCCAAGTGTCAGGACCGGGTGAGCTCCGTGTGCATAGTTGCATGTTCACCCATAGACACGCAACTTGTCGCTGACCCGACATAGTTGCATGTCCAGCCTCGACACGTAATTTTCCCCGTCCCGACCCAGTTGCATGCCCACCGCCGTTAGGAATTGAGATTTTTTTTTCATTGTTGGGGAGGGGGGCTACAAAAAAATAGTTTTGAACGACAACGCTAACGCGTTTGCGAATTACCATCACCATTTCAATTTTTGGAACTTTTGTTGGAAAAGAAAACTATCTGCAGTACTTTTTTTAACAGCTAGCACTTTTTCTCTCCCGCTCTTTATTTTGATTTCCTTTTTCTATTTTTTCAAAATTCTTCAACAGTTAAAGGGTACAACGCTGCCTCAACTAGGGGTTGCGTGTGTGCGAACACGTTTCAGTTAGACAGTGATGGCCCAGAGGCGAGGGGTAGCGGTGGTGCCTTTTCTTTGTCCTTTTTTGCCGCATGAGAACAACATACTAAGATGACGCCGCAGGGAAAACGGTCTTTTTCAGGGCGTTTATGTAAAAAAAAAAACACCACGTTGAGTTGCATGTCCACCCTTCGACATGCAACTGCAAGCATCGCACCCGGCCTTCAACTAGAACGTGACACACATAAAAGATACTCCCTCCATTCGATAATATAGTGCATATAGATTTTTCGAAAAGTCAAACTTCACAAATTTTGACCAAGTTTGTGGAGAAAAAAATTTACATCAAGAATGACAAACATATATCAGTAGATTCACCATAAGCTCTAGTTTCATATTTTATAATTTGGTATTATAGTTATAAATAGTTTTCTCTATAATCTTGGTCAAAGTTTAATTTTTAATAAAATCTATATGCACTATATTATGGAAGGAGGGAGTAGTTGCAACAGATACAACGCGACTGCATCTGCTAATGCGGCCAATTCAACTACTTTTTAATACACGATAAATATTTATTAAATAACACTTAACATATTTTAAATGCATGCCAAATATAATTTTTTAATACAGGTTGACAGTTATAAATACAAGTAAAACATTTTTAAATAAGTGATGGTCATTTTTAACAATGATAAACAATTTTAAATGCTTGTTGTACATTATTAAAATAAGCGATAATTTTTTTAATAACATTGAACATTTTTTTTAACATGTGAGCACATTTTTAAATACTCAGTGAACAATTTAAAATACAAGCTGAACATTTTTAATACGCGATGCACATTTTCTAAATAATCTTGACCAATTTTTTTAAGTCACGATGAATATTTTTTAAATACATGATCAACATTAAATTTGCGAGCCCTTTTAGTTCCACGAACAATTTTAATTCGCAAACCTTTTTTAGTTTCATGAATATTATAATGTATGAATTTATTTTATCTCGTACACAACACACGTGTTTGGTGTCTCTTTTTTATAGGATAACAACCCATGATGTGCTATCGAAAGAAAACAACGAGCAGCTCAAAAAGATGGAACAACGTAAGTCCAGGAACGTTCCTAGTTCGCTCGCTCAGGGTCAACCGTTGATTTATATAGAAAAAAGGAAAAAGGAAAAATCGAAAAAAGTTCATGGCTTTTTAAAAAGTTCGCAAAATCAAAAAAGTTCATCGATTTTCTAAAAAGTTCATCGATTTGAAAAAGATGTTCATCAAATTTGGAAAAAAGTTCACAAATTTCAAAAATATTCATCGATTTAAAAAAAAAGTTCACCAAATTTGAAAACAAAGTTCATTGATCTAAAAAAAACTAATCAATTTTGAAAAACAGTTCATTGATTTTGAAAAAAAATCATTAAATTTGGAAAAAATTTCACAAGATTGAAAAACTTCATCAATTTTGAAAACAAATTCAGGTATTTTTTAAAAAAAATCAGGGAATTAACAAAAGATAAAAAGAAAAAAAGGGAAGGAAAAATAAAAATGAAAAAGAAAGAACAAAAGAGGAAAAAGGGAGTAAGAAAATCGCAATAGGTGTTTTGTTCGGGTGGTTACTGCAGGTAATAATCGGGGATAAAGAGATCGCTGGTTCGAATCACTCTCGCTCCGCATTTAGTAACAGGCGCATAACGCACCGTTTAGGAAATGCCCAAACAAAGCCCAGCCGCAAGGGAGACAATGAATTTGCCTATAACATCATTTGGATTCTAGATCCAGGAACGTGGACTTAGAAAAATGGAGCATTAGTCAGCCTGTGCATTCGGTTTTTTCGGTTTGATTCGGTTTGGTTTATACGGCTCGCGCGTAGTCAATTGTATTCACTGGAGAGGGTCGTGGCTCGTGGGTCAGACCTCAGACATGCACACGAATACAATTGACTACCCCTAAAAAACGAATAAAATTGACTCTTTTCTTTTTTTGCTTGCTCCCTCACGTAATAAAAAACCTGCCTAATCCTCAGATCTGCTGTAATGCCTAGGACCAAATCATGTGTGCCATCTAATAATGATCTAATCTACGTAGGCATTTCTCACAAGAAAAATCTTACGTAGATGGCTACATGCACAGACTGAATCATGTGACCAAAAATATTTGTTGTTCGTTCAAAAATTCGCGTCAACTTTGGTTAATTTGGTTATTACCGAAACCAAACCAAAAGCAAACGGTTATAACCAAAACCGAACCGTATCTCCGTATAAACCGAAGTATAAAAATCGTATAAACCGAAAACCGTATAAACCGAACCGAAAAAACCGAATGCACAGGCTGAGAAAAGACACACGCATAATCTGCATAATGTACTGAATAATGAGCATATTTTCCACGATATTTCTAGAATTATTTTCCCTCTATTGCATCCCTTCCCATTTTAAAACCTATGTTTTCCCAAATGTAACAATGGAACTCATCAATTAATTCGGTTGTTGCTGATAAATGTTGCTTCGGGGTTATCATAGCTCATATGAGTAGAGTCACGCCACATTTTGATTTCCGGTTGGTGTTTTTCATCCTTTTTCCTTTTCTTTCATGTGCTAGCTAACTAGTCGATCGTTGGACTTCGCAAAGCCATCCTGAGTAGCAGTACCATCAATACGGCGTATGTGGAGGCGCAGCCCGAACTCCGGCTCGATGATTAGCCGGAACGCCGGGGAGTGCCTGTAGTCCGGCGAGAGCGCAATGGCAAACCGCGCGAGAATGATGGCGAGGAGAGTCTTGACCTCGACGATCGCTAGGTTCTGACCGAGGCAGGTGCGCGCGCCGAGACCGAACGGCATGAACGCCGCCTGCGGGTTCTTGCACGCCGCCGCCACCCCATTCTTGAACCGGTCCGGGTCGAACCGATGCACCGTCGGGCCCCAAGAAGCGGCGTCGTGGTGCATGGTTGATACCGGGACGAAGAGGTAGGTGCCCTTGGGCGCGAGCAGCTGGCCCAGCCGAATGTCGCGGAAGGTCTCCCGCACCACGAACGACGACGGCGGGAACAGCCGCAACGTCTCCTGCACAACCATGCCCACCGTCTTCATCCTGGAGATCATGTCGAAGTCCGGATCCGCGGCGCCGGTGGCGCCGCCGCAGACGTCGAGCACCTCGGCTCGCGCGCGGTCCTGCCACTCCGGATGGGCGGCGAGCAGCATGAGGCACCAGGTGGCGGTGACCGCGGTCGTCTCGTGCCCCGCGAAGTAGATGTTCTTGCAGTTGTCCACCACGAAGTCGTCCGGCCGCGGTTGGTCGCCGCTGTTGTCGATGATGGACCCCAGGAAGTCGGGCCCCGGCGAATCCCCCGTCGCCGCCCGGCGCCCCCTCGCGATCTCCAGGATCAGTGATCGGATCTCCTGCGTGAGCCTCCAGATCCTCCGGTTCTTCGCCGTCGGCAGATACCTCAGCGACGGGATGGTGAAGATGACGCTGGGCTCGGACATGAACCCGGACAGCGCTCTGAGCCGGAGGAAGATCTCCCTCCCCCTGGAGTGGTCGTCTCCAAAACAGGCCCGGGAGATGACATCGAAGGAGAAGCTCCGGATGTCGGCGTCGACGTCCACCGCCGCGACGCCACCCTTGGCGCCGTCGACGGAGTCCTCCCACGAACGCAGTAGCGGCTGCGCCGCGGCGACCATGAGCCCCACCATGCCCCTGACCTTGGCCATGTAGAACTCGGGCGCGATGACCTTGCGCTGGCGCGCCCAGCAGGTGCCGTTGGTCTTCAGGACACCGGCGCCGAAGATGGGCTCTTGGCCCTTCTGCAGGTACGTCGGCTTGCCCATGTCCAGCGATACGCACCGGCCGATCTCCCGGATCAGCTCCGGGTCCGTCACGTACAGCGCCGGCCGCTGCCGGAGCCAGTACAGATACGTGTCCCCTGCACGACACACGACACGACACGGCAAAATCGTCAGTCTCCCTTACAAGCACAAAACAAAATTGATCTGAATGCTGAAGTGTTTTGGGCCTACTGGGCCGTCATTTTTGTGGCCTTTTTTTCGTGGTTCAGATGTTGAGCCGGGCTGTTATTTCCTGGTGGACCTATATCGGTCTAATGCAAAATACATTTGCCATTACACGTACACACCAGAAGCTTGTCTCAAAAAAAAAACTGTACACACCAGAAGTAGTGCACGTTCTCATATATAGAAAGAAAAAAAAACTTTGTGGCAGTCAGCAGGTGTTTCACTCCGAAATTTATGTAGAGGTTCATGGCTCCGCAAAATTCATAGTATGCGCAATGAAATATTGTAAGAGGTTCACTCTATAATGGATGAATTTTGCTCGAAGAACTACTCCACAGTACATACTACATACCATGTCCAATAAAATATTGTGTATATTAGTTTTCTTTAGGGGAATATTGTGTACATTAGATGAGTACATACCTCAGTACATGGTCCTTTTAGGAAGTCCACAGTCAAATAAAACTCGATAAGAAAAAAAGGATGCAAATAAGTTGTTTTAAGTAAAGTATTATCTTCCATAAAAAAGCAACGTATTATTATACAGAGTAAGTACTATTTTACTTACAAACTTATCCAACAAGATCATCCCGGGTTGCGTATATATACATCGAAATGGCAAATCAAAATGGCAGACAACCTAGCTAACTGACCCACCTCATAAAAATTCCGGTCAAAGCTACAGGTCCTCGATCCAATTACTTAATTGTCCGATCGAAGTGAAGTGTCCCGTACGTAGTACAGTACGTGCGTAATATCATGGCAGCGAGATTCCCCCACTCTCCCCAAAAGGCGAAGATTCTTCAATCAAAGCAGATTAGTCGGTCAGTAGCTTCCTAACCACGACCAGTAGTACGTAGCTTCAATCAAAGTAGATTAGAATCTTGACCATGCCGGCCAGTTGTGCCATTCTAACAACACCACGGCCGGTCCCGGCCGGTCGGTCGGTCAGTTGTATCCCATCACCTGATGCGCCGTACTGGCTAGTTAATTTCTTGACCGCAACATCCATCCATCGGGACTACTACTACAAGCCAGTAAGTTGACTTTGCAGGTTCATGCATGTGGTCCACGTAAACTTGGCTGATCTTAACCATATACTCCTAACCTATCTTCAACTGCTGATATGGTGGCTTGCTTAGCCACTTTGCATACTTGGACATGGCCAATGTGAAGCCTTAGCTTTGTAAATCTGCTGCTTCTTTTTCTTTTTTGCCTGCGTTAGGGATTCAGACTTCTTCCTTGTAAATCCCTAATCTATAATTAAAAGGCAGAGCACCTGCCATTAGCCCTAAAAAAACTCCTAGCCTAGTGCTGTTCCCTTGCCCTAGCTTGAACGTTTTGTAATTAGCCCCCAATGAGAGTTAGGAAAGTTCACACCGCACGTACGTCTTCCAAGCTAGCACTAGCTAGCTTAGCATGCGCTAGCTGGTCATGCTGCATATGGAATCGACGCCTGTACGACCGATGGATCGATGATGGAGAAGCAGCTAGCACAGCTAGGCAGCCACTTTTGGCCAGGTAGGCAGCAACCACCACGAACGTACGTCTATACGAGATCGAGCATGCATGCAACCATCGAGCGCATGTGCGAGAGGCAACCATATATGCACGTACATATACTACTCAGCAAGCGACTTGTCAAACAAAACGAAACAGATTTGTTTTCCCTATTGCGATCGAACTGGGAATTACTCCCTCCGTCCCATAATACAAGAGCATTTTTGACACCAGTGTAGTGTAAAAAACGTTCATATATTATGAAACGGAGGGAGTAGTATCTAGTCATAGAACAAGGCATGGTTATCCACTAGCCGCTAATTTTAGGGTAGGCATCCGTGCATCCATCTCCATACATGTGGAATTCTAGCATGAGAGGTGCAAGAGAAAAATCAACAATTAATGGTTGGTCCGCAGGAGTAGTACACTGTACAGGAGCATACATGCATGCATGCACGACCCTGTCACCTCTGTTGCTATCCGTTGCACGAGCCCTGGCTAGCTCTAGCTTTGCTAGGTTGGGAAATTCCACCTAACTATAACGACCTAGCTAGTCGATGGGGACATAGGCGCCATGTGGGCTTGACATGCTACTTTGACGTAGGGTGGGGGCGATCCGGGCCAGCTCCTAACAGGAATTAATTATTTGAAGTAAACCTTTTTCCAATAATCATTAACATGTCTTGCTGCTCATTGGTTCATTTTTGGTAGTACCGGTTTGGCGACTGAGAGATTTATCACATTTCGAAATCGATAAATGTTTGAACTGGAGGCAAGGATGTGTGCAATTGCAAAATGATGAGGGCATATCCTTATGAAACTGAAAAGTAATTCGACTGAATTTTCGTGCAAAATATTTATAATAAAGGCATTTTTTCGTAAAAATGTGTGGGGTTTTGCATTGGGGGTACTTGCTTGGTCGTATTGGCGAAAAAGTAAACCGTGAATGCGTGTGGGTTTTACATTTTGAAAAGGACGGAGGTCAAAGAATTAATTGATAGTACCACTAGCCAAGTCGTATTAGGGTGAAATTAGCCTAAGACGAATGGATGGAAGATCATATTGATTATAGTTTGTGTTAATTAAAAACAGCATTGACTTAAATTGTGGGATGACACACAAGCTAAACAAATGCTAATATGAAACTAGCTGCGGGTTAAGTAGTGCTGTCATATCCTACATTATAAAATGGCCGAGTCGGTGTCTACCTACGTGGTGCATGATCATTCAAATTGAAGATATCGCTTTTAATATTTCCATCATTAGGAATAAGGAATCAAGAATATTCCTATACATCAACTACCATGTAGTAAGATGCATGAACTCAACAAAATATACAGGAAGACAATGAATAATTACTCGCAAGCTGGAGCAATATCATAAGAAAACTAGTTAGGTTTTTATTAGGATTTTTCCTACTCTCTCTTGGTTTAGTGATGAATTACAGCGCCATAACATATATTCACCAAGTTTGAGCTATTGTCAATATATTGCAAAGTCGCAAAGCTCCTTACAAAAATGGATAAGCATCCATGGAGGGAGAGAGCTCTCCAGCTAGCTAGCTCGATCAGTGCGCCGGCCGGACGGCTACGCACATGGCCGTTTTCGGAAAGCCTAGCTGACTATCTCAGTGTCTTAACTACCTATTCAGGGGTCAAATGCCAATCACTTAATTTAATCTGGAATAGTTTATGACAGACACGATGAGATAATTTAATCTGGAATAGTTTATGACAGGCACAATTAGCTAATTAAAGCTAGGTGCATGCATGCATGGTTGGGGTCTTGGGGGGCGGTTTCAGATAGTAGTACTATATATGTGTACCACCAGCTTAGCTAGAATATGCTGGCATGTTTGCTTGACATAATTCAGGAAAGGTTCTCTTATAATTATTTAACAAAAAGTATTATATATGTTGATTCTTTCTTCGTATTGATTTGACAGTTTTGACCAACTAAATAGGCCAGTATTCTCGAATCCAAATCACCTGCACCTTTTCATGGTACGTACTCCTATATGATGCAGATCTGCGACATATATAGCCAGGTTAAGTTGGACGGGTAATTCTAGCCTGGCTACAAAAGGGTCTATGACCCAGATGAGTTGGAACTTGGGACACAGCTGTATGAACTCATGCAAGAGAGGCGATATTTGATTGCTGTATGGGACAGCTTATATTTTGGAGATGTTGCTTCTAGGTGCACAAGGGTATTGACTGCATGTATGGATGCAAGAAATGTTTGAAAAAAAAATGTTGTTATGATTTTAAACCCGTCTTGATTTCGTTTTATTTTGAGACCCAATACGCACTGACTAATCGCAACTTAATTAATATTGTCATTAACGCAACTTGCATGAACAGAAACGGAGAAATCCCACGTTCCTCCTTCAAGCTATAGCTATGGATGCACTTTTTGCATGAACTAAGCCTGGTTGCTTTACTAATTGGTGCAGCCAACCAAACAAACAGGCCAAATGGCGAAAGATCGTGCATCCATGTAACACGTTTTGATGGACGGTCCGATCATATAAAAACAAGAAAATTTTGTTTGGTTATTTTCACTGACTGGCACGAGAGCTACCATCTTCCAAAAATTCAAAGGGTAAAAACAAAAAAGGTGACCGGATCATTACAGTTCTTGCGCTTAATTGTGTATTAAGAAGCAGTTGTCACGTAGTACAGCTCATGGGGAGGGTTGGACCAGTCCATTATGCTGGCTAGCTAGCTTAACCATGGGTTAAACGGTCCCAAAAAAAGGCATGGCGTATGCATGCGTGCTTGCTTATTCACCCGACACATATGCATGCAAGCTTGCTTAGTCAGCAGGTTAAGAAGTCGACGCCGTTTGAAATCGGAAGTACCTCCGGCCGAGTTGTCTACTCTGTTGAGCTGTGCTACGGCACTGAGTATTTTCTATTACAAGGCTTCCATCGATCGATCCGGGGCTATAGCTTCGTTGACTGCGATACTTCTCTTTTCCTAGGCACTGCTTCTATCACGCATATACAATTATTTCTAATCTCTTTTATAATTCGTTGTGCTCCTATTTCTGATGTTGACTTTGTTGACAACCCAAACTCTCCTGCTGTATTTAGTTTCTTGTATGTATTGTTCCCTCCCACATATATACCTGTGCCAATTTTTTATGTATGTATGTATGTATGCCACTTATCAGCATATAGCTGCATTTTTATACTCTACAGCAGTAGCAAGTCAAACTTGCTAGCCAGCTAGGGCAAGCATGCGCCTGTAGCAGTGCAGTTTCAAGCATCTGTCCATGACTTAGATGAAGACGGAGAGAGAGGAGGTTTCCTCCACGCATGCTCGACTCGTACACGAACAGATCGAACCAGCATGAAAAAAAAGCCGTTCATACCAGAACACACATGAACACAAAGTTGACTAGTACCGAGCAAGCAAGCATGTCAAGGCAGATCAGAGCTAGCTAGCGCGATTAATAAAACCAAGTAGAAGCAGAGATGGATGGACGGGCGGCACGGCACAGCACATACCGTAGGCTTTCCTCCACTTGTCGAAGTAGGGGAAGATCCGCTTGCAGTAGTCGTCGAAGCCGTCGTCCTTGTGGAGGTCGCCGGCGCCGTCCTCCTCCGCCGCAGCGACGGCGTGCTGCACCCGCGCCTGCATCTCCGAGAGGTTTCCCATGAGGAAGGACGAGGGCGGCGGCCCGTCGATCCCCTGCCGCCGGAAGATCTCCCCGACGCGGCGCGGCCAGCTCACCCACGCGGCCACGCACAGGTAGACCACCGCGGCCGCCGACCCCACGGCCACCAGAGACAACGAGAAGCTCTCCATGGTCACCATGCTCTCCTGGACCATACAGATCCTCCCTCCCTCCCTCTCTCCCCACCTTTCTTTCCTTCGCTTCTCTGTCTCTCCCCACACACACACACACGCAGAGACAGTTGCGTTGCCCTGTGTATATTCCCCCTCTGTCTCCCGCGGGGGGCGATTATATAGACGCGGTACGTGGGAGCGAGCGGCGTTACCCCTGTAGATCGATGTGTACATGCCGGGGCTGAGGAGTAAACTAATTAACCAGAAGGGTTAATTAAGGGGAAGGCCGTACGCGTGAACGGGCTGTATCATCGATCGATCGAGCGATGGGCAGTGCCATACTTCCACATGTGGTGGCCAACACAGCACAGGCCATCCCTCCTGGCTGGCCGGTGAGCTGCAGGACGGACTACTACCATTTCCCATGCACGCGTTAACAGCACCACAAACAAGAGGTCGCTTTTCGACTCCGCTGTGCCAGGACAGACAGGTAGGCTTAGGCCTTGTACCATGTTAGGTGCCTATGGAGGAGCTTAGAAACATAAATCGGGTTTTTTTTTTAAAACCAGTGCCTATTTCTATAGGAGAGCCGTCTAATTAAGCGTCTATTTTCTACAAATAAGCACGGGTGTTTAAAGAAACACTGATTTATCTATGCACCTTGCATTAAAGGCCGTACGCTGACCGTAGTGGGTAGTATCATAAGTTAGTATCACGCATATGATACTAGTGTATGATAGTACCTCTGTAATGCATAGTATCATATGTTAGTATCTTAGATTGCCTTATTTATTGTCATGCAAGACACATAGTAGTACAGTATTATTATAATACGGTATCATAATATAATACTCAATCTTCTCTTCTTCATTTAATTTTATGCCACATCATCAAAATTGCCTAGTTGGAATGCATGATACTAGATATGATATTCCCATTACGGGCAGCCTTAGTGAGCCTGGCCTTAAATATAACTCTTCCTGTATGCTCTACGGGGGTCACGAACATGATTGCACGACAGGCCGCGACTACTCTATTGGCTCCCCCAGATAAATAAAGTTTGGGCTCAAGATGATGTTATTATTGTGCTTGAAGATATAGTTAATTAGGGGTGGTGGTTTATATATAAAATTAGGGGTACAAACAATAATGCAGGCAGGTAAGTATCGTCTGCAGATCACTTTCGTTCCGGCTTTTGTGAGATGAGGTTGCGCATGTGACATATGCTCCCGCATTCTAGAGTGCATGCACACCTCTCCCACGTTTTCAGTAAAATTGGTCATGGACTCGTGGCAGGTCATGCCTGAGTAATGCTAGACCTACGAAGTCTGTTACGTGTTTCACGTGACCAGCATCATGGAGGGGGCTTATTGGATCGATAGGGGGGAGGGGCCCACCCCCGTGAAAATCAGGGGGGCAAAAGGTTTATAGTTTGGAAATTTACGCAGGCCTTCATAGCCACATTGTAGGTGTAGGATTATCGGGTCATGCCTGGCTCTTCTTCTTCTTTTTTCTTTTTTCTTTTTTTGCAGGGGATGCCTGGCTCTTCTTTGTGCATGCATATCAGGATAAGTGTGCAGGCACAATGCATCACGCATGCAATGCAAGGGCAAAACGAAGTGGCATACATACATGCACATGCATATATACATTCCGGCTGATGATCGAGAGGTTTTGGGAGGAGGTCGGTCAGTGGCGGAGCTTCAGCTAAAATCAAGGGGGGGCATTGGCTAAGGGGGGCAAACACAATCACTATGGGTTGAGTTTTAGTGGAAAAATAGCTCTAATACCTAGATATATAAGCATGTTTTGCTATGAGCTGGGGGGGCCACCGCCCAGGTTGGCCCCCATGAAGCTCCGCCACTGAGGTCGGTGATGAGTGATGAGTAGATGGTGAGGTGGTGTAGGGTGGGCTGTCTCGGACGGACGGACCGTGTGACCGCGTGTCCTTGCCTCCCATCCGAGCACTAGACGTGCGTGCGAGCGTAGCGGCCGGGCATGAACGAACTCCTGGGCGCGCCCGGCCGAGTTAAGCGTACCCAGGCCCAGCCTAGCTAGCAGCTGGTGCTACAGCTACTGCGCCCCTAGAGGTGTCTGGCTCCGTCGATCCTTATCGTTTTCAAGTACGCCGGTACACTTATTCGGCACAGGGAAAAAGGGTACACGGCACATTCAATACCCTGCAAAATGTACTCCGTTAGATTCATGTGCCCGACCATCCCACTGTATTGGGCCATGTTTGGAAACCTTTTTTTCATGGTAATACGTGTCTTATTTATATCATAAAGATCATAGTACAAGTCACGGACATACCGACCTGACAAAACTGAAAAGACAGCAGAACGCTAGTCTTTGCACACAGAAACACCAGCCAAGAAGTAAAATTACAAACAAGACTGAAGAATCCTCTGAGCTTGACACCAACGCCCGTCACCTGCCTCTGGCACCACCATAGCAGCCACCAAAGAAGAAAATGACGGATCACCTCCACACCCGAGCTCGACGCGGCTCCATCGCTAATATGCAGTTTTGCGGATCTCCAAGGTGGCTCGCCAATAAAGACAAAGCCATTGTCGTTGAACGAAACAGACCGGGGCAACACCCCGGACACGCTATCGAACTCCAGATCTGGCACCCCCGCCCAACTAAGATGTTGGAAGAGGAAACCATACCTGCCTGCCACGAACCACGAACCCAGCATACGATCCACCATCTTCCAGATGCCGCCGATGCAGACCAGAATCTGCATCCGCTCCTGGACTATCTCCCAAGCTCCGCGCCGACGCTGGAGCAAACGCCGTCGCAACGGCGGAGCCCGAGGACACAGGTCCACCACGAGGATGCCGCCGCCGCCGCACCATCCTTGCTTGAACAGACTGGTTTCCAAATCAACCCCAAATATGGATCGCCTCGTTGGGGAAGGATCTGAAGATTTATTAGTCGGCGCCACCATCGCCACCGCCGAAGCCAAGACGATGAACAACCCAAAACCCTAAGAAAATAATGCCTAAAACAATTCACACGCGTGGATCCGGCGACCCCCCTCACCACCGATGACCGAGGTCGTCAGCGGAGGGGAGCCGCCGGAGGACGGCGGCGGAGGAAGACGCCCTGGCGGCAGAAGGCAGAGCTGTTGGCGTGGCGTACGTACGTACGTAACCACGTGGAAGAGTACTCCATGTTTGGAAACCCTGAGCTTTCAGAGTTTCACGGGGATTATGTATGCTGTGTTTTATCGAAATTCCGACGCTCTTCGTACCTGTGTAGGTTTTTCCTAGTAATAAAGAGAAAAACTGTTTATTCCATTCTCCTAGTCTGTCTATCACGGTGTCACCAAATGGCATTGAGCAGTACTAAGAGCATCTACAGTCTGACGCCCCAGACCCGGCTTAAACACCCGGACGGACGGCCCGGTCACTGACCGGTCACGAAATTTCTACCCAAACGGGCCTCAAACTCCCGGGTTGACCGGCACCCCTCATATCCAGCCAAAATATGGGGCGGATATGGGGCGCCCGTGCGCGTCCGCCACGTCGGACTGACGATAGGGTCCCACGCGAAAACAGCCCGAAACCCGGCGGTCTGAAGCTCGTCTCCTCCGTCGGACCGATGTCGTCGCGTGGCGCCGCTCCGGTGGGCCGCGTAGTGCCTAGCCCGGCTATTTAAGCCGCCCGTCGGCACCGAAACCCTACCCCTCCACATTTTCCTCCGCCCGTCCGCCGCCGCCGCCACTTTCCACTCCCCGTACGCCACCACTAGTAGCCATGCCCCCACGCCGCCGGATACGGAGGTACCCATTTCTAATGCCGGAGCGCCGGCAGCAGCTCCTTGAGCAGATCCGGGCAAGGTGCGAAGCCCGGATCGCCGCGGGGCTACCTCCGGATGCAATCGATCCAGAGGAGGAGTTGGAGGAGGATGTGGGGGACGTGGATCTGCAGGCGGAGCAGCAGGACATCCTCGATTCCCTCTGCTCGGAGTCGGATGCGGAGGCTAGACGCCGTCGCCAGCAGGAGATGGAGGCGGAGCACGCCGCGGAGGAGGAGGAGATGCTCGCCTACATGGATGAGGTCGAGCAGGAGGAGGATGAGCCGAAGCCCTCCTACGCGCCCGTCCACCCGGCGCCCGACACCGACGTCATGGACATCTCCGACGACGAAGCTTAGCTAAGGTAGTACGTAGGATTTCTTTTATATGCTTTGTATGGATCTAGGGGTTGAAATATAAGAGACTCAGATGCAGAGTAGCTAATTTGAGACGTGAACCGTCAGTGTCCGCGGGCGTTTGAGGAGTCGGATTTGCCAAGTCCAGCTGTAGATGCTCTAATGCATCAAATGATACACTCACTTGTCACTGGGAGAATAGAATAAACTGTTTTTGTAATTATACAGGTGTTTGATACAGTATGCAAGAGTACTGTGGAGGGAGAAAGGGTTATGGCGATGTGGGAGGTGACACCGTGACAGCCAGCCAGACAGACAGACAGACATACGAACGATTTCGTGCAATGGCGATGGATGCATGGGACGGAACAGTGATGAGCCAGTACCAGGCCGGCCGGCTAGGTAGCTGTAGCTTTATAGGTGGGTCGGTGGATGGAGGAGGATCGACCCGGGCGGTACAAGGTAGGTGGATCGATGGATCGTCGATGGAATCCTCTCCTCAATGCATGCATGCCCTGGGTTCCGGTCGAGCTGTCTCTATTATGCGAAATCTACAGGCAGCCGGATCTGGGCCGGGGGTGGCGTGGTGCCGTGCGCCTGCATCTGCATGCATGCATGCCGGTCGATCGAGGCCACGCAGGCACCGGTGCGGTGCAGGACCATCCTAGCTAGCTAGGGCGTAGCGTAGCTGGTAGCCCTTTGCCTCACCTATGCCCCCACGATCATGCATGCCGCGATCGACTCGAGTCGATCGCGGCCGCGTTCCGACGTGTCGGGCGCCGGCGTCGCGCGCGCGGTCCAGCGGTCGGCATGCAGCCGTAGTACGTGGCATGGCATGGCCGCGCACGACCGGGCATGCGCGCGCTGCTCCCCCACGGCAACGGCCGCATTCATACTGTAATCATACTGCTCATGCATACGTGTGTATTACGCGTGATGCGCGAGCGCGACCTCACCTGCGGCTTGAGTGTTCTGCTTGCTCTCCGTGTGCTCTTGGATCGGCGTCTCGTCTTTTTCCTTTTCTTTTGATGAGAAGAATGGATCGGCGTCTCGTCGTCGTCGGTCGTCGTCGCCGCCGCCCCGCGCGGTCGTAGTTGTACATGCCTAGCTAGCTAGCTAGCTAGGGCTCTTGGCCTTTGAATTTGCCTCCCGTGCTCGCGACCAAGTTAGCATCCGTCCGTCTCCGGTCTCCCTGATCCTGCCGTGAGGTCATTGTTGCATACGTACGAACCGTGTGGAGAAAATGCATCCGACTTTCTTACCGACTAAAGCGCGCGGGAGAAGAAAAGGAGGAGCCGTTCTTCCTCCTCCTCCTGTGATCGATCTCGCCATACATGTGGTCATATATATCTTCAGGTCTTAGCTAGGGTCAGTCGTTCTTTAACGCAACGCACGCAGCTTATCCGAGAAGAGAGCGCGAGCACACCTCCACCGCGTTGCTGTCAGCGTCGTTTTCTAGCGATCACTAGTCGTCGGTAATTATCTATAGAATGATCTGCAATAAGTCGTCCTGTCGGTCTGACCTTACTGAACTTGCATACCTCCGCCCCTCTTCTTTACCATTGCTGTCCAAGTCGTCAGAGAGGGATTAACTGAAAAATCAGCTCCATTCACCGTGCACGCTTCGTCCATGACTATAATATTTAAAAAAATACACATAATTTATCGGTTCTTTTTTGACAAAATCTCGAAAAAACTAACTTTAACCAAGGATTAGTCTAACCATGTGTCCATGTTGATTATCTGATACAAAACCCGTCTCACCGAAGAGTGTGTTTTTTATAAGAAAATACCGTGGTATCCACTTATACGACATATAATCAACACATTATTCAGACAATTTTTTTTTATCATAAGACATATCTCGGAGAACGTGTGTGCTCTATATTTTTGGACGGATGGAGTAATCTTTTTTTCACGAATACGCAAAGCTTGCGTTTCATTTATAGAAGAAGTGAGAATGAGCACATAGGAGGGCAGAATATACAAGACAAACGCAAGATGGCGTGATAAGCCTAGGCGTTCGGTCTTTTCGGTTTGTTCGGTTCGGTCTTTTCGGTCTTTAAATAATTCGGTCTTCCATAATTGAAGACCGAAATAATTTCGGTCTTCTCGGTCCTTCACTATTCGGTCTTCGGTCTTTACAGGGCAATGTTCGGTCCCGACCAAACAGACCAAATTTAATGCAACAACTCATATTCATATACATTACTTCCAATACCAGTACATGTTTATATAAGGAAAATTGAGAAAACAAATGTGTACAGAGGTGCATGTGTATATAAGAGTAATTTAGACAAGCATGTGACAACATATATGTAATAGGTTAACAGACTAATAAGTAGCAAGTGTATGCATGGTTGGTTCGTGTCTTACTCGTGAGAGAATGGGAGGAATGAGAGTGAAGACGCAGGTCACTGGATACCTGGTTGGTTCGTGCCTGGATTGTGACCGTGAGGACGTGCGTGTCTCTCGCTCGTGAGGAGGACGTGTTGGGCTGCTGCCCGGTTGGGCCTTAGATGAACTATAAACATGGCTTATGGTCTCTGCGTGTAGGCTTTTAAATCGGTCTATTTGGTCTATTCGGTCTTGCAGAGTAGAGGACCGAATTGACCGTACTTATTTCGGTCTTGTAGTTTTGCAGACCGAATTTTATTCGGTCTTTTCGGTTTCGGTCTTTTCGGGTTCGGTCTCGGTCTTTTCGGGTTCGGTCTTCGGTCTTCGGTTTTTATGCCCGGGGTGAGGCGTGAGTATGACGCCCTGAGCAGAGAGACATGGGATGTAGCAGGGGATACAACAGAACGAGACGCACCAAAACTCCAAATCCAACACCGAGGACACTGCGAGCCACCAAGACGACGCCTTCATGAAGGGGGAAACGCTGTGACACTGTCGCCATCCGATCCGAAGAATCAGACCTAGGGTTTCCCCCAGTGCTCGAACAGGGGCACATAAAGGAGGCCATGAAAGCGCTGGCACCCGGAGGTGATGTCGTCGTTGCCAGCATCGGCAAAGCCGGACGGGTATTTCGCCCTAGCCTATGTTCGAGCAATCCCACGGTTCTCGGATCTTGACTCGGAGTCAAGATCGCGTCGTTGGCTGGAACATGCCACTTCAGGAGGCGGAGCAACGCATATCACCGAAGAAGAAGGCGACAGTGAGCTCCGCTGGACGAGCGAGCTCTGGATCTGGCGGGGGGTGGACGGGGCATGGAGGTGGACTAGGTAGGAGAGGCGATAGGGTACGTGTGGCATAGGAGATGAAAGCGGCAGCAAACGCCCACGAGCCAAGGATATTGAGGGAACACAGAACCATAACCCAGGCAAGAGCCGCCAGGACGCCGACGAGCTAGAGAAGCTGGAGGAATGCAACTTCAAGAACGCCGGGGCCGGAGCCGCACCAACAAGGAAGTCGCCGGAGAGTCACTCTTGCACCGCATCGCCGGGCCAGCACAACAAGTGGCGCCGCCAGGACAGAGGTACCCGAACCGTCGAACCAGAGGAGAGGCCAACCTAGGCTGGGGAGGAAACTAGACACCCGGGGAGGAGCATCTCGAGGGGGAGAAGCACCTGGGAAAGACTGTTGGGGAACGCAGCAGAAAACAAAAAAAATTCCGACCTACGCACCAGCCCAGGACCACTATGAAGATTGCATACAAGGTTTTTGATCCGATCGTTACCGACTCGTAGCACAGCGGAAGTAGAGTCGATGTAGATCGTCGGTGCAGATCCCCGCAGCTAGGATTTACAACCTTCCAACCGCGAGGATGTACTCCCTCGTCCGCTCCCCGGACAGTCCCTCGGACAGCCCTTCGGAAGGCGGTCGGACAGTCCGTCGGACGGTGTCACGGACAGCCCTTCGGGAGGACCCTCGAACAGCCCCTCGGGCAAAAGATCGAACCTACGACCTCTCTACGGGGTTGCACATATACGGTGTCATCTATCTGGCAGGGCTTCGCCGTCCAGAACTAGTTCCCACCGGAACCCAGACAGCCTTTCGGCTCTACGAAACTATTTCGTGGGAGGGAGAGAAGAAAGAGAGATCATGCATGCCATTTGGTGAGAGAGTTGGAGTGAGTGTGGACAGCTCCTCTCCACCTCTATTTATAGGGAAGGAGGAGGTGGTGGTGGCTGAAATTTCAGCCCAAAAGGTGGGTGGCCCCCACATGGAAGTGGCTCACAAAAAGCCACCAAACATGGGTGCTCCCTCCCCAAAAAGCCACCAAACATGGGCTCCATCAAACATGGATGCTCCCTCCCCAAAAAGCCACCAAACATGGGCTGCTCCCCAAAGGGGGCGCCGCAACAAATCAGCCCACGAATCGTGGGATCTTGTCCCCTCACGCTGGGACAAGATGTTTTCCGCGGCCGTTTCTTCTGAAAAATTTCAGAAAATCTCAGAACATTTCCGGCACCCTCTAAAATCATTCTGGGCACATTCCGAAACATTTCCGGTACGGTGGTTTAATTCCGAAACATTTTCGTTAACTCCGAAACACTTCCGGTTTTCTCTCCGGAACTTTTCCGTCGTCTCCGAAACTTTTCCGGTGACTTTCTCTCAGACTCCCTGTCTAGTATTCAGCAGATAGATGACCCTTAAGCGTGTGACCCTATAGGTTCGGTGAAGTATAGACATGGCCGGAACACTTTCCGATCAATGATCAACATCGGAGCCGTGGACACCCATATTGACCCCTATACCCACACGAATAAATATTCGAGTGAACCTCCAGTTGGCGTGTGCTATTCCTGTTGCTTCACGATATGTTACAAATACCCGAGGTGAGATTTATCGGCATCCCCGTGGATCAACACTTGTCCACAATGCCAGTTACCTCGTTACCGGTTTTGTTCTCTTTTTTCGTTCCCGTGTTCCGGCATCCCTGTGATCAAATCACAATGTGTCTGGCCAGACGATGATGGATACCGTAACACCGAGAGGGCCCAAAGAATATCTCTCCATCGTCGGAGGAGCAAATCCCAATCTTGAGCTATCAAGTCCCTTGTCATACTTTTCCATGAACCCGTAAGCCGCCGTAATAGCCACCCATTTACGGATGACGTTTAACAAACCCCAAAGTTCATGAAGCAAGCATGAAGAAACTCGACACTCTCATGGTCTAAGGAATTATGCAAACGTTAACTTTCTCTGTGTTATTAACCATTAACTTGTGACGAATGTATCTCATAGCATAACATCAATCGGGTCGATTCAACACAAGTGTTCTCCTAACATTGTGCCCTCAAAGTTGCCGGCATAGTCATACCCATGATCAGGAAAACAGAACCATCATGCAACACTTGAGCTAGTCTTAGAGGCCAGACTAGGAATACATTTTACCGTTTATTATTCCACACGTGCATATGAGTTTTCCTCCGAGCCTCGTGGTTATTGTAGACTCGAGAGACATAGCAGTTATAGTATGGAACATAAACATAATTAGGAACATGGGGATAAATAATAACATTTATTATTGCCTTTAGGGCATATCTCCTACAGACTCCCACTTGCACTAGAGTCAATAATCTAGTCAATGCTAATGCACTTTACACTTATGGCATACCGGTGTAAAATATGCTTCGCTTGTGGTATAGTCTGATGTCCAACGGATCTGACAACTTCAGTTCCGTGTGTATCTTTGCATGTCCTCTCGTTTTCACACTTTCACAAAATTCATATTTTGTGTGGACTTGGCTTTGTATATATGTGAATCACTGGTCGAACCTTGATTCCTTAGACTGAGCTATGGAGCAACTATCTACAACAGTGTCCCATTGACCAAAGCCATCTTGGAATCACACTAAGTTCATGAATGAACTATATGATTCAACATCTTCTTTGTCGCTTTCAAAGTGTCAACATACTTAGCATTTGTTATAGAATTCGCCACAGTAACCTGTTTGGAACAATTTCCAACTACCGTGTCATCATATCGTGTATTACACAAAACCCTTAACTTAAATCAAAAATCGCATGGAGCATTGATGAAGACCGTATCGATGTAATTACTTACAAAGAGCACTTCATAATCTATGCTTGCGAGAAAACATGTCATCAGTGCTACTTTAGTACTTAATGACATTTTTCACTCTTGTCCCATGATCAGTACTTTGATCACTCTGGTATCTATACTCGCAACTCCTTGGGAGTACCGGACATATCTGGTTGTTTTACATACCATAGAATACATGATTAATCCAAACACAAAAGTGTGTGGAAATTTCATCTTGTATTTTGCTCATCAGTGTTTTAGGACACCGAGTCTTGCAAAAGCCTTTCCATGTGACTTCGGCAAGAATCACTCATTGATGTTTTATGCTAAACTGTTTTAGCATCTTGTCAATATGTATTTTGGCTTAGCCCTATTAGGCAATTTGATCTCCGTAGATAATTATGCCTAATAACAAGGCTATTTATCCCAAGCTCTTCATTGAAGAAACTATTTTTCAATGAAGTGCTAATTCGTGTCAAGAAATTTATATTATTTCCAATCAACAATGTGTGAAGCACACAAGTTTTAGAAATATTATTATGCTCGCACTTACTTTCTTGTAACCACAAGCATCTTCGCTATCCATTGATGAAATCAAACTCTTTTGACTATTTCATCAAAACGAAGATTCCATCTCCTTTTTGCTCTCTTCTGTCCATTGCTGGAACTTTGAAGTTTGCACACTCACTAGCATCCTCTGGATCAACAAAATACTTTGGACTGTATCACATACAAGTCCTAGTTTGTATTCCCATTTCATGGAAATTCTTTTGTCATCCATGTTTCATATCTCATGATTGAAATATGTATTAATTGCTAGTTTAACCCGAACCGACTTTAAGCATCGCTACGGTGAGACAATCTCATCGTAGTCAATTCCTTGAATTTGTTATTGCAACAAGTCGAGCTTTATGGATAAAACATTTTTATCCATATCAGTTTATAGTTTCATAAATATTCGTTAGACTCTAAGTCTTTCGAAAGGGGTATCAAGATATGATCTTGAATCATTTATATGGAAACTATCTCGGATTGTATTGGCATTTTGCCAATTCTGGAGTCAGGGCCCATCAACGCTTCCTTGTGTATTGTAGGTATACTGTTGTCTAACAATAATATCTCGTTTGCGCACCTGAGAGGTTTGCACGAGTTTTGCCTACGTGGTTCAGCTGCAAGTTCGACCGAAGTCCATACATCTCATGTAGAGACTTCCGTATCAGTCGCAGTAGGAAACTCTGGAATCACTTTCAAGGTTTCTTTCCTTTCGACCTGATGACAAAGATACTATTATCTCGTCGAGTTGCACTGTCCTCCCACTCACCTTTTTGCAAGAACCATTTTCTTCAAAATCATACAGCTCTTTGTGGCAAAACCTTTTGCCTCGGTATAGTGATGGAGGAATTCCCAATAATTTGGGATAACCTACAAAGTAGCACTTGTCTGATTTGGAATAGGTTTGTAAATATTTTACACAAGCCCCATATTCCAAATGTTAAGAAAAGATATAACATGGTTGGGTGTACCATACCATGGTCTCATTTCAACAGATTTGATGGCGCTCTTTTCAGTGTAAAAGCCGCAGTCTCTAAAGCATTACTTTAAAAGGGATAATGGCAAATTGATTTATGTCATCTTTGATCTTACCATGTCATAAATGGTTTGATTACATCTTCACGGACATTCCACTCACAGTGGTGCTCTGGGAGGTGTAAGTTATGAAACTCTTTTCACAACTCATCAGACATTCGCTAAACTTGTAACTCAAAATATTCATTTCCGCAATCTAATTGTAGAAACATAATTTTCTTGTTACAATAGTTTTTACTTCATTTTTGAAAACCTTTCGAATGATTTCAAAAGATCCAGACTTACGTCTCATCAAGCAAATATCCATATATCTACTTGAGCCATTTTTGAAGATAGACAAATCCACTTTTTGCAACAACATTTATCGGACTACACACATCAAAATGTATGATCACCAATAAGTTCGTTGCTCGTTCTTTATGGCCTGTGAATGTTATTTCAGTCACTTCACTTTTCGGACGAAAGTTGCAAGTGTCGGATGATTCATAATCAAATGACTTCAAAATCCATCATAATGGAATTTTTCCATGCGGGTTTCTCCAATGTGACCAAATACAGTGCCACACATATGTGGTATTCTTTTAGTCTTGCGACATTTAGCGTCAGTATTATGGATGTATCATATTACCATCAATATTCATAACATACCTCCCATCCATGATGGAAGCATGGCCCTTATGTTATTCATGACACTGAACAACAATTGTTCTTTTATGAACAACCATTTTACAACAAACATTATGCAATGGGCTAGAGTGTATAAAACTCTAAAATGAATTATGAAAATAAACAGAGAGGTAATATATTATTATCAATATTCATAACATACATCTCATTCATAATGAAAGTATGGCCCTTATGTTATTCATAACACCGAACATGAAAAGTTCTCTTGTGAATAACCTTCTTGCAAGATACTTTATGCAATGGGCTAGAGTGTATGAAACTCCAAAAATGAATTATGAAAATAAATACATTGGTAATACGACGATGGAAGGTATTGTAACATTTACTATGTTCTCAGCACGTATCTAAACCTCACTCCGGCAAGTCTTTTAGGCCGTAGTAGTTCTTGCATCGAGTCGCAACTGAATGCAATTGAGTGGGTATCTTTGTGATCAACTCACAATACCCAAGAATTACAGACTAACAGTTTAATCATAATTCCCAAGAACTATTTCTTTGTGACCAGCCTTCCAAACATCAATAACTTGTATGACTTTCATACATGAGCTGGACATTCCAGTCTTCTTTCCTTTTGCCCTTATACTTCTAACAGTTTAACTTTCAGTATTTCTCCAACTCTCAGAAGAAGCACCCAACTTTTAAGAGTGGCGTTAGCCCCGGACTTCCTAGGTGTGTAAGTCACACTAACACCCTTTGGACATTTCCTTTCTTTTTAAGTTGTTGTTTTATTCACCTTCATCATATGACAGGCGTTCTTCTGGATCCCTCTCTTATCAGTCAAAAACCCAGTAAACACTTTACTAATACTTTGCAAACAAACATTGCTTTGGATATCTCATATCTTTCAGCCTTTGTCTGCATCTGAAAACAATTTTTCAGTTCCATGAATATCACATAACTATCCCAAACTTTCGAAATTCGGGTCTCATGGAAGCAAACATATTGCACTTGACAATAACGGAATTCTAGCTTTTGGATCGAAGGATGAGAGTCACATCATCCATAGCATTAGCGGGAGAATACCGAAAGCATGCGATAGGACAAAGTCCTTCTTGGCACTCTTGAGGACAATCCTCACATTACGTTACCAACCGTAAAGTTTTAACCAAATATTTAACAGCTATTCAATTTTAATAGGGAGGGTGGAAACGCGAGCCATTATTCTATAACTATTATGCAAATCACACTTAGACAGTGTTCATAATTAATTGCACTGGGAATTAAATAAGTTAATTCTATAGTGTGCTCCCACTCAAATCAATATCTCTCATAATTGATTGTGAGTGATACAAGACCCATATTGAAATTCAACGCCAAGGATGTATCCATCTCAAGTGACGAGAATTGCAATCGGTAGGCCAACTTGCCAATCACATCTCTATGTGACTCTTGTTCATCTTTCGATGGGCGTGTTCCGAGCTCAGGACGATCCTCCGAAACGTGAAGACAACCAAGTGATCTCACTGCGAGGACTCAACTCATCCGCCTCACACTTCTCTAATCGTTCGTACCCATGTATCCATGTGATACCCCGAAGAGATAGGTGCCGTGACGGTGCTACACTTGGGAGAACACTAACTACTTGATATTTTTAGTGAGAGATCACCCTAATAAAAAGCGACTACCGCGCAATCAAAAGGGTGCATCATAAGGGATAAACATCTCAGGCAATTCATAATAGCATGATATGGTATAGCCCTTTCTGACGGAGAAGTCTTTATTTTCTTCGTTTTCGGCATTCGCATCGGTGTTCACCTTCGTGAAGTTTGCCACCACCTTGTCGATGCACCAGATAATATTGCTATCTCTATAGCTAATAAAATTAGTGCATTACTTAAGGTTGACACGCAGGTCATTAAAGTGACAATCATATGGCTCCAGCCATCATGCCGAATCATGACACGCAGGTCATGTTAATTTACATTATATAATCATCTCATACATAATCAAATTAAATATGAGCACTGCTATACCACATCATATGCACAACACATGTCATCCTGCAAAACCAAGTTAGACGCCTCTAATCGGTTCATACAAGATTTTATTTTACGTGACTTCTAAGGTTTCGATCAAACCGCGGCTACCAACGTTTATCATCAAGTATGATTATTCAAATTGCTAGATTAATTTTGCGGGGTGTATGAAACACGAGATAATAAAATCTCGAGCCCCATACTGAACTTCGTCATACACATGACCCCCGTGCAGATCATATCTGCATTGCCCTTTTGTCTGCGAAATTTCATCTTTCTTTTAACTACGGTGTAATTCAACGAACTGTTAGCACTTCGTTGATCAATCAGGATCGCGTATTGCCAGAACTTTGAAATACCACCATACCGTTATCAAAATCAAAAATACGGAAATTTCAGGGAAGCAACAAGAACATCGGGTAACAGATTTCATCTGCTACCCGCACAAATAATTTTCAGTAATAGAACTCATCTACTACAAATTATATTGTGCAATACCCATACATCTCTATGTATTCTAGATCGTAACCTGCATCTACGCATAGCACGGCTCATGATGCCACTGTTGGGGAACACAGCAGAAAACAAAAAAATTCTGACCTACGCACCAACCCAGGACCAATATGAAGATTGCATACAAGGTTTTTGATCCGATCGTTACCGACTCGTAGCGCAGCGGAAGTAGAGTCGATGTAGATCGTCGGTGCAAATCCCCGCAGCTAGGATTTACAACCTCCCAACCGCGAGGATGTACTCCCTCGTCTGCTCCCCGGACAGTCCCTCGGACAGCCCTTCGGGAGGCGGTCGGACAGTCCGTCGGACGGTGTCACGGACAACCCTTCGGGAGGACCCTCGAAACTCGGACGGTCACTAGGACAACCCTTCGGAAGGACCCTCGAACAGCCCCTTGGGCAAAAGATCAAACCTATGACCTCTCTATGGGGTTGCACACATACGGTGTCATCTATCCGGCAGGGCTTCGTCGTCCAGAACTAGTTCCCACCAGAACCCAGACAGCCTTTCGGCTCTACGAAACTATTTCGTGGGAGGGAGAGAAGAAAGGCAGATCATGCATGCCATTTGGTGAGAGAGTTGGACTGAGTGTGGACAGCTCCTCTCCACCTCTATTTATAGGGAAGGAGGAGGTGGTGGTGGCTGAAATTTCAGCCCAAAAGGTGGGTGGCCCCCACATGGAAGTGGCTCACAAAAAGCCACCAAACATGGGTGCTCCCTCCCCAAAAAGCCACCAAACATGGATGCTCCCTCCCCAAAAAAGCCACCAAACATGGGCTGCCCCCCAAAGGGGGCGCCCCAACAAATCGGCCCACGAATCATGGGATCTTGTCCCCTCACGCTGGGACAAAATGTTTTCCGTGACCTTTTCTTCTGAAAAATTTCAGAAAATCCCAGAACATTTCCGGCACCCTCTAAAATCATTCTGGGCACGTTCCGAAACATTTCCGGTATGGTGGTTTAATTCCGAAACATTTTCGTTAACTCCGAAACAATTCCGGTTTTCTCTCCGAAACTTTTTCGTCGCCTCCGAAACTTTTCCGGTGACTTTCTCTCAGACTCCCTGTCTAGTATTCAGCAGATAGATGACCCTTAAGCGTGTGATCCTATATGTTCGGTGAAGTATAGACATGGCCGGAACACTTTCCGATCAATGATCAACATCAGAGCCGTGGACACCCATATTGACCCCTATATCCACACGAATAAATATTCGAGTGAACCTCCAGTTGGCGTGTGCTATTCCTGTTGCTTCACGATATGTTACAAATACCCGAGGTGAGATTTATCGGCATCCCCGTGGATCAACACTTGTCCACAATGCCAGTTACCTCGTTACCGGTTTTGTTCTCTTTTCTCGTTCCCGTGTTCCGGCATCCCTGTGATCAAATCACAATGTGTCTGGCCAGACGATGATGAATACCATAACACCGAGAGGGCCCAAATAATATCTCTCCATCGTCGGAGGAGCAAATCTCAATCTTGAGCTATCAAGTCCCTTGTCATACTTTTCCATGAACCCGTAAGCCGCCGTAATAGCCACCCATTTACGGATGACGTTTAACAAACCCCAAAGTTCATGAAGCAAGCATGAAGAAACTCGACACTCTCATGGTCTAAGGAATTATGCAAACGTTAACTTTCTCTGTGTTATTAATCATTAACTTGTGACGAATGTATCTCATAGCATAACATCAATCGGGTCGATTCAACCAAAGTGTTCTCCTAACATTGTGCCCTCAAAGTTGTCGGCATAGTCATGCCCATGAGTAGGAAAACAGAACCATCATGCAACACTTGAGCTAGTCTTAGAGGTCAGACTAGGAATACATTTTTCCGTTTATTATTCCACACGTGCATATGAGTTTCCCTCCGAGCCTCGTGGTTATTGTAGACTCGAGAACCATAACAGTTATAGCATGGAACATAAACATAATTAGAAACATGGGGATAAATAATAACATTTATTATTGCATCTAGAGCATATCTCCTACAAAGACCACCGCTGGAAGCCCGCATGCAGAAGGAGCCTCGTCACCTCATCAAAGCCGCTACACCGCGCCCAGCCGCTGAAATCGCACCATCATGGGTTCACGCGCCATGCCGCGCCACACACGGAAACACCCCGTCGCCACCATCCCCGGAACTACCACGACTTCACCAGCAAGCCCTCCGACGACGGCGATGCGGGGAGGAGGAGGATGTGCTGGCGGCGGCGGTTTCCCCCGTGTGCCAGGGCCGGGGACGAGAGGTCGCCCCGTCAACCTAGATAGCTACTGCATTTCCCAAAAAGAGGACACTTGTCGGATGGAGTAATCAATAATTTGAACACCAGTGAGCTCTTGTTGTATGTTTCGACACTGAACCCCCGAAGAAAGAAAATAAAATGAATTAACATACATATGGGTAATTCCACTTGTTATGCGAGCAATGTAAATTCTACTTTAACTCAATATTGTCGCTGCTATGTGATGGATTAACCAAAAGATGGTTGCCGTGTGACACATTTGACCACATCTAAACATCAAATTTTGATTTTAATTGGATGTAAATCAAGCTCTTAATAGGGGCTTCCATGCAAGATTCAATGAATACACTTGTAAATATTACCCCGTCAAACATATCGGGTTAATAACCTGCACCATAGGCGATGTCTCTGTCAACAAATAAATACCAGCTCACCATCTAGTCAGCTTGACAGGTATGACAAACATGTTGGGATAAAAAAAAAGTCAGTAAATCTTGCTCAAAAGAATTAACTTGGGTGCTTAAATTGCGTTATGTGATAAAATAAATTATATTCTTTTTTAACACGGTACAATCGCATACGCTCACCCTACCCTTATTGGCATCTATGAACAGACATCGCCAGAAAGCCTGTAATAAATCCATGAAAATGTGAGCACCGGTGCCAAATCTAGGACTTGAACCCTAGTGGACTGGTTTCACCACAAAAAACCTAACCATTTGAGCTACGCTCAATTTGCAAACAAATTATATCTTGTTCAACCTATCCAAGTGTGAAAGACTCATAGTAGTACTACTACTTCAAAGTAAAAAAAAAAATCCCCATTTTCATTTTCAAGGCAACACATGAGAGAGTAGGGTTCTTCTACCAAAAAAACCTAGATAGATAGGCCCCCCGGGCTTCACATTCAGAAAATATTACATCCTACAGGCGGAGACGCAGGCCCGATTTCCTCTCTTGTCAGTGTCACCGCGACCACTCCTATTTATCACGCGGGTCGCTGAATAGCGAGCAAACGCATACCTTGTAATTCGATACGCAGAGACATTGGGCCCGCCCATGTAGACATTTCATGGACACACTCTATTCCGGTTTTGGGAAGGTTCTAGAACTTTTCCACACCAGGTTTTTTCTTTTATGTTTTTTTTTTATTTTACTGATTTTTCATCATTTTCATTTTCATTTTCTTCTCATTTCCTTTTTCATTTCATTTCCCGGAGATTTCACCAACAAATTCTGAAATCACGAGCAATTTATGAATTATTGACCATTTTCCATATTCACGAACATTTTGCGAATTTGTCAACATTTTTTGAAATAATTTAAATTTTAACAAAATCGTGAATTTTTTTATTCGCGAACAATTATTGATTGGTGAACAGTTTTTGGAATCGTGAACTTTTACTGAATTCTTGAACAATTTTAGAAACCGTGGACATTTTTTGAATTCACGAACATTTATTGAAATCATGAACATTTTTCAACTTCGTGAACAATTTTTGTACTCATGTATATTTTTAATTCATAAAAAATTTCCAAATTCACAAACAAGTTTCGAAATCACGAACAATTTATTTTATTCGTGAATAACTTGGAATTCATGAATATTTTTTGGAATTCACGGATAAGTTTTGAAATGACAAACAATTCTTGGATTCAGAACATTTTTCGAAACTCACTACATTTTTTGAATTTACGAATAGTTTTTTGAAATCGCGAACATTTTTTGAATTTGCAATTCACAGACAATTTTTGAAATTTGCTATTTTTTCTGAAATCACAAACACTCTTGAATTTACAAACAATTTTTGAATTCATGAACAGTTTTGGTATTCATAAATATTTTTTGATAACATGTTTTTTTATTTTTAATAATTTTCAGAAACACGAACAATTTTTTAAATTGTGACCATATTTTTGAAATCATGAAGATTTTTTCAAAGTCACGAACATTTTTTGAATTCGTGAACTTTTTATGTATTCGCAAACATTTATTCAATTCATGGATATTTTTCAAAATTATTACCGTTTTAAAACCACAAACATTTTTTGAATTCATGAAAAAAATTCAAATTCACAAATTGTTTTAAGTTGATTTTTTAATATTTGCGAGTATTTCCTTAAATTTCTTTAAAAATTGGAAAAGCATGAAAAAAGGCAGAAACGAACTGGGACGGCGCACAGTGCGCGGCGAGGTATGAGTTTGCTCCCTTTCCACCGCACTGGTCGGGGAATAGGAGCTCCCCATTCAAAAAGGAAAAATACCTGTATAGACATGGGCCTTTCTATTGTTATTTTTGGGCCAGTATTTTGTATTTATTGTACAGGCTACAAATCAACTTATTATTCAATGAAAATTTGCAGACATGTGAAGAACATATATATGTATCCGTGCAAAAAATCATTTTTTAAAACTAATAAATAGCATTTCCGGATTTTTAAAAATGTAGGGCTCCCTGGAGCCCGGTCTACAAAACGTTGCTCTCCACAACCTCCCCCTTTAGGACCGATTCACAGGCAACCCGATGACTTTACTTTTTTTAAATGTGTTAAGAAATATACTTTGTAGATACTCGCACTGTAAAGTAATATAAGACCTTTTAGATCACTATTTTAAAAATATTGTAAAAAGAAGTGTATATATTATAAAATGTGAAAGTTTAAAAATGTTCAAGTATCACAAATTCACAGTACAAATGTTCATATAGATGTAATAAAAAAATTCATATTATGTTTAAAAATTATGTTTATATAAAAAAACATATATATATATATATATATAGGAAAATGACTCTGTACTCTTGGGAGTACGTACTCCCGCTCCTCATATACCACATAGATGAATCTTTTATACCTCATTATTATTTTTAATATACTTCATTAATAATTACTAGATACCTCAAATGAGTTTCATGAAAAAATTCATATGAATCTACATATTTTTAAAGGTGTACGTATATACTGATTTGCTTATATGTGAAAAAGTTATATTACAAAAAGTACGTCGCAACTGATATTTTTTCAACAGAACTTGTATTGAGGTATCTTAGAATATTTAATAAAGTATATTGAGAATGATAAAGAGGTATAATCAATGCATATACGAGGTAAATTAAGGATGGGAGTACATACACCCAGGAGTACAGAAAATTAGTCATATATATATATATATATATATATATATATATATATATATATATATATATATATATATATATATATATATATATATATATATATATATATATATATATATATATATATATATATATATATTTGAAAAGGTTTACGCAGTTTTGAAACATTGCTCATGGACGTATAAATATACTCCTCCCAAGAAAAGACTATCAGTGAATTAGGTTTCCTCATCCTCCCATCGGTGTCGCTGCCGGTCCGCACTGCTTCTGATGGTCTTTATTCCATGGAGGTGCGAAGGACCTCGGGCCCTTGCCGACGGGTGCGACCTCACTCTAATTCTTGTTAGATTCGATCCCCGACCCTATAGTGCGTATAGCGTCGTCGGAGCTGTATATCCGTCGGACCCCGTGGGATTCAATCGGTGCTGGCCTTCGATGTATTTGTTTGGATACGGTCTTCGTTCGTGTGTTTACATGTTTGATCCTTCTGGTCTAAGAATATCTTCATCGGTGATGGTTGCTGCTCAGGCACTCGTCCTATGGGGCCTTAGCACGATGACTACCGACTGTCTACTACAACAAGGTTTGCGTGGCTCCGATGAGGGAGGGACCATGACGGCGGTACGACATCGGCTTGCTCTAGTGCTTGTAGTCGTCGCTAGGTGGTCCATGGACATGATTGTAATTATTATTATCTCTAGTGCTCTTGTACATCCATAATTGATTATGAATAGGTCAGAAGTTTGCCTTGCAAAAAAATACTCTACACGTTCATCGAGCTTTCAGAAACTGTTCAAGTATTCGGCCAAAATGATATAAACACAAAAAACATATAATTGAATAAATAAGATAAGATAAAAAAATATGATGAAAATAAAGAATAAAAAATGTAACAAGAGTGACCGACTCAAACCCAACAACATGGGTCGGCACATGCGCGTGTCTGCCCGCCATTCAGACACATTAGCGTCGAATAGGGTTTTTTTCATCGTAGCGCTCTCGACGGTGAACCCATGACAGTTCCGAAGCCCCTATCTTCGAGGAGCTCATCGAGCTCGCATAAATATGAAACAAGTTCCAATCACAACCGGCTGCCTGAGAGCTCCTAGTTAACGGGCGGGTCGGAGGATAACCTCCATCCCGCACACCCCACCACGCCTCCCATGAGCGCTTTTGGGCGGGCCCATGTGCGGGTGGCGCCCCTGTTTTTTTACCTTTTTTCTGTTTTTTGTTTATTTTTTGGTTGAAATTGGATTCTCTAGTTACCATAAGTGCACGACTACACTGAGGATGCTTGCCTATGGCACGGCCGCAGATTCGTGGGACGAGTACCTCCGGATGTTGAAAGCACATGCATAGTTGCCATGGTGAGGTTTGCTACTGTGGTGGTCAAGGTGTTTGGACGGCAGTACTTGAAAGAACCGATTGTCGCAGACACCGAAAGGCTCATGGCAATGTCTGAAGCAAGAGGGTGACCATGTATGTTTGGATCTCTTGATTGCATGCTCTGGACATGGAAGAATTGCCCATATGCTCTACAAGGGCAATAACATGGCATGTTTGATGAGTTTGTCCAAATGCATCAACAAATTCGGCATCAAGCAACTCATGAGCAGCTTAGAGCATCTCCAACAGAGGCGCTAAATAAGTCGCGCGCCTGAAAAATGGCTTTTTAGCGCGCGCGCGACCGAATCGGCAGCTCCAACAGACGCGCAAAAATCGCGCGCGCGCTAAAAACCACTCCGCGCGCCGAACAGAACTGCATCGCGCGCTGCTTTTTTCAAGCGTCCGCTACCGCGCGCTGTACAGCGACTCGCCCGCGCGAATGTCCACCAACTGCCGGATCTGAAATATCCACTCGCGCGCGCGACTTCCCCATCCTCTCCGGCGACCCGTCGGCGCTTCCCTCCGCCGTTCCCCACCACTCGCGCCGCTTCCCCCTCTTCCCCGGTGGCCGCCGCTGCTTCCTCCGCCATGGCCGCCCCTCGAGCGCCCCGTTCCGCCGACGAACAGCGCCCGGCGGGGGTTTGCAGCTCGGCGCCCACAAGGTGTTTGACAAAACGCTTGCAAGGTATATATTGCTTCTAACTTCATTTTTGTAGATGAATTTGGAGCATGTTGTTTGTAGTGTTAAATTTTAGTTTGAATTCAAATTTGTAGATGAGTTCGTCCCACGATTCTTCCGATGAAGAATTTGATCTTCAAGAGGAGGAGGACCTCGCAATGGTCCTAGCTATGCACATCAACAAAAAGCCGAACCACGGTGGTACGGTTTTTGGTCGTCAGAAATTGTGGAGGGAAAGGATCGATGCCCACAACAGATTGATGAGGAACTATTTTGCGGAGAATCCCACATACCCCGAGTCCTACTTTCGGCGCCGTTTTAGGATGGGCATCGAGTTGTTCAAACACATTGCAGAGAGACTGGTGAGCCATGATCGGTTTTTTCAACAAAGGAGGAATGCCGCCGGAGAACTCGGGCATAGCACCTTTCAAAAGGTGACCGCCGCTTTGCGTATGTTGGCATACGGTATTCCGGCGGATCTAGTTGATGATCACTTGGCCATGGGTGAGAGCCAAGCCATCATATGTGTCAAGCGGTTCGCGGTTGGAATCGTGCAAGTGTTTGGTCCGGAATATTTGAGAGCTCCCAATGCTGAAGACGCCGCAAGGCGTTTGGAGATGAATAAAGCTCGCGGGTTCCCAGGTATGATTGGCTCAATAGATTGCATGCATTGGAGTTGGAAGAACTGTCCTAAGGCATGGCATGGACAATTCCACGGCCAGAAAAAAGGTTCCACTATAATCCTTGAAGCGGTGGCCGATCAGGAGACTTGGATTTGGCATGCTTTTTTCGGAATGCCAGGATCTTTGAATGACATCAATGTTGTTCAACGATCACCACTCATGAATAGGATTGCAAATGGTGAACTGCCACCGGTGCAGTTTGTAGCAAATGGCCATACATACAACTATGGCTACTATCTTGCGGATGGCATCTACCCAAGGTGGCAAACATTTGTGAAGCCGTTGTCGGCACCGCAAGGTAAGAAAAAGCTTGATTTCCACAATGCTCAAGCGGCGGCTAGGAAAGATGTAGAGAGAGTTTTTGGAATTTTGCAAGCCCAATTTGCTATTGTGAGAGGACCGGCTAGATTTTAGATCAAAATATCCTTTGGTACATCATGAACGCTTGTGTGATCATGCATAACATGATCATCGAGAACGAGCGTGGGCAAGATTTGGACTACTCTCAGTATGAGTTGATGGGACACTCCGTGCGAGTGCGGAGGAGGGTTGAGAGGGTGGCCCGCTTTGTTGCCTCCTATCATGCCATTCGACGTGCCGAAACGCATGATGAACTTCAAAAGGATCTAGTCGAGGAGTGGTGGGCATGGAATGGGCGACAAAATGCATGATGTTGTATGTTTGTTGTACTGTTCTTTGTTGTATTGTATTGAATTATTTGTTGTATTGGTCATGAACTATTTGTTGTATTGAAGTTTAATTATTTGTTTGAGTTGTAATAATAATTGAACTATTTTTTGTTGATTTATTTTGTGTGTGTTTGATCTTCTTTGTTTCACATTGAATGCAAAATGTTGTTTGTGCTGGGCGCGCGCGCTTTATTTTACCGCGCCTGCTGAAGCGGCGCTCTGGCGCGCTAAAAAATTTCAGCGCCTGGTGAAGCAACTGTGTGGTCCGGCGCGCAAAAGGGCTATTTCGGCGCTGTAAAAAAAAAATTGCGCGCCGCGCCGTAGCGCGTCTGTTGGAGATGCTCTTAAGAACGATATGGTTGAGCATCTGTGGGTGGTTAAAGGGGAGAACTAAAGCATAAGTTGAATTCAAGTTTGACTATTTTATTTGAAAAATTAATGTTTGCATTGTAAAAAATAAATTTAAACTAGTGTTGCATTTGAGTTTTTTTTTCAATACTCGAAGAATTATGCTCGTTTATAGTTATTTTGGAGTGCTCTGGTTTAAAAAAATGAAAAACAGAGATGGACGTTTGATGCATAGGATTGGAGCTGCATGCCCGCATCCGGGTCCGAGGACGGATAGTGAGACCGATTTTTGGAGATGCCCTTACCACTGGAAACAATAGGCAAGGTCACGACGACGTTGGAGCTGTTGCCAGTTCAGGCCTTCAGCCAAAGAATGTTGAAGTGATCAAATAGCTGTGTACAATGTATCCTATTATATGACTGCATGGTACCTCGTGTTGCAAATGAAAATTCACGTCCAAAACGAGTAGACGGGTGGCGGATGGACACACGCGCGGCCTAAAAACGCGGTCGAGTTGGTTACGAAGCAACGGCCATGGCTTGCCCATTACCCCCTGCCCGCGCGTGGAATGGCAGCTAGCCATGCCACGGAAGAGAGCGTCGCAGCACCACCACCTATGCTTGGCACGGTAGGACTACGACTCCATCCAAGAGCGGCAGCGCGCGGCAATGGCGTACCGGAGGAAGCAGGGCATCCAGCGGTCGGCCACCTTCGTGGAGGACCACCGCCAGCCGACGCCGGGCGACTCCGCGTCGCCCGCCACTGCGTCCCCGCGCGCCACCCGCTTCGCCGACGACAGCCGCCGGCCAGACCGCTCCCTGGCCGCGCAGACCCTGCTCGCCTCCGCCGCGCGCGGGGACATGCAGGCGCTCGCCGAGCACTTCACCGCATCCTCCTCGTCCCCGCGCGCCGCCCGGCCGAGTGACCCCGTCACGTCGTCGTCCCTGCGGGTGTCCCCGCGCGCCGCCCGGCCGGCTGACCCCGCCACGTCGTCGTCCCTGCGCGTGTCCCCGCGCGCCGGCCGGCCGAATGACCCCATCACGTCGTCGTCCCCACGGGTGTCCCCGCGCTCCGGCCGGCAGAACGACCTGTTCGCGCAGGTCCGCCCCCTCTCCCCCATCTCCTCCGTCGTCGTTGCCGAATCCGATGCCTGAACAACTATCTGCTCTGAAACGCTGCATGCAGGATCCTGTGACGATGCTGTACACATCCACGTCGAGCAGCGCGAACGATGATTCCAAGCGTTCACCATTGAAGAAAGACGAAACGAAGCAGGGGCTGTGGGGGCTTCTGGCGCAGCAAGCCAAGGTCATGCTCGAAGAAAATGCCCCCACAGAGGACGCCCGGAACCAGCCTCTGGCCACATCAGCCGGCAGTCCGGTAAGGATCAGTGGCCTGTTCCATGGAAATATGCAATGCTGCCTTCAGATTTTGCTTCAGTGACCATGTCCACTCCATTTAAGCTCGATTTGCCTCCCAACATTTCTCACCTCAGCAAGCTCAGTCACGGTGGTCCTACGACCGGGTCCGGAAGTCGGAGAGCCCGACGTTCCAGAACGGAGCGGAAGGGCCGAAGTTCGACATAGGAGGGCACATCAAGAATGCACTGGAGGCAAGCCCTTTGGTTAATTCCATGGTAAAAATGCACAAAGAGATCGTCAGCTTGTCAGGGTATCCTCCAGAGATTGATCGACGGGGACGGTTTTGCAGGAGGGCCTGCACGCGGCGACGATGGCGGAGAGCAGGACGCCGGCGGTGGTGGGGAGGAAGCTGCACATCAGGAGGAAGACGTGCAGCGTGGACATGCGGGGCGCCCACATGAAGCTGGGCACCCCCGAGGTCATGTCGCCGATGATGACCGACTTCGAGTCCCCCCAGATCAAAGCTTCTCGCGACGTAAGGTGCCTCCTCTTTTGCGTGCGTGTGTGTTGCGTCGCGACGTAGGGCGTGCCCATGGAATAAGAAGAGCTTCCGCCGTGGATCAGGTGGCGAACGTGATGGCGGCCAAGGTGAAGCTGCTCCAGCGGGAGCTCAAGACGGTGAACGCCGACCTGGCCTTCTCCAAGGAGCGGTGCACGCAGCTGGAGGAGGAGAACCGCCTGCACCGGGCCGGCAACCACGACCACGCCGCCAACGAGGACCTGGTATACATGTTGTGGTTGACCACTCCCTCCTCCTCCTTGCACCGGCCATTCGTACTCCTCAAAGACATGGTTGCTTGCTTGCTGCGCAGATACGGAAGCAGCTGGAGACGCTGCTGGCGGAGAAGGCGCGGCTGGCCACCGAGAACACGGTGTACGCCAGGGAGAACCGGTTCCTGCGGGAGATCGTCGACCTCAACCAGCTAACCGTGGTCGGCCTCCAAGAGGACATCATCGAGGAAGAAGAAGAAGAAGAAGAAGAAGAAGAAGAATACGAGGAGGAGGAGGAGGAGGAAGAGGATGCAATCGAAGAGACCGAGCAAGACACGCCGGCTACCCCGGGCACTGCCCCTCCCCAGTCGCCCTCACATCACACCGACAATGCACCAGTTGCTGCCCCAAAGTCGCCATCTTGCCGCACCGACAATGTGCCGGTTGCTGCCCCAAAGTCACTCTCTCGCCGCACCGACAATGTGCCGGTTGCTGCCACACAGTCACCCTCTCACCGCACCGACAATGTGCCGGTTGCTACCCCCCCAATCTCCCTCTCGCCGCACCGACAATGTGCCAGAATCAAGGAGCACAGACAGCAGCAGCAGCAGCAACACCGCCATCGGAGCTGCCGAGTCACCCATGCACCAGAGTACAAAGGAAGATAAGAGTTCACCTCAGACGAACACCATTCAAGATAATAGCTCAGAGAAGGTTGGCCATGACTGACGAACGGCCTTTGGTGTTTGGTGAAACAATGATGTACACGCATGTAGGACAAGGCCTTTCATCTCATTTCTTACTTTATATTGTAATTACTAGTTCGCCTGTTCAAGGTGACAACTAATATGAGCATCAGATCCGTGGATCTATGATTCTTAGTTCCTGATGTTAAATCAACTCTAGCAATGAAACCCGTGCGATGAGGCGGACTATGATTTCTTCTATGCTTCCACTACCATCATGGTTGGGAACGGGGCGCGCACACCGTTTTGGAACTCCCCTTGGATCCAAAACAGGAAGCCAAAAGACATTGCGCCTCTCATTTTTTTTAGGCATCTACAAAGAAGAGGTGGAAGGTCAGAGAGGCTTTGCGAGAGGATGCTTGGATATCCAAGATCAAGGTTACGCCAAATTTCTCTTTCGAGCACTTCCGCCAATTTGTTGAGCTCTGGGCCACGTTACGTGACTTCGCCCTCCATATGGAAGCGGGGAATGATATTCTCTAGAAGCACACTACCAATGGCATCTACTCGGTGTAGTCTGCTTATGATGCTCAGTTCCTTGGTATTATTCGGTCCTCTCTGGACCATGCCATTTGGAAAGTTTGGGCACCTCCGAAAGTCAAGTTTTTTGCGTGGTTGGCTGCCCAAAATAGAATCTGGACCGCGGATAGATTGGCCAAGCAGAGATGGACGAACTGTGGCCTTTGCCCACTCTGTAAGCAGGTGCAAGAATCTTCGTACCACCTCTTCTTCAAGTGTTTGTTCATGCTCAGACTTTAGTTTCAAATTGGAACGTCTAGAGGAACAACAAGACATTATGTGGCGACAGCGTGCTCATGTTAATTGGCTGGAAAAGGGTGATTGAAACACTGATTTCTTTCATTCGTGTGCATCGGAAAGGAAGAAGACTAATACGATTACCAAATTGAGAAAGGAGAATGGAGGGGTGGTAGAAGGGGGGGAGGGCTTGAAGGCACTCGTATCTAACTATTTCACTTCTCTGTTTACCCCCGTGACAGGTACAACTTCTCATGATCTTCTCCATCTTATCACACCGAGAGTCACAGATCAAATGAATAATTTCCTGTTGGCGGAATTCACACCAGAGGAGGTTAAGAGTCCTTTGGACAGTATTGGAGATTTAAAGGCCCCAGGGGCGGATGGAATGCTGGCTCTATTTTATAAGAAACACTGGAACTTGATTGGTGAGAAGGTGGTACAGGAGGTACTACATGTGTTGCGTGGCGGCAGTATGCCTGACGGATGGAATGATACCATTGTGGTTTTAATCCCGAAGGTACGAAACCTAGATAAGTTAAAAGACTTACGCCCTATTAGCCTCTGCAATATCGTGTACAAGCTCGTGTCCAAGGTTCTCGCCAATAGGTTGAAATACATTTTGGGTGAAATCATTTCACCAAACCAAAGTGCGTTTGTGCCGGGTAGACTCATCTCTGACAACACCATTTTAGCATATGAAATGACCCACTTTCTGAAGAGGAAGCGTTCAGGAGGTAAGTGTTATGCGGCACTAAAGTTAGACATGAGTAAAGCATATGATCGGGTTGAATGGAGTTATTTGGAGCGTGTCATGATTCAACTAGGTTTCCGTGCCCAATTTGTGGAACTTATCAGGAATGCATGAGAACAGTGACCTACAGATTTAAGATCAATGGAGGATACACCGATCCAGTGATTCCAGGAAGGGGCCTTCGTCAAGGCGATCCCATTTCACCTTACCTCTTTCTGTTATGTGCGGAAGGTTTCTCGGCGATGTTACACCAAGCGGAGCAGGCAGGGAAGCTACAAGGTATTAAAATAGCGCCTACAACACCCACGGTGAATCACCTCCTGTTTGCCGATGATTCCCTGTTGATGTTTGAGGCAACAGTGGAAGGTGCAACAGAAATAAATAGGATTCTGCAAGTGTACGAGGCTGGGTCCGGTCAGGTCATTAACCGAGAGAAATCGTCTATCCTTTTCAGAACCAATACCCCTCGGCAAAAGAAAAATGATGTGATGCAAGTGTTGGGGTTGCAGGCAGAATGTTCGGAGGGTAAATACTTGGGCTTACCCATGTATGTAGGCAGATCAAAAGCCAAATGTTTTGCGTACCTAAAGGACAAAATCCTAGCACGGATACAAGGATGGAAGGAGAGGTTCTTGTCAAAGGCCGGTAAGGAGATTTTAATCAAAGCCGTGGCCCAAGCAATACCAACATATGCAATGGCGTGTTTTGATCTCACCAAGGGTCTGTGCGAGGAGATCAGTGACATGATATGCAGATTCTGGTGGTCGCAGCAAGAGGACGAAAGGAAAACACATTGGGTCAGCAAAAAGAAACTCCATTTGCAAAAAGAAAATGGCGGCCTAGGATTCAGAGACCTCTACTGTTTCAACATTGCGATGCTCGCCCGGCAGGGCTGGAGACTACTCCAAAATCCGGACTCCCTCTGTGCTCAAGTTTTGCAAGCCAAGTATTTCCCTACTGGTAATATCCTTGATGCACAACCTATACAAGGAATGAGCTACATTTGGCGCAGTATTCTCAAAGGTATCAACGTTGTCAAGGAGGGTATGATATGGAGAGTTGACTCGGGGGAAAACATCAAGATATGGGAAGATCCCTGGGTGCCGGGCAACCCGACCTGGAAACCGAGTACAGCGCAGGGGCCTCATCGGTTGACAAAAATGGCAGAACTTATTGACCCGACGACAAATTCGTGGGACATGGAGCTTGTTAACCAAACGTTCTCTCCTGCTGATGCTGCCCATATTTTAAAGATTCCCCTTTGTGAACAGCAGGAGGATTTCATTGCCTGGTATTTCGATTCTAAGGGTCGTTTCTCTGTTAAATCTGCATATAAGATTCAGTCAAGTATTAATCAACAGCAGGAAGGTATCCATACAGGTGAAGGATCGGCTAGGTCTGAATGGCGTAAGAATGTTTGGAAGGCGATCTGGAAGGTCTACTGCCCACCAAAAGTCCAGCATTTCCTTTGGAGGTTTGCCCATAATGGCCACCCACTGTTTATGAATATTGAACGGCGAGGTGTGGAATTGGACACTCGTTGCAGTTTGTGTGGACGCTTATTTGAAGATGGCGGGCACCTTTTTCTCCGATGTAAGGAAGTTAAAAAGGTGTGGCGTGCCACCCAGCTAGATGATGTGAGACAACCACTATTAGCATGCGAATCACCAATGGAGGTCCTTGAATGCATTTTTGCCCAGGCTGAAAACACCAAGCTTCGTGTGGTGGCTCTACTATGGAAGTGGTGGAACGAACGTAATAGAGCAAGACATGGAGAAAGACGCCTTACGCCAGATGAATTCGGCTCTCAAATCTCTCTCGAAGTGGCAGAATGGGGCCAGTTCTTTACACCAAAGTCAAAGCCTCAGATTATCAGTACATGCAGGTGGAGGACGCCGCCGGAGGAGTTCGTGAAAATTAATGTTGACGGTGCTTACAACTCAGCCACTGGATCGGGAGGATGAGGTTGTATTGCAAGAGCACCGGACGAAGACATTTTGTTTGCAGCTGCTGGACCTTCACGTAACTTGTCTGAACCGCTACATGCAGAAAGTAATGCACTTCTGAAGGCGATTGAATTGTCAGAGAGCTTTGGGATGGGCAAGATCATTTTCGAGACAGATTGTATGAACCTGAGGCAAGCGGTGAGCTCCAATGCAAACGACAGATCGGCCTTGGGCACTCTTTTTAGAGAAGTGAAGTATCGCCTTCTTTTGGGTTTCATCGAGTACCGAGTTGAGTTTTCCCCTAGAAATTGTAACATTCCAGCGCATGTGCTGGCAAGTCTTGGTGCTAGGGAAATTCGTTGTGACCATACTCTGTGGATCACGAATTTTCCCACTGATGTAACCCGTGCAGTGGCCGGCGATTATGCCGTGACCACAGGTTAATGGAATGCTAGGTGTTCCTTGTCAAAAAAAAAAAGGAGTGGCTGCAATTGGAATGCATTGACACCTCCATTTGGCATTTGATGTAATCCACCAAGGAGTGGTGGGTTCGGCTTTCCGATGATAATATCCCCAACCGCAAGGCAATGGTGTCATTGACTATGCTCACCTCCTGGACGATTTGGAATGAGCGCAATGCACGGATCTTTCGACACAAGAGTGCCCCTCCTACGATCCTTCGTCAACACACCAAGAGTGAGGTGGCGATAAGGGTCGTAGCGGGCGCCAAGCATTTGGGTACTATAATGCCACGAGAGTAATGGCTTTTGTAAACAAGTGTGTTGTAACACAAACATTGAAACTCTACTCTCTCCTTAATTAATATACAAGGCAAATCTTTTGCCTCGGTTTAAAAAAAACACTCTAGCAAAAACACATAAAACTTCAACCACAAAATTTCGTTGTACAATTCAGAACCAAGATCACTCTTGCACAAGCTACCGTCACATTTTGGGCCAGCTTAATGTGCAAACCGCAGAATTCATTACCAGTAGTAGAATCTTACGAATTCTAGTAAAATGTTGCCCCTACAATTAGTAAAAGATGCTTTCAGTTAACTTTCACATCCATACAGGAAAAAAAATGTTTGCCACAACTTAGCTCTGATCAGAACAACTGCACCAACCCATTTGGACCTCATGAACATGTAGATTAAGTACACACATATAAAGTTCCATAATAGATACAGCAAACATCACATTGTTCATGAATAATCGAGGGAAAGGGTAAATAATTTGCAAGGGAACCATATTTTGCTTGATTAACTTTAGGTACACATTATTCATCCAACGTTGGGAAACCAAAAATAAAAACAGAAGCCCCAGTTTCCCATTGATGCAAGGAAACTACACAACAATAGTAGTTCTGAGCTTCTGAAATAGCTTCGTCAACATCCAAGAAAGATCAATTGCTGATCAATATCCTACAAAAACAGGAGTAACTCTTTTAGTGGCTAATGGTAAAACTAACAAGAATCTGCAGTGAGCATCACCCTAACAAAGGGAGAAAGAAAAATGTATCCTGATGCATAAGAAAGACGAACAAAGGCACTTATTTTCAGAGTGAGTGCTAGCTAAAGATAAGCTACTTCATAACTACAAGTCACATGCATCGCAGTTCCCATTAGCCAGAGGCAAAGCCCAAAACACATGACAAAACATAAACATCATGAAAACACACATAATGGATTCCTGCTTCTAGAATATCCAAGTGTAGAACATTCCGTCAGACATATTTTCGTTCTAGATTAGAAACCATCAAAAAAGTAAAAAAAAAAATCACCAATGCAATGGGAAAATACAAGTGTTACTGAATAAGAACTTGATTCGAATTTTATTCTTTCTGGAGATGAAAGTGAAAAGGTAGTCCTGAAGATCATAGGACATTTATGGACAGGAACACCTCGATTCGGCAAATATGAATATAACTAAAAATCTGAGTCACAGCCCCACAGACAGTCAAACATAAAAGGGAGACTTAATGTCAGTTAACAGCAACTATTGAATTCAATCAAACAGAGTAATTTGGCAACACAAAACTTGTGGTGAGCAGTGTGATGTCAATAGCAGTTGTTTGTAGGAAGGCAACGGGAAAAAGAAGGCAAAATTGTTTCAGATGAATCCAACTACATTTTTAAGAATATTGCTCAAACAATGACAATGTGAAGTGGTCGACAGTTAAAACAAAGAATTATCATGAATGCTAATGTTATTCATGAAGTGATCGGATGCACGGGAAGGATAATACTATTGAGGAAGACAAGAATGGACCGCGCAATCACAAGATAATGAAGAAAAATAGGGAACAATGTAACATGAAGATCATGTTGCAAGTCTGCTAGAGGGTGTAAAAACAATCATGGTTTCCATTCAGGGGCCAGCCTACAGGTATTCACAGGAGACTGGAGAGAGTCTACTTAGATAAATGTAGTTCCTAGATCAACATTCTTCAAAAGACTAGACAAAGCAAGCTGTGAAACAGAAGCAGTCAGTTTTTCTTTTCCACTGCGATGACTGAAGAACACGACCAGAGGAAGCGCTGCCAACCCCGAAGTATCACTTCTCCCACCTCAAAGACCCAATCAGATGGCATTACCTCATTGCAAAAGAGCTGAGTGTGCTCTACCATCTTCTAAACTAGCCTTACATTCAAATACCGCAAGAACCCAAGCTGTACCATTACTTTGATAGCGAAAATGGGGCTACGAGTAACAACCAAATCAGAAATTCAGTACAAGTCTAGCACACTGCAATCCAATTCAGTCAAAGCATAACAGCCAAACATGACAATCAAGTATCACGAAGTCTCCAGTGATCTGCAACGCACTACCAATCAAACAGGGCAATCCAGCTACGGAGAAATGCGCAAATTCCCACCAGACACTCCCAATTTGTAACCACCCACAAAAACACCTCGTATCCAACAACAAAAAGGGATCTATTCTAACCTAACAGCAGTCCAAACCCTAGAACTTCATCACAGAGCCAAGCCCCCAGAAAGCCAAGAGGGAGCGGCGGCATGGGATCAGATCCGCACCTAGTTGGCGGCGGGCTTGTCGACGAGCTTCTTGTCACGGCGCTCCATGGCGACGTCCCACATGTCGTTCCCGATGTGCTTCGGCTGCATCCAACAAGCCACACGCCCGCCTCAGCACAAGAGAGAGATTCGGATCGGGATTCGGGGGAGAGAGAAATGGGGAAAGGGAGCGGTACCCTGCCGTGCGCGGCCTTGTGGATGTAGTACTGGCCGTTGCCCATGATGCAGAGGAAGCCGCCGATGATGCCCAGCGGCAGCATGGCCTCCAGCCAGTGCAACCGGAACCGGGCCATCAGGAGCCGGACGGGGAGACGACGGACGGATCGGGGACGGCGACGAGGAGCAGATTCGCGAGCTATCCAGCGGTTGCGGTTGGGGAACTGGGGTCGCGACGGCGAACGGGCGGCTCTGGACTTGGTCTGTGAGTGGAGAACGTTGGGCCAGTTGCATGGGCCGGGCTTTCCGGCTTCGGCGGTCCGGAAATTGGATCCATGAACGAGTTTTTTTTTAACAAAAATGGGTCAGGGTTTTTCCCAATGAAAAATGGGTTTGGTTAATGGCGTCATAGAGAAAATCTGAATATGTTTTCCGCTATAAAAATCCATATATTTCCGTATATTTGACAATAAAAAGTATGAAAATAATCATATACGAGTAGTACAATTTGTATAAAATGTTGTTGGTCACTCCACATAATGCTAACCGAAGTTTGGGCAGTGCATTGGTCGTGCTCATGGAATCCCGCAAGGGTTGCAAGTTGGAACTTGGAACTACTCCACTACTCCTCCAGTGTTCTTTTGCACGAAACAGGATGATCGTGGAAAAGCTGTGGTGACAAGGGAGGGAAAAACGACAAATCTGACCTATGGACGAAAGGAATTCACAAAGTGAACTGTTGGTGAAAAAATTTCACCCAACTGACCCTTTTGTGTAGCGCCCGACAGCCAGGCGCTGCACTACACTGTGCAGCGCCTGGCTCTCAGGCGCTGCACAAATGGCCAGCGTGGCATCCCTGGGCCAGGTAGGGCCCCACCCCCGGAGGTGCAGCGCCTAGCAGGCAGGCGCCATACCATCATGTGCAGCGCCTACGCTTTAGGCGCTGCACATATTAAACCAGCAAACCTCTGAGCCCCCAGAAGCACTAAGTCATTGTGCAGCGCCTCAGGATCAGGCGCCACACTACACAGTGCAGCGCCTGAGTCTTAGGCGTTGCAGTGTGTAGTGTGGCGCCTGATCCTGAGGTGCTGCACTATTTTAACCTACTGAACTAGCAAAACAGTATGGTATCTCTGTGTGAATCAATTTTGACAATCAGTATTCAATAAATGCATTTCACATAATCAATCAGGATGAACATGACAACGAGTTCAACATCAATTCAAATTTAACAAAGAGGATTAGTTCAACATCGCTACTAGTTCAACATCAACTCAACATCACTACAAGTTCAACATCAACTCAACATCACTACAACTTCAAGATGGATACAAGTTTAACATCATACGAAACCGACGACTAGTAGGAATCTTCACTTCTCCGTCCTTCCTCGTGTGCTCTTGCCTCGTCCTTGTGACGCCCCCGACTCGACCGTGCACTAATCATACACGCAAATGCGCACGATCAAGCCCAGGGACTCACGGGAAGATATCACAACACAACTCTAGACACAAAATAAAATAATACAAGCTTTATATTACAAGCCAGGGGCCTCGAGGGCTCGAATACATAAGCTCGCGCTACACAAGAGTCAGCGGAAGCATCAGTATCTGAGTACAGACATAATTAGACAAGAATACCTTAAGAAGGCTGGGCAAAACAACGACATCTAGATCGAAAAGGCGCAGGCCTCCTGCCTGGGAGCCTCCTATCTACTCCTGGTCGTCGGTCTCCACGTAGTAGTAAGCTCCGTCGAGGATCTCCGGCTCCTGGGCTCCGTCTTCTGGTCGCAGCAATCGGGTATGGGGAAAAAGGGGAAGCAAAGCAACCGTGAGTACTCATCCAAAGTACTCGCAAGACTTACATCAGATCTATTCTATTTATGAATCGGTATCAAATGAAGGGGCTGTTGTTGGGGAACAGAGCATGAATTTCAAAAATTTCCTACGCTCACGCAAGATCTATCCATGGAGATGCATCGCTACGAGAGGGGAGAGTGTGTCTACGTACCCTCGTAGACCGTTAGCGGAAGCGTCTCACAACGCGGTTGATGTAGTCGAACAATCCTTCGAGCTCCACCGATCGAGTACCGAACGTACGGCACCTCCGAGTTCTACACACGTGCAGCTCGGTGACGTTCCTCGCCTTCTTGATCCAGCAAGACGTCGAGGTAGTAGATGAGTTCCGTCAGCACGACGGCGTGGCGACGGTGACGGTGAAGTGATTCCGACAGGGCTTCACCTAAGCTCTCCGAAAATATGACCGAGGTGGAAAACAGAGATCGGGGCACCGCACACGGCTATGGGACAATTGTGTGTCTCCAAGGGGTGCCCCTCCTCCGTATATAAAGGAGGGAGAGGGGAGGAGGCTGGCCCTAGGGGCTGCGCCAAGAGTGGGGAGTCCTACTAGGACTCCTTAGTCCTAGTAGGATTCCACCTCCCATTTGGAGTAGGAAAGGGGGAAGGGAGAGGGAAAGGAAAGAGGGGGCTGCGCCCCCTTCCCTAGTCCAATTCGGTTTGGGCAAGGGAGGGGCGCGCGCCTCCTCACGTGGCCTGCCTCTCCTTTTCCCGTATGGCCCAATAAGGCCCATTACTTCTCCCGGTGAATTCCCGTAACTCCCCGGTACTCCGAAAAATACCCGAATCACTCGGAACCTTTCCGACGTCCGAATATAGCCTTCCAATATATGAATCTTTACCTCTCTACCATTTCGAGACTCCTCGTCATGTCCGTGATCTCATCCGGGACTCCGAACAAACTTCGACCACCAATCACATAACTCATATAATACTAAATCGTCATCGAACCTTAAGTGTGCGGACCCTACGGGTTCAGGAATGATGTAGACATGACCGAGACGACTCTCCAGTCAATAACCAACAGCGGAACCTGGATGCTCATATTGGTTCCTACATATTCCACGAAGATCTTTATCGGTGAACCTCATATGTCAACATACGTTGTTCCCTTTGTCTGGCGGTATGTTACTTGCCCGAGATTCGATCGTCGGTATCCAATACCTAGTTCAATCTCGTTACCGGCAAGTCTCTTTACTCGTTCCGTAATACATCATCTTGCAACTAACTCTTTAGTCACGGTGCTTGCAAGGCTTTCTGTGATGCTGTATTACCGAGAGGGCCCAGAGATACCTCTCCGATAGTCGGAGTGACAAATCCCAATCTTGATCCATGCCAACTCAACAAACACTTTCGGAGATACCTGTAGTGCATCTTTATAATCACCCTGTTACGTTGTGACGTTTGATACACCTAAAGTATTCCCACGGTATCCGGGAGTTGCATGATCTCATGGTCAGAGGAACGTGTATTTGACATAGTGAAAGCAATAGCATTAAACTGAACGATCATATGCTATGCTGACGGTTGGGTCAAGTCCATCACATCATTCTCCTAATGATGTGATCCCGTTATCAAATGACAACTCATGTCCATGGTCAGGAAACCTTGACCATCTTTTGATCAACGAGCTAGTCTAGTAGAGGCATACTAGGGACATAGTATTTGTCTATTATCCACACATGTATTTAGTTTCCGGTTAATACAATTCTAGCATGAATAATAAACCATTATCATGAACGGGGAAATATGATAATAATAAACACTTTATTAATTGCCTCTAGGGCATATTTCCAACAGTCTCCCACTTGCACTAGAGTCAATAATCTAGTTTACATCTCCATGTAATTAACATCCAATCAGTTCTAGGGCTGATCATGTTTTGCTTGTGAGAGAGGTTTTAGTCAATGGGTCTGCAATATTCAGATCCGTGTGTTCTTGGCAAATCTCTACGTCATATGTAGATGCTGCTACCACACTCTGCTTGGAGCTACTCCAAAAACGACTGTCTCACTTTACGTATCCGGTCTGAGACTCATAGTCTTCCGGATCGGTGTTTAAAGCTTGCATCGACGTAACCCTTTACGATGAACTCTTTATCACCTCTATTCCCGAGAAATTCTTCCTTAGTCCTTTTCAGGTACTTCAGGATATTCTTGACCGCTGTCCAGTGATCTACTCCTTGATCACTTTGGTACCTTCCCACCAAGCTAATAGCGAGGCATACATCAGGTCTAGTACACAGCATGGCATACAAAATAGAGCCTATGGCTGAGGCATAGGGGATGACACTCATCTTCTCTTTGTCTTCTGCCGTGGTCGGGCTTTGAGTCTTACTCAATCTCACACCTTGCAATACAGGCAAGAACCCTTTCTTTGACTGATCCATTTTGAACTTCTTCAAAATCTTGTCAAGGTATGTGCTTCGTGAAAGTCCTATGAGGCGTCTCAATCTATCTCTATAGATTTTGATGCCTAACATGTAAAACAACCTTTACCTAGATTTTCAAGTCTTACTCCACTTCACACCAGCCAAGAACTTATTTCTTTTGACTTGATCCATTTTGAACTTCTTCAAAATCTTATCAAGATGTGTGAACTTTTATCAGGTGTCTTGATCTATCTCTATAGATCTCGATGCCCAATCCGTGGATAACTCAAAAACAGGTTTTTATTGAAAAACTCCTTTCAATTAATTCTTTATGCTTTCCAGAAATTCTACATCATTTCCAATCACATATACTTATTAGAAATGTTATAGAGCTCCCACTCACTTTGTTGTAAATACAAATTTCTCCATAAACTTGCATAAACCCAAACGCTTTGATCACTTCATCAAAGCGAGTATTCCAGCTCCGAGATGCTTGCACCAGTCCATAGATGGATCGTTGGAGCTTGCATACTTTGTTGGCACCTTTAGGATCGACAAAACCTTCCGGTTGCATCATATACAATTCTTCCTTAAGGAATCCATTAAGGAATGCCGTTTTGACGTCCATTTGCCAGATTTCATAATCATAAAATGCGGCAATTGCTAACATAATTCTGACAGACTTTAGCATCGCTATGGGTGAGAAAGTCTCATCGTAGTCAACTCCTTGAACTTGTCGATAACCTTTAGCAACAAGTCGTGCTTTATAGACAGTGACATTACCATCAGCGTCCGTCTTCTTCTTAAAGATCCATTTATTTTTTAATAGCTCGCCGTTCATCGGGCAAGTCTACCAAAGTCCACACTTTGTTCTCATACATGGATCCAATCTCGGATTTCATGGCCTCAAGCCATTTGTCGGAATCCGGGCTCGCCATCGCTTCTTCATAGTTCATAGGTTTACCGTTGTCTAACAACATGACCTCCAAGACAGGATTGCCGTACCAATCTGGTGCGGAGCGTGTCCTCGTTGACCTACGAGGTTCTGTAGCAACTTGATCCGAAGCTTCATGATCATCATCATCTACTTCCTCTCTGGTCTGTGTCGGTGTCACAGAAATTTCTTTCTGTGGCGTACTACTATCCAGAGGAGGTACAATTACCTCATCAAGTTCTACTTTCCTCCCACTCACTTCTTTCGAGAGAAACTCCTTCTCTAGAAAGGATCCATTCTTTAGCAACGAAAACTTTGCCTTCGGATCTGTGGTAGAAGGTGTACCTAACGGTCTTTTTTGGGTATCCTATGAAGACGCACTTATCCGCTTTGGGTTCGAGCTTATCTGGCTGAAGCCTTTTGACATAAGCATCGCATCCCCAAACTTTCAGAAATGACATCTTAGGTTTCTTGCAAACCACAGTTCATACGGTGTCATCTAAACGGATTTAGACGGTGCCCTTGTTTAAAGTGAATGCAGCTGTCTCTAATGCATAACCCCAAAATGATAGTGGCAAATCGGTAAGAGACATCATAGAACGCACCATATCCAATAGAGTACGATTACGACGTTCGGACACACCATAACGCTGTGGTGTTCCATGTGGCGTGAGCTGTGAAACAATTCCACATTGTCTTAAGTGATTGCCAAACTCGTAACTCAAATATTCTCCTCCATGATCAGATCGTAAGAACTTTATTTTCTTGTTACGATGGTTCTCTACTTCACTCTGAAATTCTTTGAACTTTTCAAATGTTTCAGATTTATGCTTCATCAAGTAGACATAACTATATCTACTCAAATCATCAGTGAACGTGAGAACATAACGATATCCACCGCGCGCCTCAACACTCATCGGACCGCATACATCGGTATGTATTGTTTCCAATAAGTTGGTTGCTCGCTCCATTGTTCCGGAGAACGGAGTTTTAGTCATCTTGCCAATAAGGCACGGTTCACATGTCTCAAATGATTCATAATCAAGAGATTCCAAAAACCCATCTGCATGGAGTTTCTTCATGTGTTTAACACTGATATGACCTAAGCGGCAGTGCCACAAATATGTGGTACTATCATTATCTTTTGGCATTCGTGTTATGAACATATGTATTACTACGATCAAGATTCTATAAACCTTTCATTTTAAGTGCATGATCATCAATGATATTATCCAAATAAATAGAATAACAATTATTCTCTGAAATTGAATAACCGTCTTGCAATAAACACTATCAGATATAATGTTCATGCTTAACGCAAGCACCAAATAACAATTATTTAGGTTCATCACTAATCCTGAAGGTAGAGAGAGCGTGGCGATGGTGATCACATCAACCTTGGAGACACTTCCAATGCACATCGTCACCTCGTTCTTAGCTAGCCCTCGTTTATTCCGAAGCTCCATGTTTCAAGTTGTAAGCAACTGAACAAGTATCAAATACCCAGGTGCTCCTACGAGTACTAGTAAGGTACATATCAATAACATGTATATCAAATATCTTTGTTGACATTGCCAGTCTTATTATCTGCCAGTTACTTTGGGGAAGTTCCGCTCCCCGTGACATTTCCCTTTGCAATGGGAGCACTAAGTCTCGGGTTTGGTTCAGCCTTGGGTTTCTTCGCGTGAGCGGCAACTGTTTTACCGTTCTTCTTGAAGTTCCCTTTTCTTTCCCTTGCCCTTCTTGAAACTAGTGGTCTTATTAACCATCAACACTTGATGCTCCCCTTTTTGATTTCTACATCCGCAGATTGTAGCATCGCGAATAGCTTAAGGATCTTCTATCCCTTGCATGTTTATAGTTCATCACGAAGATCCAGTAGCTTAGTGATAGTGACTAGAGAACTCTATCAATCACCACTTTATTCGGAAGTCTAACTCCCACTTGATTCAAGTGTTTGAAGTACTCAGACATTCTGAGTACATGCTCACTAACGGAGCTGTTCTCCTCCATCTTGTAGCTATAGAACTTGTCGAAGGTGTCATACCTCTCGACCCGGGTGTGAACTTGAAAAACAGATTTTCAGCTCTTGGAACATCTCATATGCTCCGTGTTGCTCAAAACATATTTGGAGCTCCGGTTCTAAGCCGTAAAGTATGGCGCACTGAACTATAGAGTAGTCATCTTTTCTTGTCTGCCAGATGTTCATAACGTCCTCAGATGAAGCCGTGGGGTATTTCACTGAGCGGTGCATTAATGACATAAGCCTTCTGTGCAGCAGTGAGGACAATCCTCAGATCACGGACCTAGTCCGCATAGTTGCTTCCATCAACTTTCAACTTCGTTTTCTCTAGGAACATAATAAAACAGGGGAACTACAGCGTGGTCTATTGATCTACAACATAAATTTGCTAAGACAAGTAAGACTATGTTCATGACAATTGAAGTTCAATTAATCAAATTACTTAAGAACTCCCACTTAGATTAACATCCCTCAAGTTGTCTAAGTGTAACATGATCCACATCAACTAAACCACGTCCGATCATCACGTGAGGTGGATTAGTTATCAATGGTGAACATCTTTCATGTTGATCATATCTACTATATGACTCATGTTTGACCTTTCGGTCTCTTGTGTTCCGAGGCCATGTCTGTACATGCTACGCTCGTCAAGTTTAACCCAAGTATTCTGCGTGTGTAAAACTGGCTTACACCCGTTGTATGCGAACGAAAGAATCCATCACACCCGATCATCACGTGGTGCTTAGAAGCGTCGAACCTTCGCAACGGTGCATACTAGGGGAGAACACTTATCTTGAAATTTAGTGAAGGGATCATCTTATAATGCTACCGTCGTCCTAAGCAAAATAAGATGCATAAAAGGATTAACATCACATGCAATTCAATATATGTGACATGATATGGCCATCATCGTCTTGTGCTTTTGATCTCCATCAGCAAAGCACCGTCATGATCTCCATCGTCACCGGGTTGACACCTTGATCTCCATCGTAGCGTCGTGACACCTTGATCTCCATCGTAGCGTCGTGGTCGTCTCGCCGGCTATTGCTACTACTACTACTGCTAACTTATAGCAGTAAAGTAAAGCAATTACATAGCGTTGGCATTGCATACAATAAAGAGACAACCATAAGGCTCCTGCCGGTTGCCTGATAACTTTACAAAACATGATCATCTCATACAACAACTTATATCACATTACGTCTTGACCATATCACATCGCCAGCATACCCTGCAAAAACAAGTTAGACGTCCTCTACTTTGTTGTTGCAAGTTTTACGTGGCTGCTACGGGTTTGCAAGAACCGTTCTTACCTACGCAAAACCACAACGTGGTGTAGTGATTGCTTTTTGATCTTCTAAAAGAACCCTCTTCATTGAAACCGATTCAACTAAAGTGAGAGAGACAGACACCCGCCAGTCACCTTTATGCAACGAGTGCACGTAGTGGTGAAACCTGTCTCGCGTAAGCGTACGCGTAATGTCGGTCTGGGCCGCTTCATCTCACAATACCGCCGAATCAAGTATCAACTAGTAACGGCAAGCAATATGTATACACCCACGCCCACAACTCACTTGTGTTCTACTTGTGCAAATCACATCTACGCATAGACCTGGCTCTGATACCACTGTTGGGGAACGGAGCATGAATTTCAAAAATTTCCTACGCTCACGCAAGATCTATCCATGGAGATGCATCGCTACGAGAGGGGAGAGTGTGTCTACGTACCCTCGTAGACCGTTAGCGGAAGCGTCTCACAACGCGGTTGATGTAGTCGAACAATCCTTCGAGCTCCACCGATCGAGTACTAAACGTACGGCACCTCCGAGTTCTACACACGTGCAGCTCGGTGACGTTCCTCGCCTTCTTGATCCAGCAAGACGTCGAGGTAGTAGATGAGTTCCGTCAGCACGACGGCGTGGCGACGGTGACGGTGAAGTGATTCCGGCAGGGCTTCACCTAAGCTCTCCGAAAATATGACCGAGGTGGAAAACAGAGATCGGGGCACCGCACACGGCTATGGGACAATTGTGTGTCTCCAAGGGGTGCCCCTCCTCCGTATATAAAGGAGGGAGAGGGGAGGAGGCTGGCCCTAGGGGCTGCACCAAGAGTGGGGAGTCCTACTAGGACTCCTTAGTCCTAGTAGGATTCCACCTCCCATATGGAGTAGGAAAGGGGGAAGGGAGAGGGAAAGGAAAGAGGGGGCTGCGCCCCCTTCCCTAGTCCAATTCGGTTTGGGCAAGGGAGGGGCGCGCGCCTCCTCACGTGGCCTGCCTCTCCTTTTCCCGTATGGCCCAATAAGGCCCATTACTTCTCCCGGTGAATTCCCGTAACTCCCCGGTACTCCGAAAAATACCCGAATCACTCGGAACCTTTCCGACGTCCGAATTTAGCTTTCCAATATATGAATCTTTACCTCTCTACCATTTCGAGACTCCTCGTCATGTCCGTGATCTCATCTGGGACTCCGAACAAACTTCGGCCACCAATCACATAACTCATATAATACTAAATCGTCATCGAACCTTAAGTGTGCGGACCCTACGGGTTCGGGAATGATGTAGACATGACCGAGACGACTCTCCAGTCAATAACCAACAGCGGAACCTGGATGCTCATATTGGTTCCTACATATTCCACGAAGATCTTTATCGGTGAACCTCATATGTCAACATACGTTGTTCCCTTTGTCTGGCGGTATGTTACTTGCCCGAGATTCGATCGTCGGTATCCAATACCTAGTTCAATCTCGTTACCGGCAAGTCTCTTTACTCGTTCCGTAATACATCATCTTGCAACTAACTCTTTAGTCACGGTGCTTGCAAGGCTTTCTGTGATGCTGTATTACCGAGAGGGCCCAGAGATACCTCTCCGATAGTCGGAGTGACAAATCCCAATCTTGATCCATGCCAACTCAACAAACACTTTCGGAGATACCTGTAGTGCACCTTTATAATCACCCAGTTACGTTGTGACGTTTGATACACCCAAAGTATTCCCACGGTATCCGGGAGTTGCATGATCTCATGGTCAGAGGAACGTGTATTTGACATAGTGAAAGCAATAGCATTAAACTGAACGATCATATGCTATGCTGACGGTTGGGTCAAGTCCATCACATCATTCTCCTAATGATGTGATCCCGTTATCAAATGACAACTCATGTCCATGGTCAGGAAACCTTGACCATCTTTTGATCAACGAGCTAGTCTAGTAGAGGCATACTAGGGACATAGTATTTGTCTATTATCCACACATGTATTTAGTTTCCGGTCAATACAATTCTAGCATGAATAATAAACCATTATCATGAACGGGGAAATATGATGATAATAAACACTTTATTAATTGCCTCTAGGGCATATTTCCAACAGCTGTATCTGTGGACTAGACTGCAGAAATGTCAGAATAGAGGGAAAGGCCTAGCCTATCGAAGACTAGCATCTTCAGCGTCTTGCAGCATTAGAAGAGTGCAGATTAGTAGTATATAATAAAGCAACAAGCATGTAGTAGCAAAGCCCAGAGATCCTTCCTCGACTCCCTACGAGAAAGCGATCCCGGAGCTAACATATTAATTAAATTAACAAGTATCCAGTTCAAGTTGTAGTAGATCGGGATACAACACTGAGCGTCCTGTTACCGTGGACACGGCTATTCGAATAGATAATCTTCCCTGCAGGGGTGCACTACTGTTACCCAACACGTTCGATTAACTCTGGCCGGACACATTTCCGGGTCATGCCCGGCCTCGGCTGATCGACACGACGTAGTCCTACCTAGGCTCAACAGAGAGGTCCCCGTCGGTCTACATCCTAAGTGCTCAGGGGTCTTGGGCCCATCGCCCTTTGCACTCCGGGTCGTTGTGCGCAGGGTGGATACCAGCGCCATCCCTCTCCTGGATGGCACGATCCGACCGTGCCACAATGTTGAACTGGACGTCTGACAGAGCTTTCGGCTGATACATACGGCGCTGAGGGCCCCATTAAACCATTATCCCACGTGGTGGTAGTGTGTATAGGCCAGTGGCCAACTCAGATCAAATACCCAAATCCGTTAGTGTATTGGGAGCTCGCGGAAACGAGAAGAGATCCATGATCATGTGACCCTGTCGCCGCGTCTCATGGACTTACGGCAAGAGCCAGGCCCAACCCTCTCCTGGGGCGGTCTACCTGCCCGGCCATGCCACGTAATTATCTCGCGGGTACCCTCACGGTCATCCCGACTTCACATCTCTCGCGGGTACCCCTCGGGGTCGACCCGACTTTAACAACGGTCTGAGGTAAATGCCAAGGTAACCGTGTGGCCATGACATCAAGGGGGAAATCCGAGGAATCACCCTCGATGGATTCCCACTCGATGTATCCGTCAAGGTGAACTCGGAGGAATCACCCTCGATGGGTTCACACTTGAGGGGTTGCACGACAGAGACATCATCGGAGGTGGTGAAAGAGGAATCACCCTCGACATACCACAACCGACTAGCAACGCTACAGAGATATCATCAGGAGTGAGGTAGAAGATATCACCCTCGGCACTCGATGGTAGCTCTGCAGAGTCGTACAACTAAGGGGAGTGTGCGGTGTTGTGCTGGTCTCAGCCCATCGATCACATAGATCGGGGCACCGGTAATAACGCGGGGCAACAAGGACAAGGATGAGGGGTCACTGATGGACTACTAACCAACCTATACTAAGCATTTAGGATAGCAGGTAAGGAATCAACAACAGGTTACAAAATCAGGCTATGCATCAGAATATGAGCAATCAATTACAGTACCAAATCTAATGCAAGCATGGGAGAGAAAGAATGGGCGATATAGGAATGATCAAGGGGGTTTGCTTGCCTGGAAGTTCTGCTAAAAAGGAGGAAGGGTCGTCGGTGACGTAGTCGATCACAGGGGCAGCGTCGGTCTCGGAGTCTACCGAAGAGAAGAGGGGGAAGAAACAATAAATAAAAGTAAACAAATGCAATCACGATGCATGACATGCCTAAACGATATGCAGGGGTGATATATTGCATCTCTCAATATTTTAGATGTTTTAGGAATTTAATTGAAATTGTTTATTTGAGGTCATGCACTATTCATTTATCGAAAACAGGCAAAAAGTTACAGATTCATCTACTTAGAGCGTTCTAACATGAGTGCAAATGACATATTCGGATTCTTCTCATTTTTCTGATCATTTTTCATATATAAATTATTTTCATCCGAGTTACGGGTTATTTTATATGATTTTTCAAAGTTTTACTAATATTCTGGAATTTCTGGAATTAATATTATTTTCGAATTAAAACAGTAAATTGCTATGGGTACACAAAAGTGTACCCAGAAATGTGCAACAGAGGCTGACAGTGGCCCCCAGTTGATTACCCAGTCAACCGTTGACTGGACCGTCGACTGGTCAACTGGGTCTAGTCAGCAGAGGCTGACTGGTGGGGCCCCTGCCGAGTCAGCATGCTAACTCAGCGAGTCTTATCCAAAGGAACAGTACGGTGGGCCCCACGTGTAAGTGACTCAGTGTTAAATTTTTTTAACTAAAACATTTTATTAATTAAAAGGCTGGGGCCCGCCTGTCATACCCTCATGTTAATTAAACCGGTGTCATTAGCTTAGCTTAATAACGGCCACGTCACCGGGTCAACGCCGGCGAGGCCGAGCGCCGACGAGGACCGTGCGCTCACCTCCAGCTTCCATTCGGGACGTGGTTTGGTCTTACGCGACCCTGAGCTTGAGCCGCACCATATGGCGGTGGTTGCCGGTACGGGGACGGCCGGAGTCGAGCTCAACTTCAACAATGGCGGTGGCGGCGTTCGGGGCTCGCACGGGCGCGTCGTTCTGGCGCGATTCAAAAGAAACTACGCAGCGCGTAGGCTACCTGGGAGGGCCGCAAGCATGTTGGCGTGCCTAGCAGCCACGAGCGTGAGCTATGGCCACGGCAACAACGACGTACGGCGGCGATGGAGCTTGGCTACGGCGGGGCGCGCGCGAGAGCTCGAGTTCAAGCTCGAGGGGGGCAGAGAGGAGGCGCGGCTCACAGTGGTGTCGAGGAGCTGCTCGGGGAGGTCGGGGTGCAGCGAGGCAACGGATCAAGCGGCGGCGACCGGCGGATGCAGTGGAGGGGATCGGCTCGAATGCGTCGATGCAGAGGGCTCCCGGTCGAGCTTGTGCGGGCGATCGAAGGAGTCGAGCTCCACGGAGCTCGTGGACAGCTCAGAACGGAGAGGGGAGGCCGGTGGTCGCATCGTTCACGGCGGCATGGCCATGGCTGCGTTCGGACTCGAAGGGGACGAGGGAGAGAGCGGGCGAGGGGGTTTTGTGGGGAGCCTAGGGTTTGCGGGGCAGAGAGAGACGCTCGGGGGTGCTCTTATCCACTAGGAGGAGCCGCGGGATGCCCGACAGCGGCGCATCCGGCGTCTGGACGGCCAGGGCGCGCTCGGCCTCCCCTGGCGCAGCGGGAGGTTGAGGAAAGGCCGGCCGAATCGGGCTAGGCCGCACTGTGGATCCACGTGGGCCGAGTGCACAGTGAATCCTATCTCTTTCCTTTATTCTTTTTCTGTTTTCTTTTATTTCTTTCTGTTGCATTTTGTTAGGCCACAAAAAGACTTTTGTAAAATATGGAATTGTGCCACATAAATACTTTGCAGTATTTAGCACTGCCATAAAAAGGTTTGGAGGAAAAATGATTTCATCTGAATTTTACATAAATGAAAATGGATTTAATGGGGCTGTTTTGGGTACTGTTTTGGTTGCTAGGGTCAATTTGGGAATTTAAATAATGCTGGTTTTATTTTTATAATTGCTTTGGGAATATTTGCAATATTATGAACTATTTTGTTTACAAGTTTGAAGTTTTTCTAATTTCACTTGTTATTTGAATTTTGAATTTGAGTTGAATTATTTTCTAAATGCAATTTATTTAGGATGATCATGATGACATGGCTAATTAATTAGCTTAATGATAGGGTTGAGATCTGGGGATGTTACAGTCCCCTCCTAGTAGGAATCTTCTCCCTCACAACTGGCTGCGGTGCCTCCTGTTCCTCCGCCTCCTCCTCCAATATTTCCTCCTCATCGTCATCCTCCACACCCCTCATCCTCCGCATACCTGTTGCCCTCCGTGAGCCCTCAGCGACCGCCTTCTTTCCTTTGGTGTTGAAGCCGTCCGGTGTGTAACGCTTGAATTCCTTCCTTGGCTTCAACATGTAAGCCGAGCGGACTTGATAGTCCTGCAATGTCATGTCGTCCGCAACCTTTCATAATAGTACATGCTATGGTCAATATCGTGCGTCGTAATGAAGTGAGGAATGTATCGAATAGATGAATGCATGTTACTGTCATACCTCTGTGGAGTCCATATCGTCATCATCGTAGAGAGCTGTCGAGGTACTCTCATCCTCCATATTAGCCGCATTGTCAGATGGTGTACCGGACCTAGAGTGCGACGGCATTGTATACTCGGGGTCACGGCAACCTAGTAGGTTGGATAATCGATGTAACCGTTGGCCCTGGCGCTGTCACATTGACAAGTGAAGGAGACGTCAAACTTTGCAATGAATATGCAAGTAGGCGATGTTGTGGCTACGTACCTTCATGAAATCTCAAAGACTTCGTTCTCCCTTTTTTCCCACCGGGGTTGTGTCTAGAACATCCTCGGTTTCATCGGCTTGTTTCTTGATTTGGTTGCGCTATGGATGAAAGGATTCAACATGTTAGGCAATGCGAGGAAGTGTACTAGTCCAAATACGAAAGAGCAGAACGGCACACTTTACCACAAAGTTGAGCACTGGTGCAAAAGGGGTTTGTCTCCCTTCCTTGATAAGCTTGTTGTATTGGCTCTGGGAAACTTCATCGAATACGGCCGGCTCTTCCAAAATTTCCTCCTCATAAGCCGGTGGGCATATCTCCACATGAGTATTTTCATGAAGCCATCAAAGGTAGTTGTTGAATGCAAGTTGGCAATGACTGCGTAGCTGAGACGTTGCCCTAGTCTTAGCTTCCTCCACACAAAGCGCGAACTGGGTGACATACTTCTTATGATGTTTATCCCAATCCTTAATCTTCCTCTGCTTTTTCCTATCCAACCTGCATGTTAAATAGCACACTATTAGCACCATCAAAAAGGACATAACGATGGTAAATGGACACATTTCATGCTCTCTTACATGTGAAGTGTACGATCCGTGTCCTCCCACTCCGGCGGGTGACCCTGAAACAACCCAAACTGCCGGTACACACGATGTGGCAAGTGAAGCTCAACCGCCCAATTGCATATCAGTGGGCACCGCATAAGCCAAAGCCGCCTTTCCTCCAAGCACTTCGGATTCAACACGAACGTGTGTGCTACACCAAATCTATCCCCGGCACCATATGGCTCCCATTCCACTTGCAACATAGCAAAAGAAGGCAGCAGTGATGTTGAGTTTTGATGAGAGCATGAGAATGAGTGATGTTGTCTCAATGTTTACCTGCTCAGCGGTTAGCGTATCCATCTCATTGGTGTACTGCACGTACATGACCTCGACATCGCTCGTCATCTCCGAAACTGTGACGCCCCTGCTCGACCGTGCACTAGTCATACATGCAAATGCACACGATCGAGATCAGAGACTCACGGGAAGATATCACAACACAACTCTAAACACAAATAAAAGGCATACAAGCTTTATATTACAAGCCAGGGGCCTCGAGGGCTCGAATACATAAGCTCGAGTTACACAAGCATCAGCGGAAGCAAAAGTATCTGAGTACAGACACAAAGTTAAACAAGTTGCCTTAAGAAGGCGAAAACAAACAACGACTCTGATCGAAAGAGGCAAGGCCTCCTGCCTGGGAGCCTCCTAAACTACTCCTGGTCGTCGGTCTCCACGTAGTAGTAGGCTCCACCGGAAGTGTAGTAGCAGTCGTCGGCGGTAGCAGCTGACTCCTGGGATCCATCACCTGGTCGCAGCAAACGGGTATGGGGGAAAAGAATAGCAAAGCAACCGTGAGTACTCATCCAAAGTACTCACAAGACTGACATCAGAACTATGCTAGGTATGCATCGGTATCAAGGAATGGGGCTATATCTTTGGACTAAACTGCAGAAATGTTGGAACAGAGGGGAAGAAGCCTAGCCTATCGAAGACTAGCATCTTCAGCGGTCTTGCAGCATAAGAAGAGTGCAGATTAGCATAAATTAAAGTAACAAGCATGTTGTATCAAAGCCTAGAGATCCTTCCTCGACTCCCTGCGAGAAAGCAATCCCGGAGCTTACAATTAATTAACATGTGTCCAGTTCAAGTAGTAATAGATCGGGATACAACACTAAGTGTCCTGTTACCGTGGACACGGCTATTCGAATAGATAACTTCCCTGCAGGGGTGCACTACTGTTACCCAACACGCTCGATTAACTCTGGCCGGACACACTTTCCTGGGTCATGCCCGGCCTCGGCTGATCGACACACCGTAGCCCTACCTAGAGCTCAACAGAGAGGTCCCCGCCGGTCTACATCCTAAGCGCTCAGGGGTCTTGGGCCCATCGCCCTTTGCACTCCGGGTCGTTATGCGACGAGCCGGGACGAGCACCACCTCATCCTGGATGGCACTGGCCCGACAGGCACACAATGCTGAACTGGACGTCTGACAGAGCTTTTGGCTGATACATACGGCGCCGAGGGTCCCATAACCATTATCCCACGTGGTGGTAGTGCGTATAGGGCCAACGACCCACTCAGATCAAATACCCAAATCTGTTAGCGAATTATTAGGAGCTCGCGGTGACGATCAGTACTCCTGTCGTCCCGTCTCGAGGAAGTGCAACAAGGGTCAGGCCGTCCCTCTCTAGGGTGGTCTCTGCCTACCCGACCGCGCCTCGTAATTATCTCGCGGGTACCATCCTGGTCAACCCGACTACACGACTCTCGCGGGTACCCCTCGGGGTCGACCCGACTTTACCCGGGGACTGTAGTAAAAGTAGGGTATCCGTGTGTTCATCACATCAAAGGGGAATCCGAGGAATCACCCTCGATGGATTCCTACTCGATGTAATCCGTCAAGGAGAACCAGGAGGAATCACCCTCGGTAGTTCCCACTTGAGGGGTTGCTCGACAGAGTCATCATCGGGAAGGGGAGAGCGAGGAATCACCCTCGGCAATCATCACCGATGAGCTATACTACAGAGATATCATCGAGAGTGCGGTACGAGGTATCACCCTCGGCACTTGATAGTAGCCCTGCAGAGTCGTACAACTAAGGGGGTGTGCGGTGCTGTGCTCGATCTCTGCACATCGATCACAAAGATCGAGGTACTGGTAACGAAGCGGGGCAACAGGGACAAGGATGAGGGGTCTCTGATGGATCACTAACCAACCTATACTAAGCAGTTTAGGATGACAGGTACAGTAATAATAGCAGGTTACAAAAGCAGGCTATGCATCAGAATAGGAGCAATCAATTACACTAGCAAAATCTAATGCAAGCATGAGGGAGAAGGAATAGGCGATATAGGAATGATCAAGGGGGTTTTGCTTGCCTGGAAGCTTTGCTGAAAAGGAAGGAGGGTCGTCGGTGACGTAGTCGTACTCGGCCGCAGCGTCAGTCTCGGGGTCTACCGGAGAGAAGGAGGTGGAAGAAACAATAAATACAAGCAACAGATGCAATCACAGATGCATGGCATGGCAGCACGTTAATCGAGGGGTGCCCTAATACAGTACTACGCAAGTTAGTCGGAGCGGGAAACATCTGGAGGTGTTTTACCAGCTCCGGGCAACTATCGGACAGATGAAACAGAGGGAAAAGTTCCATGTTCATCATGTTAGAGGGGTGTGTCAGGTATGTGGGTGGCATAATCGGATTCTTCATATTTTTCTGATCATTTTTCATATATAAATTATTTTCATCCGAGTTACGGTTTATTTTAGATTAATTTTCAATGTTTAAATCATTTTCTGGAATTATTTAATTAGAATTATCCGAAACGGTGCGAGGTGACGTCGGCACGACGTAAGGATGACGTCATCCAGTCAACTGAGCTGACCCGGGTCAAACCTGGCCAGTGGGTCCCACTGGTCAGTGACCCAGAGCTGATTAGAGTTTAATTTAAACTAACAGAAGTTAATTAGCGAGTGGGCCCTCCCTGTCAGTGTCTAATTAGTTAATAATTTAATTAACAGATTAATTAACCGAATAATTAGCAAATTATTATTTATAAATGTTTTAATTTTCGCGGGGTCCACCTGTCAGTGACTGGTCAAACCCAGTCAGCAGGTTGACTTAGTCAACCGGGCCAGCGTGGCAGTGGGGCCCAGCAGTCAGTGGCCCAGGAGGGTCCACCGGCCAGGCCAGGTCAGCGGCGGCGCCGGCGACGACGCCGGCGACCAAATCCGCGGCGGCAGCACGGAGCGGCAGCGGGCATGGGCGGCTGCGGCAGCGGGCGAGGCCGGGCGGAGGCGGGAGTGGGCAGCCGCAGGCGTGGCTGCGCGGGCACGCACGGGCGCGAGCGGGGGGGGGGGGGGGGGGAGCCCGGCCGGAGCTCGGGCGGCACGGGACAGGGGGGGCGCGGCGAACGGTGGGGGGGAGGGGGGACGGCCATGGCTCACCCTCGTTGCCAAGGAACGGGCGGCGAGGCGCGAGGGAGTCCGGCGAGGGAGAGGACGAGGACGAGGCGGCGACGTCGGGGACGAGGAGAGGCGGCGACGGCGTCGGGGACGAGGGGGGGGGGGAAGTGGGGAGATCGGGTTAGGGTTTCGGGCGAGGGAGGCCAAATAGGCGGCGGCTGGGCCGGCCTGCCGGCCAACTGGGTCGAGGCCCAGGGGGAGGGGTTTGTTTTATTTTCTTTTTATCTTTTGTTTTCTCTTTTATTTCTGTTTTGAAATTAGTTTAGGCACAATTTTAGTTTTGTAAAATATGAGACTTGGCCCAAAATTAACAGTGCAATTTTAGTTACTACCAGAAATTAGTTTTGGGAATATATGATTTCATTTGAATTTTAATTAAATGAAATGGGTTTAATTATCGTTGTTTTGGTTCTGTTTTAGGGTGTTATGGTCATTTAACTAATTCAAATAATGTGGATTATAATTTTATAAATGCTTTTAAATTATTTGCAATATTATGAACATTTTAGTTTTCAAATTTGAACAACTTTTATTTTGACTTGAATTTGAATTTGGAATTTGAATTTGAAGTTGGATTATTCTCTAAATGCAATTCATTTAGGATGATCATGATGACATGGCTAATTAATTAGGTTAATGACAGGGTTAAGATCCGGGGGTGTTACAGAAACCACGTCCCACTTGTAAGCCCAGGTGGGAAGCCGTAGAGGGTTGTCCTGTTCGTCCCAAGCCTTGTACCCTACCTCTTTCGGGCGTCCAACTGGCAGGCGTTCCCAGCTCCATACCGAAAGCAAGAGCATACAACCACCAATGCAGCCATCTTTTGAGGACCTACGACAAGCATCGTCCAATTGCATGTAAAGGCAAACAAGGTTCAGCTAAGGGCAAAGTTTCATTGGTAATGTAGAAATGAAATGACTACGAACAATTGATTACCTGCGGGTACAAGTAGGCCAGTGCCGCCGAACCCCAGCTAAATTTGCTGTCGAAGACAGTCAACGCCTTAGCCACATCCATTGAGCGGTCTTGCCACCGCCGTCAGCAAACAAAGTCCTGGAGATAACATACCACATGTACACGCGAGCATACGTCTGGACCATCTCATCATTAGCATCCTCAGGGCAATTCGCAAAGTTCGCTACGATCCACGTGTAAGGAGCACTGGCTGCGACTCTTTCTTTCTTCTCTCCTTCTCCTGGCGGAGCCATACCAATAAGGGCCTCCATCTGTTGGCGCCACCCATCAGAATCTGTGCTCATACACAAAGGCTCCCCCTCGATAGGAATTGCAAGGATCATAGAAACATCCTGAAGTGTCACGGTCATCTCCCCGGTCCGGAGGTGGAAACTGTGCGTCTCCGGCCTCCAACGATCCGCAAATGAGGTGATTGCCGCAGCGTTCAGGTATGACGTCGACCGTCTCACAAGCTGAATGAAAGGGAGAAGTCCAGTCATCTCGATGTACGGTGTGTACCGCTCATCGTACCGCATGCCCCTCGAAGCCCCGTGTGACCGAATCTTCAAGGGTGAAAGCTTCTGCAAACATACAAGTGAGAGTATTATGGCATGTCTATTTGAAATAAACACAAATACAAACTAACAAGTAGTATGCTTATTACCATCTTCTTCACCGACATCAAGTAGGCCCGGTGTTCAACGTCATAGTAATTATCGAGAAGCCACACCATCCTACATATTCCAAACAATAGACACATATGAGCATTATTTCATATGTGAGCATTGCTTCGTTCCTAACCAAATATAAGCAAAGCAAAACACTTCTATGAATTATTTTATATGCAAGCAATATTCCATACATGCATACAAATTCTCATAGGACCATGATCTACAATAGGTACTAAAAGGATTTCAAATGATCATCTAGTTCTCAACAATCATACATACGCATTAAAAAGAATTAAAATACTCATCTAATAGGGTTCCACACTAGGGTTCCACAAATGAACAAATCATCTAGGAATACTCATCTAGGATTACGAATAGGAATACTCATCTAGGATACTAATTTAAATACTCATCTAGAAAATACTCATTCAAATACTCATCTAAGTTTTTCATACTCATCTACTAATCCTAAATCACACAAAGCTATTTCATTTTTTCATACAAATTTCAAATCCAAGCAAAATAAGGGTTCCACCCTAACTTGCACAAATCTGAAAATTGTGTAAGATTTTTCGGATAGAAAGAAGGGATCGGAGGAGATTACCTTCTTGGAGGGATTGGGGAACAAATCCACGGAAGAAATCGTCAGATCTGAAGAATTTTGGGTAGAGGATTGAGAGAGGGAGAGGAGAGAGCCGCCGCCGCGCTCTTTTGCCTTTGGAACGAATGGGGTGGGTGGGGGAGGGCCAGCGCGCGGCGGCTACTAAGCCAGTGTGCAGCGCCTAACGCGTAGGCGCTGCACATGGTGGTGTGGCGCCTGTCTGCTAGGCGCCGCACCTTCGGAGGTGGGGCCCTACCTGGCCTAGGGATGCCACGCTGGCCATTTGTGCAGCACCTAACGGTCAGACGCTGCACAGTATAGTGCAGCGCCTGTCTGTCGGGCGCTACACAAAAGGGTCAGCTGGGTGAAATTTTTCAACCAACAGCTCACTTTGTGAAATAGTTACGTCCTAAGGTCAAATTTGTCGATTTTGCCGGGCGGGCGGAATCTGATGAATCGCCCGGACCCGGAGCACACTCTGGGTACCAGTATTTTTCTCTCTCACGGGCGCCCGTGCGCGATCGTGTCACCAGCACGTGCCCCCCTGCTCCGCCGCGGGCCTTTCTGGTCTCACTCTACCTAGGCCGTGGCGAGGCACCGAGCTAGCAAGCATGGCAAGGCAGCGTGGAAAAGGCATAGGATGCTCTGCGGCTCCCGCTCCCTCGCTGCTGGCCGGGGCGGGACGAGGGAGTACCTAGGCTAGGCGGCAGCGCGTGTTGGGAGGCAGGTGCGGTGCATGCCCGCATGAGTTTTTTTTTTTTTTTGAGGTACATGCCCGCATGAGTTGTGTCGATGCATGGCATGGCATGGCAGCTCCTAGCCCCGCCAGCTGCTGGCCTGGAACCTACGGAAAGGGAGGGAGGAAAGATACCGGTGGAGGTGGATACGCGGGTGAGTTTCACCGTACGCGCGCGTACGGGGGGTCGCATCGCACGAACGGGGAGATGGCTGGCGGGTGGCCGGAGGGAGACGCACGCAGCAACTGGCTGGCAGGGCGGACGGAGGACGGGCGTAGGCCGTAGCACCGTCAGTTTTGCAACACCGCCACCACCACCACCACATGGTCTCCAGTGCCACGGACGCATAAATGTGAGTGACAGTGACGGTACCGCCTCTTTGTCTACCGGCCATTGGCCGGAGAAGGAAATGACCGGCTGGCCACGAGTGACGGGCAGACAGTCTCCGGGGACGTGAAATGCTGCCTGTGCTGCACCACTACTCCGCCAAGAGACATCGACCGACGAGACGGTTAGCACAGTAAAGCTGCAAGCTGCAGCCCCCGAGAAGAGACAATGGCGTGTAAGCTGTGGGCAGTGACGGGAAGGTCAGCCTCGTAGTAGTACTACGATAGGAAAAGAAAATAAAAACGAGACGGGGACATGAAATGCTGCCTGTGCTGCACCACTACTCCGCCAAGAGACATCGACCGACGAGACTGTTAGCACAGTAAAGCTGCAAGCTGCAGCCCCCGAGAAGAAACAATGGCGTGTAAGCTGTGGGCAGTGACGGGAAGGTCAGCCTCGTAGTAGTACTACGATAGGAAAAGAAAATAAAAACGAGACGGGGACGTGAAATGCTGCCTGTGCTGCACCACTACTCCGCCAAGAGACATCGACCGACGAGACGGTTAGCACAGTAAAGCTGCAAGCTGCAGCCCCCGAGAAGAGACAATGGCGTGTAAGCTGTGGGCAATGACGGGAAGGTCAGCCTCGTAGTAGTACTACGATAGGAAAAGAAAATAAAAACGAGACGGGGAGGGGAATTAGAAGCCACCCCCGCTTCGCTTTATAAGAGAAAACTCCGAGAGTGGAAAGTCGAACACTGGCCGGAGACATCAACCACAGTGCTGTCTACCATTGAGCCAGGGCTTACATCCCGATAGGAAAAGAAAATGAGCAGCATAATACCACAGGATCCCGCGACGGAGATACGCCTGCCCACGCACCTTGTTGTCACAGCCCGGCGGGGAAAGGGCTCCCGGCCCAAGACAAAAGCGCCATCTCCATCTGTCCACGGCCGGTCTAGTTTTCCATGCTCTTGTTTCGTGCAAAGCAGCAATATTTTGGGGGCTTTCGGCACGGATCCAGGAGCCCTCCCTCCCTCGCCCGCCCCCATGTCGTCCATGACTCCATGTGCGTGCTGCCTGTCTGAGGTGTACGGACGGTCGACTCCCGGTTAGGTTAGGGAACCGCAAATTTCCTTCCGCATCTGTCCACGGACACGGATACGGGAGGACGCCATCCAACCATAATCTGTATATGTCCGTCAGCAAATTCAAATTCAAATATACGCTGATCCGCACAACGCGCCGGATCACACACGCGCCGAATCGCATCCCCGATCACAACCAAAAACGGGTAAATATGCTTAGTTTTTACATGTCCGAATCCAAAAGAACATCAGTCCGGCAGTCCGTGCATCTCTGTCCTGCCGGACCGGCAATGCCTGTCGTCTGCTTCCAGATCAAGGGGGTGTCGTCGCCGTCGCGTAGACAGCCTCCGGGTCCGCGGCCACCTCCTTCTCCGCCGCGTCCTCATCTTCCGCCGCCGCCAACTCATCTTTCTGCCGCTCCAACATCTGGTAGCGGACGGATTGCACGATAATTCTAGCGTCGGCATTCAAAGAGTCGATATTCAAGTCAACATCTTGGCGTCCTCCGCATTGGCGGCGATTTTCACCCTCTTTTCCTCGAGCACGGCCTTCTTCTCCTCCAGCGCCGTCTTCCTCTCTTCGATCATGGTCCTCCTCTCTTCGAGCTTGATCTTCTTCTCCATCGCGTCCATCAACTGCTTGAACCTCTCCGCCTTCCTCTCCTCCTTGATTTCCGAGCGCCTCACGCATGACTCCTCCTTCTTCGCCAACATCTCCTCGAACCTCTCCGTCAGCTTGGCCGCCGCACCTTCTCGCTTCGCCCTCTCCTCCTCCCACTTCTTGCCCCGTAAATTTCTTCTAACCTTCTTCGGCGGTTCTTTGCTTGGGTCGGTAGGGTCACCGGTTTCTTCCTCGTTGGCTTGGGCGGCGGTCTTGGCAATGAAAAGGTTCCACTTTGGTTGCCCATTCAACTTCAACCAACAATGCATGACGGTGAAGGACTTCTTCTCCAACTTCTTGTACACCACACAAGCACGAGTAGGCTACAAAGTGAAACAATGCATATCCGGGTAGTGAGCAACAAAACCAAAGCATATCCGGCTAGTGAACAACAAAACTAAAGCATACCCGGCTAGTGATCAACAAAACTAAAGCATATCCGGCTAGTGATTAACTTACTTGCTCGGTGATTTGTGCACCGCTAGGCCACCGTTCGATGAGATGCTTCAAGTGCCCGCAATACTTGGAGACGGCCTCTTGGATGGTGTACCATCGATGGTTGAGGGACTTCCACTCACGGTTGCGGATCAACGCGTAGGAGTAGGGCGCGAAATGTTTGTGCTCATGGAACCATATGTGAATGTTCCTCCAAAAGGTTATGCCCTTTTGCTCCGTGCCGTGGAGAGGATCAAGGCCAGTGGCCAACCATGCATCGCACAACAGCTCGTCCTCCCGCATGTTGAAGCTTTCTCCTCTACCTTTCTTCTTCGGATCGTCGGCGGTACCATCCGGATCATCGTCGTCGTCGCCGTCCTCCTGCTCCTCCTCCCCCTCCGGACGCTGCTCTCCGGCGGCCCAATGTTTCTGTTGCTGTGTGCCATCGTCGGTCTCGGTGTAAGACTGCCGCGTGGCAGTCTGGGTGTGGCCCTGCTGCGTGTGGGTGTAGTTGCCGGACTAGGTGGGATCCGAGTCTTCCACCTGCCCGTCCTCATAGCCCCCTCCTCCTCCCTCGCTCCATCGTGGATGATGTCGAGCATCTCCCTCTCTGCATCATACGCCGGCTCCCCAGCTCTGGGCATTGCAGTGAACAACGTGCGGGCACCCATCTGCTCCCCGGCCGCTGGCCGCGCCCGGACGAGCGGCGGCGAAGAATACTCTGAGAAGAGTGGCGCCGCATTAACGTCGACGATGTAAGGCACAGACCAGTGGGGGTTCCGAGCTGCTTCACGGCGTAGTAGCACGGAGGCTTGTAAGGCTCCGGCCACGGCGCTGTCAGTACTGTCGGAGCGCCCATCTGCCGGCGTCCGCCACGGCCGCGCCGACCGCCTCGTCCTCCACGACCTCCACGCCCATCGCCACCACCAGGCCCACTGGCAGCCAAACGTTTCTTAAGCTTCTCCTCCCTTGCGGCCTTCGCTTTGACGCGACGATTTTGCCGCGTCTCCGAGCTGATCTTCTGGGCGAGCGTGATGCTCGGATCCTCTGGCACCTCCGCCAATCCATCTCCGACAGGTTCTCCGATGGTTCCATGCGACGGCGGCGGAAGAAAGGAGAGGGTGGGAGAAATGAGCGGGAATTGGGCATAGAGCGGCGGGGAATGGAAGAAGAGAGTGGGGGATTTTGGCGCGAAAACAGTACGGGATGCTACAAAAGCGCGGGCTCCACCTTCCTTTTGGGTGGGCCAGGAGGCGGATAGCGATGTTTCGCGTGTCCGGACTCCCGCAAAACTCCCCCACGTTTGTCTCCGGTTTGCGGGAGAAATCGCGTCCGGACCGCTCCGCGGACCGATACAGGTCGGCGTTGGATGGCTCACGCGATCCGGACGGATGTGGGCAGTTTGCGGGTCAGCCTTGGAGATGCCCTTAGCTTACGTTAAAGCATCTACAGCCAGGCACCCCAAACCCGCCTGAAACGTCCGGGCGAACGGTCCGGTCAGCGCGACCGGTCACAAAAAAGCGACCCAGATGGGCGCCTCAAACGCCCGGGCTGACCGGCACCCCTTATATCCAGCTCAAATGTAGGGCGGATATGGGGGCGGCCCGACTGACATCTTTTTAGGTGGGGGTGTGAACGCCGCATGGCGCCGCTCCGGCTCACCGTCCGAGGCCCAATCCGGCTATTTAAGCCGGCTGGCGTCCCGCAGCCCTAGCCACATCCACCTCCTCCCCCTCCGCGCCGCCAGCCCGAGCCCATCCACCTCTCTCCCGCTCCGCCGCTCTTCTCACGCCCTCTGGCTTCGCCATGGCTCGGCAAAAGAAGACCTCGTATGTTATGCTCATGCCGGAGCGCCGGTTCCAGACCGAGGAGGAGATCTAGGCGAGGCGCGCCGCCCGCATCGCTGTCGGCTTGCCTCCGGACTCACCGGAGCCAGAGGAGGAGGAGGAGAAGCAGCCGAAGGAGGAGGAGGAGGAGCAGCAGCAGCAGCAGCCGGCTCCGATGAAGGTGGCGGATCCGGAGGAGGACGAGGCGGAGCAACCGGAGGAGGTGTTGGCGCCGGCTTAGGGCTTCAACATGGAGGACGCGGAGGCGGAGTTCGCGGTCGCCCAAGCGGCCGAGATGGCGGAGCAACAGGCCATCCTGGAGTCCATCCAGGATGAGGCCTATGTGTAGGCCAACCGGCAGTTCATCCGGCAGGTACGGGCGGCAACCGACGCGCTTTTCGTCGAACTCGACGCGGAGATGGAGGCGGAGGCCGACGCAGAGCAGCTGGAGGAGCCGAAGCTGCGGTTGCCGCCCATGTACCCGGAGTCAGGCACGGAGATAGTGGACATCTCCGACGAGGATTAAGGTAGTATAGGTTGATCAACGTAGTACTTTCCTCGTGTGCATGCTTTGTATGGATTTAAGGTTTCAAATATGATGTGTCCGGTTGTGAGAAGGGAAATTTGAGGCGTGACCGATCAGTGTCCGTGGACGCTCTCGGGCGCGTCCGCGGGCGTTTGAGGGGCCGGATTTGCCAAGTCCGGTTGTAGATGCTCTTAGGCCAACTCCAACGGGCAACCCCATTTGGTCTGATCCGGTCCGGTTGGGTCGAAACGGACATAATGCACGGACCAACGCGCGATCGTAACCACAAAATCTGTCCGGCTTGGGTCTAGCTCGACCCAAATCCGGTATAAATTTGGGCCGAATTTGCGTCCAAACGGACGCGCGCGCGTCGTCTCCTCGTCCGCCTCAGGCCCGCCTGTCGGTCGTCCAACTGTTTCCCACCGGCCCCATTTAATCTGCACGCCCGGCGGGGCCCCGCAAGTCAGCCGCCCCCGCCCGTCCTTTTTAATGTGGAAGCCGTGTACCGGCCAGTCCACTTCCACGCTTCCACTTCCATCCATCCGCCTCCTCGAGCCCCAACACCCAAACCCTAGCTCCGACGGCCGCTCTGCCCTCGATCCCGCTGGCCCACCTTTGGTAGCCACCCCCATACATCAACCTCACCGGGGACGACGGCGAGGAGGACAGTGGCGACTGAGGACGGCCAGCACGGCGGCGACGGATGCCCGATCTAGGGTTTCTTTTGTTTTATGTCTTTTTAATTTAAAGTTTAGTTTCAATGTTCGGCCGTGGACGTTTAAGTTAATGTAATATATATCGTTTTAAATTATTTTGCAATGTTTTTTTGTTTAAATTTAAAGTCCAAATGCGGACAGATTTTTTAGATGCGGCGGCCGGTTGGGTGCACCGACGGGCGGACGACCGCAAACGGACGCTCATGTCTATTTTTAGACAAGAGGCTGGCGCCCGGCTTTAAATTAATGAAGCCCTTACACCAACGATACAGCACAACACCACAACAACAGAAAAAAACCCCGCAAACAGACATGTCTATTTTACTGACGCAAACGGACAGAATCCGGACAAAATGGACATCCATTTACGGTCGTGCGTTGGAGTTGGCCTTAATCCCTGGCAACACACGACACGTAGGGAGGTAGCGCGTTGCGTGGGTGGCAGGGTGGGAGCGGAGCGGGAGGTGTTCGCTTGTCAAGCGCTTTCTTGTGTTCGCGGGAAGTCTCGAACCAAATCTTGTCCTCGGCGGGAATGAAACATCCCTCCGTACGGTGCAAGTTTAAATTTTGATTCTTTTTTAGATAGCGAACCACTTACACCAAACGGTGGTGCAAGTTAAAATTTTGATCGCAAATGTAATACTCTATGTTTTAAAGAGGGGGGGGGGGGGGGTCCCCTAAAAGCATGCCATCTTGATAATACCCTGGTTCAAAGAGTGATCTTGTTACAAAGCCATTGTCGCAAACATGAATAGGACTTTCGGTTCAAAAGATATAATAAATTTGAATTTGAAAGTCAAGAGAAAGGCGTAGGAGGTGGGGGGGGGGGGGGGGGTTGTGGACTCCGCCCCATGCAGAAATCCGCACGAGATTAAAAAAATGAGCAAAAGAGAGGCTACCATATCCGATTTCCATTAAAGAAACGAAATGTCTTTGTGTTCTACCAACTACAGCTAGAAAATAGAAACTACTAACGAAAATTCAGATATGGGAACCCCAGAACCAACGAAAATTCGCAGGGGCATGTACCTACCAAGCCCTGCCCAGCCGTTTGATTGCCTCGCGATTCGTAAAGTAGTTGGATCCCGCATGAGGGCACAGTAAGTTTTAAGTTTCAGTCGTTGAAACTTAAAAATTCTGAACTCAAAATTGCGATTTTCTCATTCACTCTTACCAAGTTTCATAGATAATCATAATTTTATTGTTCGCCCGTACTAAGTTTCAAGAGTTGAAACTTAACATTTATTTTCAAAATTCGTCAAAACGTATTCAAAATGGATCTTATTTGAAAGCCCTCATCGCGAGAAACACGAATATGAAAACAAAACTTAATTAGGACTTTTTGTTCAAAAAATATAAAAGTTTGAAAAACGAAAGCCAAAAATAAAAAGCACGCGCAAGGGGCTCGGTGCCCTGAGACCTGCGTGCCACAAATCCGCTCCCACAGAACTAGCCACACGCATTACTGATCATGCAAGACCAAAAGAGACTAGGAAGGCCAGCACCGCTGGAAACCCTTCAGGCACAAAAAACAGGCGACAATCTAGAGTCTAAAATCATCCAGGATAACAAATTCAGCTAAACAAACAAAATCAAATTGAAAACAGACACACGGGAGAAAGTCCTTCAACGCCTCTTCAGGATGACTAAGACCGTAGCAACCTCCAATGTCAGATCCAACATCTTCCATTGTCAGTCCAATCACTTGCTACCTAGTCGAAGAACCCCTGGCCTCCACCCCTGTGATGGTATGTAGATCTCACTTCGCTACTCGGTCGACCTGTTTTACTCCCAGCATCAGTAGTTTTGTGTCAGGCTCCTTCATCTGCAAAACAGACCAGTCGAAAATCCAAGAGCACATCAATTTTACCAAAGTCCTAGGATCACAATTCACTCTCCTATTAAAGCACATATCATTCCTGCATTTCCACAAAGACCAAAACATAGCTGAAACCCCCACCAGGACTAATATTTTATCCTGTTTAGGGATCGTTTTGATCCATCTGGAGAAACAATCGTCTAAATTGATAGGAGTAGAGTTCAAATCAAAAGCACATTTTAGTAGACTCCAAACCAACCTAGCCGTGGAGCATTGAAAAAACAGATGATTAATAGATTCATCCTGACCACAAAAAGCACAGCTTTTGTCTCCTTTCCACCCTTTTTTCAGTAAATTGTCCTTGGTGAGTATACTTTTTCTGTCGACCAACCACAAGAACACTTTGATCTTAGCAGGGGACTAAATGTTAAACACATACACAAGTGTCTGAATCTTGACGCAATCCTATGGTCTACAATCCGCTCCGTGCGTTCTACAAATCGTCTCCCACGGAGAAAGTAGCAATTTTCACAAGCTAGACGAGGCTCGTACGATGGCTTGATTGAGTTATTGTTATAGCTTTTTTCCTTTGAAAACTTGCACCTTTTTCATGCACTTTCCAACAAATATGCACTAACCTTTATTTTGTCGGGTGATCATTTTAGATTACGATGTTAGCCTGCTTTTGGTGCATTTTTTTTTTGTCGCGAATAGTAGGTAGCTACAATGAAACAAGAATGCAGTACAAACACAGAGACACTCTTTGTCAGCTGTCAAAGTCATGATTCGAGGAGAAACACCGTCCACCTTAAATGAAACCCCCACCATCCGTAGCTAGACGAAGACGAGACATACTACGCAGCATCGATCGAGACGGCCGGGGACATGATTGCACGTGCCAAATAAAAGTACTCCGGCCCAATGTGAGAGTTTTCTAGCCTAATCAAGCGGCCCCGCGTGTTTCATGTGATGATTCAACGCTTGCAATTACGGGATTAGTACTATTTTGTTTCGACGGCAGGACCTAGAATTATTGATGGATGGGCCTCGATGTGTTCGAGGTCGTGAAGCGCCGGGTACCATCGCCGATGCACGCACAGGCCACGCCCCACGCGACGAGAGAGATATATTATTTGGCAGGGGAGTGGGGGCAGCGTGTCGCCATGTCCACGGCGGAGCAAAGCTGGACCATCATGCATGCATGCGCCATGGCGATGGACGATGGTGTGGCGGATCTCCTCCTCCGGGGGCGACACGAACGGCCGGGGATCTCGATCGACCGGCTCTGGCTAGCTCGGTGGTCGCAGGCAGGCGCTCCCATGCTCCACCAGCTTTTATGCATTTGCAATTTTGCATAGGGTGGCTGTTTGTGGTACGTGGGAGTTGGTCGTTTTCCTGTATTTGTGATGGCGATTGCTACCTCCAAATGCCACCGACTGATTGCTACTCAGATGCTTGGGGAGTGATGATGCCGGCCATGTGCTGCGCCATGGACCAGCTTCCATGCATCAGACAGACAGACCGCGTAGTTACTTGCGGTAACATGCATGGGGACATATAGGTACGCCGCACCAGTAACAGGACTGCGGCCCAACATTTCCTCGTATAGCAAAATGACAATGGGATATAAATCTCTCACAAATCGAGTGGGACACTCTTTCACAAAACAAAAAAACAAAAAAAACAAAAAAAAACCGAGTGGGACACTATTGTGGCAGTGAGCCAGGAATTGTAAATTGAGAAGATCAAATAAGTTAACCATGCAACATAATCAATATGACAGCCAAACGATGTTAATATAGATGAGAATTTCTCGGCCAAAAAAATATGAGAATTAGCAAACCCAAATAAATTAACTGTTTTACTTGTTGTTTTATAATTAAAATTAATAAGTAATTAAACATGTTGTTTGCCAACTAAGTTGCTTCCCTGTCTATCTGTGTATATAGTGTGACGGAGTTACCTTGCTTCTTCTCTCTTTCCTTCTCCCCTCTCACCTTATGTGCACATATCGTTACTCCCTCCATTCCATAATGTATCGTATATATATTTTCTGAAAAAAAAACAAACTTAACAAACTTAGTCCAAATTTATAGAGATCTATATCTACAATATCACACGTATACAATATGACAATATAACTCATGATGTATCCAATGATATGCATTTAGTATTCTAAGTGTAAATATTTTTCTCTATAAACATGGTCAAAGTTTGGGAAGTTTGACTTTTGAAAATAATTCTATAGACACTACATTATGAAATGGAGGGAGTAATTTTCTCTGTTTTCTTCTTTCCTCTCACCTGATTTGGACAAATAAGGTCTACGTTTGCTTTGTTCTAGTTCAAAAATATAAGAAAAATCAACTTAATACAATTCTAACACCCAATGACGGTTGCAATTCAAAGGGTTTACTTTTTTTATCGATGGAACAAATGCCATTTAGGGGCTTTCAATCCTTGATGACGATATCAGTTCATGATTTGATTGTGCACACTTCGCTAGAGCCATTTTCTCATGTCTTATTTCTAGATTTGGTTTGCTAGGTTGTATACTTTGGGCATGCATTCTTAAAACCATTTTTTTTACCCAGGATGGAAAACCTACAATGATTATTATGATGTTGGGGCTTAGTGTCAAGGATTTGGTTCTAATTGTATTAAAACCAGGCACTAATCCCCGTTCTAATACTGAGGCATGCTTATCCTAGTTTTCTAAAGAATATCTTAGACTAATTATGTTGATGCCATCAATCATAAGGGTGTCTTTTTTTTATTCGGTAAACATGACCAATTGCATAAGTGAGCATTGTCTACGATTATAGAATCGTAGAATTTGCATAGAGATGGAATGTTTGCTATAAAGGTCCGAGATATCATTTTGCGAAACTAACTAAGCGGTATATCTAGCATAGGAGTAGTTATTTATTTAGGGCCAATGATGAAAATAAACCAATGATTATTATTTTGATTTCCTCTCATATGATTGTTCACACTTACGGAGTACAATCAATATTTGCAGTGCCAATGAAGAAAATCTAGTATATGTGTAGGATCGTTGGGAGTCTAGGGGAAAGGGGTGAATAGACCCAACCTCTCAATTGCAATGGTGAACTCAATATTTTTATCCCTTATAGCCATCAACCGAATTCACGTAAGTGTGCGCCTTCGAGAGCATTCTCTTCCACTTACATTCTTCCTGAAGTTGGCCCGAAGACCGAAAGACCAGCCAAGCATCATTGGCTTGGTCAGACTACTAATACATTTTGACATTTTCATTTTCTAAATCAGGAAGCACATAAGAAGCATAACATCAAGTAACAAGCAAACAAAAATATTCAAAGAAGAAACAAAAAGAACCAAAGAAAGGAGCAAAAAGACAAGGGAAAATCTTTTTGTGGTTTTCATAATATAGGATAAGCAAAAATAAGAAAAGAAAATAAGGTAAAACAACGAGATTTTTTTGTTGCTTTTCTGAACTTTCAAAGAAAAAAAAAAGGAAAAGGCAAATGCTGAATCCAAAAAATATTTTTTTGCTTTCTCAAACAAAAACCAACTAATGACTAAATGAAGAAGAAAAATAATAGTTTTGCATTTTTTTAGAAATAAGAAGCAAATGAAATCAGAATACAAATGAATAAAATCTTTTTCTCTTGAAAGGAAATAAGAGGCAAACAAGGAGCAAATAAAAACCAAATAAGAAACAAGCTAGACAACAAATAAAAAGCAATTGAAAACCAGAGCGAAGATCCAAACAGAAGCAATTGAAAGATCAGTAGAAGAACATGTAAATCCAACAGCATGTTGCTCAATAGATATAAGTGAAGCACAAAGAGCAACAGTTTCATATTTACTCTAAATGATATATGTGAAGTTCATATTCTAAATACATGTACCACCAAAAACCATCCTAAACCAGCATGATGTCTATTTATTCTTTACTGGGAAGAAAAAGAAAAAGGACGCTCCAAGAAATTACACATACTATGAAGATAAAAAGGTGTTCAAGAAAAATCATACTGGATAATTTAGGATGAGTGGGATGCCAACTTAAAGCTTGAGACCTCCTTGTGAAATTACAGGGATGTAGGGGGCATCCATAAGTTTATGTTCCCCCGGTCGGAGGGGGCATATTTTGGTAGAAACAACCACCCGGAAAGAATAGTAGGCTTTCACCCCGAGGCGGCGGCGAAAAAATCCCCCGAAAAAGGCTTGTCATGGTTTCCCCCCGAGAAAGAGCCAAATACTCTAGAGAGGTCAGGTGGGGTGGCCTGTGGGCCCAGGTCCCTTAGCAACTGAGGGCTCTGGTACTAGCCCATGACTTCTTTTGGTCCAAAAGTTACTTCCATATTTTTATTTTATTATTTTTCCTCACTTGTGGAAAGTGATTTTCCTCATGAAACTTTTATTCCTTCCTGTGGCAGCTTTTTCGGCAGTCCTTCTGGTAATTCTCTGCAATGTAAGATCAACTCAAAGTGAAAGTGATGCAATGGTGATCAAATAGGCACGATAGTAGTATTTAGTTATGAAATTGCGATGCAAAATGCACGTACCAACCATTGTCAAGTCTTATGAGATTATCGTGTACTGAACACGTAGTGAGACAAATCATGTAATTATTTATATGTTATAGGAACACGTGGCCATCAAATACCCAACTATACATCTATTGTGAAACCAAAGCTATATTAGGACATTTCTGAGATGGCTATGTAGCGTGGCACTAACATGACACTAGCTATTTTCTACTTTAGCAACATGAGACCGCCATATTTTCGCTATGTGATGTGACATGGAACCGTTAAAATATCGTAAGCTATGCTAACATGATACCACTATCCGTAGGAAACACTCGTTTCTAATACATGTCATCACCGTAGACATGAGGAATACAACCTACGGTTAGTCTCCACCAATATTTTAACCAACTCAACACTAGTGTCAAGTCATCAACATATCATCACCATCTGCAATAATAGTGTCATTTAAAGATAAAAATAAAAGATTTAGCTATCACTAGAAAAGTAATTATACACATGCCAGAGAATAGTGGAGCATGAAGAAGTTTGCTGCAAGCACATCGTATCTAGACTATCTAGTGTGACCTCAATATGCCACTAGTTACAACCTACTCTAGCGGTATGAATGTATGATACTGTGATATTTTGGGTATGTGGTGTGTTGAAACATGTATTTCGTTATTATGTATTGTCAACTCTAGGGTGCACATGACCCCCAAAAGAGATCTGGCCATGTGACGCTAGAGCTATCGTTCGGATATATTGAGATATTGGGCAATGTAGTGTGACACAAAACATGTCTCTAGCTATCGTATATTTTCATAATATGAGATCATCACATCACGACTATCTAATGTGACCCAAACTTTGTTTGTGGTACTCGCCACCCCCACAAACATGACTGCAACCAAATTTTAATATTATTGGCTATATTAACCACCAGATCTTTCTAACAGTAACTCACCAAGTTTCAACTAATCGACAAATAGGCCAGACAATTACATGATGTGTTTTTTTTGCGGTGAGCACCATGTACATATTTTCTAAAGACATGGCAATAAGACTATTCATAGTTTTTCTAGGACAAGACTAGTCAGAGCCACGAAGTGGTAATTTTACATCTAGCAAAGCAGAGGATCACTACTTAATAGTTCGCTACAAGAAACACAATAGAATTGCAAAATCTTGAAGCACATTTTACAATGTTCACAGTATCAAGACATGCCTCTCTACATATGGGCACTTAATTAAACATTCCTAACTAGTTGATCCCCACTACTTCTATTATCTTGACATGCACATACTCCATGCCACATCATTATTAAAGGCCCACCATAACATGCATGGCAAAAGTTTTTTATTATTAGTTGATCTCACTACATCTATTTATCTCAACATGCACACATCTCAACTCATTACACATGCCACCTCATCAAAGAGCCACTCAACATGCATGATTTTTTTATCCATTATATTATGCTACTTATATTCAATAAGTATTTTCAACTATACAATAATAAAATATAGTATGTAGTATGTATTTTTAGTTTTAGTTCATATATTGTTAATACAAATATTCATGTGTTCATATAACTAAATTTTCATTGAAATAAATTGCAACCGATTCCCACAACAACGCGCGGAGTATCATCTAGTTATTTTTATGGATTGTACATCGTGACAAAGATACATCATCCTCAAGTGATATGAGATTTAACTATCTCTAGCAAAAGTAATTATATACCTCTTGAAGAATAGTGGAGCACGGAGAAGTTTGCATGAGCACGTCATATCTAAACTATCTAGTGTGACCTAAATGTGTCACTAGTTACGACCTACCCTAGCAGTATGACACTATCCTATCTTGAGTACATGGTGTGCCGAAACATGTACGTCGTTATTACACATCGTCAACTCTAGGGTGCATGTGACCCCAAAAAAGATCTGACCATCTGACTCTAAAGCTATCGTTCGGATAGAGTCAGATATCGACAATGCAACACGACACAAACCACATCTGCAACTATCGTCGGTTCTCGTAAAACAAGATCATCACATCACGACTATCTATTGTGACACAAACTTTGTTTTTAGTACTTACCAACCGCTCAAACATGAGGGCCACCGAATTCTAAAACTGTTGGCTATATTAACCACCAGAGCTTTCCAACAGTAACTTGACGTGGACGTCAAGTAATCAATAATCGACAATATGGTAAATAATCACATTACATATCCTCTTTACCAATATTTGTTGAAAAACATTTATGTTTTCTGAAGACAAGGGTAATAAGGCTAGTCATAGCAGGGAAGTGGTAATTCTGCATGCAGCAAAACAGAGGAGCACTACATTATAGTTTGCTATAATAATCCCAATACCATTACAAAATCATGAAGCACATTAATTCACAGCAAAACTTCATGTGCACAATATCAAAGACATGTCTCTTGCAGTCTTGCTTGACAGCAATGGTATGAATCTATTCACAGATATATGTAGTATGCTACTTATATTCAATAAATATTTTCAACTATACAATAATAAAATACAATATGTAGTATGTATTTTTAGGTTTAGTTCATATATTGTTAATCCAAATATTCATGTGTTCATATAACCAAATTTCATTGAAATAAATTGTAACCGACTCCCAAAACATCGCGCGCGGTATCATCTACTTTCTCTGTAAAGAAATATAAGACCATTCAGATCAGCACTTTAGTGATCTAAACGGTCTTATATTTCTTTACAGAGGGAGTAGTTATTTATATGGACTGTACATTGTGACAAAGATACATCATCCTCAAGTCATATGAGATTTAGCTATCTATAGCAAAAGTAATTGTCTGTACCTTTCGGAGAATAGTGGAGCACGGAGAAGTTTGCATAAGCACGTCATATCTAAACTATCTAGTGTGACCTAAATGTGTCACTAGTTACAACCTACCCTAGCGATATGACACTATCCTATCTTGAGTACGAGGTGTGCCGAAACATGTATGCCGTTATTACACATCGTCAACTCTAGGGTGCATGTGACCCCAAAAAAGATCTGACCATCTGACTCTAAAGCTATCGTTCGGATAGAGTCAGATATCAGCAATGCAACGCGACACAAACCACGTCTGCAGCTATTGTCGGTTCTCGTAAAACAAGATCATCACATCACGACTATCTGTTGTGACACAAACTTTGTTTCTAGTACTCACCAACCGCTCAAACACGAGGGCCACCGAATTCTAAAACCATTGGCTATATTAACCACCAGAGCTTTCCAACCGTAACTTGACGTGTACGTCAAGTTATCAACTAATCGACAAAAATAATCACATTACATGTCCTCTTTTCCAGCAAAGACTGAACCTTTTTTATCCAATACTTGTTGAAAAAATATTTATATTTTCTAAAGACAAGGTAATAAGGCCAGTCATAGCCGGGAAGTGGTAATTTTGCATCCAGCAAAACAGAGGAGCACTACATAATGGTTTGCTATAATAAGCCCAATACCATCACAAAATCATGAAGCACATTAATTCACAGCAAAGCTTCATGTGCACAATATCAAGACATGCCTCTTATTTGACAGCAATGGTACGAATTTATTCACAGATATGGACCTGGTGGACTGGTAGTCCTCTGGTAGTAGTAAAAGAGAGAAATACAGAGCCCGGGCAGGGCAATGCAGGGAAGGGCAAGTAGTAGGCCGGTGCGTATCTCGCGGGTGTCAGCCACCCAGGGCCTGGGTTGGTTATAAACCCTAGCGTAGCGGCGGCGGGGCAAAGAGAGAGAGAGAGATTGAGCGCCCGTCGGACGTCGTGCGCGGCGCAGGGTTTTGCCGAGATTTTCCTAAAAAAGGGGCATCGCCACCGTACCGAGAAAAGAAAAGGGAATACGAGGCGAAAAAACACACAAACACCTCTTCTCATCGCCTCTCCTCGCCCGTCTGCCCTTCCCTTCCTCACCTTCCTCCCGTTCGGTTGGCTCCTTCCCTCACGATTGGTGCCCGGGCGCCGCCATCGCCATGGACGGCCTGCACGGCGCGGACGCCTGCTTCTCCCCCGGGAGGGCCATGTCGCCGCAGGTCCGGCCCCCCGCCGGTCCGCCGGACGTAGGCAGGTAAGGACGGTCGGACGGACGGCGGCTGAGATTGGGTCTCGCCTTCTTCTTCTTCTGGTTATGAAAGATTGATTCTTTGGCGCGTTTTGCTGGGTGGACGGCCTCGCTGAATTGGTTGCCTCTGTTTTTGTGCCCGCCTGTGCCGTCGGATTGGATGGATGGCGTCGGTGCCGCAGCCAGTACTTGTCGGAGCTGTTGCAGGAGCACCAGAAGCTCGTCCCGTTCACGCAGGTGCTACCAATCTGCAGCAAGCTGCTGGGCAACGGTGAGAGCCTCGATTCGCTTCCTCGCCGCCGCCGCCCCGTCTAGTAGCATTATTGACTTAGATTGGAATTCGTCCTTGCTGATTCGCCGTTGCCTGATTGCTTATATTTCTCTTTTGTTGATGCAAACTTGCTCTGCTTGACTCTGTTTTGGCCTCAAGGCGCAGGCCTTTTCGTGTGTGTCGTAGGTCTTGAAAGCATGTAGTATGTAGCTTGATTCATACGATTCTTCCGTGGCAGCAAGTTTTTCATGTACGTTTTCGTGCTGATGTTTGCTGCTCTACTCGTGCTGACAGAGATAATGCGGGTGTCCTGCCTGCTTAAGCACCAGCATGGTGGGGACTTTGAGAGGTTGCCGCCCATGGCGAGTCCAAACCAGATGCATCATCATCCGTCGCCCCCAATGCCTAATTTCTGTGGAAATGGTTTTGGCCCGTGGAACCACGGGGCGCATCCAGAGGTAATTGTGTTAGTTATCTGACACGAGGGTGGCATATTCAGTCATCCATCATATCTGATCGCATCAGCTGGTAATTAATCTTTAAAAGAGAAAGAATGATACACAAGATCCTCTCTTGGTGATGTGATGGTTGCAGCTACTTTGTGCATCTTAATTGTGTACTTGTGTATCATTCCATTTAATGATAGTACGGGCGTGATAAGTTGCATCCTCACCATCACATTTGATCGCATGGTATTCTTAGGAACGTAGTCGTAGTCTCACCCTTAAGCCTATCTCTCTTAATTGCATAATATATATACTTGCCAAGGAGACAGAGCTCCGAGGCGTAAGCTGAGTTGATTCAGAATTGCTACCTGAATTTTCTGTTTCGATATGATATTATCATCTTCTGGTTTGCGCTCAACTCAGTTTCTAACAAAGTTGCAGTGCACTGATAACATATACAGGTTCCTTTTATTCTGTTCCGCCTTTCCCTCTGCTATAAATGCTTGCTGAAAACTGGCGAGTCTTTCTCTTAAAACGCACCAGGTGGATAATTAGGTGTAAATATTTTTGTGCTGAGATGTGGCAAACTTACAAGCAAGATATATTCTTGATATTCTCATTAACGCAGTGGCCGTAAATAAATAAGCAGATATCCCTATAACAAGTCAAATATTGCGTCGGAGTCTTTTTCAAACTGAAGTTTTATAAATTCTGGATATATAGATTTACTATGGAAGACTGTAAACTGGAAATCAAGCTGATTTCCATTGATTGCTCTTGTTTTAGAATTCATATCGTGCTCTTCCAGAAAGAGGCAGTCCATATTATTGTGTCTTGATCTAATGAGGGCTAGCTCCTATCTTATGCATGTTTTATTCGTTAATGAGACTTGAAATACGCAAATTCAGTTGATTTGTTTTGAACAAGAAGGCACTTGACGCTTAAGATTATTGTATTGAACTAAATCCTTATTTGTTTGGGAAGCATTAAGGAACTGGATTGACTTCAACATAATCAAATTTGAATCTTTAGTTATGTTTGTCCTACCTGTTCGCAACCAGTTGCACCACACTCTCAATCTTTATGTTATGTTTATTATGTTCTAAGAAAGATGTGCATGTGCAAAACCTTACAATTCTGTCGTTGATCAGAGGGTAGGTTTTCCTCAAGGACCTGTGGGTTGGCAAGGAGCACCACAAAGCCCCTCTTCATACATTGTCAAGAAGATTTTGCGGTTGGAGATACCAACAGATACTTACCCTAATGTACGTTATTATTTCCATACTTGCAATGTTTATTAGTATGGAATCGTTATTTACTCTGCGTGCCATACTTGTTCAGTTCAATTTTATTGGCCGTCTTCTTGGGCCAAGGGGAAACTCGTTGAAGAGGATTGAAGCCTCTACAGGTTGTCGTGTTTTTATCAGAGGGAAGGGCTCAATTAAAGATCCTGGGAAGGTAAACATAATTCTTGTATGGAACCTCACTCTGGAACCTGGCAGATATATACATATATTGCTATGTATGCAACTATACACATCTGAAATTCACTACATCGCTAGTATAAAGTTATAATTTCATAGTAGGCAACTTGCAGTTATGTACTGATCTTCTTAGTGTGTTCAGCAAGCCTGCAATTCTCATCTGTCGTTGTTTTCATTTCTTGAAGGAGGAACAGCTGAAGGGAAGACCTGGTTATGAACACTTGGATGATCCCCTGCATATCTTGATTGAAGCAGAGTTACCTGCCAATGTCATTGATGCAAGACTCTCAAAAGCACAAGAGATCCTAGAAGAGTTGTTGAAACCAGTGGTACGCGTGCGTGTCTCGACTATCTTTTATTGCTTTTCTATATCAATATTCATTATGTTGTATTCTGTAGCCATTTATTTTTAACACAATGTAACAAGTTGAAATATTTTAATATGAGTCCTCCAGAGATTAGCATTTGCTGCAATGAAGTAATGAACTGGATCTTCGCTTGATTGTATTTCCCCTGCTTTTCATTTCTCACAAGTTTCTTTTCCTACCGCAGCTCCTATGTTTGTCCCAGAGCAGTACCAAGTATTTATCCACTAAAGCTAAAGCAGTGGTTTTGCTAGTGCACTATAATGAACAAAAATAATGAAGCCTGTTTTTAGAAAGGCATGCAGAGTGAATTTATTGCCCTTCTGTCTTTCTAAATCTTGCCTCTTTCATATTTTGTTAGGATGAATCACAAGACTACTACAAGAGGCAGCAACTCCGCGAGCTTGCCATGCTGAACTCACCGCTCCGAGAGGAGAGCCCTCGTCTAAGCCCGCATCCAAGTCCGCACCCAAGCCCGCATCAAGGCGGCGCTTCACCCTTCAGTAACGGTGGGATGAAACGAAGCAAACAATGACTGCAGAGGCCTGCTCCTCCCAACTTTGACCCTTCCAGAAACCTGCTCTCAATCGGTGCCCTCACAACCTAATTTTTCATGAGCAAGCTTTCATGATGGTGTTGGCATTCGTGCGAAACCTGTGTTACTAGTAGAATTTTGATGAGTCTCCCTTGTGACATTAGCCTATGATGACTGACTGAGAATGATCCATGATAGCGAATCCTCCGCCTTTATAATTAGAACATTTGATTTATTTGTTGCTGGTAATCATGAGATATGGCACTGTGCAGAATTCTGAGTTGCTGTGGGCTAGAGTGCTGGGATTTTTATCCGACTTTGGTGACTCTTCCTGAGTCTGAGCCACAATGGGAGTAGTGTTTATCAGTTACCAATTTGTGGTATTCATTGCTGTAGTGCTGCTTCGCGTTGCCCTAAATTCTCCTGCAGTTGGTGATATTCTGCAAGAGAAACCGCTAAATTCCCCTGCAGTTGGTGATATTCTGCAAGAGAAACCTTGGAATCGAAACTCATTTTACCTACTTGATGACTATCTTATGAGGGTCACAGAGCAGCAGTCTTCATCAACCCCCAACTTCCTAAAATAGAACTCCCAACTGCCCTCTCTGCTCTCCCTCCTGCAGCAGTTCCTTCCGCTGTCGCTGGTGCTACACAGCTCCTCCTAGGACCACCCCTACATTAGGGTTAGGGGTAGGGTCTCCGAAGACTTGCGCACGAGGAGATGGCGGCGGTGTATTATGGCAAGGTGGCAGCAGCTGCCTGATACATGGGAGCTGGGAGGCTGCATCGGCATAATCGCGTCGGCATACTGTGATTAGAACGCGGGAGTAGGGTGTCGAGAGCAGAGATGAGGGATGTGGGAGAGAATATCTGTTGGAAATCATCAAGTTACAGTGAAAACTATGTTTTGAAGTTTCAAAAAATTCTCAAAAAAGTACGATATGTTCAGGAAGTGTTCTATTAGCATGTAAAATTTCAAGTTCAAACTCTAATTCAGATGCTAATAGAACACCACCCTTACCATACTGTATTTTTTATGGGACATTTGGAAACTTTCAAACTTGGTCTCTCTGAAGTTCTCCTTATAACTTGTTTTCATCAGATATTCTCTTACGGCAACGATGCACTAAATGGGTGATATACCCAATAGAATAGAAATACGATTTCTAGGGGGTTGTTGTTTCTTGTGCTCTTGGTCCTAGACGAACAACAGTTTGTCATCTTACTCTACTGGCTGCTCTTGGGATATTTGGTAAACACATGCATTGTAGAACCCTCTATGTACTTGTATATATTAAAATGTGCATAACACACTATACTACATTTAAGTGGCACACATTTTCTTATAGATGGATGTTATTATTTTAATACTTTTATGATTTGTTTAGTGTTAGAAGGGATAGAGAAGAAGATTGCCGGAATATGATGGATGTATTATTGATCCTCGAGGCCGAGTATATATTGAGTACAAGACGCCTCTCCTAGAGATAAGGTAGGAGATGGATTACAAATCCTAGACTACCAAATACATGTAACCCAAATATATCTCTAACACCCCCCCCCCCCCCCCCCCCCGCAGTCGTAGCGGTAGCGTTGCGAACAATATGAGCGTCGCGGACGGTCAGACTGGAGAGAATAGCAGCCGACGGGCTGACATCCCCCCGCAGTCGTAGCGGGAGCGTCGTGGACGGTGTCGCGTCGCGGACGCGTTGACTGTAGAGGAAGCCGACGAGTTGCTCAAGCGAGGTGATAGCCCTTTGTGCCGTTGTCGAGGTAGCCGAGAGCGTGGGTGGTGTAGCCGTGGTCGAGGTAGCCGTGCGAAGAATGCCGTGGTCGATGTCGAGTCGGGGTGGCCGGTGTCGAGGAAGTCGCCGTGGAGCCACGGGCGCAAGGAGGCGCCGAGTTAGTCATGGGCGCAGTGGTGTTGAAGTAGTGGTGCGCCGGGAAGAAGACGGTGTTGACGAAGCGTCACGCCGGGTTTGCCAAGCCCGGGGACACGTCGTGGACGAAGGCACGCATCGGTGTTGCCAGCACCGGGCATGCGTAGACGGACGAAGTTGATGTTGACGATGCGCCACTCCAGGCTTGCCAGGCCAGGGAACACGTCGTGGACGAAGGCACGCGTCGGTGTTGCCAGCACCGGGCATGCATAGATAGGGACCTGCAGGAGCTGTATGCCATGTCGAGGAGTCGGAGGGGCCAGCAGAGGAGGACTCGACGATGGTTGCGGCGCAAATCGGCGCGGGACCGATGTCGCCAACGGTGGTCGGAGTAGACGAAGTGGTCGGGGAAGATGACGGCGACGCTGGCGATGTGCTGGTGCTGGACGAAGATGAAGGGGGTGGACGGGCGGCGCGGCTCGTGTGAGCGAGCGATAGCGACGCCGAAGAAGAGCGGCGGCGGCGGCCTGACGGTGGCGGCAGCGGCTTGGTTAGGAGCGCGGCGGCGATGCTCGAAGTGGGCGAGGAAGAACCAGACAGCGTGACGAAGACCGGCGCGGACGGTGGCGTTCCCGCACCGAGGGAGGCGGCGCGGCACATACCACGGGAAGTTGACGCGCGGGGACGGCGGAGTGGACCGCGGGCCGTGGTGCTACGGCCCGAAGGGGCGATGCAGCGGCGGGTCGGGGCGACGGCAGGAAGACCTCGGGGCGGCGGCAGGAAGACCTCGGGGCGGCGGCGTTGACCTCGTGCCGCGGCGCTACAGCCCGAAGGGGCAATGCAGCGGCGACGCGAGTGTCGGTGCAGCCGCGGGGACAGCCTCGGGGCGGCGGCGTGGACCGCGTGTCGCGGCACTACGGCCGAAGGGGCGACGCAGCGGCAACGCGCGAGTCAGTGCAGCCGCGGGAAGAACCACAGGGCGGCGGCGCTGCGGCCCGACGGGGCGACGCAGTGGCAGCCCGTTGCTCGATCAGTGGAGGGGCACGCTGTACTCGGGGACAGCCTTCACGGGACCTACGGAGGCGCGTGCAACCAACTGATCAGGTCAGTCGCACGGCGCGGATGGAGCGGATCGCGGCGGGCGGGTGATCAGTCCGACCGCACACGAGGTCGGGGGCGCTGCTCGGTGATGAGGACGGTGAAGCGGGGTGGTCGAGCAGACCAAGGCGTCGACGGCCGGCAGGGTACCGCGTGCGGACGTGCGCGTTCAGCGCCCGGCAGCCGGCGCGGGGCTGGCGAGCCCGAGGTGGCAGCGAAGGGGCCGACGCAGCCGGCGCAACCGGCGAGGGGGCCGACGCATGCGACGAGGAGCCGGTGCAACCGGCGATCCCGAGGCAGCCGGCGAGCCGATGCAGCCGGCGAGGGGGCCGGCATCGGCGAGGGGTGCTACTTGCGATCTGCGTTTGTTTTCCCTGAAGAGGAAGGGATGATGCAGTACAGTAGAGATAAGTATTTCCCTCAGTTATGAAACCAAGGTTATCAATCTAGTAGGAGAATCACACAACACCTCGTTAACAGTACCTGCACACAAAATAACAAATCCTTGCACCCAACGCAAACAAGGGATTGGCAATCCCTTGGTGGTTAATCGCAAGATTAAATTGTATGGTGATAGATAAATAGATCGAACAAAAATACAAAATAAAATAAATAAAGTAAAAGCGCAGCAAGGTATTTTTAGGATTTTTAATATATGATAGAAGTAGACCCGGGGGCCATAGTTTTCAATAGAGGCTTCTCTCATAAAAATAGCATACGGTGGGTGAACAAATTACTGTTGAGCAATTGATAGAAAAGTAAATAATCATGATGATATCCAAGGCAATGATCATGTATATAGGCATCACGTCCAAGACAAGTAGACCGACTCCTGCCTGCATCTACTACTATTACTCCACACATCGACCGCTATCCAGCATGCATCTAGTGTATTAAGTCCATAAAGAACGGAGTAACGCCTTAAGCAAGATGACATGATGTAGACAAAGTAAACTCACGCATGAATAAACCCCATCTTTTTACCCTTAATAGCAACGATACATACGTGTCATATCCCTTTCTGTCACTGGGATTGAGCACCGTGCTACTTGTAGCTTGCGTTGGTAATTCCCTGAAGAGGAAGGGAGATGCAGTACAGTAGAGATAAGTATTTCCCTCAGTTATGAAACCAAGGTTATCCATCCAGTAGGAGAATCACGCAACACCTCGTTAGCAGCACCTGCACACAAAACAATAAATCCTTGCACCCAACGCAAACAAGGGGTTGTCAATCCCTCGGCGGTAAGTTGCAAGATTAAATTGTATGTGATAGATAGATAGATTGAAACAAAAATACAAAAAAAAATAAACAAAGAAAAAGTGCAGCAAGTATTTTTAGGGTTTTAGTATATGATTTAGATAGACCCGGGGGCCATAGTTTTCACTAGAGGCTTCTCTCAGGAAAATAGCATACGGTGGGTAAACAAATTACTGTTGGGCAATTGATAGAAAAGCAAATAATCATGACGATATCCAAGGCAATGATCATGTATATAGGCATCACGTCCGAGACAAGTAGACCGACTCCTGCTTGCATCTACTACTATTACTCCACACATCGACCGCTATCCAGCATGCATCTAGTGTATTAAGTCCATAAAGAAAGAAGTAACGCCTTAAGAACGATGACATGATGTGGACAAGATAAACTCACGTATGAATAAACCCCATCTTTTTACCCTTAATAGCAACGATACATACGTGTCATGCCCCTTTCTGTCACTGGGATTGAGCACCGCAAGATCGAACCCATTACAAAGCACCTCTTCCCATGGCAAGATAAATCAATCTAGTTGGCCAAACCAAATCAATAGACCGGAGAAGAAATACGAAGCAATAATAATCATGCATAAAAGAGATCAAAGAAGACTCAAATAATATTCATGGATAATCTGATCATAAACTCACAATTCATCGGATCCCAACAAACACACCGCAAAAAGTGATTACATCGGATAGAACTCCAAGAACATCGAGGAGAACATTGTATTGAAGATCAAAAAGAGAGAAGAAGCCATCTAGCTACTAACTATGGATCCGAAGGTCTGTGGTAAACTACTCACGCATCATCGGAAAGGCAACAAGGTTGATGTAGAGCCCCTCCGTCGGAGTACCGGAGAAGGCCTCCAGATGGGATCTCTCGAGAACAGAAACTTGCGGCGGTGGAAAAATTATTTCGTGGACTCCCCTGAGGGTTTTTGATTTTTTTGGGAATTTATAGTGGTGGAATTAGGTCAAACGGAGCTGGGGTGGGCCCACGAGGCACCAGGGCGCGCCTGCCCCCCCCAGGCGCGCCCTGGTGGCTCGTGGCCACCTCCTCTGGCGTCTGGTCTTCTCCCAAAGCTTCTAGTGTTAGTATTGTCCAGAAAAAAATCTCCAAAAAGTTTCGTGGCATTTGGACTTCGTTTGGTATTGATATTCTGTAAAACAAAAAACAGGCAGAAAACAGCAACTGGCACTGGGCACTAAGTTAATAGGTTAGTCCCAAAAAATGATATATAATTACTGTAAATGTATATAAAAACATCCAAGATTAATAATATAACAGCATGGAACAATAAAAAATTATAGATACGTTGGAGACGTATCAACATCCCGAAGCTTAATTCCTGCTCGTCCTCGAGTAGGTAAATGATAAAAACAGAATTTTTGATGTGGAATGCTGCCTATCATATTCATCACATATTCTTTTCTTTGTAGCATGGACATTTGGACTTGAATGATTCAAAGCGATAGTCTATAGTTTGACATGAAGATATAAATACTCAAGCATATTAACAAGCAACCATGTCTTTCAAAATATCAACGCTAAAGAAAGTTATCCCTAGCCCATTATGCTCAATCATTGATCCATTCATGAAACACACTCAATATTAGCTACACACAATGCACAAGTATGACAATAGTGCTCTCTAGTTGGTGCTTTATAAGAGAAGATGGAGACTCAAAATAAAAAATAAAAATTGCATAAAAGTAAATAGATAGGCCCTTCGCAGAGGGAAGCAGAGATTTGCTAATGTGCCAGAGCTCAAAGCTTAAATTAGAGAGATAAAAATATTTTGAGAGGCATGCTTTTCCTGTCAACGAAAACGACCGAGAATTCCCAATATCTTCCATGCTAGACACATCATAGGCGGTTCCCAAACAGAAAGTAAAGTTTATTTCCTTTCCACCATTCTTTCACAATCCATGGCTAGCCGTATCCACGGGTGCCCTCCATACCATCACTTTCCAAGGAATTTTGTTGTTATTAATTTTTGATTTCATTGTGGGACTGGGCATCCCTATTACCAGCCACTCTCTCGTGCAATGACAAGTGAATAAACACCCATCGTGAGAATAACACACTTAGCAAGGAAGATATTGGCCACCCCCTGCTGCTTCATGAGCGGTACGGGCACACAAAACGAAAAAATTATTTTGAAAATTAGAGTTGGCACAAGCAAATTTACTTGGAACGGCATTGAAATACCACATATAGGTAGATATAGTGGACTCATTTGGCACAACTTGGGTTTAAGGAGTTTGGATGCACAAGCAGTATTTCCGCTTAGTACAAATGAAGGCTAGCAAAAGATTGAGAAGCAACCAACCAAAAAGCGAAAACGGTCATAAACATGCATTGAACATAACTAACACCGAATAATGCACCATAAGTAGGATATAATTTCTTTGCATAACTATTGACTTAATGTGCATGCATAGGGAATCACAAACCTTAACACTAATATTCTTACTAAATCACAATTACTCACTAACATGACTCACATATCATCATATCCATATCGCAAAACTATTGCAAGGAATCACACTTATCATATCCAATGATCTATATGAAAGTTTTTATTATATCCCTCTTGAATATTCATCACTTTGGGACCAAATTCATATCTTGTGCAAATTACCGTTACTATTATCAACTCTCAAAAAGATTTAAGTGAAGCATGAGATTGCAAATATTTCTTCAAAATTTTAATCTTATCAACTCTCAAAATAATATAAGTGAAGCATGAGAGTTTATTTCTTCAAAATTTTAATCTTGTCAACTCTCAAAATAATATAAGTGAAGCATGAGAGTTTATTTCTTCAAAATATAGCCACCACCGTGCTCAAAAAGATTTAAGTGAAGCACTAGAGCAACTGCCTAGCTCAAAAAATTTAAGTGAAGCACATAGAGTATTCTAACAAATTATGATGAACGTGTGGCTCTCTCAAAATAGGTGTGTTCAGCAAGGATGATTGTGACAAACTAAAAAGCAAACAAAGCAAAGACTCATATAATATACGACGCTCCAAGCAAAACACATATCATGTGACGAATAAAAATATAGCTCCAAGTAAAATTACCGATGGTTGGTATAAGAAAGAGGGGATGCCTTCCAGGGCATCCCCAAGCTTAGACGCTTGAGTATTCCTTGAATATTACCTTGGGGTGCCTCGGGCATCCCCAAGCTTAGGCTCTTGCCACTCCTTATTCCTTCATCCATCATGATCTCACCCAAAACTTGAAAACTTCAATCACACAAAACTCAACAAAACCTTCGTGAGATCCGTTAGTATAACAAAACTTTAAGTAATGTATTATAACTTCTACATGGCTTATACCCCCCGATACAATCCATAGTTTCATCAAAACAAGCAAGCAACACAACAAAAACAGAATCTGTCAAAAACAGACCAGTCTGTAGCAATCTATTTAAAATCCATACTTCTGTAACTCCAAAAATTCTGAAAAATTAGGAAAACGTGGGAAATTCATATACCAATACTGTGTAAAAATTTCAGATTTTTTTGATTCTGCAGTACAGAAACAAAATTCCAGCACTGGATGCAAAACTTTCTGTTTTCCAAACAGCATCAATTATACTATCTTCCAAATCATCCTAAAGGTTTTACTTGGCACAAACACTAATTAAAAACACAAAAACACAATCATAACAGTAGAATAAAAGTGAAAACAAACAATAACAGAAACAAATAGTAAAAATTTATTTTATTCATTGGGTTGCCTCCCAACAAGCGCTATTGTTTTATGCCCCTAGCTAGGCATAATGCATAGTTTCAAGTATTGTCATCCTTCAAGTTGATTCCATAAGTGGCCCTAATAATGGATTCATATGGTGCTTTAATTTTCTTTCTAGGTAAATGTTCCATACCCTTCTTTAGTGGAAACTGAAATTTTATATTCCCTTCTTTCATATCAATAACGGCACCTATGGTTCGTAAGAACGGCCTACCAAGTATTATGGGGCATGAAGGATTGCATTCAATGTCAAGCACAATAAAATAAATGGGCACATAATTTCTATTTGCAAGAATAATAACATCATTAATTCTACCCAAAGGCTTTTTAATAGTAGAATCCACAAGATGCAAATTAAGACAACATTCATCTATATTGGTAAAACCTAGCACAACACATAGAGATTTTGGAATTGTGGAAACGCTAGCACCCAAATCACATAAAGCATTGCACTCATAATTTTTAATTTTAACTTTAATGGTTGGTCCCCATTCATCATATAATTTTCTAGGAATTGAAATTTCTAGTTCTAGCTTTTCTTCTAACGCTTTCATCATTGCTTCTACGATGTGTTTAGTAAAAGCCTTGTTTTGCTCATAAGCGTTGGGTGAATTTAACATGGATTGTAACAAAGAAATGCACTCAATCAAGGAACAATTATCATAATTAAAATCTTTGTAATCCAAGAGAGTGGGCACATCGCTAGTTAAAGTTTTTACCTCTCCAAACCCACTTTTAGCAATTTTCTTATCAAGATTTTAGCCCTCCGAATTATGGAGACGCTCTTTAGCTAAAGTTGTCTCTTCTTCAATCCTATTTTCATCAAGTTTTATATTGCTAAACAAAGAATCAATAGATGAAACACCAATCATTTTAATATCCTCATCATTACTACGATAAAAACCGGGAGGAATCGCTTTTTCTAAAAATTCTCGTTTAGCTTTTAGAATGGAGGTTATTTTCTTACTCTCATCCATGGAGACATATAAAGCTTTAATTGATTCATTAATATCAATTTTAGGTGGCAAAATTTTAGTCTTAAGATTATCCACATCATGAATAATTCTATCAATGCTCCTAGACATATCATCAAGTTTATTCAATTTTTCCTCTATCGTAGTGTTGAAAACTTTTTGAGCATTAATAAATTCTTTAATATTACTTTAAAGATCAGAGGGCATCTTATTATTATTATTATTATTATTATTATTATTATTATTATTATTATTATTATTATTATTATTATTATTATTATTATTATTATTAATATCAGGATTACCATAGGAATTGCCATAATTATTAGAGGAATTTCCAGGAAACGGCCTAGCGTTGAAATTACCTCTATAAGCATTATTATTAAAATTGTTGCGCGAGACAAAATTCACATCAATAGCATCGTTATTTTGCTCAATCAAAGTGGACAATGGCACATCATTAGGATCAATATGAGCATTTTTACTAGCAACCAATTTCATGAGCGCATCAACTTTATCACTCAAAGTACTAATTTCTTCAACCGAATTCACTTTTTTACTAGTAGGAACTCTTTCAGTATGCCATTGTGAATAATTTGCCATAATATTATCAAGCAATTTAGTAGTTTCTCCCAAAGTAATTTCCATAAAAGTACCACCCGCGGCGGAATCTAAAAGATTTCTAGAGACGAAATTTAATCCCGCATAATTTTTTTGTATGATCATCCATAAATTTAAACCATGAGTAGGGCAATTTCTTATCATTAATTTCATCCTCTCCCAAGATTGGGCAACATGTTCATGATCAAGTTGCTTAAAATTCATATTTTGATTTCTAAGAGAAATAATTTTCACGGGAGGAAAATACTTAGTAATAAAATCATCTTTACACCTATCCCAAGAATCGATACTATTTCGTGGTAAAGATAAAAACCAATTTTTTGCACGATCCCGCAATGAGAATGGGAATAATTTTAATCGATACATGTTCATGATCAAGTTACATCTTTTTTCTTTTGCATCTCACACAATTCTACGAAAGTGTTAAGATGGGATGCAGCATCTTCATTAGGACTACCAGAAAATTGATCTTTCATCACAAGATTAAGCAACGCGGCATTAATATCACAAGACTCCGCACTAGCGGCGGGAGGAGCAATTGGAGTACTAATAAAATCATTATTATTAGTATTAGAAAAATCACACAATTTTGTATTTTCTTGAGACATCGTGACTACGCAAACAAGATAACAAGCAAGCAAACAAGCAAACAAGAAAAAGGCAAACGGAAAATATTTTTGTATTTTTGTAAAAACTTTTTAGAAGTGGGGGAGATGAAAACGAAAGGCAAAGTCAAATAAAGTAAATGAAAGGAGATGAGAGTTTTATGCGTAGGTACTTGATAGATGTTGATGATGTCTCCCCGGCAACGGCGCCAGAAATTCTTCCTGCAACTTGTAGCTTGCGTTGGTAATTCCCTGAAGAGGAAGGGAGATGCAGTACAGTAGAGATAAGTATTTCCCTCCGTTATGAAACCAGGGTTATCAATCCAGTAGGAGAATCACGCAACACCTTGTTAGCAGCACCTGCACACAAAACAACAAATCCTTGCACCCAACGCAAACAAGGGGTTGTCAATCCCTCGGCGGTAAGTTGCAAGATTAAATTGTATGTGATAGATAGATAGATTGAAACAAAAATACAAAATAAAAAAAATAAAAAAAAGTGCAGCAAGTATTTTTAGGGGTTTAGTATATGATTTAGATAGACCCGGGGGCCATAGTTTTCACTAGAGGCTTCTCTCAGGAAAATAGCATACGATGGGTAAACAAATTACTGTTGGGCAATTGATAGAAAAGCAAATAATCATGACGATATCCAAGGCAGTGATCATGTATATAGGCATCACGTCCGAGACAAGTAGACCGACTCCTGCCTGCATCTACTACTATTACTCCACACATCGACCGCTATCCAGCATGCATCTAGTGTATTTAGTCCATAAAGAACGGAGTAAGACCTTAAGAACGATGACATGATGTAGACAAGATAAACTCACGTATGAATAAACCCAAATAATATTCATGGATAATCTGATCATAAACTCACAATTCATCGGATCCCAACAAACACACCGCAAAAAGTGATTACATCGGATAGAACTCCAAGAACATCGAGGAGAACATTGTATTGAAGATCAAAAAGAGAGAAGAAGCCATCTAGCTACTAACTATGGACCCGAAGGTCTATGGTAAACTACTCACGCATCATCGGAAGGGCAGCAAGGTTAATGTAGAGACCCTCCGTGATCGATTCTCCCTCCGGCGGAGTACCGGAGAAGGCCTCCAGATGGGATCTCTCGAGAACAGAAACTTGCGGCGGCTGATGACCCACAAGTATAGGGGATCAATCGTAGTCCTTTCGATAAGTAAGAGTGTCGAACCCAACGAGGAGCAGAAGGAAATGACAAGCGGTTTTTAGCAAGGTATTTTCTGCAAGCACTGAAATTATCGGTAACGAGTAGTTTGATAGCAAGATAATTTGTAACAAGTGACAAGTAGCAATAGTAACCAAGAGTGCAGCAAGGTGGCCCAATCCTTTTTATAGCAAAGGACAAGCCGGAACGATCTCTTATAGCAAGTAAAGCGTTCTCGAGGACACATGGGAATTTCATCTAGTCACTTTCATCATGTTGGTTTGATTCGCGTTCGCTACTTTGATTATTTGATATGTGGGTGGACCGGTGCTTGGGTGCTGTTCTTACTTGAACAAGCCTCCCACTTATGATTATCCCCTCTCGCAAGCATCCGCAACTACGAAAGAAGAATTAAGATAACTCTAACCATAACATTAAACATATGGATCCAAATCAGCCCCTTACGGAATTGCGCATAAACTAGGGTTTAAGCTTCTGTCACTCTAGCAACCCATCGTCTTATTACTACTCCACAATGCATTCCCTTAGGCCCAAAGATGGTGAAGTGTCATGTAGTCGACGTTCACACGACACCACTAAGAGAATCAACAACATACACATCATCAAAATATCGAACGAATACCAAATTCACATGATTACTTATGACAAGACTTCTTCCATGTCCTCAAGAACAAAAGTAACTACTCACAAATCATAATCATGTCCAAGATCAGAGGGGTATTGAATAGCATAATAGATCTGAACATATAATCGTCCACCAAATAAACCAACTAGCATCAACTACAAGATGTAATCAACACTACTAGTAACCCACATGTACCAATCTGAGGTTTTGAGACAAAGATTGAATACAAGAGATGAACTAGGGTTTGAGATGAGATGGTGCTGGTGAAGATGTTGATGAAGATTAGTCCTCCCACGATGAGAGGATCGCTGGTGATGCCGATGGCGACGATTTCCCCCTCCCGGAGGGAAGTATCCCCGGGAGAATCTCTCCACCGGAGAGCAAAAGTGCTCCTGCCCAAGTTCCGCCTCGAGACGGCGGCGCACCGTCCCGAAAGTCTTCTCTATATTTTTTCTAGGGCAAATGGACTTATATACGAGAAAATGGGGGCCATAGGCTGGCCAGGGGCCCCACGAGGTACCAGGGCGCGCCTGGGGGGTGGTGGCGCGCCCTGGTGCCTCGTGGGCACCTGGGTGGCCCCCTCTGGTACTTCTTGTTTCCAGTATTTTTTATTTATTCCTAAATAAATCTCCGTAAAATTTCAGATCATTTGGAGATGTGCAGAATAGGTATCTCTAACATAGCTTTTTCAGGTCCAGAATTCCAGCTGCCGGCAATCTCCCTCCTTGTGTAAATCTTGCATATTAAGAGAGAAAAGGCATTAGAATTGCTCCACAAAGTGTTATATTGATTAAAAACATTATAAATAACAGTAGCAAAACATGATGCAAAATGGACGTATCAACTCCCCCAAGCTTAGACCTCGCTTGTCCTCAAGCGAAAGCCGATATCGATAATCATGTCCACATGTTTAGAGAGAGAGGTGTCGATAAAAACAAAATACGGACATAGTAGCATCATGATCTTTATTATAATAGCAATATTTATTATCATAAACTTCTCATGAGCAAGTAACAATTCATCACAACAATGGAGTATAAGGCATAAACTTTCTTGAAAACTAACAAACTATGTTCTCAGTCAACAATGCAATTGCAATTCATCATATTTTCAGGAAGGGTTTCATGTAGGAGATATTTAGCAAGTCCACATACTCAACCATCATTTAGTCTTCTATGATAGCTAACACTCACGACATATATATGGAGCAAAAAGTTTCAGCCAGACACATAGAAAGATAGGGGCTTGTGAGTTCGCCTCCCAACTTATTCACCTCAAGGGTGATGTCAAAAATAATAACTCATGATCACTCATATCCAATTGGATATATATGCCTAGATCTTTCCCCACCACATGATGCTTGCAAAAGAGAAAAATAAAAAGGAAATAGAGGAGAACACTATTGACTCTTGCATAAAAAGTAAATACACAAAAGTAAAGGATAGGCCCTTCGCAGAGGGAAGCAGAGGTTGTCATGCGCTTTTTGTTATTGGATGCAAGAGCTCTTAATGCAAAGGAACGTCACTTTATATTGCCCCTTGTGATAGCTACCTTTATTATGCAGTCTGTCGCTTTTATTTCTTTACCATCACAAGTTTGTACAAAGCTTATTTCCCTTACAATAAAAGTTCAGACATATTTAGAGGCAATTTTTATTGCTTTTTGCACCGATGACAACTTACTTGAAGGATCTTATTCAATCCATAGGTAGATATAGTGGACTCTCATGACATGAAACTGGGTTTAAGGGTTTTGGATGCACAAGTAGTATCTCTACTTGGTGCGGATTTTTGGCTAGCAAAGATATTGGGCAAGCACCACATGTTAGAGGATCTATAACAATATAACTTCTATGTGAATATGAACAAACATAATTCATTACGTTGTCTTCCTTGTCCAACGTCAACAGTTTGGCATAAAATACTTAATGGGGGCTCACAATCATAAAAGATGTCCAAGATAGTATATTTGCATGTGAATCTTCTCTTCCCTTATTAACTTTTTCATGAATTGCATCATTGGCTAATGCTATGTTTGTTAACTTCCAATAAATTTTACCAGTTATACTTTTCTTTATGTAATGTCATTACTTTCCATAAGATTAGCATATGATCTTTTTCATTATTTTCATTGCTAGAATTGGAACATGAAAGTAAAGAAGCAAAAACTCAAACTACTCTTTATTATATAACTCTCAACTCGATTACATAGATAGATAGATCACGAAGCTAACACTCGAAAATAGATTATACTAAACTTTTATTCAACTAAATCACGAAATAACTAAGGATCGAACTAAAAATAGGTAAAGATAATAAAAGTGATGGTGATACGATACCGGGGCACCTCCCCCAAGCTTGTCACAAGCCAAGGGAAGTGCCCATACCCATGTGCTCAAGTCTCCTTCTTCGGTGATGGTGGTGATGATGAAGTGGCAAGCTTGTCCTTCAGCTGTAACAGGTACATCAATCTACGGTTGATGCTCCGAAGGGCGATGTTTTGCTCTTCCACTAAAATAACTTTGCGAATGAGAGATGTATTCTGAACAGAAACTATTTCAAAGACTCTTAAGGCTTCAATTATGGATGGGGAGAGATGATCATATAAGGGTTGAAGTATATCTCCCTTCTCTGCGGTCTCCTCCATGGGAACCGCTTGCCCTTCTCCCGCAGCCTGGGCTCCTGCAACTTCCTCGACCTTGTCCTCCTTGCCATTGTCTTCTTCCCGGACGACAACTCGTAGTAGACCTCGCTGTAGGGGCATTTGCCCAGCGATGGTTGCACAATGCGGTGCTAGGCACGGAGCTTTTGGGGAGCCATGGCGATCTAGATCTGTCAGAAAAATAGCACGAAACAAGAACAGAAGATATTTCCGCAACACGGTAGTCAAAACATCCGGGAGTATATATAAAGATTTTTTATCTTGCAAACAAGAAATCCAGAAGAAAACGGAGTCGGGAAGGCTCAAGTGGGGCCCACGAGCCACCAGGGCGCCTTGGGGGGTGGCACGCCATGGTGCCTCGTGGGCACCAGGTGGGTCCCCTCGGCTGTTTCTTATTTTTATTTTTTCTAATATTCCAAAACTGACAGAAAATATTTTTATGGAATTTTTGGAGTCGGTTTACTTACCGTATCACATACCTCTTCCTTTTCAGGGTTCTGGAGTGTTCCGGAAGGTCTCTCTTATGTATTCCTCCAGTGTAATTGTTTCAATAATATTAGTTTCAACATTAATGGGGGTACCTGAAATATAGTGCTTAATTCTTTGCCCATTCACCACTCTCGGATTAGTGCCTTCGGAGTTGTTTATTTTGATGGCTCCGGAGCGATAAACTTCTTCGATGATATACGGTCCTTCCCATTTAGAGAGGAGTTTTCCTGCAAAGAATCTTAAACGAGAATTGTACAATAGAGCTTGCTCACCCACTTTAAATTCCTGTTTTTGAATTCTTCTATCATGCCATCTTTTAACTTTCTCTTTAAACAGTTTGGCATTTTCATAAGCTTGGGTTCTCCATTCATCTAATGAACTAATATCAAATAACCTCTTTTCAACGACAAGTTTAAAATCATAATTTAGTTCTTTAATTGCCCAATATGCTCTATGTTCTAACTCAAGAGGTAAATGACATGCTTTTCCATAAACCATTTTATAAGGGGACATACCCATAGGATTTTTATAAGCAGTTCTATAAGCCCATAATGCATCGTCAAGTTTCTTAGACCAATTCTTTTCTAGATCTATTGACGGTTTTTTGCAAAATTAATTTTATTTCTCTATTACTCAATTCTACTTGACCACTAGTTTCAGGGTGATAGGGAGATGCAATTCTATGATTGACATCATATTTAGCGAGCAATTTACGGAATGCACCATGAATAAAATGTGAACCACCACCAGTCATTAAATATCTAGGGACTCCGAACCTTGGGAAAATAACTTCTTTAAGCATTTTAATAGAAGTGTTATGATCAGCACTACTAGTTGGAATAGCTTCTACCCACTTAGTAACGTAATCAACAACAACTAAAATATGAGTATACCCATTGGATTTAGGAAAAGGTCCCATATAATCAAATCCCCAGACATCAAATGGTTCAACAGCAAGTGAATAATTCATAGGCATTTCCTGACGTCTACTAATATTACCAATTCTTTGACATTCATCACAAGATAAGACAAACTTGAAAAGAGTAGGCCAATAAAAACTAGATTGCAATACCTTGTGTGCAGTTCTGTCTCCCGCATGGTGTCCTCTGTAAGCTTCGGAATGACACTTCCGTAGGATTTGTTCCTGTTCAAGCTCAGGTATACAACATCTAATAATACCATCTACTCATTCTTTATAAAGATGTGGGTCATCCCAAAAGTAATGTCTTAAATCATAGAAGAACTTTTTCTTTTGTTGGTATGTGAAACTAGGTGGTATAAATTTAGCAACAATATAATTAGCATAGTCTGCATACCATGGGGTATTACGAGAAGCATCAGCTAATTGTTCATCAGGAAAATCATCATTAATGGGTAGTGGGTCATCAAGAACATTTTCCATTCTAGACAAATTATCTGCTACGGGATTCTCAGCTCCTTTTCTATGAGTAATATGCAAGTCAAATTCTTGTAGCAATAAAACCCACCTAATGAGTCTAGGTTTAGCATCTTTCTTCTCCATAAGATATTTAATAGCAGCATGATCGGTGTGAACAGTTACTTTATAATCAACTATGTAAGATCTGAATTTATCACATGCAAACACAACTGCTAGAAATTCTTTTTCAGTAGTGGCATAATTTCTTTGGGCACTGTCTAGAGTTTTACTAGCATAATGGATAACATTTAATTTCTTATCAACTCTCTGTCCTAGAACAGCACCAACAGCATAATCACTAGCATCACACATAATTTCAAAAGGCAAGTTCCAATCAGGTGGTTGGACAATAGGTGCAGTGGTTAAGGCTTTCTTAAGTGTTTCAAAGGCTTCTAGACAATCATCATCAAAAACAAATGGAACATCTTTTTGCAAAAGATTGGTAAGAGGCCTAGAAATTTTAGAGAAGTCTTTAATAAATCTCCTATAGAAACCAGCATGACCTAGGAAACTTCTTATACCTTTAATATCTTTAGGACATGGCATTTTCTCAATAGCATCAACCTTAGCTTTATCAACTTCAATACCTCTTTCAGAAATTTTATGCCCCAAGACAATGCCTTCATTCACCATAAAGTGACACTTCTCCCAATTCAAGACAAGATTAGTTTCTTCACATCTCTGCAAAACTCGATCAAGGTTGCTTAAGCAATCATCAAAAGAAGTTCCCTAAACGGAAAAATCATCCATGAACACCTCAACAATCTTTTCACAAAAGTCAGAGAATATAGCAGTCATACATCTTTGAAAGGTAGCAGGTGCATTGCATAAACCAAAAGGCATACGTCTATAAGCATAAGTTCCAAAAGGACAAGTGAAGGTGGTTTTCTCTTGATCGGGTTGTGATACGGGTATTTGAGAAAAACCAGAATAACCATCTAGAAAACAAAAGTGTGTATGCTTAGATAATCTTTCTAACATTTGATTAATAAAAGGTAAGGGGTAATGATCTTTCCTAATAGATTTGTATAATTTTCTAAAATCAATTACCATCCTATAATCAGTTACAATTCTTTGTGGAATGAGTTCATTTTTATCATTAGGAACAACGGTAATACCTCCTTTCTTAGGGACACAATGAACGGGACTTACCCATCTACTATCAGCTATGGGATAGATTATACCTGCTTCCAGAATTTTAATATTTCTGTCGTGGTGTTCTCGCGGGGGGTGCCGCGTCACGGCAGATGCCATGGGATGGCTTGAAGAGGTGAGGGCAAGGCTACAGTGGAGATCCGGGACGGCATTGGGCAACTGTACACGGTGGTTTACCCAGGTTCGGGGCCCTCCGTGGGAGGTAACACCCCCACTCCTGCATGTCTGATGTATATGTGGAGTATATGGTAGTACATGGTTGCTCCTGGAGCTGTATGAGAGAAGAGAGCCACGGGCTTCTAGCCTCCTGTGTGTGCGCGCGAGCACAAGAGGGAGTGAGAGGTGGCTGTGAGTGTGTGGCCTGAGAGCCCATGGTCAAGTGAGCTCCCCTGGTGCACCTTATAAAGGGGTGCCCAGGGGACAAGGGGTGGCCCACATGGCGAACTATACACTATTCGAGGTGACACCTGACGTATGAACAGTGTCTGTTGTTCATCAACAGTGCTCCACTGTAGAGCATGGCCGTCTCGTCCGCGCAGGTCCGACGGGACGTCGCGGTTGACTTCGTGTGGCAGGCCAGCTAGCTCTAGGTGGCCAGCCGGACGAGTTGCAGGGTGGCCGGCCGGACGGGTTGCAGGGTTGCCAGCCGGATGGGTTGCAGGGTTGCCAGCCGGCCGAGTTGCAGGGTGGCCAGCCGGACGAGTTGCAGGGTTGCCAGCCGGACGATTTGCAGGGTGGCCAGCCGGACGAGTTGCAGGGTTGCCAGCCGGCCGAGTTGCAGGGTGGCCAGCCGGCCGAGTTGCAGGGTTGCCAGCCGGCCGTCTTCCGGGCTCAACCCAACCAGCCGTCTTCCGGGCTCAAGCCAGCCGGCTGTCTTCCGGGCTCAAGCCAGCCGGCCGTCTTCCGGGCTCAAGCCAGCCGGCCGTCTTCCGGGCTCAAGCCAGCCGGCCATCTTCCGAGCTCAAGCCAGCCGGCCGTGTTCCAGCCAGCCAGGGGCCGCTCCCCTGGCAAAGTTTCGAAATGGTGACTTGTCCTCTTGAGCCTACCCGGGGGTCATCCCCCCGACAGTAGCCTCCGAGCCTCCGGGTGACTCGAAGAGTCGGGCGGAGGGTCCTTGCAGTTTGTTGCAGCAGATGGGCACGGAGCGCCGCCGGGCGCAGACGCGGAGTCCGCCGGCAGGTGGGCGCGAGGCATCGCCGGGCGCGGAGCGGAGTCCGCCGGCAGGTGGGCACGAGGCGCCGCCGGGCGTGGAGCGGAGTCCGCCGGCTGGCTGTTTCCAGTGGGGGCGCGCCAGCGCACCCATTGGGTGTAGCCTCCGAGCCTCCGGGCGACTCGAAGAGTCGGGCGGAGGGTCCTTGAAGTTTGTTGCAGAAGATGGACGGGGAGCGCCGCCGGGCGCGGACGCGGAGTCCGCCGGCAGGTGGGCGTGAGGCGCCGCCGGGCGCGGAGCGGAGTCCGCCGGCAGGTGGGCGCGTGGCGCCGCCGGGCACGGAGCGGAGTCCGTCGGCTGGCTGTTTCCAGTGGGGGCGCGCCAGCGCACCCACTGGGTGTAGCCTCCGAGCCTCCGGGCGACTCGAAGAGTCGGGCGGAGGGTCTTCGCTGATGATGGAGCAGACGGTGGCATCGAGGATTTTAGCGGCAGCCGGCGAGGCGTTTTCCCAGCGGGGCGCGCCGGCGCACCCACTGGGTGTGGCCTCCGAGCCTCCGGGCGAGGGGGGGGGGGTTCCCCACGGAAATGATCGTGCAAAGACAAAGTTAACCAGCGCAGATATATCACAGGTTTGGTTTTGGCAGTGCAAGTTTTATGCAGAGGGTGCCGACTCGGTTTCGTCCGAGCCCCCTTCAGTCTTTTTCATGTCCCCTCCGCTCTTTAGCTTTTGCTCTTGCCAGCTGGACAGCCGGGAGCCGGTCTGTAGCTGAGGCGAAGAGTGGGCCGCGGAGTAGAGTGTACAGTACTCGAACTCTGGGAGCAGATTCGACCGAGCAGATACTCAAAAAGGAAACGACCGGGTCGCCCAAGCCGTTTTTTCCCCGGACGTTTTTCGCGTGGGGTGACCTCCAGCTTGTGCTCTCGCTAGCCGGATAGCCGGGAGCCGGTCTGTAGCTGAGACGAAGAGTGGGCCTTCGGTACCGTGCACACTACTATGCCGTCTACGAGGAAGAACGTATCGGGCCAAATGGCCAGCCACCGGGCCGAGACTAGCTGGCGCCGGGGTGAACAGCGAAGCAGCTGGAAAGATGCAGAGGTGGCTCCCGAGGGTCGCTCGGGGTCATCCGTTTTTTGTGCACGGTGCAAAGATATGCGGATGAGGATGTGACGCCCCGAGACCGATGCTCCAGATGTCTTCCATTTATTCGTCGTCGTTGCCATGTCATTCGCTTGCGTGTTGCACTTGGCCATGTCATCATGTGCATTTCATCCGCATGTTTTTCAAAACTTGCATCCGTTCGTAGTTGGCGTTCTTCCCGTTCCTTCCGTTGTCCGTTTCGAGTCCCGACACACTCGCACGTGCCCGCGGCACCTCCGAATTATTATTTTATAAGTGGGATAAAAATGTTCTCGGAATGGGATGAAAGTTGGTGTGTGGTCTTGTTATGTTGTAGGTAGACCGCCTGCCAAATTTCGTTCCATTCGGAGGTCGTTTGATGCCCCAACGGATAACTATAGCGGCACTATAGACGGTCAAAACGTCGGACGTTTTCGGTATCCAAAAACTGTTGCTGGGCCTCTCTCTCTTCTCTCCTGCAGCCCTTGGCCTTTCTAGCACAGCCCTCAACCAACCCACTATCCCAACCTACCCCCTCTTGCCACCGGAGTCATCCGATCGCGATCCGTTGGCCCGAAAACCCCCTAAAAACCCTCCTTCTAGCCTCCTTGCACTATAGCCGGTCAAAACCCGGAGCCGGCACGGGGAGGCAGCCGGAGTCGGGCGGCGCGGGGCCGGAGCGGGATGAGGCCGGCAGGCGCGTGGAGGCCGACCAGCGCGGGATCCGGCGGGGCCTGCGTGAGGGCGAGCGCCGCGACGCGGCTGAGCGCGGGGTGGAGCCCACGGGCGAGGCCGGGGGCAGCGAGGCGACGGGGAGCTGGGGGCGCGCGACCGCGCGGGGAGCGAGGCGACGGGGAGCCGGGGGCGCGCGGGGGCGAGGGCGCTCGAGACGGGCTGCGGCGGCGCGAGGCCTGCGGACGCGCGGACGTGCGGCGGGTGGAGATACGCGCAGGAGCGGAGGCGCTCGAGGCGAGCCGCGGCGGCGCGAAGGCACATCAGGAGGACGTCCGACGACGGAGCGCGGGCGAGCGGACGAGGACGCCAGTGTGACCGGCCGTGTCGTGAACACGAGCTAAGCTAGCTAGCTAGCTAGCTAGCACATACGCAGCTGAATCGATTGGCTCTGCTAGCTAGCTAGCTGCGCATGGGTGCGTGCACGCACAGGGACGAAGGTGGCCAGCAGACCCGTGCGCGGAGGTGTGGCCGAGACAAGGCCGGAACCGACGACCAGGGAGACGGCCGAGGGCGGAGCAGCGTGCGCGAGAGTGACGAGGCCGGGCACGGGCAGAGCAACGCAGGAGCCGCGACGGACGGCCAGCGCCGTGGTGGTGGTGACAAAAAGGGTCCCGCCCGGACCGCGATTCCAGTAGCAGCTAGCCCCACGGTGGGCGCCAACTGTTGTGGTGTTCTCGCGAGGTGCCGCGTCACGGCAGATGCCATGGGATGGCTTGAAGATGTGAGGGCAAGGCTAAAGTGGAGATCCGGGACGGGATTGGGCAACTGTACACGGTGGTTTACCCAGGTTCGGGGCCCTCCGTGGGAGGTAACACCCCTACTCCTGCATGTCTGATGTATATGTGGAGTATATGGTAGTACATGGTTGCTCCTGGAGCTATATGAGAGAAGAGAGCCACGGGCTTCTAGCCTCCTGTGTGTGCGTGCGAGCACAAGAGAGAGTGAGTGGTGGCTGTGAGTGTGTGGCCCGAGAGCCCATGGTCAAGTGAGCTCTCCTGGTGCACCTTATAAAGGGGTGTCCAGGGGACAAGGGGTGGCCCACATGGCCAACTATACACTATTCGAGGTGACACCTGACGTATGAACAGTGTCTGCTGTTCATCAACAGTGCTCCACTGTAGAGCATGGCCGTCTCGTCCGCGCAGGTCCGACGGGACGTCGCGGTTGACTTCGTGTGGCAGGCCAGCTGGCTCCAGGTGGCCAGCCGGACGAGTTGTAGGGTGGCCAGCCGGACGGGTTGCAGGGTTGCCAGCCGGACGGGTTGCAGGGTTGCCAGCCGGACGAGTTGCAGGGTGGCCAGCCGGACGAGTTGTAGGGTTGCCAGCCGGGCGAGTTGCAGGGTGGCCAGCCGGACGAGTTGCAGGGTGGCCAGCCGGACGAGTTGCAGGATATATCTTCTTTTCATCAAGATAAGCATATTTCAATGTATCAAGCAATTGCTTTAATTCAAATACAGGATCACCCTTAGGTGGAGGAGGGCCTCCAAGAGTGTCAACAGGCAAATTATGTTTAAGGATAGGTGGTTGATCAAAGAACATCTTATCTATTTCATTTCTTTAATTCATATGCATATCGTTTTCGTGGTCTAGCAAATATTGTTCTAATGGATCTGTAGGAGGAACGGCAATAGAAGCAAGACCAATAATTTCATCTTTACTAGGCAATTCTTTATCATGAGGTTGTCTACGAAACTTGGAGAAATTAAACTCATGAGATATATCACCAAACTTAACTCGAACCTTTTCTTTAACACAATCAATTTCAGCATTAACGGTATTCAAGAAAGGTCTACCGAATATAATGGGACAAAAATTATCTTGTTGTGAACCAAGTACTAAGAAATTAGTAGGGTATTTGATTTTACCACACAAGACTTCAACATCTCTAACAATCCCAAGTGGTGTAATAGTATCTCTATTCACAAGCTTAATAGTAACATCAATATCTTCAATTTCAACGGGTGCAATTTCATGCATTACTTCTTGATATAAAGAAAATGGAATAGCACTCACACTAGCACCCATGTCACACAAACCATGATAGCAATGATCTCCAATTTTAACAGAAATAACAAGCATGTCAACTACGGGCTTGTTCTTGTCTAACATATCTCGTTCATTTCTAACAGGTTTAGCAATTCTAGCAGCTTCATCACAAAAGTAAATAACATGCCCATCTATATTATCGACTAAGAGATCTTTAACCATAGAAACATCAGGTTCAACTTTAATTTGTTCAGAGGGTCTAGGTGCTCTAATATTACTTTTGTTAACCACAGTTGAAGCTTTAGCATGTTCCTTAATCCTAACAGAAAAAGGTGGTTTCTCAATATAAGCAGTAGGCACAACTGGATCAACATGGTAAACAATTGTTTCTTCTTTAACACTAACATGTTCCTCAATCTTTTCTTTAATAGGGGGATGATATTTAAACCACTTCTCCTTAGGGAGATCAACATGAGTAGCAAATGATTCACAAAAGGAAGCTACTATCTCAGAGTCAAGTCCATATTTAGTGCTAAACTTATGAAAAGCATCGGTGGCCATAAAAGATTTAACACAATCGAACTCAAGTATTATACCTGACTCATTACCTTTATTGAGTTCCCAATCTTCAGAGTTGCATTTAATTCTTTCCAGAAGATCCCATCTGAATTCAATAGTTTTCTTCATAAAGAAGCCAGTCGAAGAATAATCGAGCGTAGTTTGATTATCATGAGAAAGCCGAGCATAAAAATTCTGTAAGATAATTTATTTTGAGAGCTCATGATTGGGGCATGTGTACATCATGTACTTAAGCCTCCGTCAAGCTTGAGCGATGCTTTCTCCTTCACGAGGCCAAAAATTATATATATAATTCCGACCACGATGTACCAAATGCATAGGATAAAATTTCTGATGGAATTCTAGTTTCAATCGGTTCCAGTCCCATGTATCAGTATCATCACATAGCCTATACCACATTAATGCCTTTCCCTCCAAAGATAAAGGGGATACTTTCTTCTTAACCCCATCTCCGGATAAACCTGCAAGCTTAAACAATCACAAATTTCATCCACATAGATCAAGAGCATATCAGGATGTACCGTTCCATCTCCTGCATAAGGATTAGCTAGCAGTTTCTCTATCATACCCGAAGGAATTTCATAAGAAATATTTTCAGTAGGTGCAGTAGGTTGAGGAGCAACTATTTGTGTTTCCGGTCGAGGTGAAGATACCCCAAACAAATCCCTCAAAGGATTACTTTCCATAGTGACAAGTAACAGTAAATTTCAGCACGTAATATAAATGTTTCCTTACCAAATTCCACTCACCAAAGGCGCTTCACTCCCCGGCAACGGCGCCAAAAAAGAGTCTTGATGACCCACAAGTATAGGGGATCAATCGTAGTCCTTTCGATAAGTAAGAGTGTCGAACCCAACGAGGAACAGAAGGAAATGACAAGCGGTTTTCAGCAAGGTATTTTCTGCAAGCACTGAAATTATCGGTAATGAGTAGTTTGATAGCAAGATAATTTGTAACAAATGACAAGTAGCAATAGTAACCAAGAGTGCAGCAAGGTGGCCCAATCCTTTTTATCGCAAAGGACAAGCCGGAACGATCTCTTATAGAAAGTAAAGCGTTCTCGAGGACACATGGGAATTTCATCTAGTCACTTTCATCATGTTGGTTTGATTCGTGTTCGCTACTTTGATAATTTGATATGTGGGTGGACCGGTGCTTGGGTGCTGTTCTTACTTGAACAAGCCTCCCACTTATGATTACCCCCTCTCGCAAGCATCCGCAACTACGAAAGAAGAATTAAACATATGGATCCAAATCAGCCCCTTACGGAATAGCGCATAAACTAGGGTTTAAGCTTCTGTCACTCTAGCAACCCATCATCTAATTACTACTCCACAATGCATTCCCTTAGGCCCAAAGATGGTGAAGTGTCATGTAGTCGACGTTCACATGACACCACTAAGGGAATCAACAACATACATATCATCAAAATATCGAACGAATACCAAATTTACATGATTACTTATGACAAGACTTCTCCCATGTCCTCAAGAACAAAAGTAACTACTCACAAATCATAATCATGTCCAAGATCAGAGGGGTATTGAATGGCATAATAGATCTGAACATATAATCTTCCACCAAATAAACCAACTAGCATCAACTACAAGATGTAATCAACACTACTAGCAACCCACATGTACCAATCTAAGCTTTTGAGACAAAGATTGAATACAAGAGATGAACTAGGGTTTGAGATGAGATGGTGCTGGTGAAGATGTTGATGAAGATTAGTCCTCCCACGATGAGAGGATCGCTGGTGATGTCGATGGCGACAATTTCCCCCTCTCGAAGGGAAGTATCCCCGGCAGAATCTCTCCGCCGGAGAGCAAAAGTGCTCCTGCCCAAGTTCCGCCTCGATACGGCGGCGCACCGTCCCGAAAGTCTTCTGTATAGTTTTTCTACGGCAAATGGAATTATATACCAGAAAATGGGGGCCAGAGGCTGGCCAGGGGCCCCACGAGGTTCCAGGGCGCGCCTGGGGGGGGGGGGGGTGGCGCGCCCTGGTGCCTCGTGGGCACCTGGGTGGCCCCCTCTGGTACTTCTTGCTTCCAGTATTTTTTATTTATTTCAAAATAAATCTCCGTAAAATTTCAACTCATTTGGAGATGTGCAGAATAGGTATCTCTGACATAGCTTTTTCAGGTCCAGAATTCCAGCTGCCGGCAATCTCCCTCCTTGTGTAAATCTTGCATATTAAGAGAGAAAAGGCATTAGAATTGCTCCACAAAGTGTTATATTGATTAAAAACATTATATATAGCAGTAGCAAAACATGATGCAAAATGGACGTATTTGCAGCGGAAAAGTATTTCGTGGACTCCCCTGAGGGTTTTTGATTTTTTTGGGAATTTATAGTGGTGGAATTAGGTCAAATGGAGCTGGGGTGGGCCCACGAGGCACCAGGGCGCGCCTGCCCCCCCCAGGCGCGCTGTGGTGGCTGGTTGCCGCATCCTCTGGCGTCTGGTCTTCTCCCGAAGTTTCTAGTGTTGGAATTGTCCAGAAAAAAATCTCCAAAAAGTTTTGTGGCATTTGGACTTCGTTTGGTATTGATATTCTGTAAAACAAAAAATAGGCAGAAAACAGCAACTGGCACTGGGCACTAAGTTAATAGGTTAGTACCAAAAAATGATATATAATTGCTGTAAATGTATATAAAAACATCCAAGATTGATAATATAACAGCATGGAACAATAAAAAATAAAAGATACGTTGGAGACATATCACACCGCAAGATCGAACCCATTACAAAGCACCTCTCCCATTGCAAGATAAATCAATCTAGTTGGCCAAACCAAATCAATAGATCGGAGAGAAATACAAAGCTATAATAATCATGCATAAAAGAGTTTAGAGAAGACTCAAATAATATTCATGGATAATCTGATCATAAACTCACAATTCATCGGATCCCAACAAACACACCGCAAAAAGTGATTACATCGGATAGAACTCCAAGAACATCGAGGAGAACATTGTATTGAAGATCAAAAAGAGAGAAGAAGCCATCTAGCTACTAACTATGGACCCGAAGGTCTGTGGCAAACTACTCACACATCATCGGAAGGGCAGCAAGGTTGATGGAGAGCCCCTCCGTGATCGAATCCCCCTTCGGCGGAGTACCGGAAAAGGCCTCCAGATGGGATCTCTCGAGAACAAAAACTTGCGGCGGAGGAAAAAGTATTTCGTGGACTCCTCTGTTGGTTTCCCAATTTTAGAGAATTTATAGTGGTGGAATTAGGTCAAACGGAGCTGTGTGGGCCCCACGAGCCACCAGGGCGTCTCCTCGCCGTGGTGCCTCGTGGGCCACTGCTTCACCTTCCCGTCTCCCCCCGAAGTTTCTAGTGTTTGTTATGTCCAGAAAAAAATCTCCGAAAAGTTTCGTGGCATTTGGACTTCGTTTGGTACTGATATTCTGGAAAACCAAAAACAGGCAAAAAACAGCAACTGGCACTGGGCACTAAGTTAATAGGTTAGTCCCAAAAAATGATATATAATTGCTGTAAATGTATATAAAAACATGCAAGATTGATATTATAATAGCATGGAACAATCAAAAATTATAGATACGTTGGAGACGTATCAAGCATCCCCAAGTTTAATTCCTGCTCGTCCTCGAGTAGGTAAATGACAAAAACAGAATTTTTGATGTGGAATGCAACCTATCATATTCATCATATATTCTTTTCTTTATAGCATGGACATTTGACTTGAATGATTCAAAGCAATAGTCTATAGTTTGACATGAAGATATAAATACTCAAGCATACAAACAAGCAACCATGTCTTTCAAAATATCAATGCTAAAGAAAGTTATCCCTAGCCCATTATGCTCAATCATTGATCCATTCATGAAACACACTCAATATTAGCTACACACAATGCAAAAGTATGACAATAGTGCTCTCTAGTTGGTGCTTTGTAAGAGAAGATGGAGACTCAAAATGAAAATAAAACTTGCATAAAAGTAAATAGATAGGCCCTTCGCAGAGGGAAGCAGAGATTTGCAAATGTGCCAGAGCTCAAAGCTCGAATTAGAGAGATAAAATTATTTTGAGAGGCATGCTTTTCCTGTTAACGAAAACGACCGAGAATTCCCAATATTTTCCATGCTAAACACATCATAGGCGGTTCCCAAACAGAAAGTAAAGTTTATTTCCTTTCCACCATTCTTTCACAATCCATGGCTAGCCGTATCCACGGGTGCCCTCCATACCAACACTTTCCAAGGAATTTTGTTGTTATTAATTTTTGATTCATTGTGGGACTGGGCATCCCTATTACCAGCCACTCTCTCGTGCAATGACAAGTGAATAAACACTCATCGTGAGAATAACACACCTAGCATGGAAAATATTGGCCACCCCCTGCCGCTTCATGAGCGGTACGGGCACACAAAACGGGAAATTATTTTGAAAAATTAGAGTTGGCACATGTAAATTTACTTGGAATGGCATTGAAATACCGCATATAGGTAGATATGGTGGATTCATTTGGCACAACTTGGGTTTAAGGAGTTTGGATGCACAAGCAGTATTCCCGCTTAGTACAAACGAAGGCTAGCAAATAGATTGAGAAGCAACCAACCAAAAAGCGAAAGCGGTCATAAACATGCATTGAACATAACTAACACCGAATAATGCACCATAAGTAGGATATAATTTCGTTGCATAACTATTGACTTAATGTGCATGCATAGGGAATCACAAACCTTAACACCAATATTCTTACTAAATCACAATTACTCACTAACATGACTCACGTATCATCATCTCCATATCGCAAAACTATTGCAAGGAATCAAACTTATCATATCCAATGATCTATATGAAAGTTTTTATTATATCCCTTTTGAATATTCATCACCTTGGGACCAAATTCATATCTTTTGCAAATTACCATTACTATTATCAACTCTCAAAAAGATATAAGTGAAGCATGAGAGTGCACATATTTCTTCAAAATTTGTCAACTCTCAAAATAATATAAGTGAAGCATGAGAGTGCAAATATTTCTTCAAAATTTAGCCACCGCAATGCTCAAAAAGATTTAAGTGAAGCACTAGAGCAACTGCCTAGCTCAAAAAATTTAAGTGAAGCACATAGAGTATTCTAACAAATCATGATAAACGTGTGGCTCTCTCAAATAGGTGTGTCCAGCAAAGATGATTGTGACAAACTAAAAAGCAAACAAAGCAAAGACTTATATAATACACGACGCTCCAAGCAAAACACATATCATGTGACGAATAAAAATATAGCTCCAAGTAAAATTACCGATGGTTGGTAGAAGAAAGAGGGGATGCCTTCCGGGGCATCCCCAAGCTTAGACGCTTGAGTCTTCCTTGAATATTACCTTGTGGTGCCTCGGGCATCCCCAAGCTTAGGCTCTTGCCACTCCTTATTCATTCATCCATCGTGATCTCACCCAAAACTTGAAAACTTCAATCACACAAAACACAACAAAACCTTCTTGAGATCCGTTAGTATAACAAAATAAATCACTACTTTAAGTACTGTTGCAAACCCATTCATATTTTATTTTTGCATTATACCTACTGTATTCTAACTTCTCCATGGCTTATACCCCCCGATACAATCCATAGTTTCATCAAAACAAGTAAGCAGTGCATCAAAAACAGAATCTGTCAAAAACAGAACAGTCTGCAGAGATCTATTTAAAAGCCTTACTTATGTAACTCCAAAAATTTTAAAAAATCAGGAAAATGTGGGAAATTCATATACCAATACTGTGTAAAAATTTCAGATTTTTCTGACGCTCCAGTACAGAACTAAAATTCCAGCACTGGACGCAAAACTTTCTGTTTTCCAAACAGCATCAATTATACTATCTTCCAAATCATCCCAAAGGCTTCACTTGGCACAAACACTACTTAAAACACAAAATCACAATCATAACAGTATCATAATTGTGTAAACACACAATAACAGAAACAAAAAGTAAAAAATTATTTTATTCATTGGGTTGCCTCCCAACAAGCGCTATTGTTTTATGCCCCTAACGAGGCATAATGCATAGTTTCAAGTATTGTCATCTTTATTTTTAACCCTTGCAACTCCTATTTCACTCTCTTTGCCATTATCAATAATGTGCACTAAATGATCAAGTTTAGTGCAAAGGGTTTTTATTTCTTTCAAAACACAAAGAGATATCTTTTGATCTAAAGCATCAACCCTCCTATTTTGTGATACCACATTACTATTTATTTTAGAGGCAAGATTAAATATTCCTCGAAAGTTAGAATCCATACTAGCCTTTATTTCCTTTATTTGCTCAGTTTGACGTGAGCATTCTAGAGTAATAGGTTCAATAGTTTCAACTTTTGGTTGTCCAAATATGCTTTTTATCTCTTCGTAGGTGTCAAAGGCGTCACTCCCAAGAAAATCATTTTCAAATATAGAATCCAAAACACGTCTATGAGCAAGTGGTAGACCAACATAAAAACTTTTAAGGAACAATTTAATGTGAAACTGAGGCCTAGCATTTACTTGTATTTTTAATAATCTATCCCATGCTTCTTTTAAAGATTCATCACTCAAATATTTAAAGTTTAAAATTCCTGGATCATCTCCTAAGTACGGAGGGAAAGGCATATTGGGAGTAGAACTAGCCATAATGGTAAAGCAAGCAAGCAAGCAAACAAGAAAAAAAAAGCAAACGGAAAATATTTTTGTATTTTTGTAAAAACTTTTTAGAAGTGGGGGAGATGAAAACGAGAGGCAAAGACAAATAAAATAAATGCAAGGAGATGTAAGTTTTATGCGTAGGTACTTGATAGATGTTGATGATGTCTCCCCGGCAACTGCGCCAGAAATTCTTCCTGCTACTTGTGATCTGCGTTGGTTTTTCCCTGAAGAGGAAGGGAAGATGCAGTACAGTAGAGATAAGTATTTCCCTCAGTTATGAAACCAAGGTTATCAATCCAGTAGGAGAATCACACAACACATCGTTAACAGTACCTACACACAAAATAACAAATCCTTGCACCCAACGCAAACAAGGGGTTGTCAATCCCTTGGCGGTTAATTGCAAGATTAAATTGTATAGTGATAGATAAATAGATCGAACAAAAATACAAAATAAAATAAATAAAGTAAAAGTGCAGCAAGGTATTTTTAGGATTTTTAATATATGATAGAAGTAGACCCGGGGGCCATAGTTTTCACTAGAGGCTTCTCTCATAAAAATAGCATACGGTGGGTGAACAAATTACTGTTGGGCAATTGATAGAAAATCAAATAATCATGACGATATCCAAGGCAATGATCATGTATATAAGCATCACGTCCGAGACAAGTAGACCGACTCCTGCCTGCATCTACTACTATTACTCCACACATCGACCGCTATCCAGCATGCATCTAGTGTATTAAGTCCATAAAGAATGGAGTAACGCCTTAAACAAGATGACATAATGTAGACAAAGTAAACTCACGCATGAATAAACCCCATCTTTTTACCCTTTATAGCAACGATACATACGTGTCATGTCCCTTTCTGTCACCAGGATTGAGCACCGCAAGATCGAACCCATTACAAAGCACCTCTCCCATTGCAAGATAAATCAATCTAGTTGGCCAGACCAAATCAATAGATCGGAGAGAAATACGAAGCTATAATAATCATGCATAAAAGTGTTCAGAGAAGAATCAAATAATATTCATGGATAATCTGATCATAAACTCATAATTCATCGGATTCCAACAAACACACCGCAAAAAGTGATTACATCGGATAGAACTCCAAGAACATCGAGGAGAACATTGTATTGAAGATCAAAAAGAGAGAAGAAGCCATCTAGCTACTAACTATGGACCCGAAGGTCTGTGGTAAACTACTCACGCATCATCGGAAGGGCAACAAGGTTGATGGAGAGCCACTCCATGATCGAATCCCCCTCCGGCGGAGTACCTGAAAAGGCTTCCAGATGGGATCTCTCGAGAACAGAAACTTGCGGCGGCGGAAAAAGTATTTCGTGGACTCCTCTGTTGGTTTTCCGATTTTAGAGAATTTATAGTGGTGGAATTAGGTCAAACGGAGCTGTGTGGGCCCCACGAGCCACCAGGGCGCCCCCCCGGGGCGCGCCGTGGTGCCTCGTGTGCCACTGCTTCATCTTCTCGTCTCCTCCCGAAGCTTCTAGTGTTTGTTATGTCCAGAAAAAAATCTCCAAAAAGTTTCGTGGCATTTGGACTTCGTTTGGTACTGATATTCTAGAAAAACTAAAAACAGGCAAAACACAGCAACTGGCACTGGGCACTAAGTTAATAGGTTAGTCCCAAAAAATGATATATAAGTGTTGTAAATGTATATAAAAACATGCAAGATTGATATTATAATAACATGGAACACACAAAAATTATAGATACGTTGGAGACGTATCAAGGGGGCCGACGCAGCCGGCGAGGAGCCGGTGCAACCGGCAGCGGAGACGGTGGGTGATGCCGGGATACTGTTCGAGACGGGGCGACGACAGCCGGCGCAAAGCGACCAGCGGGCAGACGTGCGGCCGACGGCCGGGAAGGCCGCCGCGCGCGAGGTCGCCGGGTCGAGGTAGGGGCCGGGTGGTCGCGCCGGTGTCGGAGTAGAGGCGCGGGGTCGACGGCTGCGGCGGGCGACGCAAACCGATCTTAGATCGGAAAACCAAAAAGTAAACGCCGATCAAAGCGACCGGCGAGAGAGAGAAAAACCCGGATCAAAGGATCGGGAAAAAGACTCTCTAGGGCAACCGATCAACACGACCGGCGGACGAACCCTAGGTACGGGCGGCGCTGCCCCCGGCGGCGGTCATGAAGGCCGACCGCCCCGAGGGCGGCGCGCGGGGCGGAAGCGGCGGGCGGCGGCTAGGGTTGGATCGGTTAGGCTGATACCATGTTAGAAGGGATAGAGAAGAAGATTGGCGGAATATGATGGATGTATTATTGAGCCTCGAAGGCGAGTATATATTGAATACAAGATTTGGAGGGAAGACGCCTCTCCTAGAGATAAGGTAGGAGATGGATTACAAATCCTAAACTACCAAATACATGTAATCCAAATATATCTCTAACATTTAGATTTAGATGGAATCAATTTCAACCAATTCTCCTGAATTAAATTTTATTTTGTGCCAAGGTGTGTGTGTGGGGATTGCTTTAGCATGAACAAAATTTGAATGATAATGTGTTTGAGTTGTGACTTTGACTTTGAGTATTATTATCTGACTAATGTTGTAAGATGCAAACCGGCAAAAAAGTTATGTTTGTATGCTAAAAATTATGTCAATTAAATTGAGATTAAAAAGGTAAAAATGCCTAGTATAAATCAATGGTTAATTAGACTAATGCAACTGTAATTTTGCCGATTCAAGAAATGTTACTAGAATTTTCTTTTTTGAAAAAATGTAACTAGAACTTTGCGTAGGAGCCACGACGCAACTGAGTCTCTGGCGCAAGCAAGGGATGTGCCAAGGTGGAGCCATGACAAATAAGCAAGGTATGGTCTGTAGGCAGGGAAGAGCCAAAGTTGCCGCTGTTGGCATAGCCCCGCCGTGCCGCTTATTGCCAACCTTGCCGAAATTAACAACGATGCACAAATTTCATTAAAGAATTGAGCTGGGAGACACGTACATAGGACGGAACTGCACTTGTGCAAAGATAGCTATGCTAATTAATCGATTCGCCGCCGGCCGGAAACACAACTACCACACGCACGTACACGACCGTGGACTGATCGATTTCTGTGGAGAACAACACATGCATGCACGCGAGACCTGGCTCGACGAACGGCCTCATGTGCTCAGGTGTGTGGCCGCCGTAGCTCATCCATGTTGAACCGCGACTGCTGATGTCCACCATCTCCCTCGCGACGAGAACAGTCTAGAGCCACCCACTTGCCTGTCATTGCCACACAGAATAGTCCCCGACGCTGGCCCAAGAACTAGGACTCTGGAGTGGTAGCTTCTCTGTCGGGACCTATGCCTCTCAGCTTTTCACCATTGCCGGAGAAAGGATGAGGTGAGTGGAGGGAGGAAGGAGAGCATTAGGGAGAAGATTGAGGGTATTTCGGTCTCAAATTTTACATAATGGCATCTATTGGTGTGATGCACAGTTGCAGTGACATTTTACTAAAGAGGGAAACTGTAGTGCATTTCTCTGAATCGGCAAAATTGCAATGACATTTATCTAATTTACCATAAATCAATTGATAGAGCAGAAAACAAGACATGATCAGGCAATATGTCGCGGTCTCATCAACCTTAACAATGTTCTCATCCTTTATGTTGGGTCGTATTGAGTGGTGATCTCGACACTAGTCTCCCTGATATGCACTTTCACCATGAGGATGGACGGATGTGTGACAAAGACTAAGAGATGGATGGATATCAAGCTCGTCCGCTCAAGCATAAAAGAGGGGATCAATGAAAATGCAGTAATATAGAGTAGGTGTGCCAAGAATCACGGTGGTAAAACATAGATGAGAAAGGTCGTGCTTCAATAAACACGGACAAACTTTTAGCAAAACCATCCTGGATGTCTAATGTGACACAACTCTATCTTCAGTTCTAGCCACACATGACTATCAAGTACCGACAATCAGCTATGGCGAAACATGTCTCTAATTATATAATGTCAACTCTAAGGTGAGGAGACACACACATAGATGAAATAGTTTTTGTTGTGCTCAAATTGGCAATGTCTGAGCCATCTTTACTTACTCCCGATTTGGTGCACCTTATCTAGCAAAAAGCATTTAACTCCTCGAATATTGGCTCATAGAAACTTCACCCATCAACCGTTTTGTAAATTAACAAAAAATGGATAAAACACTCACCCTAAACATGTCTTTTAGGGTTGTGTTGTTGAAGTGCGCATATAGAACACGGTTCAGTCATCTAAGCCACTAGCGTGGTGACTATGGGTTATTTTCTCCCACTTCCATGTGGAACCCACCCTCAAGACTTCTTCAACCTCTAGTCACATGTATGGAGGGTGCAAGGGAGGGGGGCTTAGTACACAACGGGGCTATAAGCCCCCCCCCCCCCAATCGCACACGATGGGAACAAATTATGTGTGATGACGACATCGCACACGGTACAAAGATCAAACCGTGTCTTCAAAAACTAAACGTGTGCGATCACAGGTCCATCGTGCATAATTGGGGAATGAAAATTGTGTGCGATATTGTGCACACAGTTCTACTGAACAAAGCATGTGAAATGACAGGAACTATCACATACATTTTGTCAAAATGAATTGTGTGCGGTGTATAGCACACTGTTGTTTTGGAAAATTTGTCTGTGATGACGGCAAAGATCCCACACATAGCTTTTGGGTGTATCATGTGGTTTTTGTAATAGACACTTCGTATTGATCTACTGAGTATGCACACAGTTATTTCTAGTAAGTCGGGTGAGATGATGTTTATGCAGAAACAATAATGATAATGGAATAGAGGTTTCACCTTCTTCCTCCCGTCGTCGCGCGTGGGAATTGAAGAAGCCCGATATCCCACGTACCACTGACGACAGGTAGCCGACCATTAATGCCTCCAAGTATGGAGGACACGAGGCCGTCAGATGCTGAACTCACCCCTTCGAGAGGAGAGCCCTTGTCTAAGGACGCACCCAAGCCCGCATCCAGGCGGCGCTTCGCCCTTTAGCAACGGTGGGGTACGAAGCAAACAATGACTGCAGAGGCATGTACCTCCCAACTTGACCCTCCAAGAGACCCACCCTCAGTTGATGCCCTCACAACCTAATTTTTCATGAGCAAACTTTCATGATGGTGTTGGCATTCGTGCGAAACCTGTGTTACTAGTAGAATTTCGATGAGCCTTGATACGTCCATTTTGCATCATGTTTTTCCTACTGTTATTTATTATGTTTTGGGTCATTATTTCACTTTATGATATAATTCTTATGCCTTTTCTCTCTTATTTTGCAAGTTTCACATGAAGAGGGAGATTGCCGGCAGTTAGAATTCTAGACCAGAAAGGGGTATAACAGAGATTGCTATTCTGCACATCTCCAAATGACCTGAAAATCACCAGGAAGCGACAAGCCTGGGGGGCGCGCCCTACCCCCTGGGCGCGCCCCCCGAGCTTGTGGCGCCCCTGGCAGGCCTCCAGGGCCCATCTTCTGCTATATAAGGCTATTTGCCCTAGAAAAAAAATAAAGAGAAGACTTTCGGGACAAAGAGCCGCCGTCTCGAGGCGGAACCTGGGCAGGAGCAATTTTGCTCTCCGGCGGAGCGTTTCCGTCGGGGATACTTCCCTCTGGGAGGGGGAAATCGAAGCCATCGACATCACCAATGATCCTCTCATCGTGGGAGGACCAATCTTCATCAACATCTTCACCAGCACCATCTCATCTCAAACCCTAGTTCATCTCTTGTATTCAATCTTTGTCTCAAAACCTCAGATTGGTACCTGTGGGTTGCTAGTAGTGTTGATTACATCTTGTAGTTGATGCTAGTTGGTTTATTTGGTGGAAGATTATATGTTCAGATCCTTCATGCTATTCCAATACCCCTCTGATCTTGAACATGAATATGATTTGTGAGTAGTTACTTTTGTTCTTGAGGACATGGGAGAAGTCTTGTCATAAGTAATCAAGTGAATTTGGTATTCATTCGATATTTTGATGATATGTATGTTGTTGCTTCCTTTAGTGGTGTCGTGTGAACGTCGACTGACGAGGACATATACTAGGGATAGGGTAACATGCCTGACCTACAGACCCTACCCTAGGATGCCACACGCCTTGTACTGGGCCCCAGGGCCAGATCAACAGTCAGATGTTCTGCCCAAGTTAAAAACCTACTCAACTTAGCTGCGAACCAGTTTTCGCCTAAGTTAAAAAATTCACTCCGAGTGACGAGCATCTCTCTCACTCGGGGGCTTGGCTGTGAACCAGCTTTCGCCTAGGTTAAAAACCTACTCCGAGTGAAGAGCATCCCTCTCACTCGGGGGCTTGGCTGCGAACCAGCTTTCGCCCAAGTTAAAAACCTACTCCGAGTGACGAGCGTCCCTCTCACTCGGGGGATTGGCTGCGAACCAGCTTTCGCCCAAGTTAAAAACCTACTCCGAGTGACGAGCGTCCCTCCCACTCGGGGGCTTCGCTGCGAACCAGCTTTCGCCCAAGTTAAAAACCTACTCCGAGTGACGAGCGTCCCTCTCACTCGGGGGCTTGGCTGCGAACCAGCTTTCGCCCAAGTTAAAAACCTACTCCGAGTGAAGAGCATCCCTCTCACTCGGGGGCTTGGCCGCGAACCAGCTTTCGCCCAAGTTAAAAACCTACTCCGAGTGGAGAGCATCCCTCTCACTCGGGGGCTTGGCCGCGAACCAGTTTTCGCCCAAGTTAAAAACCTACCCCGAGTGAAGAACATCCCTCTCACTCGGGGGCTTGACTGCGAACCAGCTTTCGCCCAAGTTAAAAACCTACTCCGAGTGAAGAACATCCCTCTCACTCGGGGGCTTGGCTGCGAACCAGCTTTCGCCCAAGTTAAAAACCTATTCCGAGCGAAGAGCATCCCTCTCACTCGGGGGCTTGGCTGCGAACTAACTTTCGCCCAAGTTAAAAACACTCCTCCGAGTGAAGAGCGTCCCTCTCACTCGGAGGGCTTAGCTGCGAACCAGCTTTCGCCTAAGCTGCACACATTTAAAGACTCGAAAGAAAGCATTTGGAGAACTTTAGAAGTTCAAAAGTAAATGCAAGTACTCGGGCCCTGAGCCCGAAAGAGTTTAACGGATACAAATCCACTCGGCCTACCGAGGCAAATGGGTAAGGCCTAAAGTTTTTCTCATACTCCAGAAGGACTGGCTGGCTCGACGAAGGCGTCCAGGTCGATGCCATCTGCGATCCGAGTGGCTGTCTCTATGAACGTCTCCATGAAGTCCTCAAACTTGAGCTTCTTCGTGTTGGCAACTTGGAGAGACTTCAGCTTCTCTTCCTTGGCGTCCTTGCAGTGCACACGGACGAGAGAGAGCGCCACGTCGGCTCCGCAGCGAGCAGCTGACTTCTTCCATGCTTGCACTCGGCTAGGAATCTCATTGAGGCGAGCCATCATTGCTTCCAGATCGGTGTTAAGAGTGTCTTCTGGCCACAGCTCCTTGTCGATCCTTCCGAGTGCACCCCGCAGACGGATGATGTACCCCAGAATGTCTTCAATGCGAGATTTGAGCCGCAGGATGCCTAGGGCTGGTTTGTCGCCGATGAGTGACCTGGAGGGATCCAGGTCCCTCTAGATTCTGTCAGTCTCCAGCTCGAAGTCTCGGCAGTACTCTGTGAACAAGAAAGGAGGAGAGTCGAATATCAGCGTGCATGAAGTTCACTCAAAAACAAGTTAAAACTCGCTCGGATATTACAAGTTACCTGCAAGCTTGGTGTACATCTCCTCCGTGAAGTCCTCTATATACTTTTCCAGTGAATTCTTCTTCTCGATGAGCTGGGCGATCTTTTCGTTCAGAGTCTTCTTTTCTTGCTCATAAGCATTCGCTTGAGCCTTGAGCTTGCCGTCCCACTCGGCCTTCTGCTTCTTGAGCTCGGCCACTTCCTTCTTCGCCTCCGTGACGGTGGCCTTCAGCGACTTGTTCTCTCCTTCAAGCTTCTCGAGTGAGGCCAATTTCTCTTCGGCGGACTTGGTTTTCTCTCTCGCCACCTTCTGCGCCCCCGCCAGCTCATTGTCCTTGTTCTCGAGTGCCTGCTTCATAGTTTCTAAAGAGACAGAAGTTCTGAGCCGCACTTGGAGTCGATGGTTTTCATTACCCACATCTGTTCGAGTGAAGTCACTCGGTTCAAAGAATGGAAAAAGGTGAAAGCAGAATGCTCAGTAATTGAGGCTTACCTCCCATGGCCTTGAGCTCCGCTTGGGCGCGCACTATATTCCTCTTCTCCACCTCCAAGTCCAGTCGGAGCTGGACCGTCTCCTTCTCCAGTGACACGTACTGAGCCCCAAGCTCGCAAGTTTTCTGAAACACAAGAGAGAGCAGACCAGTTAATGTTAAGAAATATTCCGAGTGCCCAGAGACCAGCGCTCCTGGAAGGAACAAGCCAGACCAGTATCAGATCCTGAAGTACCCTTTGTCAGGGAGGAACAAGCTTGACCAATACCAGATCCTGAAGTACCCTTTGTCAGGGAGGAACAAGCTTGACCAGTATCAGATTCTAAGTTCTAAGACTTCCACCGACTGCCCGCAGTCGACGACAGTCTTGGGGACTACACCCAGTGGGTGCACTCAGCGTGCCCCCACTGGAATGGTATCCACTCGGAACGGTCCGCCCGATCCGAGTGACGGCCAAACACAAAAAAAAACAGGTTCTAAGACTCCCGCCGACTGCCCGCAGTCGACGGCAGTCTCGGGGACTACACCCAGTGGGTGCACTCAGTGTGCCCCCACTGGAATGGTATCCACTCGGAACGGTCCGCCCGATCCGAGTGACGGCCAAACACAAAAAAAAAACAACAACAGGTTCTAAGACTCCCGCCGACTGCCTACAGTCGATGGCAGTCTCGGGGACTACACCCAGTGGGTGCACTCAGCGTGCCCCCACCGGTCGACACACCCAGTGGGTGTACCAAAAAAACACCGACTGAAACTCCTGCAGAAGAAAAATGAATTGGAGATCAACTTACAAGAGAACTTACTCGAACATTCTCCTGGAGAGCAGCACTAGGGTCGTACGCCAACTTGCCAGCCGCACACATCTCCTTCAAGCGCTGGGTCATCAGCTCCGCTTGGATCATCGCCTCCTTGCTGGCTCCAGTTTAGTCCTCCGGCACTTTATACAGACTGAATATGTTGACGGGAGGAGTTGGAGTCCAGGCCAGGGCAGTCGACGGAGCTGCGACGGGGCCAGGACTGGCCTGAGAAGAAACTTGCCCCAGAGGCACGATCACGGTGGGCGTAGGGAGAACTTGAGGTGCTTTGCTTGGCGGTGCCCTCTGTGTGGTGGTCTGAGAGGCAGTCGGAGCTGCGGTCTTCTTCTCGGCGCCCTTCTGTGGCGGCCCTTCATCGTCGTCCGCGACGTGGATGATCTCTGCAAGCGCTACATCCACTCGACACGATCAGCCGCAATACGCGATTCAGTCGAATGGAGACAATTCAATCGGACGTCGTATGGTCCAGAATCCGTCAAGGTGCCGCACGAAGACAAGGACGTCTAATGACCAGTAGGAGTTCTTGAGCGCCCCCGCAGCATTCAACTCACCTGGGAATTCGCCTTGACTCGACCCGCTTAACCTCGATCGATTCGGGGGCTAATGACGAGGACATATACTAGGGATAGGGTAACAGGCCTGACCTACAGACCCTACCCTAGGATGCCACACGCCTTGTACTGGGCCCCAGGGCCAGATCAACAGTCAGATGTTCTGCAACCTGACATTCACTCGGAGTTCAATGAACCACTCGGGGGGAAGCAATTCACTTGACCGGCTTATTTCACTCGGAGTACCTGACAGTCACTCGACCAGAGAAGACCAGGAGACTCCAGGAGCGCAACGGTCAGGACGTGCATCCACCCATGTAAATTGTAATCAATGCACCCGTTACTAGTAACTGGCGCCCTTAAACCCCCTCTTTAACCCTTGGTTATGGCGGAATTCATGGGGGCCTGGCGGACTCTATATAAGCCACCCCCTAGCTCCATTCCAGGGGTTCGCAATCCTTTGTAATCCATACACTCAATCAACAGCTCTAGAGCACCGAGACGTAGGGCTATTACCTCCACCGCGAGGGGCCTGAACTCGTAAATCCGAGTGTAACAGCTACGCCGTAGCTAGGCTCTGTCCTCTAATCTGTACCCCCATACACTACTGTCAGACTTATACCCACGACATCGACTACATGACACTTCACCATCTTTGGGCCTAAGGGAAGACATTGTGCAGTAGTAATTAGTTGATGGGTTGTGATACGTCCATTTTGCATCATGTTTTGCTACTGTTATTTATAGTGTTTTTGATCAATATAACACTTTGTGGAGCAATTCTAATGCACTTTCTCTCTTAATATGCAAGATTCACACAAAGAGGGAGATTGTCGGCAGCTGGAATTCTGGACCTGAAAAAGCTATGTCAGAGAAACCTACTCTGCACATCTCCAAATGAGCTGAAATTTCACGGAGAATTATTTTGGAATAAATAAAAAATACTGGAATCAAGAAGTACCAGAGGGGGCCACCCAGGTGCCCACGAGGCACCAGGGCGCGCCACCCCCCCCCCCCCCCCCAGGCGCGCCCTGGAACCTCGTGGGGCACCTATCCTTAAATATGAATGAAAGAAATGAAATAGATAAGATGTTCTTTGATCAACCACCTATCCTTAAACATAATCTGCCTGTTGAAACTCTTAGAGGCCCTCCTCCACCTAAAGGTGATCCGGTATTTGAATTGAAGCAATTGCCTGATACATTGAAATATGCTTATCTTGATGAAAATAAGATATATCCTGTTATTATTAGTGCTAACCTTTCAGCGCATGAAGAAAAGAGATTACTAAAAACTCTGAGGAAGCACAGTGCTGCTATTGGATATACTCCTGATGATCTTAAGGGCATTAGTCCCACTCTATGTCAGCACAAAATTAATATGGAGCCTGATGCCAAACCGGTTGTCGACCACCAACGACGATTAAATCCTAAGATGAAAGAGGTGGTAGGAATTGAAATATTAAAACTTCTGGAAGCAGGTATAATCTATCCCATAGCTGATAGTAGATGGGTAAGTCCCGTTCATTGTGTCCCTAAAAAGGAGGTATTACCGTTGTTCCTAATGATAAAAATGAACTCATTCCACAAAGAATTTTAACTAGTTATAGGATGGTAATTGATTTTAGAAAATTAAACAAAGCTTCTAGAAAAGATCATTACCCCTTACCTTTTATTGATCAAATGTTAGAAAGATTGTCTAAGCATACACACTTTTGTTTCCTAGATGGTTATTCTGGTTTTTCTCAAATACCCGTATCACAACCCGATCAAGAGAAAACCACCTTCACTTGTCCTTTTGGAACTTATGCTTATAGACGTATGCCTTTTGGTTTATGCAATGCACCTGCTACCTTTCAAAGATGTATGACAACTATATTCTCTGAATTTTGTAAAAAGATTGTTGAGGTGTTCATGGATGATTTTTCCGTTTACGGAACTTCTTTGGATGATTGTTTAAGCAACCTTGATCGAGTTTTGCAGAGATGTGAAGAAACTAATCTTGTCTTGAATTGGGAGAAGTGCCACTTTATGGTGAATGAAGGCATTGATAAGAAATTAAATGTTATCCATTATGCTAGTAAAACTCTAGACATTGCTCAAAGAAATTATGCTACCACTGAAAAAGAATTTCTAGCAGTTGTGTTCGCATGTGATAAATTCAGATCTTGCATAGTTGATTCTAAAGTAACTATTCACACCGATCATGCCGCTATCAAATATCTTATGGAAAAGAAAGATGCTAAACCTAGACTCATTAGGTGGGTTTTATTGCTACAAGAATTTGACTTGCATATTACTGATAGGAAGGGGGCTGAGAATCCCGTAGCAGATAATTTGTCTAGAATGGAAAATGTTCTTGATGACCCACTTCCTATTAATGATGATTTTCCTGATGAACAATTAGCTGTCATAAATGCTTCTCGTAATACTCCTTGGTATGCAGACTATGCTAATTACATTCTTGCTAAATACATACCACCTAGCTTTACATACCAACAAAAGAAAAAGTTCTTCTTTGATTTAAGACATTACTTCTGGGATGACCCACATCTTTATAAAGAAGGAGTAGATGGTATTATTAGACGTTGTATGCCTGAGCACGAACAGGAACAAATCCTACGAAAGTGTCATTTCGAAGCTTACGGAGGACACCATGCGGGAGACAGAACTGCACACAAGGTATTACAATCTGATTTTTATTGGCCTACTCTTTTCAAGGATGCTCGTGTTGGAAATATGCCCTAGAGGCAATTAATAAAGTGTTTATTATCATATTTCTCCGTTCATGATAATGGTTTATTATTCATGCTAGAATTGTATTGACCGGAAACTTAATACATGTGTGGATAATAGACAAATACTGAGTCCCTAGTAAGCCTCTACTAGACTAGCTCGTTGATCAAAAGATGGTCAAGATTTCCTGACCATGGACATGAGTTGTCATTTGATAACGGGATCACATCATTAGGAGAATGATGTGATGGACATGACCCAACCGTTAGCATAGCAAATGATCGTTTAGTTTATTGCTACTGCTTTCACTATGTCAAATACACGTTCCTCTGACCATGAGATCATGCAACTCCCGGATACCGTAGGAATACTTTGGGTGTATCAAACGTCACAACGTAACTGGGTGATTATAAAGGTGCACTACAGGTATCTCCGAAAGTGTTTGTTGAGTAGGCATGGATCGAGATTGGGATTTGTCACTCCGACTATCGGAGAGGTATCTCTGGGCCCTCTCGGTAATACAACATCACAGAAGCCTTGCAAGCACCGTGACTAAAGAGTTAGTTGCAAGATGATGTATTATGGAACGAGTAAAGAGACTTGCCGGTAACGAGATTGAACTAGGTATTGGATACCGACGATCGAATCTCGGGCAAGTAACATACCGCCAGACAAAGGGAACAACGTATGTTGACATATGAGGTTCACCGATAAAGATCTTCATGGAATATGTAGGAACCAATATGAGCATCCAGGTTCCGCTGTTGGTTATTGACCGGAGAGTCGTCTCGGTCATGTCTACATCATTCCCGAACCCGTAGGGTCCGCACACTTAAGGTTCGATGGCGATTTAGTATTATATGAGTTATGTGATTGGTGACCGAAGTTTGTTCGGAGTCCCGGATGAGATCACGGACATGACGAGGAGTCTCGAAATGGTCGGGAGGTAAAGATTCATATATTGGAAGGCTATATTCGGACGTCGGAAAGGTTCCGAATGATTCGGGTATTTTTCGGAGTACCAGGGAGTTACGGGAATTCACCGGGAGAAGTAATGGGCCTTATTGGGCCATACGGGAAAAGGAGAGGCAGGCCACGTGAGGAGGCGCACGCCCCCCTTGCCCAAACCGAATTGGACTAGGGGAGGGGGCGCAGCCCCCTCTTTCCTTTCCCTCTCCCTTCCCCTTTCCTACTCCGTATGGGAGGTGGAATCCTACTAGGACTAAGGAGTCCTAGTAGGACTCCCCACACTTGGCGCACCACTAGGGGGCCGGCCTCCTCCCTCTCATCCATTATATACGGGGGCAAGGGGGCACCCCAAAGTACACAATTGTCCCATAGCCGTGTGCGGTGCCCCGATCTCCGTTTTCCACCTCGGTCATATTTTCGGAGAGCTTAGGCGAAGCCCTGCCGGAATCACTTCACCGTCACTGTCGCCACGCCATCGTGCTGACGGAACTCATCTACTTCCTCGACGTCTTGCTGGATCAAGAAGGCGAGGATCGTCACTGAGCTGAACGTGTGTAGAACTCGGAGGTGCCGTACGTTCGGTACTCGATCGGTGGAGCTCGAAGGATTGTTCGACTATATCAACCGCGTTGTGAGACGCTTCCGCTAACGGTCTACGAGGGTACGTAGACTCACTCTCCCCTCTTGTAGCAATGCATCTCCATGGATAGATCTTGCGTGAGCGTAGGAATTTTTTTGAAATTCATGCTCCGTTCCCCAACAGTGGTATCAGAGCCAGGTCTATGCGTAGATGTGATTTGCACGAGTAGAACACAAGTTAGTTGTGGGCGTGGGTGTATACATATTGCTTGTCGTTACTAGTTGTTACTTGATTCGGCGGTATTGTGAGATGAAGCGGCCCGGACCGACATTACGCGTACGCTTACGCGAGACAGGTTTCACCGCTACATGCACTCGTTGCATAAAGGTGACTGGCGGGTGTCTGTCTCTCTCACTTTAGTTGAATCGGTTTCAATGAAGAGGGTTCTTTTAGAAGATCAAAAAGCAATCACTACACCACGTTGTGGTTCTGCGTAGGTAAGAACGGTTCTTGCAAACCCGTAGCAGCCACGTAAAACTTGCAACAACAAAGTAGAGGACGTCTAACTTGTTTTTGCAGGGTATGCTGGTGATGTGATATGACCAAGACATGATGTGATATAAGTTGTTGTATGAGATGATCATGTTTTGTAAGTTATCAGGCAACCGGCAGGAGCCTTATGGTTGTCTCTTTATTGTATGCAATGCCAACGCTATGTAATTGCTTTACTTTACCTCTATAAGTTAGCAGTAGTAGTAGTAGTAGCAATATCCAGCGAGACGACCACGACGCTACGATGGAGATCAAGGTGTCACGACGCTACGATGGAGATCAAGGTGTCAACCCGGTGACGATGGAGATCATGACGGTGCTTTGCTGATGGAGATCAAAAGCACAAGACGATGATGGCCATATCATGTCACATATATTGAATTGCATGTGATGTTAATCCTTTTATGCATCTTATTTTGCTTAGGACGACGGTAGCATTATAAGATGATCCCTTCACTAAATTTCAAGATAAGTGTTCTCCCCTAGTATGCACCGTTGCGAAGGTTCGACGCTTCTAAGCACCACGTGATGATCGGGTGTGATGGATTCTTTCGTTCGCATACAACGGGTGTAAGCCAGTTTTACACACGCAGAATACTTGGGTTAAACTTGACGAGCCTAGCATGTACAGACATGGCCTCGGAACACAAGAGACCGAAAGGTCGAACATGAGTCATATAGTAGATATGATCAACATGAAAGATGTTCACCATTGATAACTAATCCACCTCACGTGATGATCGAACGTGGTTTAGTTGATGTGGATCATGTTACACTTAGACAACTTGAGGGATGTTAATCTAAGTGGGAGTTCTTAAGTAATTTGATTAATTGAACTTCAATTGTCATGAACATAGTCTTACTTGTCTTAGCAAATTTATGTTGTAGATCAATAGACCGCGCTGTAGTTCCCCTGTTTTTATTATGTTCCTAGAGAAAACGAAGTTGAAAGTTGATGGAAGCAACTATGCGGACTAGGTCCGTGATCTGAGGATTGTCCTCACTGCTGCACAGAAGGCTTATGTCCTTAATGCACCGCTCAGTGAAATACCCCTACGGCTTCGTCTGAGGACGTTATGAACGTCTGGCAGACAAGAAAAGATGACTACTCGATAGTTCAGTGCGCCATACTTTACGGCTTAGAACCGGAGCTCCAAATATGTTTTGAGCAACACGGAGCATATGAGATGTTCCAAGAGCTGAAAATTTGTTTTTCAAGCTCACACCCGGGTCGAGAGGTATGACACCTTCGACAAGTTATATAGCTACAAGATGGAGGAGAACAGCTCCGTTAGTGAGCATGTACTCAGAATGTCTGAGTACTTCAAATCACTTAAATCAAGTGGGAGTTAGACTTCCGAATAAAAGTGGTGATTGATAAAGTTCTTTAGTCACTATCACCAAGCTACTAGATCTTCGTGATGAACTATAAACATGCAAGGGATAGATGATCCTTAAGCTATTCGCGATGCTACAATCTGCGGATGTAGAAATAAAAAAAAGGGAGCATCAAGTGTTGATGGTTAATAAGACCACTAGTTTCAAGAAGGGCAAGGGAAAGAAAAGGGAACTTCAATAAGAACTGTAAAACAGTTGCCGCTCACGCGAAGAAACCCAAGGCTGAACCAAACCCGAGACTTAGTGCTCCCATTGCAAAGGGAAATGTCACAGGGAGCGGAACTTCCCCAAAGTAACTGGCAGATAATAAGACTGGCAATGTCAACAAAGATATTTGATATACATGTTATTGATATGTACCTTACTAGTACTCGTAGGAGCACCTGGGTATTTGATACTTGTTCAGTTGCTTACAACTTGAAACATGGAGCTTTGGAATAAACGAGGACTAGCTAAGAACGAGGTGACGATGTGCATTGGAAGTGTCTCCAAGGTTGATGTGATCACCATCGCCACGCTCTCTCTACCTTCAGGATTAGTGATGAACCTAAATAATTGTTATTTGGTGCTTGCGTTAAGCATGAACATTATATCTGATAGTGTTTATTGCAAGACGGTTATTCAATTTCTGAGAATAATTGTTATTCTATTTATTTGGATAATATCATTGATGATCATGCACTTAAGATGAAAGGTTTATTGAATCTTGATCGTAGTAATACATATGTTCATAACACAAATGCCAAAAGATAATGATAGTACCACATATTTGTGGCACTGCCGCTTAGGTCATATCAGTGTTAAACACATGAAGAAACTCCATGCAGATGGGTTTTTGGAATCTCTTGATTATGAATCATTTGAGACATGTGAACCGTGCCTTATTGGCAAGATGACTAAAACTCCGTTCTCCGGAACAATGGAGCGAGCAACCAACTTATTGGAAAAAATACATACCGATGTATGCGGTCCGATGAGTGTTGAGGCGCGCGGTGGATATCGTTATGTTCTCACGTTCACTGATGATTTGAGTAGATATGGTTATGTCTACTTGATGAAGCATAAATCTGAAACATTTGAAAAGTTCAAAGAATTTCAGAGTGAAGTAGAGAACCATCGTAACAAGAAAATAAAGTTCTTACGATCTGATCGTGGAGGAGAATATTTGATTTACGAGTTTGGCAATCACTTAAGACAATGTGGAATTGTTTCACAGCTCACGCCACCTGGAACACCACAGCGTAATGGTGTGTCCGAACGTCGTAATCGTACTCTATTAGATATGGTGCGTTCTATGATGTCTCTTACCGATTTTCCACTATCATTTTGGGGTTATGCATTAGAGACAGCTGCATTCACTTTAAACAGGGCACCATCTAAATCCGTTGAGACAACACCGTATGAACTGTGGTTTGGTAAGAAACCTAAGCTGTCGTTTCTGAAAGTTTGGGGAAGCGATGATTATGTCAAAAGGCTTCAGCCAGATAAGCTCGAACCCAAAGCGGATAAGTGCGTCTTCATAGGATACCCAAAGGAAACCGTTGGGTACACCTTCTACCACAGATCCGAAGGCAAAGTATTTGTTGCTAAGAATGGATCCTTTCTAGAGAAGGAGTTTCTCTCGAAAGAAGTGAGTGGGAGGAAAGTAGAACTTGATGAGGTAATTGTACCTCCTCTGGATAGTAGTACGTCACAGGAAGAAATTTCTATGACACCGACACAGACCAGAGAGGAAGTAGATGATGATGATCATGAAGCTTCGGATCAAGTTGCTACAGAACCTCGTAGGTCAACCAGGACACGCTCCGCACCAGATTGGTACGGCAATCCTGTCTTGGAGGTCATGTTGTTAGACAACGGTGAACCTACGAACTATGAAGAAGCGATGGCGAGCCCAGATTCCGACAAATGGCTTGAGGCCATGAAATCCGAGATTAGATCCATGTATGAGAACAAAGTGTGGACTTTGGTAGACTTGCCCGATGAACGGCGAGCTATTAAAAATAAATGGATCTTTAAGAAGAAGACGGACGCTGATGGTAATGTCACCGTCTATAAAGCACGACTTGTTGCTAAAGGTTATCGACAAGTTCAAGGAGTTGACTACGATGAGACTTTCTCACCCGTAGCGATGCTAAAGTCTGTCAGAATTAAGTTAGCAATTGCCGCATTTTATGATTATGAAATCTGGCAAATGGACGTCAAAATGGCATTCCTTAAGGTTTTGTCGATCCTAAAGGTGCTAACAAAGTATGCAAGCTCCAGCGATCCATCTATGGACTGGTGCAAGCATCTCGGAGCTGGAATACTCGCTTTGATGAAGTGATCAAAGCGTTTGGGTTTATACAAGTTTATGGAGAAACTTGTATTTACAACAAAGTGAGTGGGAGCTCTATAACATTTCTAATAAGTATATGTGATTGGAAATGATGTAGAATTTCTGGAAAGCATAAAGAATTAATTGAAAGGAGTTTTTCAATAAAAACCTGTTTTTGAGTTACCCACGGTTTGGGCATCGAGATCTATAGAGATAGATCAAGACACCCGATAAAAGATTTTCACACACCTTGATGAGATTTTGAAAAAGTTCAAAATGGATCAAGTCAAAAGAAATAAGTTCTTGGCTGGTATGAAGTGGAGTAAGACTTGAAGATCTAGGTAAAGGTTGTTTACATGTTAGGCATCAAAATCTATAGAGATAGATTGAGACGCCTCATATGACTTTCACAAAACATATACCTTGACAAGATTTTGAAGAAGTTCAAAATGGATCAGTCAAAGAAGGAGTTCTTGACTGTGGTGAAAGGTGTGAAGTTGAGTAAGACTCAAATCTCGACCACGGCAAAATAAATTGAATGGATGAAGGTTATCCCCTATGCCTCGGCCATAGGTTCTATAAAGTATGCCAAGCTGTGTGCCTTGCCATGTGTCTGGCAAAAGAGGTACCAAAGTGATCCAGGAGTAGATCACTGGACAGCGGTCAAGAATATCCTGAAGTACCTGAAAAGGACTAAGGAAGAATTTCTCGGGAATAGAGGTGATAAAGAGTTCGTCGTAAAGGGTTACGTCGATGCAAGCTTTAAACACCGATCCGGAAGACTATGAGTCTCATACCGGATACGTAAAGTGGGACAGTCGGTTTGGAGTAGCTCCAAGCAGAGTGTGGTAGCAGCATCTACATATGACATAGAGATTTGCCAAGAACACACGGATCTGATTATTGCAGACCTGTTGACTAAAACCTCGCTCACAAGCAAAACATGATCAGCCCTAGAACTGATTGGATGTTAATTACAGGGAGATGTAAACTAGATTATTGACTCTAGTGCAAGTGGGAGACTGTTGGAAATATGCCCTAGAGGCAATTAATAAAGTGTTTATTATCATATTTCTCCGTTCATGATAATGGTTTATTATTCATGCTAGAATTGTATTGACCGAAAACTTAATACATGTGTGGATAATAGACAAATACTGAGTCCCTAGTAAGCCTCTACTAGACTAGCTCGTTGATCAAAAGATGGTCAAGATTTCCTGACCATGGACATGAGTTGTCATTTGATAACGGGATCACATCATTAGGAGAATGATGTGATGGACATGACCCAACCGTTAGCATAGCAAATGATCGTTTAGTTTATTGCTATTGCTTTCACTATGTCAAATACACGTTCCTCTGACCATGAGATCATGCAACTCCCGGATACCGTAGGAATACTTTGGGTGTATCAAACGTCACAACGTAACTGGGTGATTATAAAGGTGCACTACAGGTATCTCCGAAAGTGTTTGTTGAGTAGGCATGGATCGAGATTGGGATTTGTCACTCCGACTATCGGAGAGGTATCTTTGGGCCCTCTCGGTAATACAGCATCACAGAAGCCTTGCAAGCACCGTGAATAAAGAGTTAGTTGCAAGATGATGTATTATGGAACGAGTAAAGAGACTTGCCGGTAACGAGATTGAACTAGGTATTGGATACCGACGATCGAATCTCGGGCAAGTAACATACCGCCAGACAAAGGGAACAACGTATGTTGACATATGAGGTTCACCGATAAAGATCTTCGTGGAATATGTAGGAACCAATATGAGCATCCAGGTTCCGCTGTTGGTTATTGACCGGAGAGTCGTCTCGGTCATGTCTACATCATTCCCGAACCCGTAGGGTCCGCACACTTAAGGTTCGATGGCGATTTAGTATTATATGAGTTATGTGATTGGTGACCGAAGTTTGTTCGGAGTCCCGGATGAGATCACGGACATGACGAGGAGTCTCAAAATGGTCGGGAGGTAAAGATTCATATATTGGAAGGCTATATTCGGACGTCGGAAAGGTTCCGAATGATTCGGGTATTTTTCGGAGTACCGGGGAGTTACGGGAATTCACCGGGAGAAGTAATGGGCCTTATTGGGCCATACGGGAAAAGGAGAGGCAGGCCACGTGAGGAGGCGCACGCCCCCCCTTGCCCAAACCGAATTGGACTAGGGGAGGGGGCGCAACCCCCTCTTTCCTTTCCCTCTCCCTTCCCCTTTCCTACTCCGTATGGGAGGTGGAATCCTACTAGGACTAAGGAGTCCTAGTAGGACTCCCCACACTTGGCGCACCACTAGGGGGCCGGCCTCCTCCCTCTCATCCATTATATACGGGGGCAAGGGGGCACCCCAAAGTACACAATTGTCCCATAGCCGTGTGCGGTGCCCCGATCTCCGTTTTCCACCTCGGTCATATTTTCGGAGAGCTTAGGCGAAGCCCTGCCGGAATCACTTCACCGTCACCGTCGCCACGCCATCGTGCTGACGGAACTCATCTACTTCCTCGACGTCTTGCTGGATCAAGAAGGCGCGGATCGTCACCGAGCTGAACGTGTGTAGAACTCGGAGGTGCCGTACGTTCGGTACTCGATCGGTGGAGCTCGAAGGATTGTTCGACTACATCAACCGCGTTGTGAGACGCTTCCGCTAATGGTCTACGAGGGTACGTAGACACACTCTCCCCTCTTGTAGCAATGCATCTCCATGGATAGATCTTGCGTGAGCGTAGGAATTTTTTTGAAATTCATGCTCCGTTCCCTAACAGCTCGTAAGTTTGTCCTATCTTGTGATGAATGTCAAAGAATTGGTAATGTTGGTAGACGTCAGGAAATGCCTATGAATTATTCACTTGCTGTTGAATCATTTGATGTTTGGGGATTTGATTATATGGGACCTTTTCCTAAATCCAATGGGTATACTCATATTTTAGTTGTTGTTGATTACGTTACTATGTGGGTGGAAGCTATTCCAACTAGTACTGCTGATCATAACACTTCTATTAAAATGCTCAAAGAAGTTATTTTCCCAAGGTTTGGAGTCCCTAGATATTTAATGACTGATGGTGGTTCACATTTTATTCATGGTGCATTCCGTAAGTTGCTTGCTAAATATGATGTTAACCATAGAATTGCATCTCCCTATCACCCTCAAACTAGTGGTCAAGTTGAATTGAGCAATAGGGAAATAAAATTAATTTTGCAAAAAACCGTTAATAGATCTAGAAAGAATTGGTCTAAGAAACTTGACGATGCATTATGGGCTTATAGAACTGCTTATAAAAATCCTATGGGTATGTCTCCTTATAAAATGGTTTACGAAAAAGCATGTCATTTACCTCTTGAGTTAGAACATAAAGCATATTGGGCAATTAAAGAACTAAATTATGATTTTAAACTTGCCGGTGAAAAGAGGTTATTTGATATTAGCTCATTAGATGAATGGAGAATCCAAGCTTATGAAAATGCCAAATTGTTCGAAGAAAAAGTAAAAAGATGGCATGCTAGAAGAATTCAAAAACGGGAGTTTAAAGTAGGTGAGCAAGTTCTATTGTACAACTATCGTTTGAGATTCTTTGCAGGAAAACTTCTCTCTAAATGGGAAGGACCGTATATCATCGAAGAAGTTTATTGCTCCGGAGCCATCAAAATAAACAACTCCGAAGGCACTAATCCGAGAGTGGTGAATGGGCAAAGAATTAAGCACTATATTTCAGGCACCCCCATTAATGTTGAAACTAATATCATTGAAACAATCACACCGGAGGAATACATAAGAGAGACCATCCGAAACACTCCAGAACCCTGAAAAGGAAGAGGTATGTGATACGGCAAGTAAACCGACTCCAAAAATTCCATAAAAATATTTTCTGTCAGTTTTGGAATATTTAGAAAAATACAAAAATAAGAAACAGCCGGGGGGACTCACCTGGTGCCCACGAGGCACCAGGGCGCGCCACACCCCCCAGGCGTGCCCTGGTACCTCGTGGGCCCCACGTGAGCCTTCCCGACTCCGTTTTCTTCTGGATTACTTGTTTTGCAAGATAAAAAATCTTTATATATACTCCCAGACGTTTTGACCATCGTATCGCAGAAATCTTCTCTGTTCTTGTTTTCGTGCTATTTTCCTGGGAGATCCGAAAGTATGTCGTCTCAAGAATCGGATGGGGAGAGCTTCGTATCACACTATGTTGCAAATCCAAAGATCTATGGGGATATAGACCCCTATGGATGGTCCGAGGAGGAGGAGCAAGATGCCAACATAAAGGGCACGGAAGGCGCGAGTTCGGATGAAGACGATGCCCCTCTACCTCAACCTAGGGATATGCATGTGGAGTTCAAGAAGTCGAGCCTCCCAAACACAGTAAACAAGTCTAAGATCCAATTTACCTCTTCCCGTTTTCTGCAGGAAGCAAGGAGGCATTATGTAAAAAGGTATTGAAGCTTGAGCAAGAAGTCGATGATTTTAGGGAGGAAAATTTCATCCTCAAACATAAGCTGGACAAGCTCGCCACACCATCACCATTATCACCGAAGAAGGAGACTTGAGTAAATGGGTATGGGCACTCCCCTTGGCTTGTGCCAAGCTTGGGGGAGGTGCCCCGGTATCGTATCACCATCACTTTTATTATCCTTACCTATTTTTAGTTCAATCCTTAGTTATTTCGTGATCTAGTTGAATAAAAGTTTAGTATGATCTATTTTCGAGTGTTAGCTTCGTGATATATCTATCTATGTAATCGAGTTGAGAGTTATATAATAAAGAGTAGTTTGAGTTTTTGCTTCTTTACTTTCATGTTTCAATTCTAGCAATGAAAATAATGAAAAAGATCATATGCTAATATTATGGAAAGTAATGACATTACATAAGGAAAAGTATAAGTGGTAAAATTTATTGGAAGTTAACAAACATAGCATTAGTCAATGATGCAATTCATGAAAGAGTTAATAAGGGAAGAGAAGATTCACATGCAAATACACTATCTTGGACATCTTTTATGATTGTGAGCCCCCATTAAGTATTTTATGCCAAATTGTTGACGTTGGAAAAGGAAGACAACGTAATGAATTATGTTTGTTCATATTCACGTAGAAGTTATATTGTTATAGATCCTCCAACATGTGGTGCTTGCCCAAAAATCCGCACGAAGTAGAGATACTACTTGTGCATCCAAAACCCTTAAACCCAGTTTCATGTCATGAGAGTCCACTATATCTACCTATGGATTGAATAAGATCCTTCAAGTAAGTTGTCATCGGTGCAAAAAGCAATAAAAATTGCCTCTAAATATGTATGAAACTTTTATTGTAAGGGAAAATAAGGTTTGTACGAACTTGTGATGGCAAAGAAATAAAAGCGACAGACTGCATAATAAAGGTTGCTATCATAAGGGGCAATATAAAGTGACGTTCTTTTGCATTAAGAGCTTGTGCATCCAACAAAAAAAAGCGCATGACAACTTCTGCTTCCCTCTGCGAAGGGCATATCCTTTACTTTTATGTATTTACTTTTTATGCAAGATTCAATAGTGTTCTCCTCTACTTTCTTTTTATTTTTCTCTTTTGTAAGCATCATGTGGTGGGGAAAGATCTAGGCATATATATCCAGTTGGATATGAGTGATCATGAGTTATTATTGTTGGCATCACCCTTGAGGTGAATAAGTTGGGAGGCGAAATCACAAGCCCCTATCTTTCTATGTGTCTGGCTGAAACTTTTTGCTCCATATATATGTCGTGAGTGTTAGCAATCATAGAAGACTAAATGATGGTTGAGTATGTGGACTTGCTAAATAGCTCCTACATGAGACCCTTCCTGAAAATATGATGAATTGCAATTGCATTGTTGACTGAGAATATAGTTTGTTAGTTTTCAAAAAAGTTTATGCCTTATACTGCATTGTTGTGATGAATTGTTACTTGCTCATGAGAAGTTCATGATAATAAAAATTGTTGTTATAATAATGATCATGATTCTACTATGTCCATATTTTGTTTTTATCGACACCTCTCTCTCTAAGCATGTGGACATAATTATCGATATCGGCTTTCGCTTGAGGACAAGCGAGGTCTAAGCTTGGGGGAGTTGATACGTCCATTTTGCATCATGTTTTGCTACTGTTATTTGTAGTGTCTTTGATCAATATAACACTTTGTGGAGAAATTCTAATGCCTTTTCTCTCTTAATATGCAAGATTCACAAAAAGAGGGAGATTGCCGGCAGCTGGAATTCTGGACCTGAAAAAGCTATGTCAGAGAAACCTATTCTGCACATCTCCAAATGAGCTGAAATTTCACGGAGAATTATTTTGGAATAAATAAAAAATACTGGAATCAAGAAGTACCAGAGGGGGCCACCCAGGTGCCCACGAGGCACCAGGGCGCGCCACACCCCCAGGCGCGCCCTAGTACCTCGTGGGGCCCCTGGCCAGCCTCTGGCCCCCATTTTTTGGTATATAAATCACTTTGCCCTAGAAAAAATATAGAGAAGACTTTTGGGATGGTGCGCCGCCGTCTCGAGGCGGAACTTGGGCAGGAGCACTTTTGCTCTCCGGCGGAGAGATTCTGCCGGGGATACTTCCCTCCGGGTGGGAGAAATCGACGCCATCGACATCACCAGCGATCCTCTCATCGTGGGAGGACTAATCTTCATCAACATCTTCACCAGCACCATCTCATCTCAAACCCTAGTTCATCTCTTGTATTCAATCTTTGTCTCAAAACCTCAGATTGGTACCTGTGGGTTGCTAGTAGTGTTGATTACATCTTGTAGTTGATGCTAATTGGTTTATTTGGTGGAAGATTATATGTTCAGATCTATTATGCTATTCAATACCCCTCTGATCTTGGACATGATTATGATTTGTGAGTAGTTACTTTTGTTCTTGAGGACATGGGAGAAGTCCTGTCATAAGTAATCATGTGTATTTGGTATTCGTTCGATATTTTGATGATATGTATGTTGTTGATTCCCTTAGTGGTGTCATGTGAACGTCGACTACATGACACTTCACCATCTTTGGGCCTAAGGGAATGCATTGTGGAGTAGTAATTAGATGATGGGTTGCTAGAGTGATAGAAGCTTAAACCCTAGTTTATGCGCTATTCCGTAAGGGGCTGATTTGGATCCATATGTTTAATGCTATGGTTAGAGTTAACTTAATTCTTCTTTCGTAGTTGCGGATGCTTGCGAGAGGGGGTAATCATAAGTGGGAGGCTTGTTCAAGTAAGAACAGCACCCAAGCACCGATCCACCCACATATCAAATTATCAAAGTAGCGAACGTGAATCAAACAAACATGATGAAAGTGACTAGATGAAATTCCCATGTGTCCTCGAAAACTCTTTGCTTTATATAAGAGACCGTTCCGGCTTGTCCTTTGCTATAAAAAGTATTGGGCCACCTTGCTGCACCTTGCAACTATTGTTACTTGTTACTTGTTACGAATTATCTTGGTATCAAAACTATCTGTTACCACTACTTTCAGTACTTGCAAAGAATACCTTGCTGAAAACAACTTGTCATTTCCTTATGCTCCTCGTTGGGTTCGACACTCTTACTTATCGAAAGGACTACGATTGATCCCCTATACTTGTGGGTCATCAAGACTCTTTTCTGGCGCCGTTGTCGGGGAGTGAAGCGCCTTTGGTAAGTGGAATTTGGTAAGGAAACATTTTTATTACGTGCTGAAATTTACTGTCACTTGTCACTATGGAAAGTAATCCTTTGAGGGGTTTGTTCAGGGTATCTTCACATCGACCGGAAGCATTAAGAGTTTCCCCTCAACCTACTGAACCTACTGAAAATATTTATTATGAAATTCCTTCGGGTATGATAGAGAAACCGCTAGCTAATCCTTATGCAGGAGATGGAAAGGTACATCCTGATATGCACTTGATATATATAGATGAGATTTGTGGATTGTTTAAGCTTGCAGGTTTATCCGAGGATGGAGTTAAGTAGAAGGTATTCCCTTTATCTTTGGAGGGAAAGGGATTGACATGGTATATGCTATTGGATGATACTGGAACATGGGATTGGAACCGGTTGAAGCTAGAATTTCACCAGAAGTTTTATCCTATGCATTTGGTTCATCGTGATCGGAATTATATATATAATTTTTGGCCTCGTGAAGGAGAAAGTATCGCTCAAGCTTGGGGGAGGCTTAAGTATATGTTGCATACATGCCCCAATCATGAGCTCTCAAGAGAAATAATTATTCAAAACTTTTATGCTTGGCTTTCTCATAATGATCAATCCATGCTCGATACTTCTTCTACTGGTTCCTTTATGAACAGGACTATTGAATTCAAATGGGATCTTCTGGAAAGAATTAAACGCAACTCTGAAGATTGGGAAATCGACAAAGGTAAAGAGCCAGGTATAAATCTTAAGTTTGATTGTGTTAAATCTTTTATGGAAACTGATGCTTTTCATAAGTTTAGTACTAAATATGGACTTGACTCTGAGATAGTAGCCACCTTTTGTGAATCTTTTGCTGCTCATGTTGATCTCCCTAAGGAGAAATGGTTTAAGTTTCATCCACCTATTGAATTAAATGAAGAACCTGTTAGTGTTAAAGAAGAAACAATTGTTTACAGTGTTGATCCAGTTGTGCCTACTGCTTATATTGAGAAACCTCCTTTCCCTGTTAGGATTAAGGAACATGCTAAAGCTTCAACCGTGGTTAACAAAAGTAATATTAGAGCACCTAGACCTTCTGAACAAATTAAAGTTAAACCTAATATTGCAATGGTTAAAGATCTTTTGGTTGACAATATTGATGGGCATGTCATATATTTTTGTGATGAAGCTGCTAGAATTGCTAAACCCGTTAGAAATAAACAAGACATGTTAGACAAGAACAAGCCCGTAGTTGGCTTGCCTGTTGTTTCTATTAAGATTGGAGATCATTGCTATCATGGTTTATGTGATATGGGTGCTAGTGTGAGTGCTATTCCTTTCTCTTTATATCAAGAAGTAATGAATGATATTGCACCTATTGAGATTGAAGATATTGATTTTACTATTAAGCTTGCAAATAGAGATACTATTACACCACTTGGGATTGTTAGAGATGTTGAAGTCTTGTGTGGTAAATTCAAATACCCTACTGATTTCTTAGTACTTGGTTCACAACAAGATAAGTTTTGTCCCATTATTTTTGGTAGACCTTTCTTGAATACCATTAATGCTGAAATTGATTGTGTTAAAGAAAAGGTTAGAGTTAAGTTTGGTGATATATCTCATGAATTTAATTTCTCTAAGTTTAGTAGACAACCTCATGATGAAGAATTACCTACAAAAGATGAAATTATTGGTCTTGCTTCCATTGCTGTGCCTCCTACTGATCCTTTAGAACAATACTTGCTAGACCATGAAAATGATATGCATATGAATGAAAGAAATGAAATAGATGAGTTGTTCTTTAAACACGCACCTATTCTTAAACATAACTTGCTGCTTGTCCTCGAGTAAGTAAATGATAAAAACATAATTTTTGATGTGGAATGCTACCTATCATATTCATCATATATTCTTTTCTTTGTAGCATGGACATTTGGACTTGAATGATTCAAAGCAATAGTCTATAGTTTGACATGAAGACATAAATACTCAAGCATACTAACAAGCAACCATGTCTTTCAAAATATCAACGCTATTTCCCCGAAGAGGAGGGGATGATGCAGTACAATAGAGATAAGTATTTCCCTCAGTTATGAAACCAAGGTTATCAATCCAGTAGGAGAATCACGCAACAACTCGTTAGCAGTACCTGCACACAAAACAACAAATCCTCGCACCCAACGCAAACAAGGGGTTGTCAATCCCTTGGCGGTTAATTACAAGATTAAATTGTATGGTAATAGATAGATAGATCGAACAAAAATACAAAATAAAATAAATAAAGTAAAAGTGCAGCAAGGTATTTTTAGGATTTTCAATATATGATTAAGATAGACCCGGGGGCCATAGTTTTCACTAGAGGCTTCTCTCTTGAAAATACCATACGTGGGTGAACAAATTACTGTTGGGAAATTGATAGAAAAGCAAATAATCATGACGATATACAAGGCAATGATCATGTATATAGCCATCACGTCCGAGACAAGTAGACCGACTCCTGCCTCCATCTACTACTATTACTCCACACATCGACCGCTATCCAACATGCATCTAGTGTATTAAGTCCATAAAGAACGGAGTAACGCCTTAAGCAAGATGACATGATGTAGACAAAGTAAACTCACGCATGAATAAACCCCATATTTTTACCCTTAATAGCAATGATACATACGTGTCATGTCCCTTTCTGTCACTGGGATTGAGCACCGCAAGATCGAACCCATTACAAAGCACCTCTCCCATTGCAAGATAAATCAATCTAGTTGGCCAAACCAAATCAATAGATCAGAGAGAAATACGAAGCTATAATAATCATGCATAAAAGAGTTCAGAGAAGACTCAAATAATATTCATGGATAATCTGATCATAAACTCACAATTCATCGGATCCCAACAAACACACCACAAAAAGTGATTACATCGGATAGAACTCCAAGAACATCGAGGAGAACATTGTATTGCAGATCAAAAAGTGAGAAGAAGCCATCTAGCTACTAACTATGGACCCGAAGGTCTGTGGTAAAATACTCATGCATCATCGGAAGGGCAGGAAGGATGATGTAGAGCCCCTCCGTGATCGATTCCCCCTCCGGCGGAGTACCGGAAAAGGCCTCCAGATGGGATCTCTCGAGAACAGGAACTTGCGGTGGCGGAAAAAGTATTTCGTGGACTCCTCTGTTGGTTTCCCGATTTATAGAATTTATAGAGGTGGAATTAGGTCAAACGGAGCCTTGAGGGTCCCACGAGGTACCAGGGCACGCCCCCCCTGGGACGCGCCGTGGTGCCTCGTGGGCCACTGCTTCATCTTCTCGTCCCCTCCCAAAGCTTCTACTGTCTCTTATGTCCAGAAAAAAATCTCCAAAAAGTTTCCTGGCATTTGGACTTCGTTTGGTACTGATATTCTGGAAAACCAAAAACAGGCAAAAAACAACAACTGGCACTGGGCACTAAGTTAATAGGTTAGTCCCAAAAAATGATATATAATTGCTTTAAATGTATATAAAAACATCCAAGATTGATACTATAATAGCATGGAAAAATCAAAAATTATAGATACGTTGGAGACGTATCACTTGACAGATGAAGCTTTGGGAGACCCTCTTCCACCAAGGAGTGATCATGTGTTTGATTTAAAGCAATTACCTGATACACTTAAATATGCTTATCTTGATGAAAAGAAGATATATCCTATTATTATTAGTGCTAACCTTTCAGAGCATGAAGAAAAAAGATGACTTAAAACTCTGAGGAAGCACTGTGCTGCTATTGGATATACTCTTGATAATCTTAAAGGCATTAGTCCCACTCTATGTTTGCATAAAATTCATATGGAGCCAGATGCTAAACCAGTTGTTGATCATCAAAGAAGATTAAATCCTAAAATGAAGGATGTCATAAGAATTGAAATATTAAAGCTTCTGGAGGCAGGTATAATTTATCCTATAGCTGATAGTAGATGGGTAAGTCCTGTTCATTGTGTTCCTAAGAAAGGAGGTATTACTGTTGTTCCTAATGATAAAAATGAACTTATCCCACAAAGAATTGTAATCGGTTATAGAATGGTAATTGATTTCAGAAAATTAAATAAAGCTACTATAAAAGATCATTACCCCTTGCCTTTTATTGATCAAATATTAGAATGATTATCTAAGCATACACACTTTTGCTTCCTAGATGGTTATTCTGGTTTCTCTCAAATACCTGTATCACCAGAAGATCAAGAGAAAACCACATTTACTTGTCCTTTTGGAACTTATGCTTATCATCGTATGCCTTTTCGTTTATGTAATGCACCTGCTACCTTTCAAAGATGTATGACTGCTATATTCTCTGACTTTTGTGAAAAGATTGTTGAGGTTTTCATGGATGATTTCTCCGTTTACGGAACTTCTTTCGATGATTGCGTAAGCAACCCTGATCGAGTTTTGCAGAGATGTGAAGAAACTAATCTTGTCTTGAATTGGGAGAAGTGCCACTTTATGGTAAATGAAGTTATAGTCCTTGGGCATAAAATTTCTGAAAGAGGTATTGAAGTTGATAAAGCTAAAGTTGATGCAATTAAGAAAATACCATATCCTAAAGATATCAAAGGTATAAGAAGTTTCCTTGGTCATGTTGGTTTCTATAGAAGGTTTATAAAAGACTTGTCTAAAATTTCTAGGCCTCTTACTAATCTCTTGCAAAAAGATGTGCCATTTGTTTTTGATGATGATTGCGTAGAAGCCTTTGAAATACTTAAGAAAGCCTTAATATCTGCACCTATTGTTCAACCACCTGATGGAATCTACCCTTTGAAATTATGTGTGATGCTAGTGATTATGCTGTAGGTGTTGTTCTAGGACAAAGAGTTGATAAGAAATTGAATGTTATTCATTATGCTAGTAAAACTCTAAACAGTGCTCAAAGAAACTATGCTACTACTGAGAAAGAATTTTTAGCAGTTGTGTTTGCATGTGATAAATTCAAATCTTACATTGTTGATTCTAAAGTAACTATTCACACCGATCATGCTGCTATTAAATACCTTATGGAAAAGAAATATGCTAAACCGAGACTTATTAGGCGGGTTCTTTTACTACAAGAATTTGATTTGCATATTATTGATACAAAGGGAGCTGAGAATCCCGTAGCTGATAATTTGTCTAGAATGGAAAATGTTCTTGATGACCCACTGCCTATTGATGATAGTTTTCCTGATGAACAATTAGCTGTTATAAATTCTTCTCGTAATACTCCCTGGTATGCAGACTATGCTAATTCTATTGTTGCTAAATATATACCACCTAGTTTCACATACCAACAAAAGAAAAAGTTCTTCTTTGATTTAAGACATTACTTTTGGGATGACCCACATTTATATAAAGAAGGGGTAGATGGTGTTATTAGACGTTGTGTACCCGAGCAAGAACAGGCACAAATCCTACGGAAGTGTCACTCCGAGGCATACGGAGGACACTATGCGGGAGACAGAACTGCACATAAGGTATTACAATCTGGTTTTTATTGGCCTACTCTTTTCAAAGATGCACGTAAGTTTGTCCTCTCTTGTGATGAATGTCAAAGAATTGGTAATGTTGGTAGACATCAGGAAATGCCTATGAACTATTCACTTGTTATTGAACCATTTGATGTTTGGGGTTTTGATTATATGGGACCTTTTCCTTCCTCTAATGGGTATACACATATCTTAGTTGCTGTTGATTACGTTACTAAGTGGGTAGAAGCTATTCCAACTAGTAGTGCTGATCATAACACTTCTATTAAAATGCTTAAAGAAGTTATATTTCCGAGGTTTGGAGTCCCTAGATATTTGATGACTGATGGTGGTTCACATTTTATTCATGGTGCTTTCCGTAAATTGCTTGCTAAGTATGATGTTAATCATAGAATTGCATCTCCATATCATCCTCAGTCTAGTGGTCAAGTTGAACTAACTAATTGAGAAATAAAATTAATCCTGCAAAAGACCGTTAATAGATCTAGAAATAATTGGTCTAAGAAACTTGATGATGCATTATGGGCTTACAGAACTGCTTATAAAAATCCTATGGGTATGTCTCCATATAAAATGGTCTATGGAAAAGTATGTCATTTACCTCTTGAGTTAGAACATAAGGCATATTGGGCAATTAAAGAACTTAATTATGATTTTAAACTTGCCGGTGAGAAGAGGTTATCTGATATTAGCTCTCTAGATGAATGGAGAACACAAGCTTATGAAAATGCCAAGTTGTTTAAAGAAAAAGTTAAAAGATGGCATGATAAAAGAATTCAAAAACGGGAATTCAAAGTAGATGATCATGTTCTATTATACAATTCTCATTTAAGATTCTTTGCAGGAAAGCTTCTCTCTAAATGGGAAGGACCATATATCATCGAAGAAGTTTATCGCTCCGGAGGCATCAAGATAAATAACTCCAAAGGCACTAATCCGAGAGTGGTTAATGGGCAAAGAATTAAACATTATATCTCAGGTACGCCCATTAATGTTGAAACTAATATTATTCAAACAATGACACCGGAAGAGCACATAGAAGAAACCTCCCGGAACGCTCCAGAACCCTGAAAAGGAGTAGGTATGTGGTACGGTAAGTAAACTGACTCCAAAATTCCATAAAAGTACTTTCTGTTTGTTTTGGAATATATAAAAAATTAGGAAAATAATAAATGGTCCAAAAACTGCACGAGGGAGCGACAAGCCTGGGGGGCGTGCCCTACCCCCCAGGGCGCGCCTACCGAGCTTGTGGCTCCCCCGTGGACTTTCCTAACTCCGTTTTTCTTCCATACTACTTGTCCTGCACGAAAAAATTCATTATATATACTCTCGCATGTTTTGACCACCGTATCACAAGTTTCTCCCCTGTTCTTGTTTCGGGCTGTTTTTCTGACAGATCTAGATCACCATGGCGCCTCCAAGCTCGTCCAAGGACAAGTTCTATGAGAAGGTCATCAACCGGTACCTTCCGGAGGTGATGAAACACCCTCAAGACATTGAGATGCATGAGGGGGTGCTTCACATCCGGGATGTTCAAGGGCCCAAGAAGACCGGAAGCGAGAAGGCCAGGCTGGAAGCGGTGGAACAGGAGATCTTCAAGTGCCAGGGGATGGTGGAGCGCGGTGATACGTCCATTTTGCATCATGTTTTCCTACTGTTATTTATAGTGTTTTTAATCAATATAACACTTTGTGGAGCAATTCTAATGCCTTTCTCTCTTAATATGCAAGATTTACATAAAGAGGGAGATTGCCGGCAGTTGGAATTCTGGACCTGAAAAAGCTATGTCAGAGATACCTATTCTGCACATCTCCAAATAAGATAAAATTTCACGGAGATTTATTTTGGAATAAATAAAAAATATTGGAGAAAAGAAGTACCAGAGTGGGCCACCCAGGTGCCCACGAGGCACCAGGGCGCGCCCACCCCCTGGGCGCGCCTTGGTGGCTTGTGGGGCCCCTGGCCAGCCTTCGGTGCCCATCTTCTGGTATATAAGCCCATTTGCCCTAGAAAAAATCGAGAGAAGAGTTTCGGGATGGAGCACCGCCGCCTCGAGGCGGAACTTGGGCTGGAGCACTTTTGCTCACCAGCGGAGCGATTCCACCGGGGATACTTCCCTCCGGGAGGGGGAAATCGAAGCCATCGTCATCACCAACAACCCTCTCATCGTGGGAGGACCAATCTTCATCAACATCTTCACCAGCACCATCTCATCTCAAACCCTAGTTCATCTCTTGTATTCAATCTTTGTCTCAAAACCTCAGATTGGTACCTGTGGGTTGCTAGTAGTGTTGATTACATCTTGTAGTTGATGCTAGTTGGTTTATCTGGTGGAAGATTATATGTTCAGATCCATTATGCTATTCAATACCCCTCTGATCTTGGACATGAATATGATGTGTGAGTAGTTACTTTTGTTCTTGAGCAAATGGGAGAAGTCTTGTCATAAGTAATCATGTGAATTTCTTATTCGTTCGATATTTTGATGATATGTATGTTGTTGATTCTCTTAGTGGTCTCATGTGAACGTCGACTACATGACACTTCACCATCTTTGGGCCTAAGGGAATGCATTGTGGAGTAGTAATTAGGTGATGGGTTTCTAGAGTGACAGAAGCTTAAACCCTAGTTTATGCGCTATTCCGTAAGGGGCTGATTTGGATCGATATGTTTAATGCTATGGTTAGATTTATCTTAATTCTTCTTTCGTAGTTGCGGATGCTTGCGAGAGGGGTTAATCATAAGTGGGAGGCTTGTTCAAGTAAGAACAGCACCCAAGCACCGGTCCACCCACATATCAAATTATCAAAGTAGCGAACGCGAATTAAACAAACATGATGAAAGTGACTAGATAAAATTCCCATGTGTCCTCGAGAACGCTTTGCTTATTATAAGAGAACGTTCCGGCTTGTCCTTTGTTATAAAAAGGATTGGGTTACCTTTCTGCACCTTAGTTACTATTGCTACTTGTCACTTGTTACAAATTATCTTGCTATCAAACTACCCGTTACCGATAATTTCAGTGCTTGCAGAAAATACCTTGCTGAAAACCGCTTGTCATTTCCTTCTGCTCCTCGTTGGGTTCGACACTCTTACTTATCGAAAGGACTACGATTGATACCCTATACTTGTCGGTCATCAAGACTCTTTTCTGGCGCCATTGCCGGGGAGTGGAGCGTTTTTGGTAAGTGGAATTTGGTAAGGAAACATTTATATTACGTGTTGAAATTTACTGTCACTTGTTACTATGGAAAACAATCCTTTGAGGGGTTTGTTCGGGGTATCTTCACCTCGACCGGAAGCACAAAGAGCTTCTCCTCAACCTACCGCACCTACTGAAAATATTTATTATGAGATTCCTTCGGGTATGATAGAGAAACTGCTACCAAATCCTTATGCAGGAGATGGAACACTACATCCTGATATGCACCTAATCTATGTGGATGAAGTTTGTGGATTATTTAAGCTTGCAGGTTTACCCGGAGATGAAGTTAAGAAGAAGGTTTTCCTTTTATCTTTGAAGGGAAAGGCATTGACATGGTATAGGCTATGTGATGATATTGGAACGTGGGATTGGAATCGATTGAAATTGGAATTTCATCAAAAGTTTTATCCTATGCATCTGGTTCATCGTGATCGGAATTATATATATAATTTTTGGCCTCATGAAGGAGAAAGCATCGCTCAATCTTGGGGGAGGCTTAAGTATATGATGTACACATGCCCTAATCATGAGCTCTCAAGAGAAATTATCTTATAGAATTTTTATGCTCGGCTTTCTCATGATGATCAAACCATGCTCGATTGTTCTTCGACTAGCTCCTTTATGAAGAAAACTATTGAATTCAGATGGGATCTTCTGGAAAGAATTAAACGCAAATCTGAAGATTGGGAACTCGACAAAGGTAATGAGTCAGGTATAATACTTGAGTTCGATTGTGTTAAATCTTTTATGGATACCATGCTTTTCATAAGTTTAGCACTAAATATGGACTTGTCTCTGAGATAGTTGCCTCCTTTTGTGAATCATTTGCTACTCATGTTGATCTCCCTAAGGATAAGTGGTTTAAATATCATCCCCCTGTTAAAGAAAAGATTGAGTAACCCGTTATAGTTAAAGAAGAAACTATCATTTACAATGTTGATCCAGTTGTGCCCATCACTTATATTGAGAAACGACCTTTTCCTGTTAGGATTAAGGAACATGCTAAAGTTTCAACTGTGGTTAACAAAAGTAATATTAGAGCACCTAGACCCTCTGAACAAATTAAAGTTGAACCTAATGTTGCTATGGTTAAAGATCTCTTGGTCGATAATATAGATGGGCATGTTATTTACTTCTGTGATGAAGCTACTAGAATTGCTAAGCCCGATCCTAAAGATAAGAATAAACCTGTCGTTGGCATGCCTGTTATCTCTATTGAAATAGGAGATCATTGTTATCATGGCTTATGTGATTTGGGTGCTCATGTGAGTGCTATTCCGTTTACCTTATATCAAGAAATTATGAATGATATTGCACCTATTGAAATAGAGGACATTGATGTTACTATTAAGCTTGCGAATAGAGATACCATTACGCCGCTTGGGATCGTTAGAGATGTTGAAGTCTTGTGCGGAAAAATAAAATACCCTACTGATTTTCTAGTCCTCGGTTCTCCACAAGATAATTTTTGTCCCATTATATTTGGTAGACCTTTCTTGAACACTGTTAATGCTAAGATTGATTGCGCTAAAGAAACTGTCAGTGTTAACTTTGGTGATATATCTCATGAGTTTAATTTCTCTAAGTTTCGTAGACAGCCTCATGATAAAGAATTGCCTAGTAAAGATGAAATTATTGGTCTTGCTTCTATTGCCGTACCTCCTACTGATCCGTTAGAACAATATTTGCTAGACCATGAAAATGATATGCACATGAATGAAAGAAATGAAATAGATAAGATGTTCTTTGATCAACCACCTATCCTTAAACACAATTTGCCTGTTGAAACTCTTGGAGGTCCTCCTCCACCTAAGGGTGACCCTGTATTTGAATTGAAACAATTGCCTGATACATTGAAATATGCTTATCTAGATTTGGAGGTCCTCCTCCTCCTCAATTTCACCATTTAAGAAAGCACTTTTAATATCCATTTGGTAAAGAGTGATATCATGGTGATTAGCATAAGCAAGTAAAATACGAATGGACTCAAGTCTTGCAACGGGGGCATAGATCTCACCATAGTCCATACCTTCGACTTGTGTGTACCCTTGTGCTACGAGACGAGCCTTGTTACGTACAACTTGTCCATCTTCATCTTGCTTATTCCGAAACACCCATTTGGTTCCAATGATGTTTTGCTCTTCCTTAGGCTTCTCAACCAATGTCCAAACTTGGTTCCTCTCAAAGTTGTGTAGCTCTTCGTGCATTGCATTCACCCAATCGGGGTCCTTGAGAGCATCTTCTACCTTCAAGGGTTCAACACTAGAGATAAATGAGTAATGCTCACAAAACTTAGCTAAACGAGTTTTAGAGCGAGTGATTCTCCCGGTTTGGATATCTCCAAGTATTTGTTCGACGGGATGATTCTTGTTGACTCTTGCTCTGACTCGAGATAGCTTTTGCTTGGGTTGTGGTGAGGCTTCCTCATCATCATCATCTTCTTCTTCTTCGTTGATGTTGTTGGCTTGTGGAGGTGGAGAAGGAGGTTGAGGTGGATCATCTTGTTGCACTTCCTCATTCCCATCGTCTTGACGTGTCCCACTTGTGGATGCCTCCATATCAACTTGTCGTTCACCTTGATGCGAAGTTGGGGCTTCCACTTGAATAGACGAGGTACTCTCCTTCACTTCCACGGGGCGAATCTTGCCAATGGGCAAGTCTTGGATTGCTTCCGATGGTTCTTTATCTCCTACATCAAGTGGCAATTGCTCGACTTGCGAGCCGTTAGTCTCATCAAACTTCACATCTACCATCTCTTCAACTTTTCGAGTGAAGTTGTTGTAGACATGGTAAGTGTGAGAGTTCGATCCATAACCGAGTAGGAAACCTTCATCAGATTTAGGAGCAAATTTTGAACGACGATGCTTATCAAGAATGTAACATTTTGAGCCAAATACTCGAAAGTATCCAACTTGTGGTATGTTACCGGTGAGCAGTTCATATGCCGTTTTACCAAGAAGCTTGTGAAGGTAAAGTCGATTTGTTGCATGACAAGCTGTTTCAACCGCTTCTGCCCAAAAATGTCTTGGCGTCTTGTATTCATCAAGCATCGTTCTTGCCATCTCAATAAGTGTTCGATTCTTCCTCTCAACAACTCCATTTTGTTGAGGTGTGTACGTAGCTGAGAACTCATGTGAAATACCCTCCTCATCCAGAAAGGTGTCCACATTGGTGTTCTTGAACTCCGTTCCGTTGTCACTCCGAACCTTCTTGATCTTCACTTCAAATTGATTTTGAGCCTTTCTTGCGAAGTTCTTGAAGATCTTTTGTACCTGCGATTTGTCATCAAGAAAGAACACCCACGTAAATCTGGAAAAATCATCAACAATGACCAAACCGAAAGAGTTACCACCAAGACTTTTATAGGAGTTGGGACCAAAAAGATCCATATGAAGTAGCTCGAGTGGTCTCCTCGTGGTCATAATGTTCTTTACGGGATGGCTTCCTCCAACTTGTTTTCCTGCTTGGCAAGCACTACAAAGTCGATCTTTGTCAAATATAACATCTTTTACTCCAAGAATGTGATCTCCTTTAACAAGTTTATCAAGGTTACGCATAGCAACATGTCCAAGTCTTCTATGCCATAACCAACCTTTAGAAGATTTTGCAATTAAACATGTACGAGGTTGGGCTCTTTTAGTGAAATCAACAATGTATAGATCACCTCTACGAATGCCGGTAAAGACCATATTATGATTATCTTGGCGAAACACTTGCCAATCTACTTTGGTAAATAGAACATTAAAACCAAAATCGGCTAGTCTAGATACGAAAAGAAGATTGTAACCAAGAGATTCAACAAGCATAACATTTTGTATGGAGCTATCATTGGATATGGCCACCTAACCAAGGCCAAGTACCTTACCCTTGGAGTTGTCTCCAAAAGTCACATACTTGCGTGGACCATCATTTTTAGCAAGCTCACGGAACATGTCTCTATCTCCGGTCATGTGATCGGTACAGACGCTATCAAGAATCCACTCTTTTCCTCCGGCCATGTAATCTCGAAGATTTGCCATAAGACTGAGATTTATCATGGTCTTCTCGAATTCAATATCAAACTCTTCATCTTCATCATAGTAGCCATGCTCAACATCCTTTTCATTATGCGTGTGATCATTACCTAGGGTAATAGATTCATTAGTTTCATGATCATTACAATGTTCAAGTTTATGGATTCTAATGGCTTCCATGATAATGTTGCTAATAGTTGTTACATCTCCTTTGGTACGCATAAGATCACGAAGCTAAAACAAGCAATCATCAAACTTGGGATCATTAGGACTCATCTTGTGTAAAGCAACAGTCTTATGAAGAATCTTATCAATACTCTTTAAGGAGTAATCAGGATATCGCTTTTCTAAATCATGCCATAGAGTATAAGCACATGCAAAGTTTTGCATACAACGAAGCACAACCTTAGATAATCCTCTAATGATAAGATTGACGGTTCTAAGATTACGAAGCATGTCAATTTCCTCTTCATGAGTAGGATGCAAGGGATCAATAGGGGGCACATAAGGATTATGAATATACTTGCTCAAGTTAAATTCATCAAAGATATCAAGCATTTCATCACTCCAAAAATTGTAATACTCCCCATCGAGAATAGGCACTCTACGTCTAAGACTCCCCAACGTAGACACATCCATCTCCCTCCAATGGTGATGAAACCAAAGCAATGGAGACCAAAGCTCTGATACCAATTGTGGGACCGAGGAGATAGGTCTAGAGGGGGGTGAATAGACTCCTAATTAGCCAAAGTAGCAGTTTTTAATTTCTCTTGGAACTTAGGCAGATTTTGGCACAAGTTAAGATCACTCCAATACTTTCTACACATGCATATCTAGAGATTGAGCAGCGGAAATAGTAAAGCATGCAAGAATACGGAAAGTAAAGGGGTAGAGTATGGAAGATCAAACGCAATGAAGACACGGTGGTTTTTGGCGTGGTTCCGATAGGTGGTGCTATCGTACGTCCACGTTGATAGAGACTTCAACCCACGAAGGGTAACGGCTGCGCGAGTCCACGGAGGGCTCCACCCACGAAGGGTCCACGAAGAAGCAACCTTGTCTATTCCACCATGGCTTACGTCCACAAAGGACTAGCCTCACTCAGGGTAGATCTTCATGAAGTAGGCGATCTCCTTGCCCTTACAAACTGCTTGGTTCAACACCACATCATGTTGGAGGCTCCCAAGTGACACCTAACCAATCTAGGAGACACCACTCTCCAAAAGGTAATAGACGGTGTGTTGTTGATGAACTCCTTGCTCTTTTGCTTCAAATGATAGTCTTCCCAGCACTCAAACAACTCCTCACAGATTTGGCTATGGTGGAAGAGGGATTTGAGTGGAAAGCAACTTGGGATAGGCTAGAAATCAAGTTTCAAATGGTAGGAATGGAATAGCTTGATCTCAACACATGAGTAGGTGGTTCTCTCTCAGAAAATGTATGGTGGAAGTGTAGGCACGTTCTGATGGCTCTCCTTACAGAGAAGGAGGTGGTGGAGGGGTATATATAGCCTCCACACAAAATCCAACCGTTACACACTTTTGACCCAACTCGGTGGCACCGAAACAATCATCTCGGTAGCACCGAACTGTGTAAAAGATATGAAATTTAGGAATCTCGGTGGGACCGATATGAACAACTCGGATGGACCGAAGTGCAATAGCTAGGGCAAACTTCATCTCGGTGGCACCGATTGTATCAACTCGGTAGGACCGAAGTGAAGCAATAAGGCAACAGAGAGTTGGCAAGCCATCTCGGTGAGACCGATTTGCATAACTCGGTGAGACCGAAGTAAGTGCAAACGATTACAGAGAGTTGGCAAGGCCATCTCGGTGAGACCGAGATCCATTTCGGTGGATCCGATTTGTTAGGGTTTTGGCAGTGGCTAAGTCTTGGATGAACTCGGTGGGGCCGGATAGGAAATTTTGGTGGGGCCGAGTTAGAATGTAGGTTCTGGACATATTTGGGTAGAGAGAGTGGTTGAGGGTTTAGGAGTACTGTCACTAAGCACTTGAGCAAAAAGACCATTAAGCAACACCTCATCCCCTTTTAATAGTATTGGCTTTCCTATGGACTCAATGTGATCTTGGATCACTAAACCAAAAATGTAGAGTCTTGATCTTTTGCCAATCCTTGTCCTTAGCATTTTGAAGGGGTTCCACATCCTCTTGTCCATGCCACGCCATTTGTTGAACTTGTCTGAAATTCACTAGATAAAAGCATTAGTCCAACAACATGTATGTTGGCAGGAATTACCAAAACCACACAGGGGAGCAAATGTGCTTTCAAGCCTCATGCTAAACCAGTTGTCGATCATCAACGACGATTAAATTCTAAGATGAAGGAGGTGGTAAGAACTGAAATATTAAACCTTCTGGAAGCAGGTATAATATATCCCATAGCTGATAGTAGATGGGTAAGTCCCGTTCATTGTGTCCCTAAGAAAGGAGGCATTACTGTTGTTCCTAACGATAAAAATGAACTCATTCCACAAAGAATTGTAATTGGTTATAGGATGGTAATTGATTTTAGAAAATTAAACAAAGCCACTAGAAAAGATCATTACCCCTTACCTTTTATTGATCAAATGTTAGAAAGATTGTCCAAGCATACACACTTTTGCTTTCTTGATGGATATTCTGGTTTCTCTCAAATACATGTATCACAAGCCGACCAAGAGAAAACCACCTTTACTTGTCTTTTTGGAACTTATGCTTATAGACGTATGCCTTTTAGTTTATGCAATGCACCTGCTACCTTTCAAAGATGTATGACTGCTATATTCTCTGACTTTTGTGAAAAGATTGTTGAGGTTTTCATGGATGATTTTTCTGTTTACGGAACTTCTTTTGATGATTGCTTAAGCAACCTTGATCGAGTTTTGCAGAGATGTGAACAAACTAATCTTGTCTTGAATTGGGAGATGTGCCACTTTATGGTGAATGAAGGTATTGTCTTGGGGCATAAAATTTCTGAATGAGGTATTGAAGTAGATAAGGCTAAAGTTGATGCAATTGAGAAAATGCCATGTCCTAAAGATATTAGAGGTATAAGAGTTTCCTTGGTCATGCTGGTTTCTATAGGAGGTTTATTAAAGACTTCTCTAAAATTTCTAGGCCTCTTACTAATCTCTTGCAAAAAGATGTTCCATTTGTTTTTGATGATGATTGTGTAGAAGCCTTTGAAACACTAAAGAAAGCCTTAACCTCTGCACCTATTGTTCAACCACCTGATTGGAACTTGCGTTTTGAAATTATGTGTGACACTAGTGATTATGCTGTTGGTGCTGTTCTAGGACAGAGAGTTGATAAGAAATTAAATGTTATCCATTATGCTAGTAAAACTCTAGACAGTGCTCAAAGAAATTATGCTACTACTGAAAAAGAATTTCTAGCAGTTGTGTTTGCATGTGATAAATTCAGATCATACATATTTGATTCTAAAGAAATTGTTCACACCGATCATGCTGCTATTATGTACCTTATGGAAAAGAAAGATGCTAAACCTAGACTCATTAGGTGGGTTCTATTGCTACAAGAATTTGACTTGCATATTACTGATCGGAAAGGAGCTGAGAACCCCGTAGCTGATAACTTGTCTAGGTTGGAAAATATTCTTGATGACCCACTGCCTATTGATGATAGTTTTCCCGATGGGCAATTAGCTATCATAAATGCTTCTCGTAATATTCCTTGGTATGTAGACTATGCTAATTATATTGTTGCTAAATTTATACCACCTAGTTTCACTTACCAACAAAAGAAAAAGTTCTTCTTTGATTTAAGACATTACTTCTGGGATGACCCACGTCTTTATAAAGAAAGAGTAGATGGTATTTTTAGACGTTGTATACCTGAGCATGAACAGGAACAAATCCTATGGAAGTGTCATTGCGAGGCTTACGGAGGACACCATGCGGGAGACAGAACTGCACATAAGGTACTACAATCTGGTTTTTATTGGCCTACTCTCTTCAAGGATGCTCGTAAGTTTGTCTTATCTTGTGATGAATGTCAAAGAATTGGTAATATTGGTAGACGTCAGGAAATGCCTATGAATTATTCACTTGTTATTGAACCATTCGATGTTTGGAGATTGGATTACATGGGACCTTTTCCTTCCTCTAATGGGTATCCACATATTTTAGTTGCTGTTGATTACGTTACTAAGTGGGTAGAAGCTATTCCAACTAGTAGTGTTGATCATAACACTTCTGTTAAAATGCTTAAAGAAGTTATTTTCCCGAGGTTCAGAGTCCCTAGATATTTAATGACTGATGGTGGTTCACAGTTTATTCATGGTGCATTCCGTAAACTGATTGCTAAATATGATGTAAACCATAGAATTGCATCTCCCTATCACCCTCAATCTAGTGGTCAAGTTGAATTGAGCAAAAGAGAAATAAAGTTAATTTTGCAAAAGACCGTCAATAGATCTAGAAAGAATTGGTCTAAGAAACTTGACGATGCATTATGGGCTTATAGAACTGCTTATAAAAATCCTATGGGTATGTCTCCTTATAAAAAGGTTTATGGAAAAGCATGTCATTTACCTCTTGAGTTAGAACATAAAGCATATTGGGCAATTAAAGAAATCAATTATGATTTTAAACTTGCCGGTGAAAAGAGGTTATTTTATATTAGCTCGCTAGATGAATGGAGAACCCAAGCTTATGAAAATGCCAAATTGTTTAAAGAAAAAGTTAAAAGATGGCATGATAAAAGAATTCATAAACGGGAATTCAAAGTGGGTGAGTATGTTCTATTGTACAATTCTCATTTTAGATTCTTTGTAGGAAAACTTCTCTCTAAATGGGAAGGACCGTATATCATCGAGGAAGTTTATCGCTCTGGAGCCATTAAGATCAATAACGCCGAAGGCACTAATCCGAAGGTGGTCAATGGGCAAAGAATTAAGCATTACATCTCAGGTACACCTATTAATGTTGAAACTAACATTATTAAAACTATGATACCGGGGGAATACATAAGAGAGACCTTCCAAAACACTCCAGAACCCTGAAAAGGAAGAGGTACGTGATACGGTAAGTAAACCGACTACAAAAATTCTATAAAAATACTTTCTGTCAGTTTTGGAATATTAACAAAAAAATACAAAAATAAGAAACAGCCGAGGGGACCCACGAGGTGCACACGAGGCACCAGGGCGCGCCCACACCCCCTGGGCGCGCCTTGGTGACTCGTGGGCCCCTCATGAGCCTTCCCGACTCCGTTTTCTTCTGGAATACTTGTTTTGCAAGATAAAACTTCTGTATATATACTCCCGGGCGTTTGCTACTTGTGAGCTGCGTTGGGATTTCCCCGAAGAGGAGGGGGTGATGCAGTCAAGTAGAGATAAGTATTTCCCTCAGTTATGAAACCAAGGTTATCAATCCAGTAGGAGAATCACGCAACAACTCGTTAGCAGTACCTGCACACAAAACAACAAATCCTTGTACCCAACGCGAACAAGGGGTTGTCAATCCCTTGGCGGTTAATTGCAAGATTAAATTGTATGGTGATAGATAGATAGATCGAACACAAATACAAAAAAAGTCAAATTGCAGCAAGGTATTTTTAGGATTTTCAATATATGATAAAGGTAGACCCGGGGGCCATAGTTTTCACTAGAGGCTTCTCTCTTGAAAATAGCATACGGTGGGTGAACAAATTACTGTTGGGCAATTGATAGAAAAGCAAATAATCATGATGATATCCAAGGCAATGATCATGTATATAGGCATCACGTCTGAGACAAGTAGACCGAAACGATTCTGCATCTACTACTATTACTCCGCAAATCGACCGCTATCCAGCAAGCATCTAGAGTATTAAGTTCATAAAGAACGGAGTAATGCCTTAAGCAAGATGACATGATGTAGACAAAGTAAACTCACGCATGAATAAACCCCATACTTTTACCCTTAATAGCAATGATACATACGTGTCATGTCCCTTTCTGTCACTGGGATTGAGCACCACAAGATCGAACCCATTACAAAGCACCTCTCCCATTGCAAGATAAATCAATCTAGTTGGCCAAACCAAATCAATAGATCGGAGAGAAATACGAAGCTATAATAATCATGCATAAAAGAGTTCAGAGAAAACTCAAATAATATTCATGGATAATCTGATCATAAACTCACAATTCGTTGGATCCCAACAAACACACCGCAAAAAGTGATTACATCGGATAGAACTCCAAGAACATCGAGGAGAAAATTGTATTGAAGATCAAAAAGAGAGAAGAAGCCATCTAGCTACTAACTATGGACCCGAAGGTCTGTGGTAAACTACTCACGCATCATCGGAAGGGCAGCAAGGATGATGTAGAGCCCCTCCGTGATCGATCCCCCCTCCGGCGGAGTGCCGGAAAAGGCCTCCAGATGGGATCTCTCGAGAACAGGAACTTGCGGCGGTGGAAAAAGTATTTCGTGCACTCCTCTGTTGGTTTCCCGGTTTTAGAGAATTTATAGAGGTGGAATTAGGTCAAACGGAGCAGAGGTGGGCCCACGAGGCACCAGTGCGCGCCACCCCCCCTGGGGCGCGCCCTGGTGGCTCGTGGCCACCTCCTCTGTCTTCTGGCCCTCTCCCGAAGCTTCTAGTGTCTCTTATGTCCAGAAAAAAAATCTCCAAAAAGTTTCGTGGCATTTGGACTTCATTTGGTACTGATATTGTGGAAAACCAAAAACAGGCAAAAAACAGCAACTGGCACTGGGCACTAAGTTAATAGGTTAGTCCCAAAAAATGATTTATAATTGCTTGTAAATGTATATAAAATATCCAAGATTGATACTATAATAGCATGGATCAATAAAAAATTATAGATACGTTGGAGACGTATCAACGTTTTGATCACCGTATCGCAGAAATATCCTCTGTTCTTGTTTACTTGGAACGACATGGAAATACCGCATATAGGTAGGTATGGTGGACTCATTTGGCACAACTTGGGTTTAAGGAGTTGGATGCACAAGCAGTATTCCCGCTTAGTACAAATAAAGGCTAGCAAATAGATTGAGAAGCGACCAACCAAAAAGCGAAAACGGTCATAAACATGCATTGAACATAACTAACACTGAATAATGCACCACAAGTAGGATATAATTTCGTTGCATAACTATTGACTTTATGTGCATGCATAGGGAATCACAAAACTTAACACCAATATTCTTACTAAATCACAATTACTCACTAACATGACTCACATATTATCATCTCCATATCGCAAAACTATTGCAAGGAATCAAACTTATCATATCCAATGATCTTTCATGAAAGTTTTTATTATATCCCTCTTGAATATTCATCACTTTGGGACCAAATTCATATCTTGTGAAAATTACCATTACTATTATCAACTCTCAAAAAGGTATAAGTGAAGCATGAGAGTGCAAATATTTCTTCAAAATTTAATTTTATCAACTCTCAAAATAATATAAGTGAAGCACGTAGAGTATTCTAACAAATCATGATAAACATGTGGCTCTCTCAAATAGTTGTGTCCAGCAAAGATGATTGTGACAAACTAAAAAGAAAACAAAGTAAAGACTCATATAATACACGACGCTCCAAGTAAAACACATATCATGTGATGAATAAAAATATAGCTCCAAGTAAAATTACCGATAGTTGGTAGAAGAAAGAGGGGATGACTTCCGGGGCATCCCCAAGCTTAGACGTTTGAGTCTTCCTTGAATATTACCTTGGGGTGCCTTGGGAATCCCCAAGCTTAGGCTCTTGCCACTCCTTATTCCTTCATCTATCGTGATCTCACCCAAAACTTGAAAACTTCAATCACACAAAACTCAACAAAACCTTCGTGAGATCCGTTAGTATAACAAATAAATCCTTAACTCTAAGTACTGTAGTGAATTGATTCATATTTAATATTGGCATAATTCTACTGTACTCCAACTTCTCCATGACTCATACCCCCCGATACGATCCATAGATTCATCAAAATAAGCAAACTATGCAACAAAAACAGAATATGTCTAAAACAGAACAGTCTGTAAAGATCTATTTAAAAGATATACTTCTGTAACTCCAAAAATTCTGAAAAATTAGGACAACGTGAGAAATTCATAGGCCAATACGGTGTAAAAATTTCAGATTTTTGTGATGCTCCAGTACAGAATTAAAATTCCAGCACTGGACACAAAACTTTCTGTTTTCCAAACAGCATCAATTATACTATCTTCCAAATCATCCCAAAGGCTTTACTTGGCACAAACACTAATTAAAATATAAAAACACAATCATAACAGAGGCTATAATTATGTAAACACACAAGAATAGAAATAAAAAGTTATTGGGTTGTCTCCCAACAAGCTCTTCCTTTATAGCCATTAAGATAGGCTTGAGATTTCAATGATGCTCATATGAAAGATAATAATAGAAATACAAAGGGAGCATCATGAAGTATATGAAAAACACACTTAAGTCTAACATACTTCCTGTGCATAGGAATTTTATAGGAGAACAAATTATCAAGACAAGCAATCTCTAGCATATGCAAGGAAGAAGAACGGAGCATTAACAATTTTAACTTCAGGAGAGGTAATTGAGTAACATGAAAATTTATACAATCATATTTTCCTCTATCATAATAATTACATGTAGGATAATAGTCAAATTCAACAATATAGCTATCATATAAAATATTGTTGTAACATCCCAACTTTATTAAATTAGGATGTTAATAGAATCATTCAATGCATATCATATTTTATTGCATTTTGGAATTTTTCTGGAATATTCAAATATTTTCCACTCAAGAAAAATAAAAGAGAGGGGATAAAATGACTTCCTCAAATATAAAAGAGTTGGAAAAATTATTAGAATATTATTTGGAGTTTTTGAGATTTATTTGGTATTTATTTTATTTGCAAAAAGTGCATTAATTGCATTAGGAAAATATTTTCAAAATCTTCTGTGCTTAAATTAATGTTCAATGTGCTCTAGATATTTAGAAATGAATTTAGGAATTTTTGTGGTATTTTTAGAAATTAAATTGAATTTGTTTTGGGCCACTTTTGCTCTCTCTTAAAAAAACAAAAAAAATCACACCGCCTGGACCGAAACTGATTTCGTCCCAGGAGCGCACCGCCGGCCCAGCCGCACTAGCAGCCCAGGCCAGCCCCGCGCCAGAAACCTTTTCCTGCCGGCCGCCCGCTCTCACCTCTCTCTCTCTATCTCGCTGACCAGTGGGACCGGCCCCGTCTTCCCCAACGCTCCCGCACCTCCCGCTCGGACGAGCACCGCGCCCGCGCTCCCGAACCCGCCGGCCACGACCTTCGCGCGGATGGCGCTTATCCGCGGCAACCACAGCTCCTCACCTCGCCTATAAGTACCCCGGAGCCCCCTCTCTCGGTCCTGCCGTCCCGCTTCTCCCCACGCCGCGCCCACCGCTCGCCATCGTCGCTTGGATCTCGCCACCCGAGCCGACCTCGCCGGAGCTTTCCGCCGCCCGTAGGCCACCCCGACCTCCATTTCTTCTTCCCACCTTCTTATCCTGATGATGTGCACCGTTTTGACACCTTTTGGTCGCCTAGGTGTCGCCGGAGCTGCCGCACGAACGACCCCGAGCTTCGCCGGAGCACTGGAGGCCGCCGCCTCGCCTAGCTCGACTCCACCGCCCCCGAGCTTCACCGACACCACCACCCAAACGCCTTTGTCGAGCTGCATCCGCCCATCTACTTCCCCAACGCCGGAACCCGCCATAGCCACCGCCCTCTCCATCACCGACGCCGCGCCGCTGCCCGCTGTAAGCCACCGCCCCGTCTCCCATCCGTTAGATTGTAGATCAATGGCTTCGATTAGATGCTGCTGTTTTTTTTATTTAGCGAATCGGTATGTGTTAGTTAACGACTGTCCGCCGGTTTAGCTACGCAGTGGACACCTTCTGGCCAACCACAATACGCCACGTGGCCAGGGACTTATTTGCAGTAGTTTTTTTTATAGATTAGCCCCTAAACTTCGATTAGCCCTAACTTTTTAACCGTAGATCCAAATTAGATGAAACCAGTGGCAAAATGTTCGTCTTGATTAGATCTATCCAAAGAACCCATCTTTGCAAACTTTTTCCAATTTCAAATTTGAATTTATTCAGATTTGAATTCAAACTCATTTTGGCCATATCTTTTAAACGGTAACTCCGTTTGAATTAATTCTTTTTGCACTATGTCACCGTAGCCAAATCCTATGACTTGCACCAATGTCATGGCACTTTTCACACAACTAGGATCTGTCCATGTATATTTTACTCGTATGCCTAGTATGCACTATGGTTCACATCACAAATTTTGAACCCCATGTCACATGTTGTTTTACACTTAGAATATTTTTGTGATAGTTGAGTGTGCTGGATCTTCATTTGGATTTTCCGAGTCTCTTTCTTGTTGCATGTTATTTTGATTCTCTGATATGATTGCTTATGTGTGTTTATTTATTTTGACGATAGATTGTCCGGAGTGCGAGGCAGAGTATTATCATTCTCTAGAGTTGAACCAGCAGTACTAAGGCAAGTTCACATTTGACCATACTTTTAATTACCTATGTTTTTATATGCACTTAGTCCTTTGTGGTAGGATTGCATGGTAGGAATTTATGCCGGATGGCTATGCTTTTACCTAGTAGTTCATTTGAGGTAGGTCTGAACTATACAACCTTTGTCACCACCGTGTAAGTTTATTTTTGCCTCGCTAATGTAGACGTGGATTGGGGAGTGTTCATGGTGAGACATGAGTGACAAAGTAGTAATCAAGACCAAGACTTTTAAATGAACTACCTGGGCGGAATTGGGTTGAATGGTGGCGAAGTACAGTGGGAGCATGCATGGGAAATCCATGGTGGTGCACCACTAGTGGTTGGCCGCCCAGGCTCAAAGGGATCAAACGTGTTTTCATGTCTAGAAGCTTACGTGTGTAGCCACAAGCCAATATGGGCTCTGGCTTAGTTGAGTAGTTAGTGTGACCTCTTTCGGGATAGGCTAGCAGATGTAGAATGAGTAGGTATACCGGCCTATCCGTGGGTTAAGGGGGAACGTTTTCGAAAGACTATGTCTTGATCTTCCGATCAAGGAGGTGGTCGAGTCTTGTGGGGAAAAGTGCGCAAACCTCTACAGAGTGTCAAACCTAATCGATTAGCTGTGTCGCCGGTTATGGACAATTTGAGCTTTTAGTAGTGGAAATGCCGGGAGATCTCATCACCCTTAATTTAATCAGTTCGGTTTAAATAAACTTTGGGAATGGATTGAGTTGGGGTTGCAAACTCATCCTATGCTATTTGTAGTAGTAGAACAATTTCTTTACAATAGGGAAAAACCAGCTTTATGCAAAGTTAAACTTAGAGCTTCCACCAGCCAAATTGCATGTACAAATAGGTTCATTATACTTGTGATGTGACTTGCCAGTACATTCCATGTACTGACCTACATGGCTGCAACCTATCATGTTGCAGATATATCCGACGAGGATTAAGGTCCGATAGGTCGATGTTCTACACTCAGCTTTGCTCGTGGAGTTGATGGACTCATTTACTTATTTGCTTCCGCGGTATTTGTTTAATGGCCTTATACCATATTTTTGTAATAATTGTATTACTCCTGGACTATTGATGTAATAAAGAGATGTGTGTTTTCTGTTATTTCATCGAGTACTGTGTGTGCTAGCAAGTCGATCCAGGGACTAGCACGGTAAGCACAGCGACTTCGATCCTTTTTGGGTCGGGTCGCTACAATTCTCTTCACGATCCACATGAATAAACGTTTTATAATCTTCCAAGATAGTGGGATTAACATCAACTAAAGCCATGACCTCTCCAAGCCCACTTTTATCAAAAATTTCCTAAGATTGAACACTCTCCAAAGTAGTGGGATCATTATTACCTAAAGTTGACGCTCTTCCAAACCCACTTTTAATAGTATTGCAAATTTTATTATCAGTAACATATTCATCATGAGGCTTAAATAAATTTTCAAGATCATAAGAAGCATCATCACCCCAATCATGATCATTGCAATAAGTTGTGGACATAATAAAATTATCATCCCCAAGCTTGTAGTTTTGCATATTATTAGCACAATTCACATTAGTAGAATTTATAGTAACATCATTGAAATCATCCTTTTCAATCAAGGAGCTATCATGAATCATTTATAAATTTCTTCTTCTAACACTTCATCACAATTTTCAGATTCAAGATTTTCAAGCAAAACTTCATAGAGAAAATCAAGAACACTCAAATCACTAGCAATTGGTTCATTACAATTGGATCTTTTGAAAAGATTAGCAAGTGGATGAGGATCCATGGTGATTTAAATTTTTTGTTTTACTTACTGTTCTTGAGTTTTGTCATGGCAATAAAAGCAAGCAAGCAAATAAAATATTTTTTGGCTTTTTGTACGATTTTTTTTAGAAGTGGGGGAGATGAAAATGAGAGGCAAATGCAAATAAAAGGTAAATAAAGTAAATGCAAGTGAATGATAATTTGTGCGAAGGTACTTGGTAATTTTGATGATGTCTTCCCCGGCAACGGCGCCAGAAATTCTTCCTGCTACTTGTGAGCTGCGTTGGGATTTCCCCGAAGAGGAGGGGATGATGCAGTATAGTAGAGATAAGTATTTCCCTCAGTTATGAAACCAAGGTTATCAATCCAGTAGGAGAATCACGCAACAACTCATTAGCAGTACCTGCACACAAAACAACAAATCCTTGCACCCAACGCGAACAAGGGGTTGTCAATCCCTTGGCGGTTAATTGCAAGATTAAATTGTATGGTGATAGATAGATAGATCGAACAAAAATACAAAATAAAATAAATAAAGTAAAATTGCAGCAAGGTATTTTTAGGATTTTCAATATATGATAAAGGTAGACCCGGGGGCCATAGTTTTCACTAGAGGCTTCTCTCTTGAAAATAGCATCCGGTGGGTGAGCAAATTACTGTTGGGCAATTGATAGAAAAGCAAATAATCATGACAATATCCAAGGAAATGATCATGTATATAGGCATCATGTCCGAGACAATTAGACCGAAATGATTCTGCATCTACTGCTATCCAGCATGCATCTAGTGTATTAAGTTCATAAAGAACGGAGTAACGCCTTAAGCAAGATGACATGATGTAGACAAAGTAAACTCACACATGAATAAACCCCATCTTTTTACCCTTAATAGCAATGATACATACGTGTCATGTCCCTTTTTGTCACTGGGATTGAGCACCGCAAGATCGAACCCATTACAAAGCACCTCTCCCATTGCAAGATAAATCAATCTAGTTGGCCAAACCAAATCAATAGATCGAAGAGAAATACGAAGCTATAATAATCATGCATAAAAGAGTTCAGAGAAAACTCAAATAATATTCATGGGTAATCTGATCATAAACTCACAATTCATCGGATCCCAACAAACACACCACAAAAAGTGATTACATCGGATAGAACTCCAAGAACATCGAGGAGAACATTGTATTGAAGATCAAAAAGAGAGAAGAAGCCATCTAGCTACTAACTATGGACCCGAAGGTGCGTGGTAAACTACTCATGCATCATTGGAAGCGCAGCAAGGATGATGTAGAGCCCCTCCGTGATCGATTCCCCCTCCGGCGGAGTGCCAGAAAAGGCCTCCAGATGGGATCTCTCTAAAACAGGAACTTGCGGCAGCGGAAAAAGTATTTCGTGGACTCCTCTATTGGTTTCCTGATTTTAAAGAATTTATAGAGGTGGAATTAGGTCAAACGGAGCAGAGGTGGGCCCACGAGGCACCAGGGCGAGCCACCCCCCCTAGAGCGCACCCTGGTGGCTCGTGGCCACCTCCTCTGTCTTCTGGACCTCTCCCGAAGCTTCTAGTGTCTCTTATGTCCAGAAAAAAATCTTCAAAAAGTTTCGTGGCATTTGGACTTCATTTGGTACTGATATTCTAGAAAACCAAAAACAGGCAAAAAACAGCAAATGGCACTAGGCACTAAGTTAATAGGTTAGTTCAGAAAAATGATATATAATTGCTTCTAAATGTATATAAAACATCCAAGATTGATACTATAATAGCATGGAACAATCAAAAATTATAGATACGTTGGAGACGTATCAACGTTTTGATCACCGTATCGCAGAAATATCCTTTGTTCTTGTTTCGTGCTATTTTTCTGACAGATCTTGATCGCCATGGCTCCCCAAAAGCTCCGTACCAAGCACCGTATTGTGCAACCATCGCCGGGCAAATGCCCCTACAGCGAGGTTTACTACGAGTGGTTGTCGGGAGAGGAAGACAATGGCAAGGAGGACAAGGTCGAGGAAGTTGCGGGAACCCCAGGCTCCAGAAGGAGGGCAAGCCATTCCCATGGAGGAGACCGCGGAGACGGGAGATATCCTTCAACCCTTCTATGATCATCTCCCCCAATCTGAAATTGAAGCCCTAAGAGTCTTTGAAACAATTTGTGCTCAGAATACATCTCTCACTTGTGAAGTTATTTTGTTGGAAGAGCAAAACATCGCCCTTTGGAGCATCAACCGTAAATTGGAGTATCTGCTAAAGCTGAAGGACAAGCCCACTACTTCATCACCACCATCATCACCCAAGAAAGAAACTTGAGTACATGGGTATGGGCACTCCCCTTGGCTTGTGCCAAGCTTGGGGGAGGTGCCCCGGTATCATATCACCATCACTTTTATTATCTTTACCTATTTTTAGTTCGATCCTTAGTTATTTCGTGATTTAGTTGAATAAAAGTTTAGTATGATCTATTTTCGAGTGCTAGTTTCGTGATCTATCTATCTATGTAATTGAGTTGAGAGTTATATAATAAAGAGTAGTTTGAGTTTTTGCTTCCTTACTTTTATGTTTCAATCCTAGCAATGAAAATAATGAAAAAGATCATATGCTAATCTTATGGAAAGTAATGACATTACATAAAGAAAAGTATAAGTGGTAAAATTTATTAAAAGTTAACAAACATTACATTGGTCAATGATGCAATTCATGAAAAAATTAATGAGGGAAGAGAAGATTCACATGCAAATACACTATCTTGGACATCTTTTATGATTGTGAGCCCCCATTGAGTATTTTATGTCAAATTATTGAGGTTGGACAAGGAATACAACGCAATGAATTATGTTAGCTTATATTCACAAAGAAGTTATATTGTCATAGATCCTCCAACATGTGGTGCTTGCCCAATATCTTTGCTAGCCAAAAATCCGCACCAAGTAGAGATACTACTTGTGCATCCAAAAACCTTGAACCCAGTTTCATTCCATGAGAGTCCACTATACCTACCTATGGATTGAATAAGATCCTTCAAGTAAGTTGTCATCGGTGCATAAAGCAATAAAATTTGCTCCTAAATATGTATGATCTTTTATTTTAAGGGAAAATAAGCTTTGTACGATCTTGTGATGGTAAAGAAATAAAAGCGACGGACTGCATAATAAAGGTTGCTATCACGAGGGGCAATATAAAGTGACGTTCCTTTGCATTAAGAGCTTGCGCATTCAAAAACAAAAAGCGCATGACAACCTCTGCTTCCCTCTGGGAAGGGCCTAGCTTTTACTTTTATGTATTTACTTTTTATGCAAGAGTCAATAGTGTTCTCCTCTATTCCTTTTCATTTTTCTCTTTTGCAAGCATCATGTGGTGGGGAAATATCTAGGCATATATATCCAGTTGGATATGAGTGATCATGAGTTATTATTGTTGACATTACCCTTGAGGTGAATAAGTTGGGAGGCGAAATTATAAGCCCCTATCTTTCTATCTGTCTGACTGAAACTTTTTGCTCCATATATATGTTGTGAGTGTTAGCAATCATAGAAGACTATATGATGGTTGAGTATGTGGACTTGCTAAAAAGCTCTTACATGAGACCCTTCCTGAAAATATGATGAATTGCAATTGCATTGTTGACTAAGAACATAGTTTGATAGTTTTCAAGAAAGTTTATGCCTTATATACTTCGTTGTTGTGATGAATTGTTACTTGCTCATGAGAAGTTCTATAATAATGAATATTGTTGTTATAATAATGATCATGATGCTACTATGTCTGTATTTTGTTTTTATCGACACCTCTCTCTCTAAACATGTGGACATGATTATCGATATCGGCTTTCGCTTGAGGACAAGCGAGGTCTAAGCTTGGGGGAGTTGATACGTCCATTTTGCATCATTATTTCCTACTATTATTTTATAGTATTTTTAATCAATATAACACTTTGTGGAGCAATTCTAATGCCTTTTCTCTCTTAATATGCAATATTTACATAAAGAGGGAGATTGCCGGCAGCTGGAATTCTGGACTTCAAAAAGCTATGTCAGAGATACCTATTCTGCACATCTCCAAATAAGCTAAAATTTCACGGAGATTTATTTTGGAATAAATAAAAAATATTGGAGAAAATAAGTACCAGAGGGGGCCACCCAGGTGCCCACGAGGCACCAGGGTGCGCCCACCCCCTGGGCGCGCCCTGGTGGCTTGTGGGGCCCCTGGCCAGCCTCCGGTGCCCATCTTCTGGTATGTAAGCCCATTTGCCCTAGAAAAAATCGAGAGAAGACTTTCGGGATGGAGCACCGCCGTCTCGAGGCGGAACTTGGGCTGGAGCACGTTTGCTCTCCGGCAGAGCGATTCCGCCGGGGATACTTCCCCCCGGGATGGGGAAATCGAAGCCATCGTCATCACCAACAACCCTCTCATCGTGGGAGGACCAATCTTCATCAACATCTTCACCAGCACCATCTCATCTCAAACCGTAGTTCATCTCTTGTATTCAATCTTTGTCTCAAAACCTCAGATTGGGACCTGTGGGTTGCTAGTAGTGTTGATTACATCTTGTAGTTGATGCTAGTTGGTTTATCTGGTGGAAGATTATATGTTCAGATCCATTATGCTATTCAATACCCCTCTGATCTTGGACATGAATATGATGTGTGAGTAGTTACTTTTGTTCTTGAGGACATGGGAGAAGTCTTGTCATAAGTAATCATGTGAATTTGGTATTCGTTCGATATTTTGATGATATGTATGTTGTTGATTCTCTTAGTGGTGTCATGCGAACGTCGACTACATGACACTTCACCATCTTTGGTCCTAAGGGAATGCATTGTGGATTAGTAATTAGATGATGGGTTGCTAGAGTGACAGAAGCTTAAACCCTAGTTTATGCGCTATTCCGTAAGGGGCTGATTTGGATCCATATGTTTAATGCTATGGTTAGATTTATCTTAATTCTTCTTTCGTAGTTGCGGATGCTTGCGAGAGGGGTTAATCATAAGTGGGAGGCTTGTTCAAGTAAGAATAGCACCCAAGCATCGGTCCACCCACATATCAAATTATCAAAGTAGCGAACGCGAATCAAACAAACATGATGAAAGTGACTAGATGAAATTCCCATGTGTCCTCAAGAACACTTTGCTTATTATAAGAGAACGTTCCGGCTTGTCCTTTGCTATAAAAAGGATTGGGCTACCTTTCTGCACCTTAGTTACAATTGCTACTTGTCACTTGTTAAAAATTATCTTGCTATCAAACTACTCGTTACCGATAATTTCAGTGCTTGCAGAAAATACCTTGCTGAAAACCGCTTATCATTTCCTTCTGCTCCACGTTGGGTTCGACACTCTTACTTATCGAAAGGACTACGATTGATCCCCTATACTTGTGGGTCATCGCGCGGACTCAGTGCTAACCACTCCATTATCACGGAATTCATCCATGAGCACAAGGTGGACAGCAAGGATATTAAGGACGTCATCTTCAAGCTCAATGATCGGATGGATCATCTTCAGGCCCAGATCTATGATTGACAAAACCAAAATTTTGAGTATGAGGCCAAGTTCAAAGGTATGAGTTTAGCTACAAATTTGAGGACTCCGTAAACACGTTCATCCTTTTATGATGGAGAGCCTATGCCTTGGAAGACAGAGGACAAGCCTACCTCAGCAACACCACCATCACCGAAGAAGGAGAATTGAGTACACGGGTATGGGCACCACCCTTGGCTTGTGCCAAGCTTGGGGGAGGTGCCCCGGTATCGTATCGCCATCACTTTTATCATAATTATCTATCTTAGTTTGATCTTTAGTTATTTCGTAATTTAGAAGAATAAAGTTTTAGTATGATTTAGTTTCTAGTGCTTGCTTTGTGATCTATCTATCTATGTAATCGAGTGTGAGAGTTATGTAATAAAGAGTAGTTTGAGTTGAGTTGTTTTACTTTTGTTGATCCAATCTTGGAAATAAAATAACTAAAATAAAGAAAAGAGAGATCATATGCTAATCCCATGGGGAGTGATGACTTCACATAAAAGAAGTATAATTGATAAAACTTGTTGGAAGTTGACAAACATAGCATTGGTCATTGTTGGAATTCATGAAAAAGTAATAATGGAAGAGAGGTCTCACATATAAATATACTATCTTGGACATCTTTTGTGATTGTGAGCCCCCATTAAATAATCTATGTCAAATAGTTGACGTTGGACAAGGAATACAACGTAATGAGTTAAGTTTGCTTATATTCACAAAGAAGTTATATTGTTTTGGATCCTCTAACATGTTGTGCTTGCCTCCTATCTTTTGCTAGCCAAAATTCTGTACTAAGTAGAGATACTACTTTTGCATTCAAAAACCCTTAAACCGAGTTTCATGTCATGAGAGTCCACTATATCCACCTATGGATTGAATAAGATCCTTCAAGTAAGTTGTCATCGGTGCAAAAGCAATAAAAATTGCTCCTAAATATGTATGATCTTTTATTGTAAGGGAATATAAGCTTTGTACCATCTTGTGATGGTGAAGAAATAAAAGCGACAGACTGCATAATAAAGGTCGCTATCACAAGGGGCAATATAAAGTGGCGTTCCTTTACATTAAGAGCTTGCACATCCAAAAATAAAAAGTGCATGACAACCTCTGCTTCCCTCTGCGAAGGGCCTATCTTTTACTTTTGTGTATTTACTTTCATGCAAGGATCAATAGTATTCTCCTCTATTCTTTTTTTTATTCTTCTCTCTTAGCATGCATCATGTGGTGGGGAAAGATCCAGACATATATATCCAGTTGAATGTAGGTGATCATAAGTTATTATAGTTGACATTACACTTGAGGTAAATACGTTGGGAGGCGAAATTATAGGCCCTATCTTTCTACGTGTCTGACTGAAACTTTTGCTCCATAAGTATGCCGTGAGTGTCAGCAATCAAAGAAGACTAAATGATAGTTGAGCATGTGAACTTGCTAAACAAAAGCTCTTACATAGACTCTTTCTGGTAATATGATGAATTGCAATTGCTTCAATGACTGAGATCATAGTTTGTTAGTTTTCAATAAGGTTTGTAGTTCATACTTTATCTTGTGGATGAATTGTCACTTTGTCATGAAAAGTTTTATGATAATGTATTGCTGTTATAATAAAGATCATGATGCCTTCATGTACGTATTTTGTTTTATCGACACCTGCTACTTGTGAGCTGCGTTGGTAATTCCCTGAAGAGGAAGGGAGATGCAGTATAGTAGAGATAAGTATTTCCCTCAGTTAAGAACCAAGGTTATCAATCCAGTCGGAGAACCAAGCAAAATTCCGTTAAGCGCACCTGCACACACAAGAGCAAACACTTGCACCCAACGCAAATAAGAGGGTTGTCAATCCTCTTAGCGGTTATTTGCAAGGATTAAATCTTATGGAGGTAAATAGATAAATTAAATTACTAATTAAAATAAAAGCAAATAAATTTCAGCAAGGTATTTTTAGGTTTTTTATATGATAAAGATAGACCCGGGGACCATAGTTTTCACTAGAGGCTTCTCTCTTGAGCACATAAGCATACGGTGGGTAAACAAATTACTGTTGGGCAAATGCTAGAAAAGCAAATAATTATGACGGATTCATGGCAATGATCATGTATATAGGCATCACGTCCGAGACAAGTAGACTGACTCCTGCCTGCATCTACTACTATTACTCCACCCATCGACCGCTATCCAGCATGCATCTAGGGTGTTAAGTATGAAACAGAGTAACGCCTTAAGCAAGATGACATGATGTAGAGAAGCAAATTCAAGCAATTTGAATAAACCCCATCTTTTTATCCTTAATGGCAACAATACAAATACATGTCATGTCCCTTTCTGTCACTGGGATTGAGCACCACAAGATTGAACCCATCACAAAGCACCTCTCCCATTGCAAGATAAATCAATCTAGTAGGCCAAACTAAACCGATAGATTGGAGAAAAATACAAAGCTATAACAATCATGCATAAAAGAGTTCAGAGAAGACTCAAATATTTCTCATGAATAATCTGATCATAAACTCACAATTCATTGGATCCCAACAAACACACCGCAAAAGAAGATTACATCGGATAGAACTCCAAGAACATCGAGGAGAACATTGTATTGAATATAAAAGAGAGAGAAGAAGCCATCTAGCTACTAGCTATGGACCTGTAGGTCTGTGGTAAACTACTCACACATCATCGGAAGGGCAGCAAGGTTCATGTAGAAGCCCTTCGTAATCGATTCCCCCTCCGACAGAGTACCGGAAAAGGCCTCCAGATGGGATCATGGAAGAACAGAGGCTTGCGGCAGCGGAAAGGTTTTCTCTTCTGGCTCTCTAGGGGTTTCCCAATATTTGTGAATTTATAGAAGTGGAATTAGGTCAAAAGGAGTCACATGGGCCCCACAAGGTACTACGGTGCCCCCCCGGGGCGCACCCTAGTGCCTTGTGAAGCCCCTGTGGGGCTTCTGGCCTCCTCCCGAAGCTTCCCAGGTTTCTTTTTGTGACGCCCCCGACTTAATCGTGCACTAATCATACACGCAAATGCACACGATCAAGCCTAAGGACTCACTGGAGGATATCACAACACAACTCTAAACACAAATAAAAGTCATACAAGCTTTATATTACAAGCCAGGGGCCTCGAGGGCTCGAATACATAAGCTCGCGATCAAGCGTCAGCGAAAGCAACATAATATCTGAGTATAGACATAAAGTTAAACAGGTTTGCCTTAAGAAGGCTGAGCAAAACAATAATAAGTAGATCGATAAGGCGCATGCCTCCTACCTGGGTACCTCCGAATCTACTCCTGATCGTCGGTGGTCTCCACGTAGTAGTAGGCTCCACCAGTAGGGTAGTAGTAGTCGCCGCCGGCGGGATCAACTGGCTCCAGGGCTCCGTCATCTGATCGCAGCAATCGGGTATGGGGAAAAGGGGAAGCAAAGCAACCGTGAGTACTCATCCAAAGTACTCGCAAGACTTACATCAGAACTATTCTATTTATGCAACGGTATCAAAGAGGGGCTGTATCTGTGGACTAGACTGCAGAAATGCCAGAATAGGGGGAAAATCCTAGCCTATCGAAGACTAGTATCTTCAGAGTCTTGAAGCATTAGAAGAGTGCAGATTAGTACATAACATAGTAGTAAGTAGTAACAACGCCCAGAGATCCTTTCTCGACTCCTTGCGAGAAAGCGATCCCGGAGCCAACATATTAGTAACATCACCAAGTATCCAGTTCTAGTAGTAGTAGATCAAGATACTTTCTGAGCGTCCTGTTACCGTGGACATGGCTATTCGAATAGATATACTTCCCTGCAGGGGTGCACTAACTTACCCAACACGCTCGATTAACTCAGGTCGGACACACTTTTCCTGGTCATGCCCGACCTCGGCTGATCGACACATCGTAGCCCTACCTAGGCTCAACAGAGAGGCCAGCACGCTGGTCTACCTCCTAAGCGCTCAGGGGTCTTGAGCCCATCGCCCTTTGTACTCCTGCACATTGCGTACGCGGCCGGGACCAGACCTAGCCCCCTTAATACAAGTGCAGGCATACACAGTCCAACCCGGCGCGCGCCGCTCCACTGCTGACGTCTGAAGAGCTTCGGCTGATGCACACGACGCCGAGTGCCCATACTTATTCCCGCGTGGTGGTAAGCGCGAAAAGGCCAGAAGCCTACTCAGATCACATATCCAAACCCATTGTTGCGTTGGTAGCGCGCGGTGACAATCAGCGATCCATGATCTGTGGTCCCGTCGCCCCGTCTCGTGGACTTACGGCAAGGGCTAGGAATGCCCGGCCGTGCCACGTAATCATCTCGCGGGTACCCTCACGGTCAACCCGTCTCCACATACCTCGCGGGTACCCCTCGGGGCCGACCTGACTTCATCAAGGGACTGAATAATAAAAAGTACTGGTCTCGGCCCCTCGATCACATTGATCGGGCCACTGGTAATAAAGCGGGGCAACAGGGACAAGGGTGAGGGGTCACTGATGGATCACTAACCGACCTATACTAAGCATATAGGATAACAGGTAAAGTAACAATAGCAGGTTACAAAAGCAGGCTATGCATCAGAATAGGAGCTATCTAATACAGTAGCAAAATCTAATGCAAGCATGAGAGAGGCAGAATGGGCAATATAGGGATGATCAAGGGAGGTTTTGCTTGCCTGGAAGCTCTGCTGAAAGGGACTGGTGCTATGCAGTGTAGTCGTACTCGGGAGCAGCGTCAGTCTCGGGGTCTACCGGAGGAGAAGAGGGAGAAGAAATAATAAATAGAAGCAAACAAATGCAGCTCGATGCATGGCATGGCAGTATGCTGTACTAGGGGTGACCTAATGCAGCACTACACGTTGCAGGCGGAGCGGGAAAATATCTGGTGACCTAATGCTTCGGGCATCTGTCAGACAGATGAACCAGAGGGGAAGGTTCCATGTTCAGAAAGTTGTGGGCATGTGATAGGTAAACGGAGGGCATATTCGGATTCGTCTCGTTTTTCTGATCAACTTTCATGTAGAAAACTTTTTGATCCGAGTTACGGTTTAATTTCTATGATTTTTCAAATATTTAAACATTTTTTGAAATTGTTTTAATTAATAAATTCATCAGAAAAGGAAATATGACGTCAGCATTTTATTAGCATTGCGCCTGCGGTCAACTGACCAGCTGGCCAGTCAAACTGACAGATGGGGCCCATCTGTCATACACAGAACCAATTAACAGGGGTTTAAATTTAACTAATTAACCTAATTAGCTAGTGGGACCCACTGTCAGTGACTGTTTAAAAAACAGATTAATAAACAGTTTAATTAGCATTTTATTTATTATTCAAAATGTTTTAAACAGGTGGGGCCCGCATGTCAGTGACACGGGCTGCCCAGTCAGCAGAGTTGACCGGGTCAACCCAGTCAACGGGGCCCCACGGGCCCACAGTCAGTGGCACAGGGGTGGGCCCCAGGCGTCCACGTCGGCGCCGGCACCGGAGACCACTCCGGCGAGCCAAACGCGGCGGCCGAACTCCGGCGAGCTCGGAAACGCGCTACGGGGCACCAAAACGCGCGCGGTTGGGCGCTATGGAACGGGCACTTCGCCGCGCGTCCGATGGTGGCGTTCTCGCGGGCGGGGGTGGCCGGAATTGAGTGCGGCGACGACGGTGGGCGGCGGCGTTCTCGGGCGCTCTTCGAAAATGGCAAGGCGCGGCGCGAGCGTCCAAACTAACTAGCTAGGCGTGGGCTACGGCTCACCAGGAGCACGGCAGGGTAGTCGAGCGAGGTCGAAACGGCTCGGGAGCGCGCGCTTACGGCAATAGCGGCGAGCAGCGCACGGGCATGGCGGCGAGCAGCTAGAGGGGGCAAACGGCGACGACCGAGGAGGGGAAGGATTCGGGGCTTACAGCGGTCCCGCAGATGTGCAAAGGTGATCTCGGGGAGGGTTGACGACGGCAAATCGACGACGGCAAGCTCGGGTGCCCGAGGTTGAAGACGACGGCGTGGACGGCGCTGCGGTGGCTCCCGGCTCCAGTTGATCGGTGCAGAGGGCGTAGCCGTGGCCGGCGAAGCATGCTGGCACGGTGAAGCGACGAGGAGGGTGCGGTGGCCGCGAGGTTCACGGGACAGGGGCCATGGCAGCACTCGGGCGAGATGGGAGAGCGCGAGGGAGGGGAAAGGAGGGCGCTAGGGTTTGCCCACGGAGATGAGGAGGGTTTTAACCGAGCAGGGACGGGCGCGGCGACTCGCTGTCGACCAGGAGAGAGGGGGGCCTGGTGCGGTGATCGCGCACGCGGTACAGCGTGCGGGGAGGAGCAGTAGGAAGGAGACGACCGGAGTTGGGCCGGGCCTGCACTGTAGCCCGCAGGCTTGAGTGCACAGTAGCCGCTAGCCTTTTTGCTTTTTCTTTTTCTGCCATTTATTTCCCTTTCGCTTTGCAAAATATAAGGCCACCGAAACACTTTTGAAAAATGTGCAACCTAGCAAATTAAATATGTTGCAATATTAGGCATTGCCATAAAAAGGTTTGGGGGCAAAATAATTCCAAATGAATTTTGTATTGCATTTAAGGTACCAAAATGGTGTTGTTGGCACTGTTTTTAAGATGTTAGAGTCATCTAGGGAATTTTTGGTGATGTTGTTTTCCTGAACATAATTCACAATGGATTATTTCCAAAATTATGAACTTTTTAGTTCCTGGATTTGAACAACTTTTATTTTCACCTCATATTTGAATTTCAATTTGAATTGGAATTTGAAATGAGATATGATTCCAAATGTGATCAAGCATGGTAAATCAAAATGATTAACCATAATCTTGGGGATCACTGTAGCTCATTACATAGAGCTGTTACACTTTTGTCCAGAAAAAAATTTCCAAAAAGTTTCGTGGCATTTGGACTTCATTTGGTACTGTTTCTCTGAAAAGCCAAAAACAAGCAGAAAACAGCAACTGGCACTAGGCACTGGGTTAATAGGTTAGTCCCAAAAAATGATATATAATTGCATATAAAAACATCCAGGATTGATACTATAATAGCATGGAACAATAAAAAAATTATAGATAAGTTGGAGACGTATCAAGCATCCCCAAGCTTAATTCTTGCTCGTCCTCGAGTAGGTAAATGATAAAAACAGAATTTTTGACGTGGAATGGTACCTATGATGTTTCATCATGTAATCTCTCTCTTACGGTATGAATAATAAGATCCAAATGATTCAAAGCAATAGTCTATAATTTCATATAAAGACATCAATACTCAGGCATACAAGCAAACAATCATGTCTTTCAAAATAAAAATGCTAAAGAATGTTATCCCTACAAAATCATATAATCCTGTCATGCTCCATCTTCTTCACACAAACTATTTATCATGAACAACCCCGGTTTTAGCCAAGCAATTGGTTCATACTTTTTAACGCGCTTCAGCTTTTTCAACTCCCACGCAATACATGAGCGCAAGCCATGAATATAGCATTATGGGTGGAATATAGTATGGTGATAGAGATAAATAGGAGAAGTCAAAAATGGAGAAGATCTCACATCAACGAGGCTAATCAACGGGCTATGGAGATGCCTATCAATTGATGTCAATGCGAGGAGTAGGGATTGCCATGCAACGGATGCACTAAGAGCTATAAGTGTATGAAAGCTCAACATGAAAACTAAGTGGGTGTGCATCCAACTTGCTTGCTCATGAAGACCTCGGGCATTTTGAGGAAGCCCATCATCGGAATATACAAGCCAAGTTCTATAATGAAAAATTCCCACTAGTATATCAAAGTGGCAAAATAGGAGACTCTCTATATGAAAAACATGGTGCTACTTTGAAGCACAAGTGTGGAAAAAAAAGATAGTAACATTGCCCCTTCTCTCTTTTTCTCTCATATATTTTTTTCTTTTTCTTTTATTTTTTTCTTTTTTTCTTTATATTTTTTTTTCATGGCTCTTTTTCGCCTCTTTTTTTCCGTCCGGAGTCTCATCCCAACTTGTGGGGGAATCATAGCCACCATCATCCTTTCCTCACTAGGACAATTGCTTCGGATTCGTATCAAAGAAATCTTTCCGTTTGTACAATTAGTGTTATCTTTTCTATATGTATTTTTGATCATTGTCAAATTACTCTACTAGTCCATAAACGTGTTGCCACACAACTTTCTAAGCAGATTCAATGCCATATTGAATTACTTGTATCTTCTGATCCGTTATTCTGAATCTAGTAATTATTTTTACTACACGTTCATATTGACTTTCTACATCCAGTAGCATCAGTAGTTTCAACTTTTGAACCTTTATTCTATTTTCTCGGAGTGTTTCATAAGCTTTCTCTATGCTTCTCTATGCTTCTTTTGCTTGTGGAGTGATTGCTTATTTTTATGTAATTGTGTGGTTACGATAGATTGATCGGAGTGTGACGAGTAGAACTATCACGATTATGAGTGCGAAGAATCTTCATCAACAGTACAAGGCAAGTTCACTTGATCATGATTTCAAACCCATGTTTTATTTGCATTTAGTAGTTATCCTCTTCCACCATGCATGCAAAGTAGGTAATTGGAAACTTGGACTTGAGTAGTATCATGAGGTAGGAACCCAATGCCCTTGTTACTAAGCCCGGGAACGTTATCATTTTATTTGCCATGCTTAGTAGACGGGGATTGGTATGAGTGTTCGTGGGAGTTGTGAGAGTGATGATTTATAAGTGATGACAACAACCCTCAAGATTTGACGACAACTTCATGAGCGATGACGATGACTTCAAGACTCAAGACATGTTTTCAATATACCTCTGGGCGGAGGACGGTTTTGATGGGCACCCTGGAGCAACCAGTGGATGACCCGGGATGCATGGAGAAGCACCAAGACATCTTGCGGAAAGCTTCACCCAGGCCAAAAGAGACGGATGGATACTTCAAAACTGGAAGCTTACCTGTGCAACCACAAGTCAATATGCGCTCTGGCTTGGTTGACCTTAGTTGTGACTCTGGTCGGACGGTGCTAGCAGATGTAGCAGAACGGTAGGAATGGAACGGCACCGGCAGTGGTCCAGAGGAACTCTTCGGAAAATCATGTTTCGGTCGTCCTGTTCTCAAACACCCTGAAGTGCGAGGACCAAAAAAGGAGGGATCGAATCTTGTGGGTAAAGTGCACAAAACTCTGCACTGTATTAACCTAATCGATTAGCCGTGTCCCCGGTTACGGACAATTTGAGCCTCTGGATTTGGAACTATCAGGAACTCTCATCACCGCACCATGACTGATGAATTATTTGTTGGGGATTTAATGATAACTTTGGGATATGAGATTTGGTTGGCGGAACCATCTCATTAATAACAACACTTAGTAGTAATTGCCCGATTCTTTTGTAGTAGGGAAAAATCAGCTTTTTGGCAAAAACTCAGACCCAGAGCCACCACAGCCATATTTCATATAGTGATAGAGTTATTTTCATCTGCATTCATATGTGATCTTGCCAGTACATTCAACGTACTGACCTACACGGCTGCAACGTCGCATGTTGCAGGTTTTATATGACGAGTAAGTGATACGATAGGGTTACGATGTCTACACTCAACTTTGTCATTGGTGTTGATGGGACTCCATGAACTTTGTTGATATTCCGCTGTTTCGATTAAGGTAATAGTATTTACGTTACTTTTTACATGTGATTTTCTGCTATTTCATCGAGTACTGTGTGTGCTAGCATACCGATCCAGGGATGGCACATTAAACACAGAGACTTGGATCCTTTTCGGAATCGGGTCACTACAAGATGGTATCAGAGCACATGTTGACTGTAGGACGTGACCTCTAGAAACTGGCAAGCCCTTAGGAAATGATTTCTCTAAAACTTTATTTTCAAAAAGATGCTTTAACTCTCATCTTTTCTAAGATTTATCAAATATTCCTTCTTACCTCAAATAGTTAGACTATATCCCTTTCCCTTTTTGACCACACGGAGGTTCAACTGATGAGACCACTTCGAGAAGGACAAGATATCGGACAACTGAGGAGCACTACAGAATAAAGATGATTTTACCGTGCATTAGAAGAATTGAAGCTACAACGGTTGAAGACTCTGAAGAATCGAAGAATTTGAAGGCTCTGAAGAATTTCCAGATTGATATGACTTACGAAGACCCTGATAGGATCGACTTATGTTATTCTCGTACTCTTCTTAAAATTCTTTGCTAAAACCCCACTGTTTCAAAATTTTAGATGAAGAACTTCACCCTGAACCAAAGGCAACAGTACGAAGACGTCCCTTGTGGTCCAGCCCTTATGGAACTTGTGCGACTGTTGAAGCTGCCGATACCGGAGATCAAGGTGTGTCAGAGGAAGACCAGAACATGGAGCGTCAAGACTCAAGTTTTTGGTCGTCAAGAAATGTAACACCCCGATTTTTGGCCCTTTCTTTTTCTTTTGGATTTCTTCGAATTTTTTATTTGAAGTTCTTTTTCCGTGGCTATGTGGTCTTGAAACCTGGGAAAATCTTCTCTCCTGCCACTTCCTAGTGGCTTGTCATTCTCAAATCTATCCCAAGGCCATGTCATTTCCATCTTAGCCCAACTCCAATATTTATTTCTTGGGAATATTCCTTTTCTATTAAAGGAATAACCTTGTTTGCCCTAGGTTGTGAAGCAACCTATAATTCTGCCATTCCAAAAATTCCCACAAAATTCTCATAAATCCTTTGGATCATATCTCCCACCAATATGCCAAAATCCACCCTTGCCTAGTTCAAAAATAATTCAGGAATATTCATTTTCCATTCTGTCCAGATTGGCACTTTGTGAAGGAAGTGCTATTTATCTTTTCTTGATTGCCCTCAAAAATTTTGGGCACTCTCTCATATCCAAATAATTGCCACATGCCAAAATTCAACTCCATTTGCCTAGTAAATCTTCCTCAGCAAATTTCCAAAGTTTCTGACCAGAGAGAAGCTTTGTGAAGGAAGTACTAGCTAGGCTTATCCAAATGAGTTGAAATTTTGGTAGATCATTTATATGATCAAATCATGACTCTCCACCAAATTTCATACCCATCCAACAACTATCTGAGCACACCTTCAAATCTTGGTTTCTTGTCACAATTTCAGTTTGTGAAGCAACTATACTTTATATTGCTTCAAAAATTCAGAAATTAATCCAGGACCTAAGTATTCCTATATAATTTGAGCATGCAAAAATTCACATCATTTTTACAAGTCATTTTCTCTACAAAATTCCCCCAAGTTTCTGTCCAGTAGAAAGCATTGTGAAGGGAGTACCATTTTGGTGTATCCAAATGGTATGAAATTTTTATGGTACCTTCATATGCCCAAATGATCATACTCCACAAATTTTCAGCTCAACCCAAGCAACCATGTGAGTGCTACTTCATGATCTTCTTTCGGGACCAGAATATGTGGTTGTGAAGCAACTATATTAAATACTGGTCCAAATCACTTCATTTTTCACAAGATCATAGTCCTTCCTACCCTAAGCCTCTGAGACATCCTGGTTATCTCTTATCCCATCTCATTTGATCACTACTTCATGCCTAAGTTGGCAACAGCAAACTCTCTCTGATCGCTCCCATCAACCCACAGTGTTTTTCTTCGATACATCACCTCAGTGGGGCTGTAGGATGGATGGACAACATGGTTGACATCTTTTTGCAATCCCTCGTGCCCTCTTTGCACCATGCCACGCGGTGACCACGCGGCTGGGAGGCCATTGGCGCGCTCTGGATGGCATTTCGCTTCGGGCACTCCTCTGCTCGTCGTTCTCGCGTGTCCCAGAGTGTCCCAGAGCTTCGTGGCAGCCTCGTGCTAGCTCTCCCGCCCTGGCCCCCTCCTCCTTCGCCCTCCTCGCGCCACGGCAACCGTGCCCGCGTGAGCACAGTGGCCGAGTGGCCGACCGAACACCGCATCGCCCGCGTCTGCACCTCCACTACCCCTCTCCCGTCGCCATCCACGCACTAGCCCTCCCCGACCTCTCCCCCGAGCTCGGGAGGCTCTCCACCTCGAGCATTGCCGCCATGGCCGCCGCTCGGGTCGGCCTAAATTCCGGCGAACCCGAGTCCTCCACTTCCCTCTACCACCACCAGAGCACACCACGTCCACCCTAGACCCTTTCCCGTAGCTCTCCGCCTCCTCTCAGTGGCCGGGGCGCCGTGCCCGAGTCCGGCCGAAGCCGTCACCCGCGGGAGCCAACGCCGCCGCCGCTCGAGTCCTCGCCGCGGTCCTCGCTCAGGTGGGATGGAAGCGGCGTTCTCTCCCGAGCGCGTCGGTGGCCGGAGCGCCGCGGATGGTGGCCGGAGTCGCCGGCAATCGTCGCCGGACTCTGCTCCTCTCTCGGCCGCGCGCACAGACAGGAGGTTGAAGACGATGAGGGCGCCCTGCAGGCGGGCCCCACGTACCAGTGACCTAGCCGGCACAGTGACGTGGATAAGTGGAGGCGAATTTTCAAAAATACGCCTTCGCTTAAAGAAAACGTACTCTGGTGCTTCTTCAGGCTAAAGTACGCTTTCTCTGTTTGAAAGCGTAATCCCAGAAGTATGCTTTCTATTTTAACTCACCGGCCGAAACTGTTAATTTGCGGACGTTCGTCCGTTAAGGGTAGAAGTGGACAGATTTTTATTCTTTTTCACCATGCATGCAAAGTAGGTAATTGGAAACTTGGACTTGAGTAGTAGCATGAGGTAGGAACCCAATGCCCTTGTTACTGAGCCCGGGAACGTTATCATTTATTTGCTATGCTTAGTAGACGTGGATTGGTATGAGTGTTCATGGGAGTTGTGAGAGTGATGATTTATAAGTGATGACAACAACCCTCAAGATTTGACAACAACTTCATGAGCGATGATGATGACTTCAAGACTCAAGACATGTTTTCAATATACCTCTGGGTGGAGAACGGTTTTGATGGGCACCCTGGAGCAACCAGTGGATGACTCGGGATGCATGGAAAAGCGCCATGACATCTTGCGGAAAGCTTCACCCAGGCCAAAAGAGACAGATGGATACTTCAAAACTGGAAGCTTACCTGTGCAACCACAAGTCAATATGGGCTCTAGCTTGTTTGACCTTAGTTGTGACTCTGGCCGGACGGTGCTAGCAGATGTAGCAGAACGGTAGGAATGGAACGGCACCGGCAGTGGTCCAGAGGAACTCTTCGAAAGATCATGTTTCGGTCATCCTGTTCTCAAACACCCTGAAGTGCGAGGACAAAAAAAGGAGGGATCGAATCTTGTTGGTAAAGTGCACAAAACTCTGCAGAGTATTAACCTAATCGATTAGCCGTGTCCCCGGTTACGGACAATTTGAGCCTCTGGATTTGGAACTATCAGGAACTCTCATCACCGCACCATGACTGATGAATTATTTGTTGGCGATTTAATGATAACTTTGGGATATGAGATTTGGTTGGCGGAACCATCTCATTAATAACAACACTTAGTAGTAATTGCCTGATTCTTTTGAAGTAGGGAAAAATCAGCTTTTCGGCAAAAATTCAGACCCAGAGCCACCACAGCCATATTTCATATAGTGATAGAGTTATTTTCATCTGCATTCATATGTTATCTTGCCAGTACATTCAACGTACAGACCTACACGGCTGCAACGTCTCATGTTGCAGGTTTTATATGACGAGTAAGTGATACGATAGGGTTACGATGTCTACACTCAACTTTGTCGTTGGTGTTGATGGGACTCCACGAACTTTGTTGATATTCCGTTGTTTCGATTAAGGTAATAGTATTTACGTTACTTTTTAGATGTGATTTTCTGCTATTTCATCGAGTACTGTGTGTGCTAGCATACCGATCCAGGGATGGCACATTAAACACAGAGACTTGGATCCTTTTCGGAACCGGGTCGCTACAGGTTAGATTTATCTTAATTCTTCTTTCGTAGTTGCGGATGCTTGCGAGAGGGGGTAATCAGAAGTGGGAGGCTTGTTCAAGTAAGAAGAACACCTAAGCACCGGTCCACCCACATATCAAATTATCAAAGTAGCGAACGTGAATCAAACAAACATGATGAAAATGACTAGATAAGAATTCCCATGTGTCCTCGAGAAATCTTTGTTTTATATAAGAGACCGTTCTGGCTTGTCCTTTGCTATAAAAAGGATTGGGCCACCATGCTGCACCTTGCTACTATTGTTACTTGTTACGAATTATCTTGCTATCAAAACTATCTGTTACCGCTACTTTCAGTACTTGCAGAGAATACCTTGCTGAAAACCACTTGTCATTTCCTTCTGCTCCTCGTTGGGTTCGACACTCTTACTTATCAAAAGGACTACGATTGATCCCCTATACTTGTGGGTCATCAAGTCTCCCGTGTGAAATTAGCCTATGATGACTGACTGAGAATGATACATGATAGAGAATCCTCCGCCTTTATAATTAGAACATTCGATTTATTTGTTGCTGGTAATGCTGAGACATGGCACTGTGCAGAATTCTGAGTTGTTGTGGGCTAGAGTACCAGGATTTTATCTGACACTAGTGACTTTTCCTGAGTCTAAGCGACAATGGGAGCTATTATCAAATACTAGTGTTTACTAGTTACCAATTTGTGGTATTCATTGTCGTAGAGCTGCTTCCCGCTGCCAGCTAAATTCTCCTGTAGTTGGTGATATTCTAGAATAGAAATCTTGGAATCGGGACTCATTTTACCTAAATCTAGGATCTGGGAGCAACAGTCTTAACCCCAATGTTAGGGTTAGGGGTAGGGTCTGCGAAGCCTTGCGCATGAGGTAATGGCGGTAGTGTAAGGTGGCAGCAGCTGCCTGCGAAATGGGAGCTTGCGTCGGCATAATCGCGTCGGCATACTGTGCTTAAAAGGCGGGGGTAGGGTGGCGAGGGCGGAGATGGGAGATGCGGGAGTGAATATTTGATGGAAACCAAGTTACGATGAAAACTATGTTTTGAAGTTCTGAAAAATTCTCAAAAAATACAGTATGATTAGAGAGTGATTTTCTATTAGCTTGTAAAATTTTAAGTTCAAACTCTAATTCAGATGCTAATAGAACACCGCCCTCTTTCCATACTATATTTTTTATGGAACATTTGCAAACTTTCAAACTTAGTCTCTATGAAGTTCTCGTTATAACTTGTTTTCATCGGATATTCTGTTATGATAACGATGCGTTAAATGGGTGCTATACCAACTGGAGTAGAAATACGATTTCTAGGGTGTTGTTTCTTCTGCTTTTGGTCCTACCCGAGCAATAGTCTGTCATCTTACTTTACCGACTGCTATTGGGATATTTGGTAAACCCACGCATTGTAGAACCCTTATAGATGGATGTTATTTTTCTAACACTTTTATGATTGGTTTAGATTTAGATGGAATCAATTTCAGCCAATTCTCCCAAATTAAATTTCAAAAATAAGAAATTTTCTGTGCCGGGGGGCGGTTGCTTTAGTATGAATAGAATTTTAATGATAATGTGTTTGAGTTGTGACTTTGACTCGGGGTATTATTATCTGACTAATGCTGCAAGTTGCAAATTGGCAAAAAAGTCATGTTTGTATGCTAAAAATTATGTCAATTAAATTGAGATTAAAAAGGTAAAAATGTCTAGTATAAGTCAATTGAGAGAGCAAAAAACAATATATTATCAGGCAATATGTAGCGGTCTCATTGATCTTAACAATGTTGTCATCATTGCTGTTGGGTCATATTGAGTGGTGATTTTGACACCAGCCTCCCTGATACGCGCTTTCACAATAGGGGTGGACGGATGAATGACAAAGACTAAAAGATGGAAGGGATATCAAGCTCGTCCGCTCAACTATAAGAGATGAGATTAATGAAAATGCAGTAATATAGGGTAGATGCGGTGAGAATCGTGGTGGTAAAACATAGATGAGAAATGTCGTGGTTCAATAAACACATGTCAAGTTTTAGCAAAACCACCCCGAATGTCTAATTTATCATATATATATGTTGAATATCTAGTGTGACATCACTCTATCTTCAGTGCAACTGGTAGCCATGATCGCCTGAGCAAACAACCATGAAGCAATAAGGGCACCACGTGTTGGAAATATGCCCTAGAGGCAATAATAAATTGGTTATTATCATAATTCCTTGTTCATGATAAATTTTTATTATTCATGCTAGAATTGTATTGACCGGAAACTTAAATACATGTGTGGATACATAAACAACACCGTGTCCCTAGTGAGCCTCTACTTGACTAGCTCATTGATCAAAGATGGTTAAGGTTTCCTAACCATAGACATGAGTTGTCATTTGATAACGGGATCACACCATTAGGAGAATGATGTGATGGACAAGACCCAACCATAAGCTTAGCATTTGATCGTGTCACTTAAGTTTATTGCTATAGCTTTCTTCATGTCAAGTATCTATTCCTAATACCATGAGATCATGCAACTCCCGGATACCAGAGGAATACTTTGTGTGCTATCAAATGTCACTATGTAACTGGGTGATCATAAAGGTGCTCTACAGGTATCTCCGAAGGTGTTTGTTGGGTTGCATGGATGATACGTCTCCAACGTATCTATAAATTTTGATTGTTCCATGCTATTATAGTATCAATCTTGGATGTTTTTATATACATTTACAGCAATTATATATCATTTTTTGGGACTAACCTATTAACTTAGTGCCCAGTGCCAGTTGTTGTTTTTTGCCTGTTTTTGGTTTTCCAGAATATCACTACCAAACAAAGTCCAAATGCCACGGAATTTTTTGGAGATTTTTTCTGGACATAAGAGACACTAGAAGCTTCGGGAGGAGGCCAGAAGACAGAGGAGCTGGCCACGAGCCACCAGGGCGCGCCCTAGGGGGGTGGCGTGCCCTAGTGCCTCATGGGCCCACCTCTGCTCCGTTTGACCTAATTCCACCTCTATAAATTCTCTAAAATCGGGAAACCAATAGAGGAGTCCACGAAATACTTTTTCCACCGCCACAAGTTCCTATTCTCGAGAGATCCCATCTGGAGGCCTTTTCTGGTACTCCGCCGGAGGGGGAATCTATCACAGAGGGGCTCTACATCATCCTTGCTGCCCTTTCGATGATGCGTGAGTAGTTTACCACAGACCTTCGGGTCCATAGTTAGTAGCTAGATGGCTTCTTCTCTCTTTTTGATCTTCAATACAATGTTCTCCTTGATGTTCTTGGAGTTCTATCCGATGTAATCACTTTTTGCGGTGTGTTTGTTGGGATCCGATGAATTATGAGTTTATGATCAGATTATCCATGAATATTATTTGAGTTTTCTCTGAACTCTTTTATGCATGATTATTATAGCTTCGTATTTCTCTCCGATCTATTGATTTGGTTTGGCCAACTAGATTGATTTATCTTGCAATGGGAGAGGTGCTTTGTAATGGGTTCGATCTTGTGGTGCTCAATCCTAGTGACAGAAAGGGACATGACACGTATGTATCGTTGCTATTAAGGGTAAAAAGATGGGGTTTATTCATGCGTGAGTTTACTTTGTCTACATCATGTCATCTTGCTTAAGGCGTTACTCCGTTCTTTATGCACTTAATACACTAGATGCATGCTGGATAGCGGTCGATGTGTGGAGTAATAGTTGTAGATGTAGAATCGTTTCGGTCTACTTGTCTCGGACGTGATGCCTATATACATGATCATTGCCTTGGATATCGTCATGATTATTTGCTTTTCTATCAATTGCCCAACAGTAATTTGTTCACCCACCGTATGCTATTTTCAAGAGAGAAGCCTCTAGTGAAAACTATGGCCCCGGGGTCTACTTTTATCATATATTGAAAATCCTAAAAATACCTTGCTGCACTTTTACTTTATTTATTTTATTTTTTATTTTTGTTCAATCTATCTATCTATCACCATACAATTTAATCTTGCAATTAACCTCCAAGGGATTGACAACCCCTTGTTCGCGTTGGGTGCAAGGATTTGTTGTTTTGTGTGCGGGTATTGCCAACGAGTTGTTGCGTGATTCTCCTACTGGATTGATAACCTTGGTTTCATAACTGAGGGAAATACTTATATCTACTGTACTGCATCATCCCCTCCTCTTCGGGGAAATCCCAACGCAGCTCACAAGTAGCAATGGATCGAGACTGGGATTTGTCACTCCGTATGACGGAGAGGTATCTTTGGGCCCTCTCGGTAATACAACATTGTAAGGAGCTTGCAAGCAATGTGGCTAATGAGTTAGTCATGGGATCTTGTATTACGGAACGAGTAAAGAGACTTGCCGGTAATGAGATTGAACTAGGTATGGAGATACCGACGATCGAATCTAGGGCAAGTAACATATCGCTGGACAAAGGGAATTGCATACGGGATTAACCGAATCCTCGACATTGTGGTTCAACCGATAAAAGATCTTCATGGAATATGTAGTAACCAATATGGGCATCCAGGTTCTACTATTGGTTATTGACCGGAAAGGTGTCTCGATCATGTCTACATGATTCTCGAACCCGCAGGGTCCGCACGCTTAACGTTCGGTAACGCTAGAGTGGTATTGGGATATGTGCATTGGTGACCGAATGTTGTTTGGAGTCCCGGATGAGATCCCGGATGTCACGAGGAGCTCCGGAATGGTCTGGAGGTAAAGATTTATATATATGAAGTCCTATTTTGGTCACCAAAAAAGTTTCGGGTATTACCGGCAGTGTACCGGGAGTGCCGAAAGGGGTCCGGGGGTCCACCGGGGGGGTCCACCTGCCCCGGGGGCCCACATGGGATGTAGGTGGTGCGCCTTGGCCTATATGGGCCAGGGGCACCAGCCCTAAGAGGCCCATGTGCCAAGGAGAAGTGGAGGAGGAAGAGTCCTAAGGGGGGAAGGCACCCCCCTAGGTGCCTTGGGGAGGGAGGAAACCTCCCTTGGCCGGCGCCCCCTCCTTGGAGGAGGGGCTCGGGCTGCACCCCAGCCCTCCCCCTTGCCTCCTATATATAGTGGGGGAGAGGGAGGGGCTGGACACACCAATTCCCACGCCCTGGCGGCAGCCCTACCTCTCCCATAACTTTGTTTTCTCCTCAGATTGGTTCCGGCAGCGTTTGGCGAAGCCCTGCCGGCACTGCACCACCACCATCTCCACCATGCCGTCATGCTGGTTGAGATCCCATCTACTTCTCCTGCCTTGCTTGCTGGATCAAGAAGGAGGAGACGTCATCGAGCCGCACGTGTGCTGACGCGGAGGTGTCGTCCGTTCGGTACTTCATCGGATTGGATCGCAATTGGATCGTGGCGAGTACGACTACATCAATTGCATTATATACGCTTCCGCTTTCGATCTACAAGGGTATGTAGACACACTCTCCTCTCGTTGCTATGCTTCTCATAGATAGATCTTGGGTGATTCGTAGGAGTTTTTTTTTATTTTCATGCAACGTTCCCCATCAGTGGCATCATGAGCTAGGTCTATGCATAGATGTATTTGCACGAGTAGAACACAAAGAAGTTGTGGGCATTGATGTTCAAATTGCTTACTTCCTTTGTCTTATTTGGATTCGGCGGTATTGTGGGATGAAGCGGCTCGGACCAACCTTACTTGTCCTCGCACAAGAGACCGGTTCCACTGACTGACATGCAACTTGTATTGCATAATAGTGGCTTTGCGGGTGTCTGTCTCTCCCACTTTAGTTGAATCTGATTTGACAAGGGCGGTCCTTGTAGAAGGTTAAAAGGCAACTTGTATATCACCGTTGTGGTTTTGCGTAGATAAGACGGTTCTTATAGTTTGCCCTAGCAGCCACGTAAAATTTGCAACAACAAGGTAGAGGATGTCTAACTTGTTTTTGCAGGGCATGTTGTGATGTGGTATGGCCAAAACGTGATGTGATATATGTTGATGTATGAGATGATCATGTTTTGTAATAGGTTCACAACTTTGCATGTCGATGAGTACGGCAACCGGCAGGAGCCATAGGGTTGTCTTTAATTTATTGTATGACCTGTGTGTCAATGATTAAACGCCATGTAATTGCTTTACTTTATCGCTATGCGTTAGCAATAGTTGTAGAAGCAATAGTTGGCGGAGACAACCACATGACGGCACGATGATGGAGATCATGATGATAGAGATCATGGTGTCATGCCGGTGACGATGGAGATCATGCCGGTGTTTTGGAGATGGAGATCAAAAGCACAAAGATGATGATGGCCATATCATGTCACATATTTATTGCATGTGATGTTTATCTTTTTATGCATCTTATTTTGCTTAGGACGACGGTAGCATTATAAGATGATCCCTTCACTTAATTTCAAGATAAAAGTGTTGTCCCTAAGTATGCACCGTTGTGAAAGTTCGCCGTTTTGAAGCACCTCGTGATGGTCGGGTGTAATAGACTCTACATTCGCATACAACGGGTGTAAGCCAGTTTTACACATGCAGAATACTTGGGTTAAACTTGATGAGCCTAGCATGTACACACATGGCCTCGGAACACAGAGGACTGAAATGTCGAACATGAGTCATATAGTAGGTATGATCAACATGGAGATGTTCACCATTGATGACTGCCCCATCTCACGTGATGATCGGACATGGGTCAGTTGATTTGGATCATGTAACACTTAGACAACTTAAGGGATGTTGATTTAAATGGGAGTTCTTTAGTAATTTGATTAGAAGAACCAATCATCATGAACTTAGTCTAATTGTCTTTGCAAATTAATGTTGTAGATCAATGGCTCGCGCTGTAGCTCCCCTGAATTTTAATGCGTTCCTAGAGAAAGAAAAGTTGAAAGATGATGGAAGCAACTTTGCGGACTGGGTCCGTAATCTGAGGATTATCCTCACTGCTGCACAGAAAGTTTATGTCCTTGATGCACCGCTTGGTGATGCACCCCCTCAAGATGCGCCTGCAGATGTTATGAACGTCTGGCGGGCACGTTCTGATGACTACTTGATAGTTCAGTGCGCCATGCTTTATGGCTTAGAACCGGGGCTCCAAAGACGTTTTGAGCACCACGGAGCATATGAGATGTTCCAGGAGCTGAAATTGGTATTTCAAGCTCACGCCCGGGTCGAGAGGTATGACACCTCCAGCAAGTTTTTTAGTTGTAAGATGTAGGAGAACATCTATGTTAGTGAGCACGTACTCAAAATGTCTGGGTACTACAACCGCTTGAATCAGTTGGGAGTTAATCTTCCGAATGAAGTAGCGATTGACAGAGTTCTCCAATCACTGCCACCGAGCTACAAGATCTTTGTGATGAACTATAACATCCAAGGGATGGAAAAGACGATCCCTGAGCTCTTCGCAATGCTTAAGGCCGTGGAGGTAGAAATAAAGAAAGAACATCAAGTGTTGATGGTCAATAAGACCACCAGTTTCAAGAAGAAAGGCAAGGGAAAGAAAGGGAACTTCAAGAAGAATGGCAAGCCAGTTGCCGCTCCCGTGAAGAAACCCAAGGCTGGACCCAAACCTGAGACTGGGTGCTTCTATTGCAAGGGGAATGGTCACTGGAAGCGGAACTGCCCCAAGTACTTGGCAGATAAGAAGGCTAGTAACGTCAACAAAGGTATATTTGATATACATGTTATTGATGTGTACCTTACTAGTGCTCATAGTAGCGCCTGGGTATTTGATACTGGTTCGGTTACTAATATTTGTAACTCGAAACAGGAGCTGCGGAATAAATGGAGACTAGCTAAGGACGAGGTGACGATGCGCGTCGGAAATGGTTCCAAGGTTGATGTCATTGCCGCCGGCACGCTCCCTCTACGTTTAACTTTGGGATTAGTTTTGAACCTGAATAATTGTTATTTGGTGCCTGCGTTAAGCATGAACATTATATCTGGATCTTGTTTATTGCGAGGCGGTTATTCATTTAAGTCAGAGAATAATGGTTGGTCTATTTATATGGATAATATCTTTTATGGTCATGCACCCTTGGTGAATGGTTTATTTCTATTGAATCTCGATAGTAGTGATACACATATTCATAATATCGATGCCAAAAGATGCAAAGTTAATGATGATAGTACCACATACTTGTGGCATTGCCGCTTAGGTCATATTGGTGTAAAGCGCATGAAGAAACTCCATGCTGATGGACTTTTGGAATCTCTTGATTATGAATCTTTTGAGACATGTGAACCATGCCTCATGGGCAAGATGACTAAACCCCGTTTTCTGGTACAATGGAGCGGGCAAGTGACTTGTTGGAAATAATACATACCGATGTATGCGGTCCAATGAGTGTTGAAGCACGCGGTGGATATCATTATTTTCTTACCTTCATAGATGATTTGAGTAGATATGGGTATATTTACTTAATGAAACACAAGTCTGAAACATTTGAAAAGTTCAAGGAGTTTCAGAGTGAAGTAGAGAATCATCATAATAAGAAAATTAAATTTCTATGATCTGATCGTGGAGGTGAATATTCGAGTTACGAGTTTGGTATGCATTTAAGACAATGTGGAATTGTTTCACAGCTCACGCCACCTGGAACACCACAGCGTACTGGTGTGTCCGAACGTCGTAATCGTACTCTATTGGATATGGTGCATTCTATGATGTCTCTTACCGATTTGCCACTATCATTTTGGGGTTATGCATTAGAGACAGCCACATTCACTTTAAATAGGGCACCGTCTAAATCCGTTGAGACGACACCATATGAATTATGGTTTGGCAAGAAACCTAAGCTGTCGTTTCTTAAAGTTTGGGGATGCGACGCTTATGTCAAGAGGCTTCAGCCTGATAAGCTCGAACCCAAAGCGGAGAAGTGCGTCTTCATAGGATACCCTAAAGAGACCATTGGGTATACCTTCTACCACAGATCCGAAGGCAAAATCTTTGTTGCTAAGAATGGGTCCTTTCTAGAGAAGGAGTTTCTCTCGAAAGAAGTGAGTGGGAGGAAAGTAGAACTTGATGAGGTAATTGTACCTTCTCCCGAATTGGAAAGTAGCACATCACAGAAAGAAGTTCCTGTGATGCCTACACCAGCCAGAGAGGAAGCTAATGATGATGATCATGAAACTTCAGATCAAGTTACTACTGAACTTCGTAGGTCGACCAGGGTACGTTCCACACAAGAGTGGTACGGTAATCCTGTCCTGGAAGTCATGTTGTTAGACAACGGCGAACCTACAAACTATGAAGAAGCAATGATGAGCCCGGATTCCGACAAATGGCTTGAGGCCATGAAATCCGAGATAGGATCCATGGATGAAAACAAAGTATGGACTTTGGTGGACTTGCCCGATGACCGGAAGGCCATTGAGAATAAATGGATCTTTAAGAAGAAGACAGACACTGATGGTAATGTCACCGTCTATAAAGCTTGACTTGTCACAAAGGGTTTCCGACAAGTTCAAGGGGTTGACTACGATGAGACTTTCTCACCCGTAGTGATGCTTAAGTCTGTTAAAATTATGTTAGCAATTGGCACATTTTATGAAATCTGGTAGATGGACGTCAAAACAACGTTCCTTAACGGGTTTCTTAAGGAAGAGTTGTATATGATGCAGCCGAAAGGTTTTGTCGATCCTAAAGGTGCTAACAAAGTATGCAAGCTCTAGCGATCCATCTATGGACTGGTGCAAGCATCTCGGAGTTGGAATATACGCTTTGATGAGGTGATCAAAGCTTTTGGTTTTATACAAACTTATGGAGAAGCTTGTATATACAAGAAAGTGAGTGGGAGCTCTGTAGCATTTCTAATATTGTATGTGGATGACATATTGTTGATTGGAAATGATATAGAATTTCTGGAAAGCATAAAAGGTTATTTGAACAAGAGTTTTTCAATGAAAGACCTAGGTGAAGCTGCTTACATATTGGGCATTAAAATCTATAGAGATAGATCAACACGCCTAATAGGACTTTCACAAAGCACATACCTTGACAAGATTTTGAAGAAGTTCAAAATAGACAAGTCGAAGAAAGGGTTCTTGCCTATATTGCAAGGTGTGAAGTTGAGTAAGACTGAAAGCCTGACCACGGCAGAAGTAAGAGAAAGGATGAAAGTCGTCCCCTATGCCTCAGACATAGGCTCTATAATGTTTGACATGCTGTGTACCAGACGTGATGTGTGCCTTGCCATAAGTTTGGCAGGGAGGTACCAAAGTAATCCAGGAGTGGATCACTGGACAGCGGTCAAAAATTATCCTTAAGTACCTAAAGAGAACTAAGGAAATGTTTCTCGTTTATGGAGGTGATAAAGAGTTCGTCGTAAAGGGTTACGTCGATGTAAGCTTTGACACCGATCCAGATCACTGTGAGTCTTGAACCGGATACGTATAGTGGAGCAGTCTGTTGGAGTAGCTCCAAGCAGAGCATCATAGCGACATCTAGATGTGACATAGAGATTTGCAAAGTTACATACGGATCTGAATGTGGCAGACACGTTGACTAAACCTCTTCCACGAGCAAAACATGATCAGCACCAGGACTCCATGGGTGTTAGATTCATTACAGTGTAAACTAGATTATTGACTCTAGTGCAAGTGGGAGACTGTTGGAAATATGCCCTAGAGGCAATAATAAATTGGTTATTATCATATTTCCTTGTTCATGATAAATGTTTATTATTCATGCTAGAATTGTATTGACTGGAAACTTAAATACATGTGTGGATACATAAACAACACCGTGTCCCTAGTGAGCCTCTACTAGACTAGCTCATTGATCAAAGATGGTTGAGATTTCCTAACCATAGACATGAGTTGTCATTTGATAATGGGATCACATCATTAGGAGAATGATGTGATGGACAAGACCCAACCATAAGCTTAGCATTTGATTGTGTCACTTATGTTTATTGCTATAGCTTTCTTCATGTCAAGTATCTATTCCTAAGACCATGAGATCATGCAACTCCCGGTTACCGGAGGAATACTTTGTGTGCTATCAAACGTCACTACGTAACTGGGTGATCATAAAGGTGCTCTACAGGTATCTCCGAAGGTGTTTGTTGGGTTGCATGGATCGAGACTAGCATTTGTCACCCCATATGACGGAGAGATATCTCTGGGCCCTCTCGGTAATACAACATCGTAAAGAGCTTGCAAGCAATGTGGCTAATGAGTTAGTCACGGGATCTTGTATTACGGAACAAGTAAAGAGACTTGCCGGTAATGAGATTGAACTAGGAATGGAGAAACCGACGATCGAATCTCGGGCAAGTAACATATCGCTGGACAAAGGGAATTGCATACGGGATTAACCGAATCCTCGACATCGTGGTTCAACCGATAAAAGATCTTCGTGGAATATGTAGGAACCAATATGGGCATCCAGGTTCCGCTATTGGTTATTGACTGGAGAGGTGTCTCGGTCATGTCTACATGATTCTCGAACCCGCAGGGTCCGCACACTTAACGTTCGGTAACACTAAAGTAGTATTGGGATATGTGCATTGGTGACCTAATGTTGTTCGGAGTCCCGAATGAGATCCCGGACATCACGAGGAGCTCTGGAATGGTCCGGAGGTAAAGAATTATATATAGGAAGTCCTATTTTGGTCACCGGAAAAGTTTCGGGTATTACCGGTAGTGTATCGGGAGTGTCGAAAGGGGTACGGGGGTCCATCGGGGGGGTCCACCTGCCCCGGGGGCCCACATGGGATGTAGGGGGTGCGCCTTGGCCTATATGGGCCAGAGGCAACAACCCTAAGAGGCCCATACGCCAAGGAGAGGTGGAGGAGGAAGAGTCCTAAGGGGGGAAGGTGATACGTCTCCGTCATATCTACTTTTCCAAACACTTTTGCTCTTGTTTTGGACTCTAATTGCATGATTTGAATGAAACTAACCCGGACTGACGATGTTTTCAGCAGAACTACCATGGTGTTGTTTTTTGTCCAGAAATAAAATTTCTTGGAATTGGACGAAACTTTTTGGAGATTTTTTATGGAGTATATAAAAAATACTGGAACCAAGACCCACTCGAGGGGGCCACCCAGTGCCCACGAGGCACCAGGGCGCGCCACCCCCCCCCCAGGCGCGCCCTGGTGGCTTGTGGGGCCCACGTGGCTCCGCTGACCCTAATCTCTGGCCTATAAATTCACAATTCCAGAGAAAAAAATAAAGGAGAAAGTTTTATTGCATTTCACGATATGGAGCCGCCGCCACCTCCTCTTCTTCATCGGGAGGCCAGATTTGGAGTCCGTTTGGGGCTCCGGAGAGGGGGGTCTTCCGGCATCGTCATCATCAACCATCCTTCATCACCAATTTCATGATGCTCACTGCCAGGAGTGAGTAATTCCTTCGTAGGCTTGCTGGACGGTGATGAGTTGGATGAGATTTATCATGTAATTGAGTTAGTTTTGTTAAGGCTTGATCCCTAGTATCCACTATGTTCTGAGATTGATGTTGCTATGACTTTGCTATGCTTAATGCTTGTCACTAGGGCCCGAGTGCCATGATTCCAGATCTGAACCCTTTAAGTTTTCATGAATATATTTGTGTTCTTGATCTGATCTACCAAGTTGTATGCACCTGCTACGTGTTATGATCCGCATACCCCAAGGTGACAATAATTGGGATTCTTTCCGGTGATTGCCGTAGTTTGAGGAGTTCATGTATTCACTAAGTGCTAATGCTTTGTTCTGGTTCTCTATTAAAAGGAGGCCTTAATATCCCTTAGTTTCCTTATGGACCCCGCTGATGACCCACAAGTATAGGGGATCAATCGTAGTCCTTTCGATAAGTAAGAGTGTCGAACCCAACGAGGAGCAGAAGGAAATGACAAGCGGTTTTCAGCAAGGTATTTTCTGCAAGCACTGAAATTATCGGTAACGAGTAGTTTGATAGCAAGATAATTTGTAACAAGTGACAAGTAGCAATAGTAACAATGAGTGCAGCAAGGTGGGCCAATCCTTTTTATAGCAAAGGACAAGCCGGAACGATCTCTTATAGTAAGTAAAGCGTTCTCGAGGACACATGGGAATTTCATCTAGTCACTTTCATCATGTTTGTTTGATTCGCGTTCGCTACTTTGATAATTTGATATGTGGGTGGACCGGTGCTTGGGTGCTATTCTTACTTGAACAAACCTCCCACTTATGATTACCCCCTCTCGCAAGCATCCGCAACTACGAAAGAAGAATTAAGATTTCTCTAACCATAGCATTAAACATATGGATCCAAATCAGCCCCTTACGGAATAGCGCATAAACTAGGGTTTAAGCTTCTGTCACTCTAGCAACCCATCATCTAATTACTACTCCACAATGCATTCCCTTAGGCCCAAAGATGGTGAAGTGTCATGTAGTCGACGTTCACACGACACCACTAAGGGAATCAACAACATACATATCATCAAAATATCGAACGAATACCAAATTCACATGATTACTTATGACAAGACTTCTCCCATGTCCTCAAGAACAAAAGTAACTACTCACAAATCATATTCATGTCCAAGATCAGAGAGGTATTGAATAGCATAATAGATCTAGACATATAATCTTCCACCAAATAAACCAACTAGCATCAACTACAAGGTGTAATCAACACTACTAGCAACCCACAGGTACCAATCTGAGGTTTTGAGACAAAGATTGAATACAAGAGATGAACTAGGGTTTGAGATGAGATGGTGCTGGTGAAGATGTTCATGAAGATTAGTCCTCCCACGATGAGAGGATCGCTGGTGATGTCTATGGTGACGATTTCCCCCTCCCGGAGGGAAGTATCCCCGGCAGAACTCTCCGCCGAAGAGCAAAAGTGCTCCAACCCAAGTTCCGCCTTGAGATGGCAGCGCACCGTCCCGAAAGACTTCTCTATATTTTTTCTAGGGCAAATGCACTTATATACCAGAAAATGGGGCCAGAGGCTGGCCAGGGGCCCCACGAGGTACCAGGGCGCGCCTGGGGGGGTGGCTTGCCCTGGTGCCTCATGGGCACCTGGGTGGCCCCCTCTGGTACTTCTTGCTTCCAGTATTTTTTATTTATTCCAAAATAAATCTCTGTAAAATTTCAGCTCATTTGGAGATGTGCAGAATAGGTATCTCTGACATAGCTTTTTCAGGTCCAGAATTCCAGCTGCCGGCAATCTCCCTTCTTGTGTAAATCTTGCATATTAAGAGATAAAAGGCATTAGAATTGCTCCACAAAGTGTTATATTGATTAAAAACAATATAAATAATAGTAGAAAAACATGATGCAAAATGGACGTATCAACTTCCCCAAGCTTAGACCTCGCTTGTCCTCAAGTGAAAGCCGATATCGATAATCATGTCCACATGTTTAGAGAGAGAGGTGTCGATAAAAACAAAATACGGACATAGTAGCATCATGATCATTATTATAACAGCAATATTTATTATCATAAACTTCTCATGAGCAAGTAACAATTCATCACAACAATGGAGTATAAGGCATAAACTTTCTTGAAAACTAACAAACTATGTTCTCAGTCAATAATGCAATTGCAATTCATCATATTTTCAGGAAGGGTCTCATGTAAGAGCTATTTAGCAAGTCCACATACTCAACCATCATTTAGTCTTCTATGATTGCTAACACTCACGACATATATATGGAGCAAAAAGTTTCAACCAGACACATAGAAAGATAGGGGCTTGTGAGTTCGCCTCCTAACTTATTCACGTCAAGGGTGATGTCAACAATAATAACTCATGATCACTCATATCCAACTGGATATATATGCCTAGATCTTTCCCCACCACATGATGCTTACAAAATAAAAAAAATAAAAAAAGGAAGTAGAGGAGAACACTATTGACTCTTGCACAAAAAGTAAATACATAAAAGTAAAGGATAGGCCCTTCGCAGAGGGAAGCAGAGGTTGTCATGCGCTTTTTGTTGTTGGATACAAGAGCTCTTAATGCAAAGGAACGTCACTTTATATTGCCCCTTGTGATAGCAACCTTTATTATGCAGTCTGTCGCTTTTATTTCTTTACCATCACAAGTTCGTACAAAGCTTATTTCCCTTACAATAAAAGTTCAGACATAATTAGAGGCAATTTTTATTGCTTTTTGTACCGATGACAACTTACTTGAAGGATCTTATTCAATCCATAGGTAGATATAGTGGACTCTCATGACATGAAACTGGGTTTAAGGGTTTTGGATGCACAAGTAGTATCTCTACTTGGTGCGGATTTTTGGCTAGCAAAGATATTGGGCAAGCACCACATGTTGGAGGATCCATAACAATATAACTTCTATGCGAATATGAACAAACATAATTCATTATGTTGTCTTCCTTGTCCAACGTCAACAATTTGACATAAAATACTTAATGGGGGCTCACAATCATAAAAGATGTCCAAGATAGTATATTTGCATGTGAATCTTCTCTTCTCTTATTAACTTTTTCATGAATTGCATCATTGACTAATGCTATGTTTGTTAACTTCCAATAAATTTTACCACTTATACTTTTTTTATGTAATGTCATTACTTTCGATAGGATTAGCATATGATCTTTTTCATTATTTTCATTGATAGAATTGGAACATGAAAGTAAAGAAGCAAAAACTCAAACTACTCTTTATTATATAACTCTCAACTCGATTACATAGATAGATAGATCACGAAGCTAACACTCGAAAATAGATCATACTAAACTTTTATTCAACCAAATCATGAAATAACTAAGGATCGAACTAGAAATAGGTAAAGATAATAAAAGTGATGGTGATACGATACCGGGGCACCTCCCCCAAGCTTGGCACAAGCCAAGGGGAGTGCCCATACCCATGTGCTCAAGTCTCCTTCTTCGGTGATGGTGGTGGTGATGAAGTGATGGGCTTGTCCTCCGGCTTTCATGGCATAGGTTCCCCATCATAAAAAGATGAACGAGTCTCCGGAGTCCTGAAACTTGCAGCTAAACTCATACATTTGAATCTTGCCTCATACTCAAAATTTTGGTTTTGAAGATCATAGATTTGGCCTTGGAGATAGTCGATTCGTTCATTAAGCTTGAAGATGATATCCCCCATAGATTGGCCCTCCACCTTGTGATTACGGGTGAATTCCGTGATCATGGAGTGGTTGGCGCTGAGTCCACGTTCCACCATCCCTTGGCACTTGAAGATCTCCTGCTCCACTGCTTCGAGCCTGGACTCCACGCTCCCGGTCTTCTTGGGTCCTTGAACATCCCGGATATGAAGCACCCCCTCACGCATCTCGATGGCTTGAGGGTGTTTCATCACCTCCGGTAGGTAGGGGTTGATGACCTTCTCGTAGAACTTGTCCTTGGAAGAGCTTGGTGGAGCCATAGCAATCTAGATCTGTCAGAAAAATAGCATGAAACAAGAACAGAGGAGATTTCTGCGATACGGTAGTCAAAACGTCCGTGAGTATATATAAAGATTTTTTATCTTGCAAAACAAGTAATCCAGAAGAAAACGGAGTCGGGAAGGCTCACATGGGGCCCACGAGCCACCAGGACGCGCCCTGGTGCCTCGTGGGCACCAGGTGGGTCCCCTCGGCTGTTTCTTATTTTTGTATTTTTTTCTAATATTCCAAAACTGACAGAAAATATTTTTATGGAATTTTTGGAGTCGGTTTACTTACCGTATCACATACCTCTTCCTTTTCAGGGTTCTGAAGTGTTCCGGAAGGTCTCTCTTATGTATTCCTCCGGTGTAATTGTTTCAATAATATTAGTTTCAACATTAATGGGAGTACCTGAAATATAGTGCTTGATTCTTTGCCCATTCACCACTCTCAGATTAGTGCCTTCGGAGTTGTTTATTTTGATGGCTCCGGAGCGATAAACTTCTTCGATGATATACGGTCCTTCCCATTTAGAGAGAAGTTTTCCTGCAAAGAATCTCAAATGAGAATTGTACAATAGAACTTGCTCACCTACTTTAAATTCCCGTTTTTGAATTCTTCTATCATGCCATCTTTTAACTTTCTCTTTAAACAATTTGGCATTTTCATAAGCTTGGGTTCTCCATTCATCTAATGAGCTAATATCAAATAACCTCTTTTCACCGGCAAGTTTAAAATCATAATTTAGTTCTTTAATTGCCCAATATGCTTTATGTTCTAACTCAAGAGGTAAATGACATGCTTTTCCATAAACCATTTTATAAGGAGACATACCCATAGGATTTTTATAAGCAGTTCTATAAGCCCATAATGCATCGTCAAGTTTCTTAGACCAATTCTTTCTAGATCTATTGACGGTTTTTTGCAAAATTAATTTTATTTCTCTATTGCTCAATTCAACTTGACCACCAGTTTGAGGGTGATAGGGAGATGCAATTCTATGGTTGACATCATATTTAGCAAGCAATTTACGGAATGCACCATGAATAAAATGTGAACCACCATCAGTCATGAAATATCTAGGGACTTTGAACCTTGGGAAAATAACTTCTTTAAGCATTTTAATAGAAGTGTTATGATCAGCACTACTAGTTGGAATAGCTTCTACCCACTTAGTAACGTAATCAACAGCAACTAAAATATGTGTATACCCAATGGATTTAGGAAAAGGTCCCATATAATCAAATTTCCAAACATCAAATGGTTCAACAGCAAGTGAATAATTCATAGGCATTTCCTGACGTCTACCAACATTACCAATTCTTTGACATTCATCACACGATAGGACAAACTTACGAGCATCCTTGAAAAGAGTAGGCCAATAAAAACCAGATTGCAATACCTTGTGTGTAGTTCTGTCTCCCGCATCGTGTCCTCCGTAAGCTTCGGAATGACACTTCCGTAGGATTTGTTCCTGTTCATGCTCAGGTACACAACGTCTAATAATACCATCTACTCCTTCTTTATAAAGATGTGGGTCATCCCAGAAGTAATGTCTTAAATCAAAGAAGAACTTTTTCTTTTGTTGGTATGTGAACCTAGGTGGTATGTATTTAGCAACAATGTAATTAGCATAGTCTGCATACCAAGGAGTGTTATGAGAAGCATTTATGACAGCCAATTGTTCATCAGGAAAATCATCATTAATAGGTAGTGGGTCATCAAGAACATTTTTCATTCTAGACAAATTATCTGCTACGGGATTCTCAGCTCCCTTCCTATCATAAATATGCAAGTCAAATTCTTGTAGCAATAAAACCCACCTAATGAGTCTAGGTTTAGCATCTTTCTTTTCCATAAGATATTTAATAGCAGCATGATCGGTGTGAACAGTTACTTTAGAATCAACTATGTAAGATCTGAATTTATCACATGCAAACACAACTGCTAGAAATTCTTTTTCAGTAGTAGCATAATTTCTTTGGGCACTGTCTAGAGTTTTACTAGCATAATGGATAACATTTAATTTCTTATCAACTCTCTGTCCTAGAACAGCACCAACAGCATAGTCACTAGCATCACACATAATTTCAAAAGGCAAGTTCCAATCAGGTGGTTGGACAATAGGTGCAATGGTTAAGGCTTTCTTAAGTGTTTCAAAGGCTTCTAGACAATCATCATCAAAAACAAATGGAACATCTTTTTGCAAAAGATTGGTAAGAGGCCTAGAAATTTTAGAGAAGTCTTTAATAAATATCCTATAGAAACCAGCATGACCTAGGAAACTTCTTATACCTTTAATATCTTTAGGACATGGCATTTTCTCAATAGAATCAACCTTAGCTTTATCAACTTCAATACCTGTTTCAGAAATTTTGTGCCCCAAGACAATGCCTTCATTCACCATAAAGTGGCACTTCTCCCAATTCAAGACAAGATTAGTTTCTTCACATCTCTGCAAAACTCGATCAAGGTTGCTTAAGCAATCATCAAAAGAAGTTCCGTAAACGGAGAAATCATCCATGAATACCTCAACAATATTTTCACAAAAGTCAGAGAATATAGCAGTCATACATCTTTGAAAGGTAGCAGGTGCATTGCATAAACCAAAAGGCATACGTCTATAAGCATAAGTTCCAAAAGGACAAGTAAAGGTGGTTTTCTCTTGATCAGGTTGTGATACAGGTATTTGAGAAAAACAGAATAACCATCTAGGAAGCAAAAGGTAAGGGGTAATGATCTTTTCTAGTAGCTTAGACAGTCTTTCTAACATTTGATCAATAAAAGGTAAGGGGTAATGATCTTTTCTAGTAGCTTTGTTTAATTTCCTAAAATCAATTACCATCCTATAACCAGTTACAATTCTTTGTGGAATGAGTTCATTTTTATCATTAGGAACAACGGTAATACCTCCTTTATTAGGGACACAATGAACGGGACTTACCCATCTACTATCAGCTATGGGATAGATTATACCTGCTTCCAGAAGCTTTAATATTTCAGTTCTTACCACCTCTTTCATCTTAGGATTTAATCGTCGTTGGTGGTTGACAACTGGTTTAGCATCAGGCTCCATATTAATTTTGTGTTGACATAGAGTGGGACTAATGCCCTTAAGATCATCAAGAGTATATCCAATAGCAGCACGGTGCTTCCTCAGAGTTTTTAGTAATCTCTTTTCTTCATGTGCTGAAAGGTTAGCACTAATAATAACAGGATATATCTTCTTTTCATCAAGATAAGCATATTTCAATGTATCAGGCAATTGCTTCAATTCAAATACAGGATCACCCTTAGGTGGAGGAGGCCTCCAAGAGTTTTAACGGGCAAATTATGTTTAAGGATAGGTGGTTGATCAAAGAACATCTTATCTATTTCATTTCTTTCATTCATATGCATATCGTTTTCGTGGTCTAGCAAATATTGTTCTAACGGATCAGTAGGAGGTACGGCAATAGAAGCAAGACCAATAATTTCATCTTTACTAGGCAATTCTTTATCATGAGGTTGTCTACGAAACTTGGAGAAATTAAACTCATGAGATATATCACCAAACTTAACTCGAATCTTTTCTTTAACACAATCAATTTTAGCATGAACGGTATTCAAGAAAGGTCTACCAAATATAATGGGACAAAAATTATCTTGTTGTGAACCAAGTACTAAGAAATCAGTAGGGTATTTGATTTTTCCACACAAGACTTCAACATCTCTAAAAATCCCAAGTGGTGTAATAGTATCTCTATTCGCAAGCTTAATAGTAACATCAATATCTTCAATCTCAATAGGTGCAATTTCATGCATTACTTCTTGATATAAAGAAAATGGAATAGCACTCACACTAGCACCCATATCACACAAACCATGATAGCAATGATCTCCAATCTTAACAGAAATAATAGGCATGCCCACTACGGGCTTGTTCTTGTCTAACATATCTCGTTCATTTCTAACAGGTTTAGCAATTCTAGCCGCCTCATCACAAAAGTAAATAGCATGCCCATCTATATTATCGACTAAGAGATCTTTAACCATAGCAACATTAGGTTCAACTTTAATTTGTTCAGAGGGTCTAGGTGCTCTAATATTAATTTTGTTAACCACAGTTGAAGCTTTAGCATGCTCCTTAATCCTAACAGGAAAAGGTGGTTTCTCAATATAAGCAGTAGACACAACTGGATCAACATGGTAAACAATTGTTTCTTCTTTAATGCTAACGGGTTCCTCAATCTTTTCTTTAACAGGGGGATGATATTTCAACCACTTCTCCTTAGGGAGATCAACATGAGTAGCAAATGATTCACAAAAGGAAGCTACTATCTCAGAGTCAAGTCCATATTTAGTGCTAAACTTATGAAAAGCATCGGTGGCCATAAAAGATTTAACACAATCGAACTCAAGTATTATACCTGACTCATTACCTTTGTCGAGTTCCCTATCTTCAGAGTTGCGTTTAATTCTTTCCAGAAGATCCCATCTGAATTCAATAGTTTTCTTCATAAAGGAGCCAGTCGAAGAAGAATCGAGCGTAGTTTGATTATCATGAGAGAGCCGAGCATAAAAATTCAGTAAGTTAATTTCTTTTGAGAGCTCATGATTGGGGCATGTGTACATCATGTACTTAAGCCTCCCCCAAGCTTGAGCGATGCTTTCTCCTTCACGTCTCCATCGTATCTACTTTTCCAAACACTTTTGCTCTTGTTTTGGACTCTAATTTGCATGATTTGAATGAAACTAACCCGGACTGACGCTGTTTTCAGCAGAACTACCATGGTGTTGTTTTTTGTGCAGAAATAAAAGTTCTTGGAATTAGACAAAACTTTTTGGAGATTTTTTATGGAATATATAAAAAATACTGGAACAAAGACCCACTGGAGGGGGGCCACCCAGTGCCCACGAGGCACCAGGGCGCGCCACCCCCCCCCCCCCCAGGCGCGCCCTGGTGGCTTGTGGGGCCACGTGGCTCCGCTGACCCTAATCTCTGGCCTATAAATTCACAATTCCAGAGAAAAAAATAAAGGAGGAAGTTTTATTGCGTTTCACGATACGGAGCCGCCGCCACCTCCTGTTCTTCATCGGGAGGCCAGATCTGGAGTCCGTTTGGGGCTCCGGAGAGGGGGATCTTCTGGCATCATCATCATCAACCATCCTTCATCAACAATTTCATGATGCTCACCGCCGGGAGTGAGTAATTCCTTTGTAGGCTTGCTGGACGGTGATGAGTTGGATGAGATTTATCATGTAATCGAGTTAGTTTTGTTAGGGCTTGATCCCTAGTATCCACTATGTTCTGAGATTGATGTTGCTATGACTTTGTTATGCTTAATGCTTGTCTCTAGGGCCCGAGTGTCATGATTCCAGATCTGAACCCTTTATGTTTTCATGAATATATTTGTGTTCTTGATCCAATCTTGCAAGTTGTATGCACCTGCTACGTGTTATGATCCGCATACCCCAAGGTGACAATAATTGGGATTCTTTCCGGTGATTGCCGTAGTTTGAGGAGTTCATGTATTCACTAAGTGTTAATGCTTTGTTCCGGTTCTCTATTAAAAGAAGGCCTAAATATCCCTTAGTTTCCTTATGGACCCCACTGCCACGGGAGGGTAGGACAAAAGATGTCATGCAAGTTCTTATCGCAAGCACGTATGACTATATACGGAATACATGCCTACATTACATTGATGAATTGGAGCTAGTTCTGTGTCGCCCTAGGTTATGACTGTTACATGATGAATGTTATCCAACATAATCACCGATCCAATGCCTACGAGCTTTTCACATATTGTTCTTGCTAAGTTACTTTTGTTGCTATTGTTGTCATAATTGCTACTACTATTGCTGCTACTGTTACTGCTACTGTTACTATTATTGCTACTGCTATCAAACTATCATACTACTGTGCTACTGATCACTCTGCTGCAGATATTTAGTCTCCAGGTGTGGTTGAATTGACAACTCAACTGCTAATACTTGCAAATATTCTTTGGCTCCCCTTGTGTCGAATCAATAAATTTGGGTTGAATACTCTACCCTCGAAAACTGTTGCGATCCCCTATACTTGTGGGTTATCAGAAGGCACCCCCTAGGTGCCTTGGGAGGGAGGAAACCTCCCTAGGCAGGTGGCCCCTCCTTGGAGGAGGGGCTAGGGCTGTGCCCCAGCCCTCCCCCTTGCCTCCTATATATAGTGGGGGAGAGGGAGGGGCTGGACACACCAATTCCCACGCCCCGGCGGCAGCCCTACCTCTCCCATAACTCCGTTTTCTCCTCAGATTGGTTCCGGCAACGTTTGGCGAAGCCCTGCCGGCACTGCACCACCACCATCTCCACCACGCCGTCGTGCCGGTTGAGATCCCATCTACTTCTCCTCCCTCGCTTGCTGGATCAAGAAGGAGGAGACGTCATCGAGCCGCACGTGTGCTGAACGCGGAGGTGCCATCCGTTCGGTACTTCATAGGATTGGATCGCGATTGGATCGTGACGAGTATGACTACATCAACCGCGTTATATACGCTTCCGCTTTCGGCCTACAAGGGTATGTAGACACACTCCCCTCTCATTGCTATGCTTCTCATAGATAGATCTTGGGTGATTCGTAGGAATTTTTTTTTATTTTCATGCAACGTTCCCCATCACCATGAGTATAAGGTCTTTTTTTCTGGGGTTCACATGTGTAAGGTCATCCATCCATCCAAGAACCTACAAGAGGCCATCCGGCGGGGCCACAATTTCTTCACTCCATGAAGAGGAGCTGAACACCCCCACACACCTAATATCGTTTTCAATCGCTGATAACAAAGATGGTTTTGTCCTTTTTCTTCTATATGTTGCTACTCGAACACAAGGGTTCTTGAAAGAGAACAAGCCACTAGAAGAACAAACAACTAGGAAGAAGAAAAAATAATGAATGATTTTTCCGAAACGCTGTCGTTTGAGTACATCACTTGTTGAATCCAATGTTTATCGAAATATTTGTACCCAGGAAAAGAAACCCCACGGGGTTCGTGCCTCCCCATTTTCGAACGCATTACAAACATTTAGCGACTGCTACGCGAGGAGAAATATGACATATATATAAACATGTTTTCGAATCATGGCGCAAATCGACACCCATAATCTTCTTTCTGCTGATGATGAATTCGCTCCCGTATTTGACACTCTGTGGTACGAGGAGTGCCATCACGTGCACGAGCACCTGGGCCCACCCGACAGCCGCACGGCGAGACCAGCCGTCGCCGTTGCCGTGCGATGTGTCGGTCGGATCCCCTTCGCTTCTGCCCTCCGTTCGGTTCAAATTCAAAATCCCCAAACCCGTGTGCATCTTCCCAACAAAGGCAAGCCGCCCCGCCCCCCTCCCACACCTCTCTCCAAAGGACCCGAAAGACTTTGACCCTCCCCTTGACTCGCGTCTCGCTCTCCGCGTGGACAGAGAGAGGATAGAGAAGCCGGCCATGGCGACGACGGAGGCGAGCAGCGCCAGCGGCTCGGGCGCCGCCAATGAGGAGGAGCGCCGGAAGCGGATCCTCGACAACCTCAAGCATCTCGAGGTTGGTACTCTCGCACGAAAGCATCTTGAGGTTTATTTGGTGGAAGATTATATGTTCAGATCCTTAATGCTATTCAATACCCCTCTGATCTTGAACATGAATATGATTTGTGAGTAGTTAATTTTGTTCTTGAGGACATGGGAGAAGTCTTGTCATAAGTAATCATGTGAATTTGGTATTCGTTCGATATTTTGATGATATGTATGTTGTTGTTTCCTTTTGTGGTGTCGTGTGAACGTCGACTACATGACACTTCACCATCTTTGGGCCTAAGGGAAGGCATTGTGGAGTAGTAATTAGATGATGGGTTGCAAGAGTGACAGAAGCTTAAACCCTAGTTTATGCGCTATTCCGTAAGGGGCTGATTTGGATCCATATGTTTCATGCTATGGTTAAATTTATCTTAATTCTTCTTTCATAGTTGTGGATGCTTGCGAGAGGGGGTAATCATAAGTGGGAGGCTTGTTCAAGTAAGAACAACACCCAAGCACCGGTCCACTCACATATCAAATTATCAAAGTAGCAAACGCGAATCAAACAAACATGATGAAAGTGACTAAATGAGAATTCCCATGTCTCCTCGACAACTCTTTGCTTTATATAAGAGACCGTTCCGGCTTGTCCTTTGCTATAAAAAGGATTGGGCCACCTTGCTGCACCTTGCTACTATTGTTACTTGTTACTTGTTACGAATTATCTTGCTATCAAAACTATCTGTTACTGCTACTTTCAGTACTTGCAGAGAATACCTTGCTGAAAACCACTTGTCATTTCCTTCTGCTCCTCGTTGGGTTCGACACTCTTAACTACGATTGATCCCCTATACTTGTGGGTCATCAAGTCTCCCGTGTGAAATTAGCCTATCATGACTGACTTAGAACGATCCATGATAGCGAATCCTCCGCCTTTATAATTAGAACATTCAATTTATTTGTTGCTGGTAATGCTGAGACATGGCACTGTGCAGAATTCTGAGTTGTTGTGGGCTAGAGTACCAGGATTTTATCCGACACTAGTGACTTTTCCTGAGTCTAAGCGACAATGGGAGTTGTTATCAAATACTAGTGTTTACCAGTTACCAATTTGTGGTATTCATTGTCGTAGAGCTGCTTCCTGCTGCCAGCTAAATTCTCCTGTAGTTGGTGATATTCTGGAATAGAAATCTAGGAATTGGGACTCATTTTACCGAAATCTAGGATTTGGGAGCAGCAGTCTTAACCCCAATGTTAGGGTTTGGGGTAGGGTCTGCGAAGCCTTGCGCACGAGGTAATGGCGGTAGTGTAAGGTGGCAGCAGCTGCCTGGGAAATGGGAGCTTGCATCGGCATAATTGCGTCGGCATACTGTGCTTAAAAGGCGGGGGTAGGGTGGCGAGGGCGGAGATGGGAGATGAGGGAGTGAATATTCGATGGAAACCAAGTTACGATGAAAACTATGTTTTGAAGTTTTGAAAAATCCTCAAAAAATGCAGTATGATTAGAGAGCGATTTTCTATTAGCTTGTAAAATTTTAAGTTCAATCTCTAATTCAGATGCTAATAGAACACCGCCCTCTTTCCATACTGTATTTTTTATGGAACATTTGCAAACTTTCAAACTTGCTCTCTATGAAGTTCTCATTATAACTTGTTTTCATCAGATATTCTGTTATGATAACGATGCATTAAATGGGTGATATACCAAATAGAGTAGAAATACGATTTCTAGGGTGTTGTTTCTTCTGCTTTTGGTCCTACCCGAGCAATAGTTTGTCATCTTACTCTACCGACTGCTATTGGGATATTTGGTAAACCCATGCATTGTAGAACCCTTATAGATGGATGCTATTTTTAAGCACTTTTATGATTGGTTTAGATTTAGATGGAAACAATTTCAACCAATTCTCCCAAATTAAATTTCAAAAATAAGAAATTTTCTGTGCCGGGGGGTGATAGAGGCTAAGGTGTCCCGTCTTTCGATGAGATGGTGGCTATCGTTTTGGTAGAAGTCGACTTTGACGATCCGACTACGAACGTGCGATGACGTCGTGCCTTAGCAATCGCTAAACCAACTTCGAGAGGTTATTGACCAAGCCGGAGCACGATCAACCTGACCACGAAGGTCTATTTCCTGCGTGCAAACGAAGAACAAGCAAGAAATTGAAATTGCAATATGAATATTGCGAATAGATATGAAGTATTGATAAAGGTGGGGATTCGAAAGCGGTCTTGGTCTGGTCGTTGGACACAAACGAAGTACACAAAGTTGCAATGGCTAACTTTTAACTAAACAAATCCCAAGGAAAAAGCTACTAGATTGATCTACTTATATAGGAGCAAGGGCTGGCGGCCAAGGAGGTGGGAGGATGTCCCAAGGCAGCCTAAAACTAACCCTAGGTCGTACAAGGCCCGTGGGCCCAAGTGGAGGTGATGCAACACCTTTGGACTTGTAGTTTGACTCGGATTCTGCTGTAGCGTCAGATTGTTTCGTCAATATCTCAATGCTCCGGACGAATTTTAAGGTGAATCCTATCGGGTTGGAAAGTGCACGAAATAAACTTTCTAACAGAAAAAGAATCACCCAATTCGGAGTCCGTATGAAAGAGTTCTTGGCGTTTTGAGTCAGGTATGTCTGTGCAGTCCGAATCTGAGTCCAGAACGTGAGGGACTTGGACTCTATCTTCTCTTGGGCCAAAAGTGACATGGGAGAACTTATTGAACAGCACCTAAACATCTCCTTTGACGCGAGAGGACTTCTTGAACAACACCTAATCATTTGCTTTTCCTTTGTCTTCACACGTGGTTCATACAAGTGTTCAACAATTCTGCATTTAGGCATGAAATAAAAATAGGTGAAGTATTTTTGTTCTGTATAACATAAATAAATTATTGCATAATTCTTATAAGAAATCACCTAACAAATATGCATGTATGAAATATTTTTGGTCATATCCAAGGTAGCCATGTCCTCATCATCCTCCCCTTCTTGAAAACAAAGCCGTCGTCGGCGTTGCTTAATCTGAAACATGGCTAACAAAAGTGACAATGTGTACATGTTGTATATGTATATGTCATTCATTTTTACTTCCCCCAGTTTTCGCACATGTGACACATCTATACGTGAGTAACCTTCATATGTCGTGAAATATAAAGCCACAGTATTATCACAAGAAGTAAAAGGCATGGAAATATTGCAACTCAGTTTGCACATAGAAGTGAAGTTGTTATTCATTTCTAAAGATTGACAATGTTCATCATTAAACCATCCCAACATCGATGAATAAACTTTAATTGTTTCAAATTTACATGCTACAACATGCTTAAATAAGCAAACATGGAACAAGTCATTTGACACAGAATCATCACCAAGATTAGAGGTCATATCAAAATGATTAAACAGGGGCACAATTATTTTCAAACCTAGTTGATCCAAATCTGATTTATTCCCTGATTCACATGGTTCTTTCGCATCAACGGTTAATTCAATGGGTGCACTCAAAATTGTTGATATTGCAGTTGTTTGATCACATGGCAAAGTCAAATCATCAGCATAGTCCTCTAAAATAGGTGGTGTCATCAAAGTAGTGGGTAGCGCATCACATGGTGCATTTAAATCGACAAGGCAGTCATCATTCTCATGTGCAGGTGGAAGATCAGTACCTTTGTCATTACCTCTTATGGTCAACTCAGATGATGTAGGCACTCTCGGTGGTGACGGGTCACAACGTGGAGCTGATGTAGTGCTCACAACAACGGATGTTGTTGTCATAGTAGGCACAGTGGTGGAAGGAAGGACCATCTTAACTCCTTGGATGTGCACCTTGTGCTTGTTTGTCTTGTGGGCATCATGCCTCTTTATTTCCTGTTCAGCTTTGCAAGCAAGACGAAACAAACGATCCATAGGATAGCACTTTTCATGGATTAGTATATCCTGAATATCATGGTTTAATCCTCCCCAAAATCTATCCAGAAAATCTTCTTCACTTTCTTCTAAAAAAGAGTGCAACAAGGTAGTTTCACTACTGGAATCAGAGAATTTGCCATCAGTCCATTCTTTGCCGTCTGCTAGCGGACGGCAAAGACCTTCTTTGCCGTCAGCTTCCACAAAGCAGACGGCAAAGAAAGGACTCATGGCAAAGAATTTTTTTGCCGTCAGTACACTCTTTGCCGTCTGTTAGCGGACGGCAAAGAGCCAAAAGGCAGACAGCAAAGAGCTCAGCTGGGCCCCACTGGACCGTGCAGTTAGTTAGGTCAAATGGAATACATTTTGTCGTCTGCTACCAGACGGCAAAGTGTCTTTAAGCAGACAGCAAAGATCGGCGGACAGCAAATATTTCACTTAACTAACGGCCGCCCCCCATCCCCCCCCCCCCTCTCTCTCTCTCTCTGCCTCTCTCTCCCCGACGACCACCACGACCCCGCCGCCCTCACCACCCGCCGCCGCCCCGCCACCCTACCACCCGGCGCCCGGCCGCAGCCGCCGCCCCACCGCCCCACCACCCGCCGCCCCGGCGGCCCCGGATCCCCACCGCCTCCGCCGACCCGGCGCCCCCCGCCGCCCCGGCACCCCGGCGCCCCCCGCCGCCCCGGCGCCCCGGTACCCCGGAGACCCGCCGCCCCCGCCGCCCGGCCGCCCCCCTCCTGTGAGCATTGTTTTTTCTCTGTTTTTTTTTCATTTAATTGCTGCTAGAAAGAACTAGTTATAATTAGGTTAATTAGTTAGAACTAGTTATTAGTTTAGAAAAGAATTAGGTTAATTAGTCATAATTAGAAGAAGAAGAAGAAAAAAGATGAAAAAAAGAAGAAGAAAAGAAGAATAAGTAGAAGAAGAGGAAAAAGGAAAAGAAGGAAGAAGAAGAAGAAGAAGAGGAGGAGGAGAAGAAAAGAAGAAGAAGAAGAAGAAGAAGAAGAAGAAGAAGAAGAAGAAGAAGAAGAAGAAGAAGAAGAAGAAAAAGAGGAGAAGAAGAAGAGGAGAAGAAGAGGAAAAAGGAAAAGAAGGAAGAAGAAGAAGAAGAAGAAGAAGAGGAGGAGGAGGAGAAGAAAAAGAGGAGAAGAAGAAGAGTAGAAGAAGAGGAAGAAGAAGAAAAAGAGGAGAAGAGGAGACGAAGCGGAAAAACAGAAGAAGAGGAGAAGAAGAAGAAAAAGAGGAGAAGAAGAATAAAATAGAAAAGTAGTTATATATATATATATATTTTTTATCGGGATTGAATATTCGTGTTGATCGGGTGGATTTAAATGTGCAGTTGTTTCGTCGCTGCGAGGGTCTGGTGTTCGACGACCTCCCCATGCGTTCGACGAGCTCCCATGCATTCGTGGGTGAGCACAAATGACATCTCCTCCTCCCCCCTTAATTTGCTCTGTTCTGGTCTTCGTGCCGATGAAACTTGCTAGCTATAGGTGTCTTCAATCATCAGTATGCGTGACCAGTATGCGTCTCCCGTCATGCATTTGCATATTTATAACCGTGATTCTTTCGAATTTTCCAATGTTATCCATGGACATCCCGAGTATGTGTAGATTGGGTTCATTTTCCCATGCTCTGCTCCGGATCCGATGCAGAATTTCGTCAGTGCCTCCCTGTTGTTCTCCGGGTACACATCCTCTTTGTTTATTGCCGAGACGTGTATCAGGAGAACAGCGGGGAGGTGCTGCCGAAATTTTGCGTCGAATCCGGAGCAGAGCATGGGAAAACGAACCCAATCTACACATACTCGGGTGGGATTAGGACCTATCTTTACCTATTAGCGTGTAGGTTGCATGGACGTAATAAAATTGACAAACTTGATTAACTGATGAATATATATGCTGAATTATATATATATATTTCTTTTTAGTAGGTAGGCAAGATGAGTGATCGTGCGTGGATGTACATCGGTCACACTAGTCAGAAAGACATGACCAATGAATGGTTAACAAAAACCAAGGGGTTTGTGAAAGCCGCATTTGCAAATGGCCAGAGGAAAACCTGGTGCCCCTGTGTTAGGTGCGACAACTTTTCTCAGAGGAAAGAGGATGAAATGGGTAAACACCTGCAGAAGTGGGGGTTTACGCCTGATTATACGGTGTGGACATTTCATGGTGAGTCTGCCCAACGTACCAGAGCTGAGGTGGTTCGTCGTCTCACCGACGAGCATGGTACCGGGATCGAAGACATGGTGCAAGACTTTGATGATGCTCGGGATTCGGACGATGAGATGGAGGAATCTGCAAAGGCCTTCAATGAAATGTTGGAGTCTTCAAAACGTCCTCTCCACGACCACACTGAGCTTTATCAGCTGGATGCCATCACACAAGTAATGGCTCTGAAGGCTCAATTCAACTTGGGCAGAGAATGCTACGACGCGATGATAACACTATTTGGACGCTTTCTACCCAAAGGCCATGTAATGCCTGCAAACCTGTACCAGTCGGACAAAATCCTCCGTGCACTTAAGATGCCCTATGAGAAGATAGATGCCTGTGAGAAAGGATGTGCCTTATTTAGGCTTGAGTATGCGGACTTGAACTATTGTCCCATTTGCAACTCTTCCAGGTATGTGGTGGTAGACAACGGTAGGGGTGAGAAGAGGCAGACCAAAATCCCCGTTAATGTTCTTCGGTATCTGCCAATCGTACCAAGACTTCAACGTCTTTTCATGGTCGAAGAGACGGCCAGACAGATGACATGGCACAAAATGGGCAAAAGAACCGAACTAGATGCAGATGGGAATCAGATGATGGTACACACATCGGATGGTTCTGCGTGGAAACACTTCGATGCATTACATGAGCAAAAAGCGGCAGATCCGAGGCATCCTCGAGTCTGCATCGGCACGGATGGGTTCAATCCGTTTGGTATGACGGCAACCCAATACAGTTGTTGGACTGTATTTGTCATTCCAGTCAATCTCCCCCCCCGGACAGATTATGCAAAGAAAGAACATTTTCCTGACGTTGATAATTCCAGGGCCCAACTATCCGGGGAAGAATATGAATGTGTACATGCAGCCGCTTAAGGATGAATTGCAAGAAGCTTGGGATAATGGGTTCAAGACATACGACGCCGCTAGCAAACGAAATTTCATAATGCGTGTCTGGTACATGTACTCGATGCATGACTTGCCGGCGTATGCGCTATTCGTTGGCTGGTGTACGCATGGAAGGTTCCCGTGCCCCACATGCAAGGCAGCTCTTCAGTTTCATTGGCTGCAGGCGGGTCGCAAGTATTCTTGCTTCGACTTGCATAGACAGTTCCTGGATCCTCGCCATAAGTTCAGAAAAGACAAGAAGAACTTCACCAAAGGTAGAGTTGTCACAAACTCTGCACCACCTGCGTTGACTGGCCAACAGATCCTGGATCAGTTAAACGCTCTCGAGCCTGATCCGGAGCGTCCAGGGTATTTCAAGGGGTATAATTCAGAACACGCCTGGACTCACAAGACATGCTTGTGGGATCTGCCTTACTTCAAAGACCTCCTTCTTCCACACAACATCGACGTGATGCACACTGAAAATAATATCGGCGAGGCCCTTTTTGGTACATTGTTCGGCATAGATGGGAAGTCAAAGGATAATACTAAGGCTAGAGTCGATCTGCAGACTCTATGTGATAGACCGTTACAAAACATGCGACAACCGAAAGGAAAGCAGAATTGGACGAAGCCAAAGGCCTGGTTCAATCTTGGAAGGCCAGCTATGAGGGAAATTATCTTGTGGGTGAAAATGCAGTTGATGTTCCCCGATGGGTATGCAGCGAATCTAAAGAGGGGAGCGAGTCTTGAAAAAATCAAAATATTTGGTCTCAAGAGTCATGATTGGCACATATGGCTTGAGTGGGTAATGCTGGTGATGTTGCGTGGCTTTATCCCTAAGGATGAATGGCTAGTACTGGCAGAGCTGAGCTATTTCTTCCTTGTTCTTTGTGCGAAAGAACTATCGCCTGCCGTGATAGATGACATGGAAAAGTTGGCGCCGGAGTTGCTCTGCAAGTTAGAGAAGATCTTTCCACCGGGCTTCTTTAATCCAATGCAGCATTTGATTTTACATCTCCCGACCGAGGCAAGATTGGGGGGGGGGGGCGTGCAAAATCGTTGGTGTTATGCAACTGAGAGGATGCAGAAGACGCATCGAGCAAAATGTAAAAATAAACATAGAATTGAAGCATCGATGGCCGAGGCATTCATTACTAAGGAGACGACAAACTTCGTGACAGCACACTACGAAGCCAAAAATCGTCATTTGCATAATCCGAAGCCTCGGTAGAATGCTGGCGACCCTAAAAAGGTGGATCCAACCTCAGCCTATTCAAAGGGAAGCTCGCACCAGCCGGTGCTTCGAAAGCAATAGTGTTGGATGTCAAAGAATGGCGGACCATTTCGTTGTATATCTTCAACAACCTAACAGAAGTGCGGCCGTACATCGAGTAAGTTCTCGGTACATTGTTTCGCAACTTCTAATTCCTTTGAACTGCTCTTATTCCCGGATATTTGATACAGTCGATACGTCGCCAAATTCTCGGATGGAGCGATGATCCAAAAGGATTCCATCGAAGAGTATGAGCTTCTGGCAAAGCATGGAGGCGGCTACCCTGGTTTCATCTCTTGGTTCAAACAAACGGTAATTACCATTAATAGACCATTTCATTTCTTGGTCTAATTTGCGGCTAATGCAACAATCCTTTCGTATTAAACTTTTGTAGGCTAATTCAGAGTCTATGGACGCCGAATTGAGACAAGCCGCTAATGGTTTTGACTATAAGGTCCGTTCATTTGAGAAATACGACATCAACGGGTATCGCTTTCGTACCTTTGGCAAAGAGCTATCTATGGCCGACCAAAAATCTACAAATTGTGGTGTCTCTGCTATCGGTGAAGGAGGTACCGAGTATTATGGAAGAGTTGAAGCAACACTACACCATGACACTGCATTTCCAACAGCCAGGTTGGTCGTGAAAACAGCTTCTACCAACACACAGTCGGTCGGGAAAGACTATTGCCGACTGACCATGTCTGTTGGAGAAAGTCCAGACGGAAAAGCCCTTTCCCGACCGACATAGATTTGCCGACCGACAATTTGATGGCTATCTAAAATCATTCCCGACTGACTGTCCGACAGTATTTTTTGCCGACCGACTGTCCGACACTGTGTTTTGCCGACTGACTATCTGACAGCATTTGCTTTACCGACCAACTTTCTGTTGGCCCTGCCATGAGCATTTGCCGACCACCAATCAGATGGTGTTTTCTTTTTCCCACCAACAGTTCATCAATATTTTGTTCAGCCAACCACAACTTTAGTTAACATATGGTACTGATTATCTTATCACATGCATATAGTTCATCTGTTCACTTAATGAAATCATGAAGACACCATACATCAGTGCACCAAACATTTTTTGTTCCATTAACTAATTGTCACATACATATACTTCAGTCAGTTCTAAAGATAACCACCAAGACACCATGCATCAGGTTCACAAAAAGATAGCTAAAAGATGCATGTCTGAGATGTTAGTTGTACAAAACGAAAGCTAAAACATCCAGTTGACGAGGAGGATCGCTAGCTTCATGGTTCCTTGTGAGTGCAGTCCTTTGCTTGCTTCCTACAAATGTTAAACAAGTCTCGATTATAATACACTATCAGAAACTGCATTTTCTTTGCTTTTTAAATTTTTAGCAAACATTCCATATGTCAGTGCAGTCCTTGTTTTGTTCAGTGAATCACATGCTGCTAGAAATGATAGAAGTGCTTAGCAAGCTTCATACCATATCTTAAAATATTTACATGTAAATCATGTTGACTGCTTACACAGTAGTCTCTATAAATAATAGAAGCGCTTAGCTAGCTTCATACCAAAGACTGAAAAAAAAGATCACCAAAGGCGTGCAATCAGAACATGCAACCATTCAAATAACAATGTGAACGACATAAAGTGTCATATGGGAAACTAGGTAAGAGGAGCAGCTATAACATGAACTAGGAGTACGTATGCATTAGCAATTGCCCAAGTGGCCAGGCCAAACCCAACACACCAAAAGCATATTGACTTTTGTGGAAAGAACACGGTTTGAAGTTGCTGTTGCGCAGAATTGGACTATAGTACTGAAATGCCAACACAGAGGAGCATCTCATTCTCAAAAATACAAATAGTAATAAATATAGAGAAGTCAATAACCACGTGTTAACACGTTGATCCTCACGAGATCACCCCAACCCGCCCACCATCTCCATAAGGAGTTGATGGGTCAGCAAAAGCGTTTGTTTCTTCTCTTTAAAAATAAATAAGACAGATTACTCTATTGGCATAGGCAAAAAAAAACTAGAGTGTGTATGATCTTGAGGTCAGCGGAAGCGTTTGAAGCATGTATTTGTGTTTATACAATTAATTATGTATATAAAGAATTGGCCGCTACATACCTTTTTACTACTTTCAGTTGTTCCTCCATGACCCCACCACCTTTACCTTTTTCTCTTGCGCTTGCCCTTTTTCCTCCTGCAAAAGACACATACGAGTACATCGCTGAAAATACAAAACATTCATGCTAGGGATATAATTGAATGCTTGAACATTCTGTGGAAGCTCTGAACAACAATTGTTTTCATGCTTTTAGGCTAAAGACTTTGTTTAAGAATTGCACCAAAATTTTAGAAGACATTTCATCTTCGAAACAGTTTTCTTAAAATTGGATAGCTGTATTTAGAAAAGAATGCCATTCCAGATGAGAAGGGCAGCATGTCTATCAATCATACGTGTAGAACCATGATGTACTTGTGTTAGTAACAAATGGGTGTAAAAATTAAAACTAGTTATGACTGTCCTTTAAGTAGAATCATGATCAGAGGCAAAGCCAGGATTTCTCTAAGCCTAGTGCTAAAACTAAGTTGCTAGAAATAATACCAAATACAACAATGCATGTTATAAGCACACACCAAATTTACATTATGAATGAAAATGTGAATTTATTATTACCACAAGAGCAAATTCAATAAAACACGTAAGCAACTTAACAAAATGCATCATTGCAAATGTTAGTACCAAATTAATGAAGACTTGCTATATTTGATTAGGGCAAGCAAAGCGGCACAGCTGCGAGCGAGGTAATTTTTTTTTTGATCAGGCGAGATTTCTGGGGATTAGGCAGTGATTGAATCGCTGGTCGATTGTTTTTCTGTTAGCGAATGTTATTCCAACGTAGGTTTTTTTAGGGGGATTATTCCAACGTAGGTGGAGGTGGAGAGCCTAATGGGCTATCGTAAGGAAAAATGTGCCAAAAATGTGCTATCGTAAGGAAAAACTGTGCACCAATTATTGCGTATTATCCTACAGGAACTTGACTTCTGCTATGCCTAAAGATGCAGTGAAGCGCTATTTTACCTAGTCGCTCATCTTCTCCGATGCCGAGCTGCTTCTCTTTCGAAAGAGAACTTGACGAAACTGTATCCTTTGGATCTCCCCGCAAGGGATGGCATATTGCTTCCACTGCCAGCTAGCACATCAATCAGCGAGAGGACAAGCCTAACAAAATCACAGGTCCAACATCAAGAAGTTAGAATAGGTATGTTAGAACTACCTTCGAGAACATCGCCATGCTGAGAGAAGACGTTGTCAGATGACTCTAGTTGTCGGATGTATGAGATAGCTTCGACTTGCCATGATTCTCTTTGGCTCTAGCACTGCCTGCCTACAAAAAAAAATAATTCAAGACATAGCACCATCTGGCAAGAAACATAAATGAATTTTATATATAATTAATTAAGTAAGATACCCAGTACGTAGATATCTCACTAGACTCACCAATTGGTGTGGAGGCAGTGCCAAAAAGGGCGGGGAATCACTGTGCCACCCGCCGGAAGCTCGTGAGTAGACGGAAGCAGGAATCCTTGTGGACAAGTGCCCTGAACATATAAAGAAAAAAAGGCTAATTGTGATTCTGGAGCTATTTATTCCATAGCAGGGTTAAATAAGCTAAAGTTCTTGTTTTCAGAGCATGAGGGTTAAATATAGATTCTTATATTTGTCAGAATTCTACAATGCTCAACTGAAAGGCTGAACCATTAGTATGATTATTTGGACTTTTTGTGCAACCTGAAGGTAGTTCACACTTCGCAGGGTTGTACTTTACAAATGGATCTTCAGTTAAGATATGCAAGCAAGACATATATACCAAGTAATCACCACATCAAGTCTGAGCTACCAGGAATGGATGCTCAAACATACCACTTGGAGTGTTTATTTTGTGACATCGACAGAAAAAATATTGAAAGGCTTTACTGAACATATGTAATGCGTTTGCTGATTTCTAGTTGTCATGATCAAGGGCTCTGAACCAAATATTTATTGGCGTGGTAAGAATGTATCGTTACAAATACAGTACAATTACAGCTGTAAGTGAGAAATTAAACTCATAATTGCCTGCTCTCTGATGTCAATAGTTTGGTTCAGTTAATGTCTAACCCATGCATTTTATTCTGAGACATTGTGCAATAAGATACTCAGACACAAAGCAAGCATCATATCAATTTTGTACTGTCCGAAATTGGTGCCTGAGTGTATTTTCAGTTCAGGGATGTGCATGTATAGAGGTTCACCTTAGCACATCACTCAAGTAAAAGTTAATTTCATTAAATTAAAAGAACCTTTATCTTATCTCGTTATTAAACTGCAGAATAAATGTTCCATTGATCTATTGCTTAAATCTGAATGTTTAACTGTGTCATTCTCTCTCTTACTGAAAACACATAGATGCAATTGTTCTTAACTAACAGTCCCTTACCCATGTGTAACCAATTCATGAAAATACTTTTAGAAACGGGTTTGCTAAAGAACATCTAGATGTGCCATAAGTAGAAAACTATAAATCTGCACGCTAGGGTTTCAAATCTGCACGTTGCAACCAGGAGGGGGGTAGGGGGGAGTGGAGAGAGAGACCACACGAGAGGGAAAGACACCTTACCGATGTTGTTGCCGCCATGGATGGCTACCTCCTTGTCACCGAAGGTTGGTTGGCAGAGATGGAGGCACCTGTCGCCGAAAGCGGAGGGAGCAGAGGCCGCCTACCTCGCTCTGGACCACCGGGAGCGAAGGGACCTTGTCCCCTGATCTGGTACCATGGGAAGAAGTGGAGGGGGAGGGAGGGGAGAGGGAGCCGGCTATGGGTTGGGGCGGTGGCGCCATGAGAGGGAAGAGCGAGGTCGCCTCTCTAGGGCGGCGGCGTGCGTGGGGAACGAAAGGAGCTAGGGATTTCGTGCGTGGGGAACGAAATGAGCGTGGAGCGGCAGCGTAATTATGATTTTGAGCGAAAAAACTTCGCGCGTTGGGCCGGTTATTGGCGCTAAAGTTTTGCTATTCGCGCGCGAGGCCTAGTTATCGCCTTACAGTTGGTCGGGGTTATTTACCGACCGATGGTCTGTGGGCCATAATGGAATTCCCGACCGACTGTTGGACGGTATATGTTGTAGTATTCCCGACCGACAGTGGGTCACTGTACACAGATTTCCCGATCGACAGTCCGTTAGAAATTTTCATGGCCGACTGTGGGTCGGCAATACTGACTTTTTCCCAACAGATGTCGGTAGGGAATTCTGGTGCGTGGTGCAGTGCAATTTATGAACTTCTATTCTATGGTGAAAACCCACTGAACGTCGTCGTCTTCAAATGTTATTGGTTCTAGCCGAAGGAGACTAGAAGGACTCATGAACATATAGGGCTAGTCGAAATCAAACAAAGCACCCATTTAGATGTTCCCGATGTCTATATTACGGCTCAACAGGCGACCCAAGTTTTCTATCTACCGTGGGCCTGCCAAACTAATGCAAATCTGAATGGTTGGGATGTCGTTTATGAAGTGCCGCCACGTGTTAGACCACCTCCCCCCAATGAAGAGGATTATGAACCTCACATTAACCCAGACACATATGAAGGAGAATTCTTCCAAGAAACACGTCTTTCCAAAAAACGTTTCAAGAACCGCTCTACTTCACCCCAGAACATGGAAGTAGACAGCGACGGTGAATCCGACTTCACCCCTGAGCCGGAACAAGAAGAGCCGAAACAACAAGAGGTTACTGATGCGGATGACCTGTCAATGCTTGACCGATTACATAAATGCCTTCCACATGTTGATGCCGCTGAACCCGATGAGCATGTCATTCATGACGACACGCGTGATAGTGATGATGATGATGCATCTATTGATCCCGAAGCATATATAGACGATCCAGACTATTAGTTTGTATGCATCCCAACTTAAATTATATACATATTATTATTCATGTCATGATTAGCTTATTTTCCCCAAAAAAGACATACTTAGCTAATTATCCTCCAAAATGACATAATTAGCTTATTTAGTTCATTTATGACATAATTAGCTTAGTTAGGTCAAAAATGGCATAATAATAACCTTGGTTAGCTCATAAATGTCATATACTTACCTTATTTTCCTCCAAAATGACATAATAATCTAAGTTAGCTCAATAATGACCTATACTTACCTAAGTTAGCTCAAAAATGACATAATTACCTAATTTAGCACAAAAATGACATATACTTACCTTATTTTCCTCCAAATTGACATAATAAGCTTAGTTAGCTCAAAAATGGCATAATTACCTAAGTTAGCTCAATAATGACCTATACTTACCTTATTTTCCTCCAAAATGACATAATAAGCTTAGTTAGCTCTAAAATGGCATAATTACCTAAGTTAGCTCTAAAATGACACAAATAAGGAATAAGAAGAAGAAAAACAAGGAAGAGGAGAAAAAGAAAGAATAGAAGAAGAAAGAGAAGAAAAAGAAAGAATAAAAGAAGAAGAATGAGAAGGAAAAGGATAAAAAGATAGAAGAGAAAAAAGATGAAAAAAAGAGAGAAGAAGAAGAAAATATATTCTTATTCTTCCTTTTTCTTTTCTTTCTTTTTCTCCATCTTCTATTCCTTCCTTTTCTTATTCTTCTTCTTCTTCTCTTTCTTCTTCTTCTTCTTCTTCTTCTTCTTCTTCTTCTAGTCTTCTTCTAACTTTCTTACTCCCATTTTTGCTTAACAAATGCATACTTAGCTTCGTACATGCTTGTTACCCTATTATGCCACATACTTAGCTTATTTTCCCCGAAAAAGACATACTTAGCTAATTATCCTCCAAAATGAGATAATTAGCTTATTTAGTTCATTTATGACATAATTAGCTTATTCATTTCAAAAATGGCATAATAACCTTGGTTAGCTCATAAATGTCATATACTTAGCTTATTTTCCTCCAAAAAGACGTAATTACCTAAGTTAGCTCTAAAATGACCTATACTTACCTAAGTTAGCTCAAAAATGGCATAATTACCTAGGTTAGCACAAAAATGACCTATACTTACCTTATTTTCCTCCAAATTGACATAATAAGCTTAGTTAGCTCAAAAATGGCATAATTACGTAAGTTAGCGCTAAAATGACACAAATAAGGAATAAGAAAAAGAAAAACAAGGAAGAGGAGAAAAAGAAAGAATAGAAGAAAAAAGAGAAGAAAAAGAAAGAATAAAAGAAGAAGAATGAGAAGGAAAAGGATAAAAAGATAGAAGAGAAGAAGAAAGATGAGAAAAGGAGAGAAGAAGAAGAAGAAAATATATTCTTATTCTTCCTTTTTCTCTTCTTTCTTTTTCTCCATCTTCTATTCCTTTTTCTTATTCTTATTCTTCTTTCTTTCTTCTTCTTCTTCTTCTTCTTCTTCTTCTAGTCTTCTTCTTCTTCTTCTTCTTCTTCTTCTTCTTCTAGTCTTCTTCTTCTTCTTCTTCTTCTTCTTCTAGTCTTCTTCTTCTAGTCTTCTTCTTCTTCTTCTTCTAGTCTTCTTCTTCTTCTTCTTCTTCTTCTAACTTTCTTACTCCCATTTTTGCAGGTTTGATTCACTTCATGGAAGCAGGCATTGATGGACTGCTAGTGTTTAGTTTTTGTTTTGATTTGTATTGATGAACAATGTGAAACTATGTATGTATATATGGATGAACTCCGTGAAACTATGTATGTATTGGATCTTTTAATACCCTATGTGTTCTCTTGCATTCGATGGACTGCTAGATGTTGGATACATGGGCTATGCTTGAGGTTGAAACTATATATATCATATATGTCTTTTGAAAATGCAGGGATATAACAGAAAACAGACAAAACAGTAACAATACAGGCACTTTGCCGTCTGCCAGCCGACGGCAAAGACCTTTGCCGTCGGTAGGCGGACGGCAAAGGGGCCACATGGCAGCAACCTGTTCAACCTGGGAGCATCAGGTCTGACCATTTGGTCATTCTGCCGTCTGCCAGCAGACGGCAAAGACCAGCCCGGCAGACGGCAAAGACTAAGCAGAAGTGACGGTTAGCCATGGGTCTGCTGACGTCATAGGGCTGACGACAAAGTTTGCCGTCCGCCGGCAGACGGCAAAGTCTGCCGTTAGCCACCTAACGGGGCTAACAGCTATTCTTTGCCGTCCATGATCTTTGCCGTCAGCTTGGCCAGGAAAGCGGACGGCAAACTTCTTTGCCGTCAGCTGTTTTTAGGCAGACGGCAAACAAAGTCATTACCGTGACTTTCAGTGCCGGAAGTGTTTGCCGTCCGTGGCAGACGACAAAGACGTTTGCCGTCGGTGGCCTGGTCCTTTGCCGTCTGCTATGGCAGACGGCAAATTAGCTGATTCCTGTAGTGTTTGTAAATCATCATAATATTTTGCTACGGTGTCACTAGCTTGTTTAAATGTTGTAGTTTTTTAATCATGCCACGAGTATAATAAACGTCGATGAATCTATTCCTCATGATATGTTTTAAATCATCCCAAGTAGTAGGTATATAATCAGGGTATAACCGACAATATTCGCTCCACCAAACTAAAGCAAAGCTACTGAAAGTACTAACCGCAGCTTTAACTTTTTTACACTCATCAAAATTATGGGAAGCAAATATAACATTTATTTCGTACTCCCATTCAATATATAAATCAGGCCAAAAACGACCATTAAATGGTGGCATGGAAACATTAACCTGATTGTGCGCATTCTGATGTCGTTGCTCCTCTCGTGACGGTTGTTGTATTTTCTTAGGTGGTGGCAAGTCTCCCATGATCGATGAAGCCCACGAAGTAACAACGTTGGAACCTGTCATGATTAGTAGAAAACAAGAAACAAAATTCAAGAATAATGTTCCTATGAACTACTAGGATGTGGTGGTAAAACGCTCACAGTATAGCAAATATCAATGTCTTACAAGTTCTTACCATGCAGCAGGTGGTGACCGGCAACTAGCGGTGTCAAATAACTCCAAAGATTGAGAAAGCGATTGCCAGGTGAACGTAAATATGCACGGTGTAGAAATATGTGGAGCTGGGTTGGCTTTATATATATGGTAGCAAAAGATTAGCAATAATCAATTCAGAGATGCAATGTTGAATAAACGCTCAACGACGGTACTGTGCTGGTCCTAGGCTAGACCGTACTAGAGACGCGAGCCTAGAACACTAATGGAGTCATGGCGAAGCACAAGTAGCAGCAACAGATGATATGAAGTAGCTCTGGACAGCAAGATATAAGTGAAGATCACAATGGCAGTAAAGATAATGATGAGAAACAAGCTCCAAGCAGGGTATACCAAACACTCTCTGCAACTTTTCTATGTAAAACTTGTGACAATTTTGATTTTTTTTTTCCTCAAGAAGACTATTGACTCAAGCTTTCCAATGCAAAAAGAATCACTCAATTCCGAGTTTGTATGAGGAGTCAAAATATTCGGGAACTGGCCTGAAAAACAGTGAGAAACTGTGTTCGCGAACTTCGGAGGGCAAAAAACTCCTATTTAGAAGCCGATTTGGAAGTAAAAATAATGAACTAGCTTCTTGAACTATTCAGATGCGTCTCGTCGATACCTTGAATTTGAGTACTTGTGGAGCCAAAACGGACTTCGAATGAGGAAGATATGCCTGTTTTACTGAACACTGCGCAAAACTGATTCCAATCCGAATTCAGGTACGAGATTGAGTCTAGATAGATCCGAAATTTGTCTTTTTTTTCTCTCACTTTTTTTATTTTTCTTTTTTTTTCTCTCTTTCCAAAACAAACTAGATAAGATGCAGATTGGATCAAGCGAAGATGCGAACGACCTCAAGTATGATTATGACAATGAACGATAGGAAGCACGTGGTGGAAACTGATGGATGGCAGTGGTCGATAGAGGAAGGGATGATGATGCAGCGGCGGCGTGACTAATGTGAACAGAACTCGAAACTCTAAAGGAACTAGACACTAAGACCAGCAACTCGACACGACGATGCAACCGATAATTTAACAAAGCAAAACACCGAACAGAAAATTGCACAAGGCTCAGATTGGTTCGGATATGATGATCTAACCCTAAATTTTTTGTGTGGCTTTTTCGTGGACTGTAGGTATGAAGAACAGATGCGATCTAAACTACGAAAAACTGGAAAATTCTCACCGAGCAACCTGGATATCTGATACCACTTGATAGAGGCTAAGGTGTCCCGTCTTTCGATGAGATGGTGGCTATCGTTTTGGTAGAAGTCGACTTTGACGATCCGACTACGAACGTGCGATGACGTCGTGCCTTAGCAATCGCTAAACCAACTTCGAGAGGTTATTGACCACGCCGGAGCACGATCAACCTGACCACGAAGGTCTATTTCCTGCGTGCAAACGAAGAACAAGCAAGAAATTGAAATTGCAATCTGAATATTGCGAATATATATGAAGTATTGATAAAGGTGGGGATCCGAAAGCGGTCTTGGTCTGGTCGTTGGACACAAACGAAGTACACAAAGTTGCAATGGCTAACTTTTAACTAAACAAATCCCAAGGAAAAAGCTACTAGATTGATCTACTTATATAGGAGCAAGGGGTGGCGGCCAAGGAGGTGGGAGGACGTCCCAAAGCAGCCTAAAACTAACCCTAGGTCGTACAAGGCCCGTGGGCCCAAGTGGAGGTGATGCAACACCTTTGGACTTGTAGTTTGACTCGGATTCTACTGCAGCGTCAGATTGTTTCGTCAATATCTCAATGCTCCGGATGAATTTGAAGGTGAATCCTATCGGGTTGGAAAGTGCACGAAATAAACTTTCCAACAAAAAAAGAATCACCCAATTCGGAGTCCGGATGAAAAAGTTCTTGGCGTTTTGAGTCAGGTATGTCTGTGCAGTCCGAATCTGAGTCCAGAACGTGGGGGACTTGAACTCTATCTTCTCTTGGGTCAAAAGTGACGTGGGAGAACTTATTGAACAACACCTAAACATCTCCTTTGACACGAGAGGACTTCTTGAACAACACCTAATAATTTGCTTTTCCTTTGTCTTCACACGTGGTTCGTACAAGTGTTCAACAATTCTGCATTTAGGCATGAAATAAAAATATGTGAAGTATTTTTGTTCCGTATAACATAAATAAATTATTGCATAATTCTTATAAGAAATCACCTTACAAATATGCATGTATGCAATATTTTTGGTCGTATCCAAGGTAGCCATGTCCTCATCAAGGGGGAGGGGGTTGCTTTAGTATGAATATAATTTTAATGATAATGTGTTTGAGTTGTGACTTTGACTCTGGGTATTATTATCTCACTAATGCTGCAAGTTGCAAATTGGCAAAAAAGTCATGTTTGTATGCTAAAAATTATGTCAATTAAATTGAGATTAAAAAGGTAAAAATGTCTAGTATAAATCAATTGAGAGAGCAAAAAACAATATATTATCAGGCAATATGTAGCGGTCTCATTGATCTTAACAATGTTCTCATCATTGCTGTTGGGTCATATTGAGTTGTGATTTTGACACCAGCCTCCCTGATATGCGCTTTCACAATAGGGGTGGACGGATGAATGACAAAGACCAAATGATGGAAGGGATATCAAGCTCGTCCGCTCAACTATAAGAGATGAGATTAGTGAAAATGCAGTAATATAGGGTAGATGCGGTGAGAATCGTGGTGGTAAAACATAGATGAGAAATGTCGTGGTTCAATAAACACATGTCAAGTTTTAGCAAAACCACCCCGAATGTCTAATTTATCATATATATGTTGAATATCTAGTGTGACATCACTCTATCTTTAGTGCAACGAGCCATGATCGCCTGAGCAAACAACCATGAAGCAATAAGGGCACCACGAGTATAAGGTCTTTTTTTTTTGCGGGGTTCACAAGTGTAAGGTCATCCATTCATCCAAGAACCTACAAGAGGCTATCCGGCGGGGCCACAATTTCTTCACTCCATGAAGAGGGGTTGAACACCCCCACACACCTAATATCGTTTTCAATCGCTGAGAACAAAGATGGTTCTGTCCTTTTTCTTCTATATGTTGCTACTCGAACACAAGAGTTCTTGAAAGAGAACAAGCCACTAGAAGAACAAACAACTAGGAAGAAGAAAAAATAATGAATGATTTTTCCGAAACGCTATCGTTTGAGTACATCACTTGTTGAATCCAATGTTTATCGAAATATTTGTACCCAGGAAAAGAAACCCCACGGGGTTCGTGCCTCCCCATTTTCGAACGCATTACAAACATTTAGCGACTGCTACGCGAGGAGAAATATGACATATATATAAACATGTTTTCGAATCATGGCGCAAATCGACACCCATAATCTTCTTTCCGTCGATGATGAATTCGCTCCCGTATTTGATACTCCGTGGTACGAGGAGTGCCATCACGTGCACGAGCACCTGGCCTGACAGCCGCAGGGCGACACCAGGCGTCGCCATCGCCGTACGACGCGTCGGTCGGATCCCCTTCGCTTCTGCCCTCCGTTCCGTTCAAATTCAAAATCCCCAAACCCGTGCGCGTCTTCCAAACAAAGGCAGGCCGCCCCGCCCCCCTCCCACTCCTCTCCCCAAAGGACCCGAAAGACTTTGACCTCCCCTTGACCCGCGTCTCGCTCTCCACGTGGACAGAGAGAAGCCGGCCATGGCGACGACGAAGGCGAGTAGCGCCAGCGGCGCGGGCGCCGCCTACGAGGAGGAGCGCCGGAAGCGGATCCTCGACAACCTCAAGCACCTCGAGGTTGGTACTCTTGCGCGGAAAACACCCGGCGCACCAGCCAACCAGCACGGACCAATCCCCTTCCTTCTCTTCCCTTAACTCTCCCCCCTTTTCTTACGAGCCAGGGGCGGAGCTGGAGCAAATGTTACCCGATGCACCACTATAACAAGGAGTAAACTTTTCAAGCAACGTTAGAACTGAATTTTCACAGGTTCTAGCACACACTATCGGCCGTAATAGAAGGCGGTGAGTAAAAACAGAATGCAACCATCAAAATGCTTACTATAATGATAAAAAAAGGACAAAAATACTTGAAAATGATGTCTTGCATTTTCAAATTCCAAAATACATCATCCGACAGCAAGGTTCAATAACCTACAAGATAAAAATGGATTTAAACTTTCTAGTAGAACATAATAATAAAATGCCCAAATGAAAGTATTTAAATGGCTAAAAAAATGGAAATTACCTTTAGTACGTTCGATCAATTTTCCCTTCCCCGGATGATATTGAATCTCTTCTTCCCAATTTATGTCTTCCGGAACATCCTGTGATGATGTTCTTTTGAGAAGAAGTTGTCCATAGTATCTGTACTTGACAAATACAAATTACAAATGAGACATAAAGACTTGTATAGGCAAATGAAATATAACCTAATTAGAAGTTATAACCCTAGAAATGTCCCATGCTTTCCCAAAACATAATGGTTTATTCTATTTGTTACAAGTTTATACATAATTGACTAATAGTTGCAGTTTGTAAACAAAACTAGGAACAACAAGACAAAGGCGTTACCATTGTGGCCTTTGATAATCTAAAATGGACGCACGGAGACGAAGATTTAAGATTGGAAAGGTTGCCAAATTACCGAGCGCTGGATCGGCCGACGGCGTGCGGCGTTGCTCGCGTGCATCGCGTCATCACCGTGTGAGGACTCAGGGTGCGTGGCCCGCGGCGGCCGGCGGCCAGCGCCTTGGCGCTGCCGCCTGTGTACGCGACGGCGAGGCGTACGGTATGAAGGGGCGGCTCCGTACGCGTCTAGTCTACAGAGACCTGATCGATGGATGGATTGTTTAGTTTTTTTAGTGGAGGAAATTGGATCGATTAGGCTACGCGAGGGAGGTGGATCGGCAAAGTGAACTTTCCGTGCGTGCGTACGCTCGCTGAATAGGGCCGACCCTGATGCACTGCTCCTGGGCCAACCTGATGCACTGAGCCTTTTTAATTGATAAGTACTACTAGCAAATATTTGGACCCGTATTCCTGTGCATACGGGACAGCCCAATGGGCTCCGCCCCTGTTACGAGCAGTAGCAGATGCGCGAAAGATGAGGCATTTCGCGACGACCCTCACTGCCGATTTGTATCTGGATTCTTCGCCGTGGCTTGGGATTTAAAAAAAACTAATTTCTTTCCTCTTTCCCCCTTTCCGCAGGATTTGGGCATATCGAAGATGGCCAAGAGCTTGATCCAGGCCACGAGGCAGCAGGACAAGGTGCGCGCATCGCAGCAGCTGCGCTTTCAATCCGGGCGGTGTTCTAGTGAGGCGCGGGCTTCAACTTGTGCGGTTGACGTAGGTTGATTCGATCGATTTCGTTGATTTTGCAGACCCCTCGGGCGAGCCCAAAGTCCAGGAAGAAGTTCGAGGCTACCACTGAAGTCAGGCGCTCCTCCAGGGCCAGGACCACCGTTTCCTACAAGGATGATGTGAGTTCTCTCTCGGCTATCCGCTTCGTGGGATTTGCTTGCTTGCTTTGTTTGTGAAATTGACAAACAAAATTTGTACTGTACTCTGTTTGAAGGAGCATATATCCTTGTGAAAGCTTTTTTCTGCCATTCTTGCAATCTGATGCATCGGTTGGGATGGGGTTTGTATATGTTCCATTGGGCCTGCGCCGTCATGTGCCTGCTACCGCAGTTATTATGAAATGCGTGTGCTATATGAAGTTAGATATTGTTGTTCTGTTTCTAAATGTGTAGATAACAGCTGCAAATTTCGAAAAAGAAAAGTCTTTGCCAACCCCGTTTTCTGAAGTTCATGGCAACCCCAAATGAGTATTGTACAAAATGGTTCCTCAGTGCCTTGATTTGTCCCCAGATGCAGTTTTAACTTTGTTTGATACATCATGTGATCTGTTACTCTGTTGAGTTGAAGTGCAAGGAGGCCCTTTCTTTTTGTTCATGAAGTGATTTAATTTGTTTTTGCTTTGTGACGTTAATGTTGACACCAAACTGTCATTTGTTTGTTTTTGCAGTTTCCCGAACTCGATGATTTTGTGCGCCGCAGAAGGTAGTAGTTTCACTAACTTTGTTGATTAATCTTGGACATGGTTGTCCCCTTCTTAATGTAATTGGTTACTCTCCTTTGTTGACCAGGGTAAGTAAAAGTGCAGACAATGGTAGGGGATACACCGGGAGAATTTCTTCTTATCAACAACAACAGCGTGCTTTTAAAAGAGCTGAGAAACTTCAAGATAGTCTAGACCCTGACAACCCGTCGTTTGTCAAGACCATGGTTCGATCACATGTGTCCAGCTGCTTTTGGCTTGTAAGATGTTGTTCCCTGAATTTTTGTTTAACTAATTTCGGTACATATGCAAGATCAACTAATAGTCACGGTTACAAATTTTCCTTTACACAAGGGTCTCCCTTCTAGTTTCTGCAAAGATCATCTGCCTCCCAGAGAACATAAGATGGTGTTGGAGGATGAAGAGGGTGTTGAATTTGACGCTGTATACATCGGAAATCGAACAGGTCTGAGTGGTGGATGGAGAGGCTTCTCGATGCACCATGACTTGGAAGATGGGGATTCATTGGTCTTTGAATTGGCTGAGCCTGACAGATTTAAGGTACTAACTATTTTTCTCTAGTTCCTCATTAATCTGGAACAGATAAACTTCCCTATCATTGCTGCAAAAACTCGCAATCTTGTCCCAACTCCCAATTAAGGAGGTCTTTTTTTTTGCGGGGACCTGATTAAGGAGCTCACGTAGAACTATATAAGTGAACAAAATCATAAATTTCTGACATCATAAATTACCTTCGAGAGAGTGCATATTAATGTATACTTCCTCCGTTCCTAAATATAAGTCTTTTTAGAGATTCCAATATGGACTACATACGAAGCAAAATGAGTGAATCTACACTCTAAACTACGTCTATATACATCCGTATGTAGTCCATATTGAAATCTCTAGAAAGACTTATATTTAGGAACGGAGGGAGTATATAACACAAACAGGGGAAAACTGGTATGCTAGTGCTATGTTCTTCCCTCCTTTTCTTTATACAAGGCCACCTCATATTTTGTGTCTTATCTTTAACCATCGATTTGACCAACAAAATATGAGTTATATACCACAAAAAATATACCATTGACTCATCACCTTTGAAAGAAGTTCCAAATGGTATACTTTTTTAGTGCATATAACTCATATTTTATTGGTTAAATTGATGATCAAAGTTAGACCCAAAATTTGTGGTGCCTTGTATGAGCAAAATGAGGGAGGAGATTTGTATGACTCTATCATTGAGCTGAGGCATCGTGTTGCATGCATACTCAAACAGTGATAAACATCAGGTCTAGCAATTTGTTCTTATGTACATTTAGTCGCATTTTTGGGTTCTACATCTATGGCCCTTCACATGCTATTCTTTATTTTTTGTTGCAGATTTACATTTTTAAAGCTATCGAAGATGGAAAAGAGGCCGAGCCTAATGATAAGAATGCTGATGTGGACAGTGATTCAGCCCAGGAAGTTCCTGACCAGACGGATTCACCTGTTTCTGAACCCCCTTCCAGCCCTGAGCCTCTAAAAGGAGCTAAAAGAAGAAAGTTCCGTGGGCGACGGTAGTTTTCTTATTAGTTCCATCAGACCCTGAAATATATGTACTTTGGGCAAACATGTTGCCGTATTAGCAATGCGCTCTCCTGCCAGGTCATCTGTTTTGCATCTTTTTGTTGGCCTGTTTCTGAAAATATGGGTGCTCAGTAATCACCCTTCAGCTATGGCAAACCGATATCTCTAGCCAATTATCAGCATATGTAGGCCTAGATTACATGTAAAGAATGTTCCGGTACCAGTAATCTAGCATTCGTAACCCCTATATATTATGCTAATATGGTGTGTCTCAAGCACTGCAATATGTTTCTCACTATGCTTATGTGAACATGATGCTAATCATCACTCATTATTCTGTGTACATGAAGCTTCTGAAATTCTGGAATGTCCAGCATAAGAGAGAATCACCGCTCATGTCACTGTGTGTACATGAAGCTTCTAAAATTCTGGAACGCGCAAGCTATGTTAATATTCCTCAGCTGTTCTCATTCACATTCTCTAGTTTACATCAAAGCTGACTATTAATTAATTACAAGACAAATGATCCGAGTATGCTAAGCCAATGGTACAAAACATCGTCGCATTTACAAGTTAAAATCCTATGAAAACGCCAAGATCAGCGAGGAGCCAGAACCTCAGAGAGCACGCCGCTGCTTGCATTAACACTGCCAGAGGTCTGTGTGACAAAGGAAGTCCCGGTTGCTGAAGAAGTTGACAAAGCTTTACTCATATCAGCCGAGTCTGTGTCCGTAGTCTCCAGCAAATTAAGATCCACCTCTGGCATCATCCTCAAGATGACCTCGAGTTCTCGGACGATCTCTGACATGGAAGGCCTTGCGTCGGTCTCATCCTGGCAGCACTTGGTTGCTAGCAAGAGGAACCTATTGATGCAGTCTGGAGGACACAGGCCCATCCGGCTGTCGACGATTTCGGAAATATTGCCTGATTGGTACGCTTTGTTTACCTATAACATGCACAAAATTAGTTATTTTAGTGAACTGTTTGTGTTCCAATTAAATTCATGTATGCTGAATGATGTTGTCATTTTCTCAAGCAAGCACAAAAGAACATGTTGAGCCACTGCCTGGTGCCCATTGATATACCCTCATTATAAGTTAAACATGCTGAATCATGTTTATACTTTATGTGGATTTCCAAAGCTAGCTAAAATTACAGTTTAAAGTGAAGATTATTTACCTCTCTCACTATGTTTTTCCCATGCTCAATTGGCTTCATCCCAGTCAACATTTCAAGAAACACAACACCAAGGCTGTACACGTCACTTTTATCCGTCAATTTATGAGTCAGGAAGTATTCTGGATCAAGATATCCCTGCCGAAAAGAAACGAATTATCTCGTTATTCTGCTAGAAAGCACGGCAACTGTAGCATCTCTGGTATAACTAATACTTACCGGTGTGCCCTTAACAACAGTGGAAACATGACCTGCTAATGTCCCTTCAATATCCGGCACCGGAGCAAGCCTTGAAAGACCAAAGTCAGCCACCTTTGGAACAAATTTCGAGTCCAAAAGAATGTTACTGGCCTTCACATCACGGTGAAATATAGGAGGGTTTGCATCAGTGTGTAGATACAGAATTCCCTTGGAGGCACCCAATGCTATGTGAAGCCTCAACCCAAAACTGGGAGATAGTTTGGCCTTGGCTGCGATCGGCGGAAAATCGCAACATAAGATGAGGTGCTTAATTTAGGAAAACATTTTGAACAGGTCGAATGGTCCAATGATTGCACTACACTATCAAGAGTTCCAAATCATATATAATTGATGAAAACACATCTACAAATAAGATTCACTAAACTGATGAGTATACAGATGTTCTTCAATTAAGAGCCCTGGCTAGTTTGGATGAGCAGGATCAGCTGGGATCCTGGACCACCCAACCCAACTGGGACTACAGAATCAATGTAGTACTGGAAATAAAATGTAAAATTTAAAATAAAATTTGAATAATAAAAGGTCGCTGTGTACTTACAAGAAAGATGATCGCGTAAAGTACCATTTGGCATGTATTCATAAACTAGCATCTGCAAAAACACAATTTCGCATGACAGCATGAATAACACAAACTAATAGGAATGCCCTTCAGTGTAGCACTAAGCACATCTTCTTATCAGTGTAATGTTGACAAAATATCATATCTATATTAATAATGCAAACAAAAGAGATGCACCTGTTCATCTGCTTCATCACAATAGCCAACTAACGAAACCAGATTCCGATGATGCAATCTGGATAACAGCTCTATTTCCGTGCAGAACTCCTTCGAACCTTGCAGAGAATCCTCATGTGCCCGTTTGATTGCTACAATTTCCCCATCATCTAGAGTTCCTCTATAGACTTTTCCATAACCTCCTTGACCAACTTGAGCTAATAGGTCAAAATTATTGGTGGCCCTAGCCATTTCTTCAAATTTGAAGCACCTCACACCGTCAATTTTGACAGAAAATCTCGACACTGCAAATGGTAATGTGATGCAAATCTTCAGGTGCTACCTCTTGAATAAGATGTCTGCTAGCAACGTTTATGCATAATCAGTTTACTGCTTACAAAAGTATTAGTGACTTACGTGACCGTTTTGAAACGGTTCTACTTCTGTGTCTTGAACGCCTTCTCATTATAAGAACAGTGGCTACTGCAGAAAGTGCAAAAGCAGCAGCTATTGCACTTGCCAGGATACCACCCATTGCGGTTTTGCTTAAACCTGATGAAGCTTCATTTGGATATTCTGTAAAAATTACGCACAACAGACATGTTACTAGTAACAGATGGGAGTAACTAGTCAGAGGACAGCGGCGTCATAGATAAAAATAAAAATCATGGCCTAAAATTATTAGTCAAACTATGCCTTTTTATCTTCTACAGAAATCTTTGAAAGTATTTAATCAAAATAACTTGCCAACGACAAGTGCTAGATAGTTGTGTTGCATTGCATGGAGCCATTAGTTGTGCTGACCAAACTAACAGAAAGGCTACAAAGAAAATTGCCACTATTTAGTACTCCCACATGGCCTAAAATTAGAATTTTCATCATAAAACTATGCTTTTGCACAATTGAACTTCGAAGCGTACATACCATCTGCATAAGAACCAAGTGTGAAATTGAGAAGCTCATATGGACCAAAGATATCTGGAAGAGTAATTTCCCATCCAGCAAGTACATGTCGGAGTCGTACAACCTCAGACATATTGAACAAACTTGTATTGCTTGGGAATAACTTTAGGTGCATGTTGAGCCTTGGACCCACCTCCCATATGTAGTGCTCAACATGTAGCTGGTAAACATACAGTTTCAATAAAGACGTTGTGCTGTCCCCGAAGGCACCTTCATAAGGATTGAAGTCTGTGATTCCTGGACTCTTCAGTCGAAGTCCAACTCCAAGTGGCACGGCACAAAAACACGGTATAGGGGATGATGGATTGTACTCGTAGTTTTTATCGGATGGGCAAGGTGAACAATTCAGGCTAGAGTCCTGTTTCTGTTTAGAGGTTTGCTGGTTTACAGACTGGGGTTGACAGAGGCTGTCTATCGGAGCTCGACTAGAATTCCCACAGACAGGGTTTCCATACAACCTGCACAAAATGACAACAGTAGTGATTACTATCCATTACATTATATTTCCGTTTACAACAGATACAAGTATGCGATGCGAAATCAATTTCTAGTTACGTATATTTATTCTCAAATTCAAAAAGGGAGAATTGTACCAACTCTAACTAGACAACAAAGGTGGTTGTGATCACCAAAACGGAGATCAGCTACAAAATACTTGCATGTTCACAGGATGCATTTGAACAGATAATATGGATATGGATATGTTTATGTGGGAATGCAAATTGCTGATGCATGACAAAGCATGACATATGTATGAGAACGTACATTACAGTAACATTTTGGGGAGGATTAAATGCAGACGGAATAGTCTTGAGGGAATTATTTTGGAAGTCCCTGCATGATCGAAAAATGCATTAAATAAAGATAGTTGATACTATCAGGAAAAATATCTGCAAAAGGGATCATACAGAACAAGGCTTCGATTTCCAGTAAGAACGATGTCATTCCAGATTGTCGAGGGAACATCACCATCTAGACGGTTGTTTTCAACTGACCTGTAAAATCTACTTGTCATGCACATCTAGAAAAATAAAGCATAAAGAGGATATAATTACATAGAAACTACTTACGTATGCCCGTATTTGCAATTATGATAAAAAATAAACAACTCATACAGGGTGATTTTGTAACAATCTAAATAAAAGTAAGTATTACTTGTAAACCAACAATGAGTTGATCAATATACACCTGCAGAAAATAATATAACCTCAAGTCTTAACTTAATAAGATATGATCTAGAGTTCACATTATTTACATTTGCAGTAAGACAGAAAGATGTCTGAAGCAGGATTTAGGAAACTAAGGCTCAGTTTGCGGTTGCTGAACTGTGTTTTGCTGTGCTTATTTTATAATATTTTGTGGAAAATTATCCAAAACAAATGCAAGAGTGGTTCAAACAAACATTGCAGTTGGCACAAGTGGGTTGGACAAACAGTATGATAATTCAGCGCAATGCCAAATATAGCCTAAATGGTATGTCAAACATAGCCTAAATGGTATACTTACAAAAGCTGAAGATTAGGAAGCCCTGAGAAGTTTAACGGGACAGTTCCATTAAGCATGTTGTGTGACAAATCACTGCCAGAAAACAGAAATTAGCCGAGTGACTAGAGAAAATAGACACCGGTGGAGTATTGATACAGAGGTACATACAGAGTAGTGATATTTGACGCGAGCTTATTAGTTGGTATTGGTCCTGTCAGTTTGTTCCAGCTAAGATCCCTGAAAATGCATGTCAGTAAAGTAGTTTAGACACCTATGGAGTTATTTCCTGAAATGCATGAACTAAAAAGGATTGTCAAACTGCTACTCTCAAACAGTAGTGCACTCACAAATAGCCAAGTTCAGATATAGCACTCAGATCAGGAATAGCGCCCTGCAAGTTGCAGTTCCTAAGACTCCTGATAACACAAGAAAATTCTCCTCAGTTCTGCGAACTCAGTGTAAGTATAAGCATTACGGACATTAGACATTGGCATGTTGAGATATTGCTTTTTGAATAAAACTGGAACTAAATCGCTACATGGAGATATTTAAAATTGTTTAAAATAAGGAGAAAAAAAGACAAAACGTGTAAGGATAGAGAAAGAAAAGAGCCTACTCACAGCTTTAATAGTGTTTTTATGTTGCTGTATGTAGCAGGGATGGAACTTCCACTGAAGTTATTGTTGTCAGCCTGACTAGAAACAGAAACATATGAATATAAGAAACAAGTGTTTTTTCTTTTCTTTTTATGAGAAAAAGTTCTACTCAGAATGTGGTAATGGGGCACATACAATATTTTCAAAGCAGGTGCCTCTGCTAATTCTGTAGGAAGAGGTCCAGACAAATTGTTGTTGTCAACAAGCCTGCAAATGTGCAAAATGCTGGTTACATCACAAAATAAAGATCAAGTCCCTACTAAACTTGCACATGTATTAAAGTTTGGGAAAGAAATAGACTTCCGCATACAGGTGAAGAAGTGATGGGATTCTCCACAATTCAGATGGAATTTGCCCACTTAATGAATTATTGTTCATGTGGCTGAAATGAATGGAAAACAGAGGTTAGAGCTAAGTTCACATTGAACATCAATTAGCAAAGCATAGAGAAAATGGAAATGAACATTTCTTACAGATGTTTCACATTTCTTAAGTTGGCAAATGACTTCGGTATCGGTCCCAGTATTTGGTTTTGGTCAATTTGTAACCTGTTCAAGTTCTGAAGGTTGCCAATCTCATCTGGTAGGAAACCAGAAAGCTGATTGCCATTCAATAGTCTGCAAAAGGCATAAAACTTAACAATTGGCATAATTTGATAGATACATATTGGGATGTTGATGTGATTATTCCTCATGTAAAAATAATAAATGATACTAAGTGTTGTTTTATGTACACAGTATCTATTGTGTAAGTACTTACTGAGCCAAAAAGATCTTGCAGAGGTTTAGCAGCAAAGGAACAGACAAATTATGTATCTTAGAAGGTTCCATTGATTTCTTTGCATATCGAAGGGGGAAGTCAACAGAAAGCACTTACATAAGTTTGAGTGTAGTGATGTTTCCTATCTCTTTTGGGATGCTGCCTGTTAAATTGTTCCACATAAAATCCCTTCATGAAATACAAGAATTATTTAGTATAGGACAGAATAGGTTCAGAGTAAACAAAACATAATAGCTACTATAAGCATGACGAGACAAGCAATCAACACCAGGACAGGATCAAGTTTTTACTGACTGGTTACTCTCTTCAGTAATTCCATAGTGTAGGAGAATTTAAGCCTTTCTATCAAATTGTTTTTTATGACACCATGAATTTGTATGCATTGATAATATAGTAAAGTGTAGCAAGTATTAATATTTGACTATTGCAGATGAACTTAAGGAAATCAGTAACTTCACACATCAGAGTAATACTTACAGTGTTTTCAGCTGAGATAAAAGACTGACCTCTGGTGCCAAAGTTCCAGACAGGTTCCTCTTAAATAACTGTCTGCATTGAATAAAATATATGGTATCAGGAACATGACAGGTTGCACATTATGCTGAAATAATCAACCAGACAAATAATATGTCAATCAATAGTATGTTACCTATAACAATCAAAACTACAGGAAAATATGGTGGGACAAATTATCAATATCAAGGGACAAGGGAGATGCACAGTTACCCCTTACCAGTAAAGGTAGTTCCTATTTTACTTTCGAGTAAACTGCTTATTATGACCACGAGATACTTTTAAGTTTAAGGCTTTACTTAGTCAGAAAACTTTGATAAACAGAGCTCACAAAATGAATAAACAGAAGTGAAGATATGATGAATAAATTAGATAGAAGTACTGATCATACAATTCTGTCACATGAAGTGCATCATTGATTACGTGGCAGAAAACTCCTGTCCAATTTGAAGTGCATGGATCTCCCCTGTTCCAGTTCTCAAGGTTATTCATAGGATCAAGTAAGCTCGCCTTGATAGCCCCGAGTGCACCGACTGAGTTATGAAAAATAAAACATTCAACACAACATAACATAGTGAGAAATTACTGTCTGAACTGAACATCAGATATCAATCGATTTTTTCTGCCATCAGAAATTACTGCGTGAGAAATTATTGTCTGAACTGAACATAATAAGAAACACAATATAACATAGTGAGAGATATAAAGTACACACGCAAGCAGGAGATTACCTTCCGAAGGGTCAGTACTTTGCCCCAGTGCAACATCCAAGCAGGGGAGCATCACAGCCAGAATAACCACGCAGAAGACGCCTCCAAAAGTAGCCATCTCTCTCACTGTATAATTAAGCAGAAACTTCTGACATCCCCAACAGGAATATTTTCTTTTTCAAAAGCTCTGTATCCTAATTAACCAAGAAAAATAGAGCAGTGATTAGCATCTAGTGATTATGAGTCATGACAACCCAAAAGCCAAAACGTCCATGATGCCGATGGCAAGATCAGAAAACATATAGTACTAGTATTATTCGTCCTTGCACGATTTTTTAATGGAGGGTGAGCTGATGATGGCCAGGCCAATTGGTCAGATGTGATAACAGTCACATGCAGCCGTGCACCTACCCTCCTTTGCTTGCACAAGCAAGCAGTAGATCTCATGTGGACTGAGAGCGATCAAACCAAAACATTTTTAAAAACTGGTGACAAACATATCTTGCTCGTCTCCCAGGGACCACGGCCATGAATGAAGTGGACAGCACCGATAATTACGCCACACTATTTTGCAGCCACGACATGCCAACTGAAAATCGGGGGATGCAACAGATACTTGCACCCGGTGCCGATGGGGAAAAGTGTGGACAAAGCTACCGGTAAGTACCACGACAACGATGTTGCAGGTAGTCGTAGACTGGGACTTCGAACGGTAAACGGGTAACATGTTTTGAGACGCTTCGGGACGGGATCCGAAGGGGATGAAGAACCGATGGAAATGTCTGGAGCAATCGAACCGAACCTGGGATTTTTTTTTTTTATCAACTCAACCCAGAAAAGAAAACCAGTGATTTGCTGAGGCGCATGAGGCGGAGAGAGCAGAATCAAACTTGGCCAGCAGAACAAGATTCGGGGAAATGCCCACTGGTAGACTGTTAACCAGATGGAAGAATCTGAGGAAGAACGCACCTCGAAATTGCGGCGCAAAGTTCCTCCCTCCCTGCCTGCAAGAAGAGGACAGGAAAGCCGGCGGGGAAGGGGGCGCAGCCTCGCGTCGTCCCCCCGGAGCTAGGATGCTTCTGTCCTCTCTGCTTAGTTCACTCCCACACGGGCACGGCGTTTCCCTCCGATGATCCTATCCTCCGACCTCCGGTCCCTGCGGCTGCGAGGCCTGTGTCGTGTTGGTACTGGTAGCGGCGGCAAAGAGGGAGAGGAGGGAGGAGAGTGGAGAGCAGGGGAGGAGACGAGGCGAGACTATTGTAGGCGCCGTGGAACTAAAGTCCACCGCCGTCGTGGCGCGCTCGTTATATGGGTGGGGTGGGGGATCCCACGGCTGCTCTTGGGCGTAGACTGTACTGGAAATTCTTTTGCAATTTGCACGTGGGCCCTTATGGAACCCCGCTATCTCACCAGCTTTTTTTTTTATGGAAAGGCTAAATATCTTTTTTTTTGGAAGGAAAGGCTAAATATCGCCTGGGCAAATCAAACGTTTCTAATGGCAATTTGTGTTGGCGTAAAGATGACAAATCTAGTTGCAAAGCATGCAATTTTCTAGTAAAAACAAAATGAACCGAGACGGATTTGTCATGCTCGCCAATTAAATTTGTCATCCTCGGCAAACATAATTTCCCATGAAAAAACGTTTATGCCTAAAAATATGACGTTTCCTAGATATCCGGATCTTTTTTTAAGCTAAGAGGCCCTTGCCCCTGCCTTAAACTGAGGCCCTTCACTTCTATACAAGATAAGTTCGGCATACAAGGCGCTAAGGTTTTCTCCTAGGGGCTTCATCGCTGCCGGTTCTCCTCGCCTCCGGGTATCTTCTGGCACCGGTGGGCGAACCTTAGTCTGGGTTGTCTATAGTCTCTAGTTGCCCTAGTTTCAGTTAGGGTTAAGTCCAAATGTCTGGCTGGCAGATGGCGCCATCGGCGATGGGAAATAAGTCCTTCCCATCATGTCCACATTCCAACAATGCTATTTGGCATGGGTTGAAGGTATGTGGAGCTTCAGTCAAGGCCAGATCCTGGACCTCGTGTTTGTCTTCGTTTTGTTTAGGTGATCCACAACGCCCTACGGAGGGTATGTTGTCGTGTTGCGTTTTTGTTCTCGGGTTCCTTCTTCGTCCAATGAAACTTAGACTGAGTTGGTTCCATCGAAGAACTTGCGACGTTAATGGCCCCCTTCTATGTCTAGCCGGAGTTTGGATTATCTTCTGTCCATCCTCGGTGTCAGCTTCTCAGCACCTGGGATCCGTTTCTTCCTGTGGCACCCAGATCCGGTGTGCCTTTTGCCGATTTTTCTCCTCAACTCGATGGTACTTTAGTCAGAACCGAAGGCCCGCATACGCGAGCGGACTGAGAACACCAACATAACTAAGACATACAGATCGAGCTTGTCATCCCATATTGTAGTGCGACTCACCGGGCGAAGACATGTCTGTTGGGAAAAAATATGGAGAGGAAGAAAGAATAGGATTAGAACAGAGGAAGAAGAAGATGATGAGAAGGAAGAAAGACTGTACCTATGTCTCGGCTATGTAGAAATGGCTATGACTCGGCTTAAAGGTACCATACATAATATGCTCGACACTATTATACCTATGTTGGGACACTGAGCTAAAGCAAACTGAGCAGTACTCGAAAGTGCTGAAAACAATTAGACCTGGAGGCAGTGGCGGAGCGTGACGATCAAAAAAGGGGGGGGGGGGGGTCAATTTCAATCTACAAGCAAAATTTGCACAGAAACAATGCAGCTCACAGTCTCACAACATAAACCGGAGCAGAATACACATCTTATATACATATATCTATATAAGGTTGTTCACACATACACATGGTAACAACAACCTACTTGGTATGATGGACAATTACTACTATCCAGTGCTCCATATTTCGTGATAGTGAGTACTCCATAACCAGAACCATAGAAAACACTACACTGGCCAAAAGAAGGGCTACATAGCCACAATAGTACATTACGGCGGACTGACCAAAAGGCGACTAAATATGAGACCAATAACTAAAGATATGCTCTCCTCAGCTTCCTAGCTTTGAATTCGGCAATTATGTCATCATAACTTATTTTTGCTGCAATTTCTCGTTCTACTTGTAGCAGCAAGCTATCCGCAAGAAATTCATCTTCCATTCTATTGCGCAGCCTTGACTTGATATTTTTCAAACTAGAAAAAGCACGCTCAGCACTTGCTGTAGAAACTGGGAGGGTAACAAGCAATCAAAGTAATATATCAATCCAATTATAGATTCTATGTCTTCCTGTCTCAACAAGGCATCGGCATAGAGCAGATATGGTTATAGGCATCTTCAAGTCCTCACTGGTATTAGCATCCACAACAAAGCGATTTAGCTGAAGCTCCAATGCATACCTCTCTTGTTGATTAAAATCTGCTGGATAATACTTCTCCACCATTGAGCATATTTCTTTAGCATTGAAAGAGCTGAATCCATTTCTTGGTATTAGTGTAACACTAATGTTTAGGAGGTCCATTACTTTATCATTGAACTTGAGATTCAACTCGGTCAGCTGGCTGTCAATTGATGCTCGATATATCTCCACTCGAAAATAACGTTCATTAGTGAAATGATCAGGTTGACGACGAGCACGCCCACCTCGCAGAATGTATGTCTCCTCCATGTTTGGAACATCAATGTCATGCTCTGCACAGAATTCAATAACCCTCAAAAAGAATAATTCCCAGCCTTCATCTGTTCTCATTTGTTCCAGGAGCACTTTTGTGGATTTCACTAAGCGAATTGCATTTACTATGTCCTGTGCCTTCTTCTGTAAAGCCTTCCCAAGATCTTCACTTGTTTCCAATATTTCTCTCATCATACATAGCACAAAAACAAACTCAAAGGAGGACAAGTAGGTGAAAGCAGTATCCCCATCAGCTCGGTTTGCTCCTGCCGATGAATCAGCGGCCAAATTTTCTAGAACAACTTTTACTGCATTAAACATATGCATTAGACTAGCAACAGAACCTAGATGTGAACCCCACCTAGTCTCTCCAGGTCACTTCAATGAGCGTATCTGATTTAACCCTTGACCTGTTTCAATTTGATCAATAGCTAGCAAACGTGCAATCTCAACCACTTGGGCATCATGAAGCTCATCATGGCGTTTTGAAGATGAGTCAACTGTGTTGATGACAAAGAGAAGCTTTTGAAACCACTGGCTGACAGGAACCACATCTCAAGCTGCAGCAACAAGAGCAAGTTGCAAACGATGGGCATAACTATGAACATAGTATGCATATGGGCAATCTTTCAAGAAAAGTGCCTGCAATCCATTCAACTCCCCTTTCATGTTGCTGGCCCCGTCGTACCCTTGGCCTCGAAGATTTTGTACATCAAATCCATGCTTGTCTAATACTGAACACAACTCCCTTTTTAGTGTTAGTGATTTTGTGTTGGCTACATGTACGAGATGAAAGAACCTTTCCTGTGAATAACCATCTTTATCAACAAATCTAAGAACTATTGCCATTTGCTCACGTTTTGAAACATCACAAGTTTCATCCACAAGAATAGAGTACTTTGAGTCCCCAATTTCTGCGCGAATATGCTCCCTGACTTTCATAGCATAAATGCTCAAGATCTCATTTTGCATATCATGTGATGTATACTTGCAAACTTTAGGAGCATTTTCTAGAACTACATCTGTAATAGCTGGACAAAATTCTGCAAGGAGCTTTACCATTTCAAGAAAATTCCCTCTGTTTCTTGACTCTGGCCTCTCATCATGGCCTCTTAATGCACAAGACTGAAATGTGAGCCACTTAACAACTGCAATCGTTGTCCTCAGCCGCAGGCGGTCCTTTTCTTTCTCCTCATTGCAATTCACCTCTAGAATATTTGCTAAATGGTTCGGCTGATTCAATGAAGTTTGACAATCTCTCATTGCATTGTTGTGTTGTGAGCAAGGATCCAATCCTTCATGGGTTAAGAATGAACACTTCTTTCCATCATGAACTTTCTTCCATGTATTAAAACCTTGTGTTGTGAAGACATCATAGCCACTTCTTTTCTTTCTATTTTTGCTGAAGAGATAGCAATGGAGACAATATGCACGATGGTTGTCCACTGAATACTCCAACCATGATGGAAAACTACGGAAATTGTCATACTGAAATCTTCGTTTACGTCCTTGCAATCCAACAACAGAAGCTCTATACTTCTTCTTCTTTAATTTGGGTTGCATCGGACCCAACCTTAAGTATGCTAGCCTCACTTCATCTCTTTGGTTCGGGGGGTACTGCCAAACTTGTGGGCGTAATGAAGGATCTCGCTCCAAGAATTCAATGCCTCGAAAAATGACAAGTTCTTCTTCTTTGTCTTGGCTCTGTTTTGGTTCTTCTTCATATTGGCTCCAATCTACATCATCCATTTCATCTTCATCTTCCAGTTCATCATCATCTTGCTGTTGCCTTTGATCCACAAATTCCACCAATGCTAGAGAATTAGGAGTGGTGTGAGCTGATGGTTGTTCTTGTTCAACACTTTCCTGACCTCTCTTTCTCTTAAAAAAGGATACCATTGTTTATTACTTAACCATTGTTACCTGGCATAAATATTCAAAAACACTGTCACATACCTCTTCTCTGAATCAGAACATGTCCAATACTACTAGAAAAAACATAGCTGAATAATTTTTCTTCGGTTGATTTTGGAACATACCTTGCTTGCTCTCAAGACTCGGTCACTTGTTTCAGTTGCAGACTTGCAGTTTTTATCTGTCCTTCGACCTTCAACAATCGGAGGGCAGCAGCAGGGATGCACAGCAGCTAGCAGCAGCAGGCAGGCAGCCAGCGCCCAGCACCAGCCGCAGAAGCCAGCAGCAAGCACCCAGCCGCAGCAGCAGGAGCAGGCAATCGGCGCCCAGCAAAAGCAGGAGACAGCAGCAGTAGGCGGCCGCTCGGCGCGACGGCCCGGAGCGGTGGAGCCGGAGGGGCGGAGGGAGGGCGGCGATGGTTGGCAACCGCCAACCCGCGGAGGCGGGCCGGCGGACAACGGCGGCGCGGCTGTCAAGTTCAAGACTTAGAAGGCTGGAAGGTGTCATCCATGTCGATTTGGGGGAAAACAGAGAGCTTTGATTTGGGGGAAAGAGCGTGCGTTCGTGCCGTGGGAGAGGTGGTGTCGCTGTCCCTGTCGATTCATTGGGCTGGGCCGAAGCGATGCTTAGTATTTATTTTTTTTCAATTTTGGAGGGGGGGGGGGGGGGTCGTAGCCCCCTTTGGCCTCCAAGAGGCTCCGCCAGTGCCTAGAGGTACCAGAGCTAGCAGAGATGGTCCCGGTAGAAACAAAGGTCGGTGGTCCCGGAGAACAATCTCGACAGTTCCAAAGAAAACTTGGAGACCATTGCTCGTTCAACAGAAACACTTATTCCTCACGTGCTCGGTAGTATGGGTAGGAAATACTCAGAAGTACCAGGGAAGTGGGAAACTTGAGGCATTGAGTGAATGGGTGGAAAACTTGGGGATTTGGTTAAGGATCTTCAGATAGATTCCATCCCTAGTTAATTTTCATATGCCCCTTTTGGTATCTTTGCCCTTAAACTCAATATGATCCACCAAAGGCCTATAAAATAAAAACAATGAGCTTTAAGGGCTAACCACTTGTTAGTACAAAAAGAAGGGGTAACCAATGATGTTTTCACTCATCAAAATGGAAGTTCCTAAAATAAACTTGGTAAAGCATCAGTCCATAAATTGCCTTTTCATTTATCATGAAAACTCAATGGGGGCCTAAGATGCACTTTCAAATATTCTCGGTCCGTAGCTCACTTCCGGTGAGCACCACCGCCCTCCCTTTTCTTCTATCGCCCTTCCGCCAGACCCCCTTTTTCTATACGTCTCACGCGTGTAATGGTTATACTCCACATGTGATATTAGTCTTGAGTTCTCTGAATGAGTCCCACGAAATACGCCTTCAACGTCACCTTTCTCTCCCAAGCTCTTTGGCCCGAGTCAATTCTTTGCAAAAAAAAAAAAAAACATCCTAAGACATGAAAAGTGAGGCGGTTGTTTGCTTGGTAGCTAAAACTACATTAATTTAGAGAAACGGGTGAGCATAAGCATTATCCTTTCTAAAGCAATTTTTAGGGTTTTTAGAGCAATTATTTGAATTTGTTGATGAAGTGCAGACACCGTAATAGAACAAAGAGATCGGAATGAACATGGGCAACGAATACATCAAGATTCTCTAAAGTAGTCATGCTAAACTTTGGTTATCACATCTTGCGTTTTCCCTCGAAGCCTCTAGCAAAACTACAAAGTACAACAAATACAAAATGGACTAACAAACAAAGGTTTGAGAAAGTCGTATGAGGAAGGCATTATCCAAAGTGCAATACGGGCTTTTGAAGAGGTGGGGGGTCTGCAAGACATTATCCGTCGTGTATATTGTTTACTTTAGTTACATGCATTTCAGACGGAAATTATATTTGGTTTATCCTTACTAACATGTGAACTGCGAAGTATCAAAGGTATTAATGTTTGTCGAATGTGCAGTTGATGAGCAGCCTTATTATGTATAACATCGTCAATGTTGCCATCTCATCCACTATCATCCCTTCCAATGAATAGATTGCAATTCATTTACTGCCTCGACCTTGGAACGATGTGTGAATTGTGATGAACATTTTTCGCTAAAATTATCATTTTCTCCTACGACCTAGTGTTTTTTTCTTTCGAAATGGCAGGATTCCTGCATTCATTATGAAGAAAAGAATTGCTCGGTTAATTAGGGAAAATCGAGTGAAAACCAGTTATTAATGGAAACCGGGCAAAACCATCACAACCGCTGAGCGGCACACACATATACTCCACACACCCCTCCAAAGAGAGTGTCTCGCTGGAGAGCATGCAGGCGTCATCGTCATCGCTCCTTCCCTAGAGGCATCATCGGTATCCCTAAATGCATTCCGTGCGGCTATGGGGCACCCAGATTTGTACAAATACTTAATTAGCATATATCGACCTTTTGAGCAAAAAGAATGACGGCGGCCATAGATTTTGTGGAGCAACAACTAGAGGTGGGCCGACAGAGAGGCATGCAAGCATGCTAGCTGAGGGGCATCAAAGTCAAAGTGGTCTGCATCACTAGTGGAGCGTACATCGGACGACAGTGGTGAAAGTGAAACGGCTCAGCTTGATCAAGATTGTGCTACTAGTAGATATATATACTTACCGTTGCTCTGGTCAAAATGTGTGGCTACTGGCTAGTGCATCCATGTTGGCCGTGTGCTTTTGGGATATTTACCGCCAGCTTGATCTAATCCAATTTGACAGTCCAGAGAGATCTAGCTAGAGAAGGGTTTTTTCACCTTTATCAGTGACGCGTGATACATGACTAAGTTTGGAAAAAAGGATCAAAAACAACACGGGCTGCTGGAAAGCTGGAGGCCCTGATCTTCTTCTCTTCTTCCTTCTGTCCCTTTGTGAGTCCACGAGACTTGAAAGCTACTCAAGTTGGCACAAAATTGATTCCGATAGCCTCATTAAGCTAAGCAGCTTTTGAATATGTTGACCTTTTGCTACTTGATAGCAGCTTTTGTTAATCAAGTTGGGAATCACTGCATCCAATAACATATGGCATAAGTTTTGAGAGGGTGATCTGCGTAACCATAACAGAGCTCATCTAACTTGAATACAATATCCAGACGAAATTAGTCTACAGTTCTAGGGGGGATCAGTAGAGAATGAGAGTAGAGTGGCCACATCGATGCCGTAAACAAATCTATGGTGACTGGCGAATATAGATGGCTACATATATATATGTAACCGCGCACCGAGAAAGCAAGATCAAGGTTCAAGTGGAAGCATGCATGGGCTTTAGACAACGGTGGCAGCGTTCCCACCGGTAACCCGGTAACGCGGCGACACACTGACGCTACCATGACGGGCGCACACCTCCCTGAACGAGACTATCGATGGGTCCATCACCTTGTGCGAGATTCTAACTGTGGCCAGACTTCCCGGTCCCAGACAGACCTGCAAACCGCCAAGAAACATCATATCCTCGATCGTTTCATCAGCTCGCGGGTTTGGCGCTGGGAATCGGACAGAAAAACCGTCTGATTGATCAATCATCGCTAGTCACTGGCAACAGCGTGTAAGATTACCCACAGTGGGAGTAACTTTCATAGTAATATAGATGCCATCTAAGCAAAAAATATGATGTGGCAACTAATTAATAAGGAGAGAGACAAATTGAGTAACATAGCTAGTTACTCATACTATGAGTAACATCACACTTATCAAGACAGGATGAGTTTATAAGCTACTAAATAAAGTGTTGTATGACACCACACATATGTTACTTCCCACTATAAAGATAGTAACATAGACTAGTAACATGTGCATGTTACTAGTCTAAGTTACTTCCCATTGTGGGTAGTCTAATAACCTCTTGTGGATGGTCGGGGTTTGTTAGGCTAACCTATCACGATTCACTCAGCCGGTCGACCTTCCAGCTGCATGATATGATGATATCACTGTCGTGGAGGGCGCGCACTGTGTGTGTGTGTAACCCGCACGGCATGGCAGGATTCCCTAGCAAGACAAGACAACGTACTTGACTGACGACAGTGCATAGAAAAACAAGCTCCCATTTATTCGGATCGGTTGGAGGCTGAAACGTACAGCCAACCACGGATCATATCGGTTGGAGCACTCTTCGCCTTCTGGAATCGATCTGCGAGTACGTGTAACGCAGTAGAAGATCGCTGCAGGGTGACCGAAACGGATAGCCACAAGATGTGGTCAAGAACGCACGCGCGCTGACTGCGTGCGAGCAGCGGCGGCAGCTTGTGGTTGACGGCACAGGTTGGCCGCCGGTGACACCAGCTGCATTGAGTGGCTTGTCGGCCAGCGAGATGAAAAGCCTCCACGGCATTGCCAACCTCTCCAACTTGAGTGGATGATGATGGCCAACGTGAGACGATCCCATATGCACACATTCATACGCTGCTCGAAAAATCTCACACGTTAATGACAAGAACAGTCTGAGAGCTGAGAGGGCAGAGTCACAAATAAATCCTACCCCTCCCTCCCGTCCCCCGCGTCGACTCTGGGCGGCTCGGGCGGAGCCCAACACCGCCGGCGCCTCCTTCCACCCTGCCCCCTCCACCTCCCCTCGCCGCCGCCGAATGACGCGGCCGGGCTAAGCCCGCGCAGCGGACGGCGGCGGCAGGGGCTCTCCTGGCCCGCAGCGGCGCGGGCGGCTCTCTGGATCTCGGGCGACGGCCCGGTCTTCGCGGTGGTTGACGGCTGCTGCGGCCGCGTGGGCGGCGCGGCGGCGGGGCCTGGTGGTGCTCCAGCCTCTCCCTTGGCGGCGCTCGGCTTCGGGGGCGTGGTGCTCCGGATCTCGGCGCTCCCCGTTGGGTCTCCGGTTCTGCTCGGCTGGGCGGCGCGGGAGCCTCGATGGTGCTTCGGTGGCCGGCGGGGAGGCTGGCGGACGCTAGATCTGGCCGGGCGTGGCTGGATCCGGGTGGTCTTCGGGGGTTTTCTGCTGCAGCCTGTTCGTTGTCTCCGCGTGGTGCGGTGCCTGCGGCGTGGCGGCGGTGACCTCCTGCCCCCAGGCCTGGTGGGGGCGGCGGTGCGGCGGCGTTGCTCAGGGTGGCCCCGGCGTGCGGTCGGCCCGATGGCGGTGACGGCGGTGCGCGTCCAGGGCCCGGCAGCACGGCTGCTGCTGGTCGGGCGGGCGCGCGGGACGGCCTTGGCAGGGGCGGGCGCTGACGGGAGGCTCCCCTCGGTGCTCTGCGGTGCTGGTTTGGTGGAGGTTTGGTGGAGGTCTGTGGCTGGCCGGTATGGGATGGTGGTGGTCGAGCATCTCAGGGAGAAATCCTTCTTCCGGCCTTTGCCGGAGCTGGCGACGGCGGCGCCTGCGGGCGTCGCGCTCTTTCTTGGAAGCGTCGCTGATGTATGGTGCTCCACCCCTCACCCCGTGGCCTTGGCTCCGGAGGGAAACCTCTGATCCGCGGGATCGGGCGATGAAGGCGTCTTCACGTCTACTTCCTTCTTGGGGGCATCGTCTTGGAGCCGGCTACAACCTGAGACCGGTGGATGGCGGCATCTTCGCCGCGTGGTTTGCTGAGGCGGCCGTTTCGGGGGCGCTGATTTCTGTTTGGCAACGATGATGGCGTCAAGAGGAGCTTGGGTCGCAACTCGGGCTTCGGTAGTCGGATCTTCCCGGCGTGTCCGAGGTGCTCTTTAGGGCACGGTCGGCGCAAGTCCTGCATATTTCCTTTGTGAGGCTCGTCGTCAAAGTCGGAGCTGTCGGTTGTTTGCGCATGTGGCCATCTGTTGGCATGTGCCGTCATTGCTTCTGTGTAGCTGTTTGTGGGGGCGGCTTCGTTGGTGGAGCTCTATGGTGAAGTCGGAGTCGCCCGTTCGGAGGTAACCGGTGATGACGATGACGCTTGCGACTCCCCGGCGGATGTCTTTTCTTCTTTGCAGCTCATGTTTCATGTCGGTGGCCTGGTTGGCCGGTGGTGCCCATGTTATATGGGTTGGGTTGTATCGGTTTTAGCCCGGTTTTCCGTCAATTAACCGGGCAATTCCCACTTCTTCTTAATCAATGAAAATGGCAAGTCTTTTGCCTCGTTTCAAAAAAAAAAAAAAAAAAAAAAACAAGAACAGTCTGAGAGACCGACCGAGTGAACGGCGACGCGAGGTGGACCTGGACATGTTGTTGATTGGAGGAAGAACAATTTCTTGACTTCCACGGTATAATAATGTTAGGTGTGGCTGTCTCCTTCGCAGTACGAAAACAGGGATACTTTCCTAGCAGTTACATACAGACCAACAGGACTTGGGACTGGGAGTGAGAGAGAGCCGGTCGCACCAGATATTGCAAATGGCCATCGGCCCCTCGGGTCACTGTTATACACAGCTCAGCTCCTGGCAATATTCTTCTGCACTGGAGCAAACTGTGCTGGTCGTCGGACGTCGCTCTTGCGGAAACGAGGCGGGCGCCCGGGCAGCCACCGGAGCTAAACTCTGGGGTACCAGAACATGCCCTTGATGCCCTGGGGGTCAGCTTCGAACCCCATGTTCTTGTAGAAGTCCACCACTGCAATTAATCAAAAGGAATCAAGGACCACGAACAATGATTCGTTAGCAGCCTGATGAAACAGTATTATCTGCATCCGGCTATGAACAAAACATCCACTTTCCTGGCTATGTCGCCAAAGCAAAATGCTATTGATGCGCTGCAGCATGTGTGTATACCGAGGAATACAATCCTATCTAGCAATTCTACTTGGATTAAACAGGACCTGCAAATCTTGTATACTTTTGACAGAAGAAGTTCCTGTGTGTAGGGATCGGATTCTGTACCTTTACTATCTGCAAAGAGTGTGATGTTGCTGATGTCCCTCTGGAGCAGAGTACGGATCACTTTCTCCATGAGTGTTTTACCAAGACCTTGACCCTGAAATGATTAAGCTCTAAGCCATTAGAAATGAATCTTTAATACCACGACTAGAAAAGGAGGACTCGAACACAAAGCAGAAAAGTCTTCGCCAATTCACCTGATAGGAAGGATCAACAAGGACGTCCCAAATTGTAGCATTGAACGCATGGTCTGAAGTTGCCCGCGCCATACCAATTAGTTGCTTCCTCTCTTCTCCCTCTGTCAAACAACTTCTATACTAAGATGTTCGTCAGCTAGAAAAATGTATTTCTGCAAATAATCTGAAGATTAGGAAACTGGTCTAACTTATTTGCACGGATCACACGAGATTCGGTAACAATGAAACAACGCAAGTACCTGTTTCTGAAGACCTAATTATTGAATGTAGTGTAGCGACCAAGTAGCTGTTTCTTAAGGATGCTGCTATTTTTGTCAGAGGTCTGCGTGGCCATCCTACCTATGAGATGAACATTACAAACTTAAATATTTGCTGTCAAATAAAGCACAAAGGTACAGCATGAACTTCGGAAAGCTATATCATTGGAATATACCCTCGCAAGTCGTAATCAAGATTGTAACCTAACACAGCAAGAAACATCAAAGTGCTTTGAAGAAAGATCACCTTGTCACACAAGGCCTGGAGATCATATACATCAATATCACCAGCTGAAGAAAATAAGATCTGTTCTGTGCTACCATCAGGGAGTGTCCTTTCTAGGAGCACTAATTCCTCAGGTACAATTTCTTCTTCTTCAAGTGGTGTGGATGGTGGCTCTACTGTCTCTGTACTATTGCTAGTTTTTAAAAACCTGTGAAGCAAAAGCATTGGGTTTTTTCTCCATAAGGTACAAATTTCAGAAGCACAATATGCAACTGTTGGATAATACTCTAAAGGTATGTAACATGCAAGAAAGATTGTGAGTTTACAGGCTCGGTGTTCAGTATAATATTTTGAGACTCCCTTGTTAAGTGGACAACAAAAAGAAAATATCAAACTACTTGTTCGGATAGTGGCTTCAGTTTCTTTCCTCGACGCTTTGGGGTTCTATCATGCTTCAGTCAAGCCAGGCTGGAATCCCGTGTTCTCTTCGTTGGGGCAGACACTGGATCTAGCATACTCAACAGGGACGTAGGGTTTCTGTGGTGCGGCGAGCACATTTTTAGCAGAGTTGCGGTGTGGTGTGCTCTTCTGGTCGTGCTCCTCAGATGTCCATTAGCGTGTGGGTGTTCAGGTGTTGTGTTTGCTGTGATGTGTGTAGGCTCTGGGCCTAGTGTGCTAGGCTGGTTGAGTCCGCTGTATCAGTTTCGGCTGGTTTTCCTACTTAATGGAGAGGTGGAGCTCCTGCTGCTTGCTCTGGATAAAAGACGACCCGAATTTTAGTAGGATCATTTTCCTGCCACCATGATTGGGTCCCACTATAGCAATGTTGGTTCCTTAGAAGATTCTTTGACAACTGATTCGTCCTGAATGTTTGGGTGAGATTTCTTAGAAGCTGTTTCTTTCGCAATCGAACTGTAATGATCATCTGGATGGGAGCGGTCAACTGGATCTGCATTTAGCCTGATGTACTTTCCTACGAGGTACCTCTAGCTTGTCCACCACGTTCTCATGATTAACATGTGAATTCCTAGATGTTACTATTACTTTCTCCACCCCTTCTTTTGTCCCAGCCGAGATAATGTGCAAAAACTGCACTTGTTTAATGGTTTAACCTTCTTCATCAAGGTGGGAAGCTCTGGAAATAGTGTATTTTTTTTTTTACAATAGTACATAGATGTTATAGTATGTAGATATTTTTTAAACATAACACAATTTTTTAAAGGGAACATAATGTACTTTACCCAGATTTGAGAGAGTCCCATAGACCGGCCTTCAAGGACCAAGCTGTTGCAGACCGTCTATTCGCTGCAATCAAAACATGATTAGATCGTTAGTGTTTGGCAAGTACTTATCAATTCAGAAAATAAACATTTATGCTTCATGAACAGGTCGACAGAGGTCACAAAACGCATCACGAACAATATATTCAGCCTACCAGCAACTAGCAGATGACAAAATAACAAAGGCCTGCAAGTTAATTGGACATTAAAACATTTTAAAAGATGGTGCAATCAGTGGCCTCCTGTTAGCGACCTGGGTACCAGTGGGCCAGAAGACCAGACAGAGGCCGAGCTCATCCACGATAAGGCTCAAGTTAGCAAGCACGAGAAGATCCAAACCTCGCTTCATGGGTGAACAGTGTAGATATAAAGGAAATGAAGGCAAGCGTGTGAAGGCATCGAAGATTGATCAAGGCACGGGCACGGCGGTGGCTACCACCTCCCTGGCTCTCAACCTATTTCCTCTCTGTATTCTCCAATTCGGCACCTCTGTGCTTGTAATCGCGTGTATCCAAAACCAAATACTGCAGCCACTGAATCCTAGTGAGTGAATTATTGCCGTGCTAACACCTCCTAGCTAGTACGATGCTGATTTTTTAAGCGCTAATCTACAGAGATGTGCAAATAGCATAGCTGGCATTTGGGGATGGGTACAACAACATGAGAGATATACAAGACTGATGGCGTCTTCCAAACATTAACAGATTTTTTTTTTAAAGTAACAGGAAAGAGGAGAGTGAAGTATCAGCAATTCAGCATTGCTAGAAAATATTCACGGTGCAATTTGTACATTAACCACCAGAGCAGTTCGATATGAGTTTATGGGCCAACAAAGAAACGACCGTTCCTAATCTATTTCAGCATATCGCCGGCTTGACTCAGGTCCTTGTTAGCCGAACACTGGACTCATCTTTACACTTAAGTTTGCATAGGCTGAATCGACCCCCATGATCCTGCCTGCGAGTGCCCGCTGCAATGTAATTATGTGGAAGGGAAACCGTGTATGTACCTTGGTTCCGGTTATGGAAGAACCTCGCCGCCGGCACTATGCCCCGCGCCTCCGAACGGCACGCCGTCGGGATGCAGACGCCGCATCTGCGAAGAAAAGGAAGAAAATCAGCACGAAACAGGTAGAGAGGGGAACTTGATTTGATTTGGGGCTACTTACATGGACGAGGAAGGAGTGACGGCGAAGGCGGCCACCATCTTTGCGGCCTGCTGATTCCGGCGGCAGCTCGCGCGCTTCCGGGGAACAGGGGCGGGGTGGTGGGGAGAGGAGAAGGGGGCTCACGCGCGCGGTATGCGGCTGCGTCGCTCGCGGCCAGTCGTCGCGTCGGGGCGGGGATAAGGTCAGGTCAGGCCAGGCGAGAGTGGGAGAACGGCAGCGAAGAGCGCCGCTTTCCGAGCCGTGTTTTGCCGCACAGGCAGGCGGGCAAGTCCAGCGGCTGGCTGGTGTGAGCCCATTTGAGAGTTTTTTTTTTGTTCTGCTTTTTTTCACGGCACAAGAAAAAACCCAAAAAAATGTTAAGTTGTAAAAAGTTGCGACAAGTATTATGGATCGAAGGGAGTAATACAAAATCTTGTGAATTCACAAAAATACAATAATCTTTACCTAATAATAATAATAGTAGTAATAATATAGAAACTCTATTAATAACCCAGGGTGAAGAATAAGCAATTCTTCACCCCGGTCGAACAACCCAGCCAGCCAAGCCGAATCGCTCTCCGGCCAGACTATTTTTTTCCCCTAGCGAGTTAGCTAACCCACTCTTTCCGTAAAAAAAAAAAAAAGAACGGATAACCCCCGCAGTTCTTGGATCGAAAGCCACGAGCAGTTTTGGTGGCGGGCGGCGAGAGGTTTCGGCGGCGAGCTGGCCGCGGCTGCTGGTCGACCCCGGATTCGTGCGGCACTGGGGGTGGCCGGTTGGCCGGAGGCAGCACCGAGTCGAGTTGTGCTGCTGGAGGTTTCGCGGCGGGTGACGGCCTCGTCGGCCGTGTCGTAATCCGTCTCCATCCCTAGCCCCCTTCATTGCTCGTGGCGATGGCTCGACCTCCGTCTCCCTGCACCCGAGCTCCCCTGTTTCCACCCCTGGTCTCTCTTTGTCGCGCCGGCGGCTGCCCCTGCCTCCTTTCCTCCCTCTTGTCTCCTTTCCTCCCTCGCTCACCCTGATCGATGTGCTTAATTGCCTTGCAGGAAGGTTAAGGTCAACGATTCGCAAGTCCACGGCTGCCTTCATTTCCACCCAGACACAGGCTAACTAATTTGCATGCATGTACGATTTCTAGTGTCTCCCGGATCTGCTCAATTCATACTTTTTTTTTTGGCAAAGAATTCATACGAATGTCTACTCCCGGATCAACTGAGTGCACTAGGCATCCATAGTTTCGAAATGAATCTGGATTTTTCCTTGGTAAATTTTCTGGAATATCTAATTTGTGCATGTATCGGTCAGCCATCATAACCATTTGTTTATCCAAATGTTCAAAAATTGCATGGTCCGTTCTCTACACTGAATTTTAACTTTTCAGATACCAGCAGCAATCGACACTGACAAAGCTCAATTATCTATTGCATATTTAGAAGAGAGCATCTCATGTCCACAATCAAGGCAATATGACAGGTATGTCAAAAAAAGTGCTTCACTGATCCAATTCATGACTTCCAGATGTGTCTATATTACTCTTTTTTGGGGCTAAAGCTTTGTTTTAAATTTTTCTCTTCGCAAATTGTTTAGTTGGTAGAGTATATATACTTGTTGCTTATCCTAAATATGATTTTGGGCACATAGGGTCTGACTAGTTTCTAAACCTGCTGAACTTCACTGATCTTGGTGTGAACACCCATTCTGCGATTAGCCCCTCTACCATAGTTGTCATTCGGATTTACGTAATTTATCATTCCACCTCAAGTAATGAGATTTTTATTTGGTTTTGGTAAAATAATGGCATTCAATCTTTCTTGATCTATTTGACTGGATATTTACTAGATAAAAAAATAATCTAGAAACTTCTACTGGACATTACCTCAGTTCCATTCAAGTAAATGGTATATGCAGTGAATCAAAAGGTTTGTACTCATAAAGAGAGGTAGAAAATCTAATATTGGCTTTTTCTTTGGAAGGCACTGGGTGTATATATATACTGGTACCGAAAAGGGGTATTGGTTCTGATTTTTTCAAGCATGTGTGCAATTCTCTCAGCGTATGTAACTTGTAAAGCTTTCAAAATGGATTGTTCATTCATGTTATAGCTTATTAATTTTCCCTGGCATAAACATGACTATCTATGTAAATGTGCTTCTGGAGTCTTGATTGAACAAGATTTTTGTGCACTTATGACAACATCTGGATCATAAATCTATAACACCGCATCTTCATTGAACAGCATCGCATGTGCTATTTTCTAGCATAAACCTTGATGTTAATGCTCATAAAACATCGAAGAAACACTATACTTTGAGAAAACGGATGCAAAATTGTAGCGAATGCTCCAAACAGAATGAAAATTAGACTGTGTGTTCGATTTTGATTTCGTCCACAAATTTAGTTGTTTTGGGTATAGCTAAATTACAAGCTTATTTCTCAGATTGTAATATGTTTCTGACCAAATTGGAAGAGAATGAGCGCTTCACTTCTTTGAGATGCTAAACTTGAACTAAGGATTGTAATTTGTTTATTTATTCTTAACATTTTCTACAATCTTCTGTTATGCTACTGATCATTTCTTGCAAGTTAATAAGAACACAAGCTACATTTGTTTCATACAAGGAGGACAAGGATGCTGTGGTCTTGGATATGATCTCGTTTGTATTGGTGATTGAGGAAGAGTGGCAGTGCAGCATGCTTAGCATTAATCTGGGCAATTACACTTCCACTTGTTGTTCTCCCAAATTGTTCAGAGTCCAAAGCATTGACGTTGCGGCCAGGTGTCCAATTCGATATCTCTATAGTGCACCTATATTTTTTTTAATTATCAGTGCAAAATAGGGGCAGCTTAATTGCTCGTCCGCGTTTTCTTTTGAAATCTGGAAGGAACTCAAAGACAGCTGTGCATGTGCTCAAGTTTCGTGGTCAACCAATAATTAGCAATGCAAAATAGGAGCCAATTTAATTTCTTTTAGTTGCAACTTGCAAGTGTAGTTAACCAATAATCTCATACTTGCTATATCGAGGCTTGCGTGCGTGCGAGTAGCCGGGGCTGGAAGGGGATGCGAGCCCTTAATAGAACGAGTTTAATAAGTCGAGCTAATGAGTTCTCCTTCAGCTCATTGTATGCTCTTCAAAATTGCTTTGTATGCTCTTCCCAAATCACTAGTTTGGTGTTTGGATTAGTCTTTGGTTCGCTCGAAAAAACGAGGCAGATTAATCTGCCAGAACAGGTTTACGTAAAGCTCCTGCGCATTGATGAACTCTCCTCTTCTTTCTCTTTGATCTCTAATTGTAGTTCAACAATGTTTTCTCTCAATCATTACAACTTGTTGTTTTGAGAAGTGACTCTGTTCTGCAAGTTGGACATAACTTCAAATAAGTCTGGTGCTTTCTGGTCAACTGAAAAACCATTCTTGTGAATGTTCCTCTTGAGATAATTTCAATTGCTGGGAGTCCATGATGCTATCTTTCCTTTTGTTTCTTAGGCTCATGTCCTTCTGTAATGAATTTTCTATTTGATAGCTGTTACTTGGTGTGTGTGTTGGGTGATGTTTGTTGTTTATTAGCTGTGTTTTGCTACATCAGGAGTTTTGCGACTAAAAAAAATTAGGAGTTTTGCAGCGTGGGTTGCACTCAAAAATGTTTTACTGAACCATGGTTCAGCCGAACCTACGCTTCACACTATTGATCTCTAAACACTGTTCATAAGGATCCGTGCATGATTGATTAAAATATGCATGATGGGAGATGTTTGCATGTTAAACAATGCATGGCATTAAGTTTTGAATAGAATTGACATGCATGGCGCGAATCCACATGCAAAATGATGTTTGATCGTATGGTGTGGAGCATAGGTTCGGCTGAACCATGGTCCTGAATCACGCCTCTCGGTTGCACTTGGTTTGTTATCTTCAGGAGTTCATGTAAGAGCTGGTACCACCAAATTATCTTTTGTTTTTAAGAAGAAGGCTTGAGCCTTTTTTCAAAAAGGTTATTTACACTTTACCTTATATGTTTACTATGTTTGTATTCTTGCATTTAACACTCTGTAACTGCATTTTCTTATGAACACTCCCAATTTTTTGCGCACCTAATTGCCTACTTATAAAAAAATAGAAGTAGGTGCATTCGCCTATACTGTGGAGTGTGTATAGATGCCAGAATAGTTGCACGCTTGCTTCCTACTAATCAGTTTTTACACTGTAGGTAGCTCATCTATATGTACCCTGATAACAGTAGGCTGATATAATACTTTTGAAAATCTGGAAAAAAACACAAGGATCTTTGACAGCACAGAGTTATGCTGAGAGGATGTTTGAGTCTTATCATTCATGAGTTTCAATCCAGGAGAGCTGCAGGCTGGTTGTCTTCTTTCTGAATCATGGTTTTGTTGCTTTCTCCCTGGTGTATTAGAGTTCTCTCTGGAGTGTTCTGTAATCAGCATGTGGTCTGTTTTCTGAAGAGCTGACCCTGTAAATACCAGCTCCGTGTTTCTTAGAGATAATCTATAAATTATTCCCTCTATTTCAATAAAGTTCGACGTTAGGCCCTTTGAGATAACACTACTCCCCATATTAAAGAAGTCAATGTGAGGTTATCGTTGGAAATTTCAGTTACCATTCTAGGAAGAAACTTTTGAATAATCGAGGATGCAATTCCATAAATGGTACTTGCTCCGTAAAAAAATATAAGCGATCTTATATTTATTTACAGAGAGAGTACCTCTGAATAAAATTCCAAATGAGATTTTACTACATCAAATCCATGGCGCCTAATGAACAACTCTAGATAAAAATATAGGCGAGAAGGAGAGAGAGTATGCATCACTACCTCGTTGTTTTTCTCGGAGCAGAAAACAAGATCTTTTTAAAGAAAAAACGATCAGATGCAGATAGGAAGGGTCTTTCGATGCATGCAGCTCATGCAGATAGAGGTAGTTTAGTCCGCGATGTGAATTTACCTCGCAAACCTATTGTTTCTTTCCAGTGGTTCTAGCGTCCAAACATTGCATATGCGCCGTAACTTACTTTGCATGCGTGAGAAAAATTTACCTCACAAGCCTTGTTTCTTACGGCAGCTCCATAATATACGTTTCCTTCCTCCCTGTTGTAATCTTAGCTCGGGTGTTTTTATTTCTTACGTTTTGAAGTTCTGGCCGTGGGATGGCTGGGGTGAGGAATAAGTATTCCTCACCCAGGGTGACGAATACTCCCTCCGTTCCAAAATATAGTGCGCCCGCGCTTCCCGAGTTCAACTTTGACCATAAATTTAACCAACGAGACCGACTGCGGCGGGAGGAAAAATTATATAATTGAAAACTTCTTTCGAATACGAATTCATTGGTATAATTTTTGCCCCCGCCGCAGTCGGTCTCGTTGGTCAAATTTATGGTCAAAGTTGAAGCGCGGAAACCGAGGACGCACTATATTTTGGAACGGAGGGAGTAGTTATATATATATATCTTTCCTTAATAATAATAATAATATATATATATATATATATATATATATATATATATATATATATATATATATATCTTTACCTAATAATAATAAAGCACGGAGTGCTTCTGTCGGCTCACCGTCGTCGCCCAACTATCCCTAAAATTGAAGTAAATTACCCACCCTGCCACCCGTAAGTGAAAAAAAACCTATTCGTTTTTTTAAGACTCGTTTTTTCTATCGATCCTCTCGCATCGGGTGGCTTATCTGTTGCCAGCCGGCCCAGATACAGTGGCAGCCCAGGCCCATGCTGCGCAGGTGAGGAGTCAAAAATTTAATTGCCCTCGCCGGGGATCGAACTCGCGTCCTGCCCTCCCGTGAAGAAGGATCCGTCCAACTAACCTGCTCGCGTTTGTGTGCTAAACATGTGATTCGTTTTTCTATTAAGAGTCCCACCTCGCTCCCTTGCATCTTTCCCACCAATTTATATACATCTACGATATGAAATCAGGAAGCCGCCTAAAGAATTAATAATGAGAGAATAAGAAGTGAGTTTCATTTGGGCACAAATATTGAGAGGGGAGGAATTAACTTGTTGTGGCTATCGGAGAGAAAAGAGGGAAAAGGAAGAGAGATAAGAGAAAAAAGGAACCTGGGAGCATCTAGCAAGCGAAAATCCATGCACGTAGTCATGTACACTCCTAACTAAGACCTGGATTCAGGCTGGCTAGCTAGCTACAAGCTAGCGCAAGCATGGTCGAGTACACCCTGAGTACAACGAGGAACGCCGTCGCGGAACTGGTACGTTGTGCAGTTGCTCGAGTAGACTAGACGTGACAGCTCATTGTCCTAGCTTCTTGTTCTAATTTCGCTAGCAGGTGCATTGGACGTTGATGGAAATTTATGGCCAGTGGCGTGTTAGAATTTGTACATGTACCGGAAGAAGCCGGAGAACCCAGACTTCCCTAGGGCAGCTCCATGTAGTACGTCTGGATCGTCACCATCCGCACCTGTCAGTACTACTACGAGTCCATCGATCAGCACCCCACCAGTCGATCTCCATCTGCGTCTAAGCATCTTGATTCAATGCTGTAAACTAGCAATACTTCGCTTGACATAATATTTTCCTTGGTATGAAGGCCCTCGCGATTACTCCATTGATTTTGGGTAAAAGATTACTCCAGCGATTTATTTTCTTGATGAGAATAATTGTATCTGTCTCATTCAACATCAATTAACTCCATCGACTGTCATAAAAAAGATTTCATCGTCATATTTTCATTGCAGACTACATCTCTCCTACCTACCCTATCGGTTGGAAGCAGCATACATTCACATTACGAGCAACAACGAGAAGACGCTCAATACCAGTCCAACCAACAAGTGGAGCAAGGCCACCGTCATGCCCAGCCGCAAGGCGCCGGTATCTTTTTTTCCCTCTAATAACATACACACCGGATGACCGAATGCACAACCACATAAAATATTTGAAATTCAAATATATACTTTGACTTGAATGATGCAACTTATTGGACTTTGAAGTGCATATTTACTTAAATTTGAATACATGTCAAAATTTTCTCCCGTTGCAACGCACGGGCATATGTGCTAGTATATATATATATTATTATTATATATATCTTTACCTAATATATATATAATAATAAAGCAAATTGGGTTTCTCGTCGTACGTCGTCGTCACTTTTGCAGAAAAGTCCCTCTGTTTCTGAGAATTCAACCCGCACTCCTATTTTAAGTGGATATCTGAGAAAACGCTTCATTTTTACACAAAACCCCCTGCAGTTTTTAGTATTCAGCCCGCTATCCTTTTTCAGTGGAGAGACGTGGAGGAGAGGCGGGCGAGTGGGAAAGGCCGGGGCGTCGCCCACGACACAGACGAGACCGGCGGCGACCTTGCAGGGGCTTGCGGTGGCGCGGTCGGCGAGGATCTGCCGGATCCGGTGGGAAATGGGGCGCAGGCGCCGGATCTGGAAGGAAGGCGGCCGGAGCTTGGAGCACGACGGCTGGCGGGTGCGGCGGCGTCTGGTACCTATGAGAGAAGAGAGAGACGAGCTGGAGAGAAAAGGGAGGATGGGAGGAAGGAGATGGAAGGCAGGAGGGAGAGAGGGAGCGGCGAGGTGCGACGGTGATCCTGCTGGGAGGAAGGAGATGGGAGGCCGGAGGGAGAGAGAAGGGAGCGGTGAGGTGCGGCGGTGGTCCTCCTGCTGCTGCTCGCCGGTGGGTCACCGGCCATCGGCGCGTGGTGGGGCTCGGGTGCGCGGAGGCGTCGGGGATCGAGGGAGCTCTCCTCCCTCGCGGCTGTAGGCGCTCGGGATCAAGCGAGTGGGCGAGGGGATCGAGCCCCCTGGTTTTTTTTAGGGGGGATTGAGCCCCCTGGTGGCTGCCTGCTTGGCGATTGCACGAGATGCTGGTCGGGCGTGGGCTGGCCGACTCCATCTCCTCGACCCAGGGCCCCGTGCTCGTCAGCACCTGCCCCATCGCGCACGACTTCTCTGATCCAGCGCGCAGCGAGGGCGCTGCCGCTGCCAGTCTCGCCGCCGCCCTGTGGCGGATTGCCACACCCGCCAACGCCCCCAGCCATCACTCATTTGATTCCCTTCACCAGCTTGTCGGGGTGTCGCTTCCATCGCCTCTTGCGTCCAGGAGTCCGTCCCCAACCCCCGTGTTCTCCCCTGTCCAGGACTCTACCACCGGGGATGAGGATGCTTCTGCCTAGCCCCTCTCCTCTGATCTGAACACCGCTGCTACATCCCCTGTTGCGATCATCCCTTGCTTAACGAGAAAAAAGCCCACGCCTACACACCTGTATTCTCCCTCTCAAACTATACAGTTCCTACAAGCCATGGCGACATTCACCTGCAACGATTCGGACAAGGACGGGGAGGAGTCGACCATGGCTGCACGGAGGTCCACCCACTAGCGGCCGGCTGCCGTGGCCGCAACGAGGATTCCTGCACCAAGCCTCGCCGGCGTTCCGGACCACCAAGGTACTTCTACTTATGTGTCTCTATAAGATTCCTGCATATGTTTTTTCTGCTTTTCCACTTAATGCATTGTTAGCTCTATGTTAACCTTCTTTTAGGTACTTCCTGCTCCAGGATTTTCTTTGTGCGAAAACCCAAAAATATAAATAGGCATATTTGCCCATGAAGCTGCTCTGGTTTGTCTTTTAGAATTTACTCCCATTTACTCATGTCGTTCTACAATAATAACAGAATTGATATCGATTAGACTTCTTTGAGTTTATTGAAATTTAATGATTTGCCATGGAATATGAAATTTGAGAATGACACCTGCTCAACTGAAAATAATCTAGCGAGCAATAGTATAATGAATAGTTATTACCGTATCGGCATCACATTGCTCTATGGACGAATAACACAACAATAAACTGGCAAAATGGAAATGCTTTGTTTGGTGTGGGTACCAAGCAGGAAAGTAGTTAACAGAGATAGACTATTTGACAGTTGCAGAGTGACAACACCACCACATATGAAGCAGATAGTATGTAAAGAAACACTAACTCATCAACTGGAGTGAGATACTAATTGCTTTCTTGTATAGTGAAGACGGTCTATTTTGTGGTGTAATATAACTATGGTAGCTCTCTGGAGTGAGAATGCTGAAGCCCTAAAAAAAGCCATCAGCACGGAGTTCCTGCCATTAAGGAAAAAAAAGCTAGCAGAGAAACAGCTCGGGAAATCATAAGTTTATCTTGCTTTTTGAATGAGCAGCCCGTAACCACTGAAGCTTGTTCTAATTATAGTATGCTTATTTCCCCCGAGCTGTTTCTCTGCTAGCTATTGTTCTCAAGCAACTACCAAACTATGAATAGAAGAAGTCTTAACAGGGAGCTATTTCGAAACAAGATGAGGAGAGCCTCAAGGATTTAAACAGTAAAATACGGACCTGCACATGATCATATAATGTACGGATCACAGGCTAGCCAAGGCCTTCTTTCGTGTCTCCTAACAGTGTCTGCTTAATTTTCACTACCTGCAAGTACAACTAGCTAGAAATTTGGGTATGCTGCTATGTGCCTTGAGTTTGTAAGACAAGTTCTCTTTGCTTCGGAGAGTTTGACCATTCATATCTCTCTTTTTCTTGCAACCTGCACTTAGTAGGTTATTTTTTCTATGATATATATTGTATCATTCTGGTTGCTGAATATGATAGTCGTAGCCCGTCAAAAAAATATGACAGCCGATTGATTCTTCGTAAAAGGTGTAGTGACTGTTGAAAAGTTTACCTGATCTTCCATTTATATTTTTCAAAAGACAGTCCTAGCTAACTACAGGACTATTGCTTCTTACCACCGTAATTTCGTCCGTCCACCTCGCCCATATTATTATTTCTCCGTACCTTTTCGAGGTGGTACTAAACTCTTCTGCCCGTATGTCCTAATAATATCTTACGCACTAAACGTTTCGTAGCTACGCTACTGGGCCTGGGCCGCCACTTACGTTTTGAATTCAGCCACCAAAAAATGTTGCACGACGTGGGGATCGAGCCTGTGACCCCAGGTTCCGTGTGCTTAGTCAGTAGCCAACAAGACAAGCATATTAATGTGATGATTCATGGATGTTTTGCTTTGAATAGTCCCACCTCGCCCCCTTAAACTAATTCTGACCAGTTCATTTACGTTCTCAAATTGTATGGAATATCAACCGGCTTCCTTGGAAATCAACAAGCAGAGGAGACGAGATTGGAATAATAGGCGTTGTCTTGGATACACGAAAGCGAGCCGATGCTGGCCGGTGGAGCTCACTTGCCGTAATCAAAGGCACAGGATGATGAATGTGGATCAATATTAATCGGTCATAGAGGAGAAGCTGACAGTGAAAAGCATCCATCGCAAGGCAACAATGCGGACATTCTCAAAGAGATGCAATTAGGAATTAAAATCCACACTACAAGTAGGAACAACTATGTGTTGCATTCTCTCTCCTAGCTATGAAAAAAGGTAAACGTCTAATTATCATAGATTTCGGTCCGACTAATTATCATAGATTTCCGTCCGACTTAAATCCTCCCGTTGCAACGCACGGGCCCTTTTGCTAACTTCTGGTCGTCCGTCGTCGCGGCACTTTTGCAAAAAAAAATCTTCTGTTTTATGGTAATTAAACCCGCAGTCCTTCACTTAAGTGGAAAAAACCGTTCACCTTTTTATAAAAAAAACCCTGGGCAGCTTCGCTCCGGCGCATTCCGGCCTAGGTCCGTGAGCGAGCGGGCGGTTGGCGCTGTGCGTCTCCTCCCTCGTGCTCCCGCACGAGAGCAGAGGCCATGGCGGCGGCGCTCTCCGGCGTCGAGGCTCGTCAGGGATGGCGAGGAGCGGGGCAGCCGGGAACGGGCGGATCTGGCCGGGACCGGCCGGATCCGGTGATTCCCGATGGTGTGCAGGTCCGGCGCGGAGGTTTCAGCTCACGGGCATCAATGGCGGAATGGAGCTCATGGACAGGGAGAGAGAGGCATGAGAGGGAGAAACGGGAGGAAGGAGGAGAGGATCCGGGTGCTTGACCTGCGGTGGCCGGCGGGCTCGGTCCGGCCTGCTCCGGCGACTCACCGGAGGCGGGCAAGGCCGGCGAGGCAGCAGCCAGAGGAGGGCTTCGGGCGGAGGAGGCCGCCACTGGAGGAGCTCCCTGGTAGGGCTCGAGGGCGCGGGGCGAGCGGGCGTGGCCGGGCGGGCGTGCTTGCTGTAAGTCCGTTTCCAATTCAAAATACAAACCGTGTACATGTAAAACTCTAATTGATGGAGTGCCCGTCCTGGATTTTTGTTGGCTGCTATAAGAAGGACACCACCTCGGCCGAAATCTTCATCAGCACAATTGTCGACGAAACTAATGTCGCCGCCAAGTTCGCCGGTGAAACTGATGAAGCCGCCAATTTCGCCAGAGAAAGAAGCGCAGACTTTTCCGGAGGTAGAAGATCATCCATCCAGCACTCCAATGCCTCCGACTTCGCCATAGGTATGTATCCCACCCCTGTTTGATTTTTCTGTTAGAAGTACATCTCTGAATTAGAAGGGCCCGAAGTAGAGAGAGAATTGAGTTCTACTGAAAAATAAAAAACTCTTGGTAGAATTAGTAAAGAGGATTTGATAGCTATAGCCATCGTGGGTTCGCGGCAAAGGGTGGTGATGATGGTTCAACTGGATCTGATAGTACCGGATCATCTTTAGGCATTCAGAATATCTTTGCGGGTTGTTCAAACATAAACAGTTTAATTCATAGAATTTGCTGTCAATGTATATATGCTATGAAGCAACATCAAATTATCGATATGAGTGGGATATGGAGTTCATTAATCGATTCCTTGTGTGCTTTCGGGGATGCTATACAATGTTGGGCCAGTCTATATGAAACTGAAATCATGATAGCTCTCTGAATGTTTGGCGTCTTTGTTGTGCTCCCTACGGCTGATTCTGCTTGTATGGCGTGGGTGTGTGCCACTCGATGTGCGTGTGTGTTCATGTGTGTAGAGCTTTACAGGGAGGAAGTGAGTGGTTTCATGCAGAGTAGGCTGCTGGCTGTTGGCAGACTACTATTAGGATTAGGAAATCTCCTTTGATTTTTGTCAGAAAATTGATAGTTCCTTGATTTGTTTTGTTCTAGATTAGTAAAGCAGTGCACTGTTATTTGTTTGCTCGCCAAATATGAAATTAGTTGCCCCTTAAATTTTAATCCACTTGACAAACTTGTCATTCATGTTTGGTTCAAGTATTATTAGGTGATGCTCTCTTCCAGTTTTTAAAAGCAAATGCAAACATGAAACTGCACTTACTCTGGATGACCGTGGACTTGTAAGCGCGGAGATTCATTTCGTTTCCTGGGTTGGTCAATATCCAGGCATTTATGGGGTCTAACTGACCAAACATTTTGAGGCACACAAAGTTTCTAAAGCAAAAGCATGGCCAGTTAATGACTACGTTTTGGTGCATAGCATTTATTATTTGGTGGCTATTCAAGTTTCATGCTATCAATATAACTGAAAATTATTAGCACTCGTATGTGAAAATGGATGCTGGTAAAAAATAAGTAAATAGAAGTTTGCTAGCAGCATCATGCCAGGTGATACTGGTATCATTATGTGAGTGCATCTTTACCTTGGGTACTGTAATATAGACCAGAGCAAAAATTTATGCATCACTGAACACATGACGTGTGTCGACTGCATCATGGATTATCAGATTATGTGTAAGGGCAGCACTTATAGTTATAGGCTCCTTTTTTCTTCTTAGGAGGTTAACTGTTACGGTCTGGGTTCTGACTATACCTGTATTTATAACAAAAAACTCCTCCTGGTGCATCCAACAATCAGCTAGGTGTTTATCATTTATCAGACACATCTAGGCTAGGATCCCCGCTCCTGTCACATAGGTTTTTAAGTGAAATGTGCCAATACCTTTCAGCGCAGATGATGCATGCCTGCTGAAATTAACTTGTCATGCCCTGATCAAGTGGTCAGTAAATGAATGAAATTCTAATTGTACTGCTGGACCATGTTACTGTATCAATCATTTCCTAATTCCTATTGTCAGCCAAGTGTTTAAAGGTGTCATTTCAATAACAGGTTGCCAGTGTGACTGTGTAGTACCAGTTTCTTCTTGATAGTTATCCCACATCATTCACCAATTCTTTATTGCACTTCACTCAAGTGTAGGATAATTGGTTTTGATGTCTCTCTTGTGTGTGCGTGTGCAGCTGTCAAAGGAGTCTGATAGAACTCAGGTGGAGGCCAAGGAGGTTCGGCTCTCGGACATGCCACAGGTAACACTCGATGATACCAACGTAAAAAATGTAATTTTCCACCATGCAAAGTGCATAATTTTTATACATGAATCAGGTGGCATATGTATTTCATAATTTTTTTTGTTATGGTTGAAGTGCACAGGGTATTGTAAGATCTAATTTCAAATGATATTGATAATGTATGAAGAGTGATTAGTAATATATATAGTTGAGAATCTATTTTGGGCTAATTGTAATTATGTTGTATCTGCAGGAAATAGATGACATTGCTGATCTGAACATTGTAGAGGATTTGGATAACCGACCTTCAAAAAGAGCAAAAATTTCTGAATCATGTGTTCTGGAGCCAAAACCAATGTCATCAACTATGTCAGCATCAGAAGGGAGAGGTACGAGACGAGGTGCTCAGCTGCCGGCTGCTCCAGCGCCTAACCAGACACACCCAGTCGGTCCAATTTGGGCCGGACTTAGTACGTTGGCCAAATGTAAACAGTATAACATACATGTAATAATGGTAAAAAAAACATATATGCAGTAATCTTTTTGGGGCCAAATTATTTGTATTCCAGGGAATTACAAGTATTAAAAATAAAATTGATTGAAAGATTACATGGAATTCCAAGATTTTTTTTGGAAAAGTTTATATTTAATTTTCGCCCGGTGCAACGCACAGGCATTTGTACTAGTAATAATAATAATAATAATAATAACAATAAAGCGTTTATTGTTTCTTGTCGTACGTCGTCAGCGTTTTTGCAGAAAAGTCTCTGACTTTTATGGAAATAAACCCGCAGTCCCTACATTAGTGGATCTGAGAAAACGTTTCGTATTTACAAAAAAACCCTGCATTTGTTAGAATTCAACACGCGATCCTTTATTTAGAAAAGAAAACACAGAGCATCTCCTGAATACCTACGACCCCGACTCCCTCCAGCGCCGCCGCCGCCGCCCCCATCTTCTGCGACCACCACGCCGTCCTGAAGCACGCTGCTCCTCTCCCTTCCCAAGCCGCCTTGGATCTCGCGATGGAGCTGGCCGCCGTCGTGGCCATGGAGGGCTCGCCAGCCGCCTCCGGAGTCCCACATCCCCGAGATCGACGGGATTGCTGCCGCCTGGCCGAGGTCGTCGGCCCTCGACGGGCTCCTCCATCACTTCTGGTTCCCCACAGTGGCTACGGGCCGCCTCTCCCTCTCCATCCTGCGCTCCTCCTTCTCCACTTTAGGTTTCCAGCTGTGGTTGAAGGTCGCCTCTCCCTATCCACCCTTCTAATCTGGAGCACAGGTGGAGAGCCTGGTTGTGTGCGGCGGAGATGGCACCCCGCGTCTGCGCCCCATAAGGTTCAGAAGCTTGAGAAATTATATGTGGACATGGCCTTGCAAAGAGAACTGAAGGTGCGTTCTCTATGAGAAACTGAAATATTTGATTTTTTTTTTGGGTGAAGTCTGTATACTATCTTTGGTAACTGAACCATGGATGTTATGTTTATTGCGAAAATAATTTGAAATTTACAAGGCAGTGGAACCAGTTCATATTTTGTGAGCAACCAAAGTCGCAAGCAGCCTAAATTCGTAATCTTCGAACGAACTGGCTTATGAAATTTTGATGGTTTAGTCAATAGTACAGTAGTACTGGATATTCTGTTGTTTCTTATATTTAGGATTTGCCTTGACCCGATTTTACTACTACGGCATGCAGAAACCTTGATGCAAAAGGAAACTTCCAGAAGAAGAGATTGAAAATTCAACATCACAGCATATAGAAGACTGCTTATTTTGGTCATGCCAATCGATTGGCCTATGAGAGTCAATTTATTTTCCTGTGAACTCAAGCTTTCTTATTTTCATGATTAGCAAAGTTATTGCAGACTGCTTGTTTGTTGTCTGAACAAAACACATCTCTGAAAATTCGATAGACCCTTGGATCGAGTTTACATCTCTGCTTCTAGAGCATGTGAATGATGTTCACTCTGTTATGCTTCTAGAGCATGTGAATGATGTTCACTCTGTTATGCTTCTAGAGCATGTGAATGATGTTCATTGCTGTCTGAAAGATGAACTTTTTTTTATGCCTATATGCAAATGATGCAATTACTGGCTGAGAGATACACTTATTGGTGCTGTTGTGAAATGATGTTCATTACTGTTCTACAGATGCAGTAGACTGATGTTTATTACTGTTTTGTTATTGTACAGAACGAGGACGGGTCCAAGATTGAGTACAGGGTGTGGAACCCCTTCAGATCCAAGCTGGCTGCTGCCGTGCTCGGTGGTGTGGACAACATCTGGATTGTATGTCCTTTTTGTGCCTCGGCTTGCATTCTGGATTGTTTGAATACCTTGTTTTGTCAAGGATGTAGTTCAGACTAGAACCATTGTTGTAGTAGCTGACTTCGTGGTTGTCGTTTCAGGTTCCTGGAACTCGTGTGCTGTATATTGGAGCTGCCGGTGGACTGCTGGTCATCGATGCAGCACGTCGGGATCCCGCAGCCGCAGCAGAGGAGCGGGAACTTGCAGCAGCATCAATGACACCCTCTCGGGAAGCTGAAGGTAGGCCAGGTCGCAAACGAGGACCCGGTGACGGCCATCGAGTTATGCCCTCCTCTCCTTGCCCTTCAGGCTGGCATCAACAAGGTCACATGATCTTCAGTCTTTCACAAGTATGTTTTGCTTCATGTTCTGTCTGATCAGGTTTCGACAACAGGCTCATCCGTCTCCTCGTTGTTTCTACATCATACATTAGCAGCCATGGTCCCTGCTACTAGCGCATTCGTCTCCCTGCCGTGCTACAGATTACAGTAGGAGCCATGGTCTCCGCTTCTCCCTCTGTAGACACACATTGTCGAGCCGGTGATGGAGACGGATACAGAATGAGTGGATGAAGATGATGCCATGGCTGGGCTGATGATCTATCCATCGTGTACCGTCACCGGCTCGCGTTTCCATCTCACGCCTAGAACAATCAGCTAGAGGGCAGGTATCCTGCTGCTACCGGGACCTCGGCCTCATATTCGTCGGGCATCTAATTTGTTGTGGATTTGCTCAACTAAACCCCACATCTGTCATTAGCTTTGCCCCTGTAGTCTAGATCATCTATATTTCAGCATAAATGCAGTGATTTTCCATGTGCAATGAATGCCCACAACTTTTGTTTATTAGGTTTGTAATGCTTTTGCAACCGTCTTTTCTCATTGAGCTTGTTCGTTAGATATGGAAATTTGCATAATAATTTGGAATATTCTTGCAGTTTTTTGTGTCTATTGCTGGTTGATGTAATCTGCAAGAAAGTGACAGAATAGCCTATTTATCAAGTCCGAAGTCCAACATTCTTTCAATCCAGAAGAAAGTCGACAGAAACATTTCTGCTTGGAACTCTGGGGTTGGTGCTGCCGATATGGCTGCTTATCAAGCTGGATACAGAGAGCTTCCATTTAATGATAGAAAATTTCCTTTGACCATGAGGGAGCAAAATTTCACAAAGAAGTATATATGAAAGTCTGAAGTCCCCTTTTGAACAAAAGGTTGATCAGAAGCAAACCATGTTGGATCCAAACAATGTCATTGTTCAGGATACACCTAAGGACCTTCCAGCTGAATGGATTAGTGCAGCAGACATTCCAACTGCCAGTGAGTAGCTTGTGCAGAAGAAAAAGAAAGAGAAACCATCACCCAGGGACACTGCAGGTTCAAGATGAGCATGAAGCTGATACCAAACTACTGTCTCAAGATACTCCCTCTGTTGACATACCGAATGTTGTTAATGATAACACAGCAATTGAAGTTCCTCCTTGACAAGCTGACAAGATAGGTAGCACAATTTCTCCGACGTAATCAAGCCCAACAACGGCTGATGAACAAAAGGATGAGTTTGTCCTGAACTTCTTATATGTCACTGATTTGTCATCATATTTTTCATGTTGATTGGGTTATCAAAGTACTTCTATTTTCTCATTCCAATTTGTCACTGGGCAGATTCTATAGGCTAACAAGGATTATTGTGTTTCAGCTTTTATAGATTATATACACTGTAGAGTTTATCCCATGTGATTTACACGGAAGAAATATATAGAACATCAGTCTAATTTAGAGGCTATGTGTAGTGCAAAGGAAACTTAACCTGCGCCGTTGCCCTGTTCTTTTATATATGTGTCTGGACTCTGGACTCAAGCAGCCTATGTTGATGAGTAATTGGCACGACAATAGATGGACCCGTGTCCGCGGCCCCATGGACGATATTGCACTCTCCAATGCCCAGACTGGCAAAGGTGCGTTTTAACGTCGAGTACCTTGATTTTGGTCATGATCTGAGAGTACACTGGCTGATGCACCATTACAAAAATTTGGATGCTCTTTCACTTTCGGTTTTATTAGCAAATTGTTCATGAAAATATGGATGTTGTATATGTAAAGAATACACTTTTTACTTGACAAACGAAACCAAATATGAGGTTCAGACTAAATTTCTGATGCCATTTTTCCATGATGCCCTGTATTTTGATGATGAGAATGTCGGTCATACTAATACATGGAGCAATGCAAGTTACCTTTTAATGTTTTAGTGTATTTCCCCATGATTAGAACATGCTCGTTCTTGATTCAGTGTTTCAAAAGCTAAAGCTCAGTGAGTATTCAGAAAAAGATTAAAGCACTAGCTGCCGTACTCACTGCTCCAGTGGTATGTTTTTATGTTGTCGTCATGTTTATATTGATATGCTGAATTCGTCCACCAGAACCTAAGTATGACCATGACATATGATATGTCCCCGAATGAACTGATCTCTCATAGCAGTACATGTCACCATTACTTAATTGTCTAGCTTCTAGATACACTTCCATTACTATCTTTTGTAGGTAGCCAGAAAATGAACATCCGCGTTGATGCGATCATAGAAGAAAGCTGCTCATCTTGACGAGTAATCGGTATGGCAATAGCTATAACCGTGGCAGCGTCCCCAGGTAGAACATTGCTCTCTCCAATGCCCATACCGGCAAAGGTGCATTGTAACACCAAGTAGCTTTATTCAGATCATGGTTAATCTATACAATAACATTCAATCATGTAAAGTTCAGGGAAATTGGGTTAAAAACATTGTTTAACACTTACATTGTTCAGTCTGATATAATCACGTCATACGCGCACAAGTTAAGTCTTTTGTCTCTTGAAATCTATAATCCCGTGAATCTGTTTCAGGAGAAGTTGTATATATATTTACTAATTGGAGGCGCCAAACGAGTCTCTACGTTAATCCTCAGAAAACTAATCAAATCATCCGTATGATCTCCCAACTATCTATTTACAGCCGTAAGATGAAGCACCTGGGGAGTCCACACCATTTATCCCACGTACACATGTCCTTCAAAAGGACTTTTTGAAGTTTGAGTGAGGATAATTGTACCGAACTCTTCATCGGCTTTGGAAAGGAAACTCTTCCTGGGCTGAAAAAAATGTCTCTCTTGCAATCCTGTAACACCCCTCTGTAATGAGCAACAGTGATCCATGATAATTATGCTAAGTCAAGTTGATTTGCAATGCTTGATCAAAGTGGATTCAAATCTCATTTCAAATTCCTCCACTGAAATCAATTCAAATCATAAGTGAATTTGAAGTTGCTCAAAAATTCCTAAGAAAAAGTTCATCATTTAGCAAATATTCAATAATAAATGATGTTCAGGAAAATAACATCACCTAAATTCCCTAGATGACACTAACATCATAAAAACAGTGCCAACAACACCATTTTGGCTCTTTTAAATGCAATTCAGAATTCAAATGAATTCAAAAATTGCCCAAACTTTTGGTGGCAGTGCAGAATAATGCTATGTATTTTTGTGGACCAATTTCACATTTTACATAAAGCATTTGGCAGCCCATTTTATTTGCAAAACCTTCTGTAAAAAGAAAACAGAAAAAGAAATAGAAAAAGGCCCTAACAGCTACTGTGAGCTGGGCCTAAGTGCACAGTGGCACGGCCCAGCCCACCCCCTCTCTCTCTTCCACCTCCCGCCTCTCTCCTCCTCGTGTCGCCGTCGCCGTAACCGCGCGCGCGCGCACCGGCGAGGAGGCGACACCGCGGCGCTACAGAGCCGGCGAGGGGATAAGGATGCGCCCCCTCGGCCTCCCCGTCGTCCTTCCCCACTTTTCCCCCTCTCTCTCTCGCTCACTCGCCCTCTCCCCCACCTCACCGAGCGCCGCCGTCGCCGCGCAGCCTCGCTACCGCGGCCACCGACCTCGCCTCACCTCGCCGCCTTGTCCAACGTCTCCGTCGTCGTCGATTACCTCCTCCCCAGCCACTCGTTCGAGCCAGGGAGCGCCGTATCGCCGCCACGCCTCGTCTTCTTCCTCCTCGGCCGCCGTCGTCCTCGCCGTCGATTCGCCGCCGTCAGCTGCTACTAAACCCCCCAACTAGCCCCCGTGTGCTCCTCGGTGAGCCTCGCCTCTTTCCCCTCCTTCTTTCCCTTCTTTCTGCGCCGTAGTCGCCGTATCCGTCGTGGCTGAACGCATCACTGCCGACGAGCTCGCCGCCGTGGCCATCGTAGCCCGAGCTCGCGTCCGAGCTCATGACCGAGCTCCTGGAGCTCGTGCGAGCCCAACGCCGTTGCCCGTTCACCATGCCGTGCCCTGCGTCGCCGTAGCCACCACCGCCCGAATGCCTCCGCCGCTCGCCGTGGTTGCTCCGGTCGATTCCGGCCAACTCCGGCGACGCCACCGCCACCAAACAACGCGCCGTCGAGTGCTTGTTCTAATAAGCCTAACCGCGCGCCGAATGACCCCCTGTGCACGAAATCCAACGAGGGCCGTGGCCCTCCGCCATGTTTGTGCGTCGCCGGCGTTTAAACGCCGGCAGCCGCTGCGCTGGCCGCTGTAGGGTAACGCAACAGAAAACAAAAATTTCCGACCTACGCACCAGCCCAGGATCACTATGGAGATGCATACAAGGTTTGGATCTGATCGTTACCGACTCGTAGCGCAGCGGAAGTAGAGCCGATGTAGATCGTTGGTGCAGATCCCCGCAGCTAGGATTTACAACCTCCCAACCGCGAGGATGTACTCCCTCGTCTGCTCCTCGGACAGCCCTCCGGGAGGCGGTCGGACAGTCCCCTGGACGATGTCACGGACAGCCCTTCGGGAGGACCCTCGAAACTCGGACAGCCCTTCGGGAGGACCCTAAAAACTCGGACAGTAACTCGGACAGCCCTTCGGGAGGCACTCTTGAACAACCCCTCGGGCAAAAAGATCGAACCTACGACCTCTCTACGGGGTTGCACACATACGGTGTCATCTATCCGGCAGGGCTTCGCCGTCCAGAACTAGTTCCCACCGGAACCCAGACAGCCTTTCGGCTCTACGAAACTGTTTCGTGTGAGGGAGAGAAGAAAGACAGATCATGCATGCCATTTGGTGAGAGAGTTGGAGTGAGTGTGGAGAGCTCCTCTCCACCTCTATTTATAGGAGAAGGAGGGGTGGAGGGGCTGAAATTTCAGCCACAAAAAGGGGTTCCTTCCCTCCAAGCCTTCTCCAAGATCTTTTGGTAAAAGCCCCAAAAAGTGGCTTTCCAAAAAGCAACCAAAAAGTGCTTTTCACTATTCATGGAAACATTTTTCCGTGACCGTTAGATCCGAAAATATTTCTGTAGGTCTTAGAACATTTCCAGTACCCACTAAAATAATTTTGGACGCGTTCCGAAACAATTTCGGATTAGTGATTTTCATCTGCGAAAAGCAACCAAAGCGGTTCCGGCAGCTCCGGAACATTTCCGGGTTTTTTCTCCGAAAAAATCCCAGAAGTTCCCAGAACAATTCTGGCACCCTCTAAGAATTTCCAGGCGTGTGCCGAAACCATTTTGACTTAATGGTATACTCCGAAACAACCTTTCGGTTTTACCGAAACTATTCCGGTGTTTTCTCTCCGGAATTCCGTTGTCTCCGAAACTTTTCCGGTGACTTTCTCTCAGACTCCTTGTCTAGTATTCAGCAGATAGATGACCCTTAAGCATGTGACCCTATAGGTTTGGTGAAGTATAGATATGACCGGAACACTTTCCGATCAATGATCAACATCGGAGCCGTGGACACCCATATTGACCCCTATACCCACACGAATAAATATTCGAGTGAACCTCCAGTTGCCGTGTGCTATTCCTTTTGCTTCGCGATATGTTACAAACACCCGAGGTGAGATTTATCGGCATCCTCGTGGATCAACAACTTGTCCACTATGCCAGTTACCTCGTTACCGGTTTTGTTCTCTTTTCTCGTTCCCGTGTTCCGGCATCCCTGTGATCAAATCACAATGTGTCTGGCCAGACGATGATGGATACCATAACACCGAGAGGGCCCAAAGAATATCTCTCCATCATCGGAGGAGCAAATCCCAATCTTGAGCTATCAAGTCCCATGTCACACTTTCCCATGAACCCGTAAGCCGCCGTAATAGCCACCCATTTACGGATGACGTTTAACAAACCCCAAAGTTCATGAAGCAAGCATGAAGAAACTCGATACTCTCATGGTCTAAGGAATTATGCAAAGGTAAACCATCTCTGTGTTATAAACCATTAACTTGTGACGAATGTATCTCATAGCATAACATCAATCGGGTCGATTCAACACAAGTGTTCTTCTAACATCGTGTCCTCAAAGTTGCCGGCATTGTCATGCCCATGATCAGGAAAACATAACCATCATGCAACACTTGAGCTAGTCTTAGAGGCCAGACTAGGAATACATTTTACCGTTTATTATTCCACACGTGCATATGAGTCTTCCTCCGAGCCTCGTGGTTATTGTAGACTCGAGAACCATAGCAGTTATAGCACGGAATATAAACTTAATTAGGAACATGGCGATAAATAATAACATTTATTATTGCCTCTAGGGCATATCTCCTACAGACTCCCACTTGCACTAGAGTCAATAATCTAGTCAATGCTAATGCACTTTACACCTATGGCATACCGGTGTAAAATATGCTTCGCTTGTGGTATAGCCTGATGTCCAACGGATCTGACAACTTCAGCTCTGTGTGTATCTTTGCATATCCTCGCGTTTTCACGCTTTCACAAAATTCATATTTTGTGTGGACTTGGCTTTGTATATATGTGAATCACTGGTCGAACCTTGATTCCTCAGACTGAGCTATGGAGCAACTATCTACAATAGTGTCCCATTGACCAAAGCCTTCTTGGAACCATACTAAGTTCATGAATGAACTATATGATTCAACATCTTCTTTGTCGCTTCTAAAGCGTCAACATACTTAGCCTTTGTTATAGAATTCGCCACAGTAACCTGTTTGGAACAATTTCCAACTACCGTGCCACCATATCGTGTATTACACAAAACCCTTAACTTAAATCGAAAATCGCATGGAGCATTGATGAAGACCGTATCGATGTAATTACTTACAATGAGCACTTCATAATCTCTGCTTGCGAGAAAACATGTCATCAGTGCTACTTTAGTACTCAATGACATTTTTTTCTGTTATCCCATGATCAGTAATTTGATCACTTTGGTATCTATACTCGCAACAGCTTGGGAGTATCGGACATATCTGGTTGTTTCACATACCATGGAATACATGATTAATCCAAACACAAAAGTGTGTGGAAATTCCATCATGTATTTTGCTCATCAGTGTTTTAGGACACCGAGTCTTGCAAAAGCCTTTCCATGTGACTTCGGCAAGAATCACTCCTTGATGTTTTATGCTAAACTGTTTTAGCATCTTGTCAATATGTATTTTGGCTTAGCCCTATTAGGCAATTTTATCTCCGTAGATAATTATGCCTAATAACAAGGCAATTTAGCCCAAGCTCTTCATTAAAAAAACTATTTTTCAATGAAGTGCTAATTCGTGTCAAGAAATTTATATTATTTCCAATCAACAATGTGTCAAGCACACAAGTTTTAGAAATATTATTATGCTCCCACTTACTTTCTTGTAACCACAAGCATCTTTGTTATCCATTGATGAAATCAAACTCTTTTGACTATTTCATCAAAAACGAAGATTCCAACTCCATTTCGCTCTCTTATGTCCATTGCTGGAACTTTGAAGTTTGCACACTCACTAGCATCCTCTGGATCGACAAAATACTTTGGACTGTATCACATACAAGTCCTAGTTTGTATTCCCATTTCATGAAAATCCTTTTGTCATCCATGTTTCATATCTCGTGATTGAAATATGTATTAATTGCTAGTTTAACCCGAACAGACTTTAAGCATCGCTACGGTGAGATAATCTCATCGTAATCAGTTCCTTGAATTTGTTATTGCAACAAGTCGAGCTTTATGGATAAAACATTTTTATCCATATCAGTTTATAGTTCCATTAATATTCGTTAGACTCCAAGTCTTCCAAAGGGTTTATCAAGATATAATCTTGAATCATTCATATGGAAACTATCTCGGATTATATTGGCATTTAGCCAATTCCGGAGCTAGGGCCCATCAACGCTTCCTTGATTATCGTAGGTATACTGTTGTCTAAACAACAATATCTCGTTTGCGCACCTGAGAGGTTTGCACGAGTTTTGCCTACGTGGTTCAACTGCAAGTTCGACCTAAGTCCATACATCCCATGTAGAGGCTTCCGTATCAGTCGCAGTAAGAAACTCTGGAATCACTTCCAAGGTCTCTTTCCTTTGACCTGATGACGAAGATACTGTTATCTCGTCGAGTTGCACTATCCTCCCACTCACGTTTTTGCAAGAACCATTCTCTTTAAAAGCATACCGTTCTTTGTGGCAAAACCTTTTGCCTCGGTATAGTGGTGGGGGAATACCCAATAACTTGGGATAACCTACAAAGTAGTACTTGTCTGATTTGGAATAGGTTTGTACACAAGCCCCATATTCCAAATGTTAAGAAAAGATATAACATGGTTGGGCGTACCATACCATGACGTCATTTCAACAATCTGATGGTGCTCTTTTCAATGTAAAAGCCGCAGTCTCTAAAGCATTACTTTAAAAGGGATAATGGCAAATTGATTTATGTCATCTTTGATCTTACCATGTCATAAATGGTTTGATTACATCTTCACGGACATCCCACTCACAGTGGTGTTCCGGGAGGTGTAAGTTATGAAACTCCTTTCACAACTCATCAGACATTCGCTAAACTTGTAACTCAAAATTTCCTTTCCGCAATCTAATCTGCATGAAATTTTGATTTCATTCGGCTCCTTTATGGATTTTCTCACCACTTAACATCTATGTCAACTTTTCTATTTGAATGGAACCAAAGCTCTCCGCTTTCTAGATGATCCTTATAGAGTAGGAGATAGAAATTCTATCTAAATCCATCTAATCTAGCAGTCAATTTAGCTAGAACATTATTGAGAGACCGACATCTAAATGGCGAAACTTGGCAGGGCATATTAGTGGGTATTCGGGCGGGTGGTGGTATGGATAATTTTATCCGGATTTCTCCTACTCTCAGAAGAAGCACCCAACTTTAAGAGTGGCGTTAGCCCCGGACTTCCTAGGCGTGTAAGTCATACTAACACCCTTTGGACATTTCCTTTCTCTTTAAGTTGTTGTTTATTCACCTTCATCATATGACAGGCGTTCCTCTGGATCCCTCTCTTATCAGTCAAATGCCCAGTAAACACTTTACTAATACTTTGCAAAACAAACACCGCTTTGGATATCCCATATCTTCTAGCCTTTGTTTGTATCTGAAACTAATTTTTAGTTTCATGAATATCACATAGCTATCCCAAACTTTTGAAGTTCGGGTCTCATGGAAGCAAACATATTACACTTGACCGTAATGGAATTCTAGCTTTTGGATCGAAGGACGAGAGTCACATCATCCATAGCATTAGCGGGAGGATACCGAAAGCATGCGATAGGAAAAAAATCCTTCTCGGCACTCTTGAGGACAATCCTCACATTACGTTACCAACCGTAAAGTTTTAACCAGATATTTAACAGCTATTAAATTTTAATAGGGAAGGTGGAAACGCGAGCCATTATTCTACAACTATTATGCAAATCACACTTAGACAGTGTTCATAATTAATTGCACTGAGAATTAGACAAGTTAATTCTATAGTGCGCTCCCACTCAAATCAATATCTCTCATAATTGATTGTGAGTGATTCAAGACCCATATTACATATCAACGCCAAGGATGTATCCATCTCAAGTGACGAGAATTGCAATCGGTAGGCCAACTTGCCAATCACATCTCTATGTGACTCTTATTCATCTTTCGATGCGCGTGTTCCGAGCTCATGACTTTCATGCCTGAACGTCAAGACAACCAAGTGATCTCGCTGCGAGGTCTCAACTCACCCGCCTTACACCCGTACAATCGTTCGTACCCATGTATCCATGGCGCACCCCGAAAGGAAAGATGCTGTGACGGTGCTACACTTGGGAGAACACTAACTACTTGATATTTTTGTGAGAGATCACCCTAATAAAAGCGACTACCAAGCAATCAAAAAGGGTGCATCATGAGGGATAAACATCTCAGGCAATTCATAATAGCATGATATGGTATAGCCCTTTCTGACGGAGAAGTCTTGTATTTCTTCGTCTTCGGCATTCGCATCGGTGTTCACCTTCGCGAAGTTTGCCACCACCTTGTCGATGCACTAGATAATATTGCTATCTCTATAGCTAATAAAATAAGTGCATTACTTAAGGTTGACAGGCAGGTCATTAAAGTGACAATCATATGGCTCCAGCCATCATGCCGAATCATGACTCGCAGGTCATGTTAATTTTACATCATATAGTCATCTCATACATAATCAAATTAATATGAGAATTGCTATACCACATCACATGCAGATCCTGCAAAACCAAGTTAGACGCCTCTAATCGGTTTATGCAAAATTTTATTTTTCGTGGCTTCTAAGGTTTCGAAACAAACCAAAGCTACCAACGTTTATCATCAAGCATGATTATCCAAGTCGCTAGATTAACATTGCGGGGTGTATGAAACATGAGATAATAAAATCTCGAGCCCCATACTGAACTTCGTCATACGCATGACCCCCGTGCAGATCATATCTGCATTGCCCTTTTGTCTGCGAAATTTCATCTTTCTTTTAACTATGGTGGAATTCAATGAACTGTTAGCACTTCGTTGATCAATCAGGATCGCGGATTGCCAGAACTTTGAAACTCCACCATGCCATTATCAAGATTAGAAATACGCAAATTCCAGGGAAGCAACAAGAACATCGGGTAATAGATTTCATCTGCTACCCGCATAAATAATTTTCAGCAATAGATCTCATCTACTACAAAATTATATTATGCAACACCCATACATCTCTATGTATTCTAGATCGTAACCTGCATCTACACATAGCACGGCTCATGATGCCACTGTAGGGTAACGCAGCAGAAAACAAAAATTTCCGACCTACGCACCAGCCCAGGATCACTATGGAGATGCATACAAGGTTTGGATCTGATTGTTACCGACTCGTAGCGCAGCGGAAGTAGAGCCGATGTAGATCGTTGGTGCAGATCCCCGCAGCTAGGATTTACAACCTCCCAACCGCGAGGATGTACTCCCTCGTCTGCCCCTCGGACAGCCCTCCGGGAGGCGGTCGGACAGTCCCCCGGACGATGTCACGGACAGCCCTTCGGGAGGACCCTCGAAACTCGGACAGCCCTTCGGGAGGACCCTCGAAACTCAGACAGTAACTCGGACAGCCCTTCAGGAGGCACTCTCGAACAGCCCCTCGGGCAAAAAGATAGAACCTACGACCTCTCTACGGGGTTGCACACATACGGTGTCATCTATCCGGCAGGGCTTCGCCGTCCAGAACTAGTTCCCACCGGAACCCAGACAACCTTTCGGCTCTACGAAACTGTTTCGTGTGAGGGAGAGAAGAAAGGCAGATCATTGATGTCTACTACACAACTTATTCTTGTAGACTCGTGTTGGGCCTCCAAGCGCAGAGTTTCGTAGGACAGTAGCAATTTTCCCTCAAGTGGATGACCTAAGGTTTATCAATCCGTGGGAGGCGTAGGTTGAAGATGGTATCTCTCAAACAACCCTGCAACCAAATACAAGAAATCTCTTGTGTCCCCGACACACCCAATACAATGATAAATTGTATAGGTGCACTAGGTCGGCGAAGAGATGGTGATAAAAGTGTAGTATGGATAGTAGATATAGGTTTTTGTAATCTAAAAATATAAAAAAGCAAGGTAGCAAGTAACAAAAGTGAGCACAAACGGTATTGCAATGCTTAAAAACAAGGCCTAGGGTTCATACTTTCACTAGTGCAATCTCTCAACAATGCTAACATAATTGGATCATATAACCATCCCTCAACGTGCGATAAAGAATCACTCCCAAGTTCCTATTAGCGGAGAACATAAGATAGAAATTGTTTGTAGGGTACGAAACCACCTCAAAGTTATCCTTTCCGATCGATCTATTGAGCTATTCCTATAAGTGTCACAAACAACCCTAGAGTTCATACTAAAATAACACCATATGATACACATCAACCAACTCTAATGTCACCTAGATACTCCAATGTCACCACAAGTATCCGTGAGTTGATTATACGATATGCATTAAACAACTTCATAATCATAATATTCAATCCAACACAAAGAACTTCAAGGAGCACCCCAAAGTTTCTATCGGAGAAAAGATAATGAAAACGTGCATCAACCCATATGCATAGATTACCCCAACGTCGCCGCGGGAATCCGCGAGTTGAGTGCCAAAACATATATCAAGTGAATCAATATAATACCCCATTGTCACCACGGGTATTCATATGCAAGACATACATCAAGTGTTCTCAAATCTAAAATATTCAATCCGACAATAACGAAACCTCAAAGGGAAAATATTCGATTCATCACAACAAGAATAGAGAGGGAAGAAACACCATATGATCCAACTATATTAACAAAGCTCGCGATACATCAAGATCGTGCCAAATCAAGAACATGAGAGAGAGAGAGAGAGATAAAATACATAGCTACTGGTACAAACCCTTAGCCCCGAGGGTGAACTACTCCCTCCTCATCATGGAGATCGCCGGGATGATGAAGATGGACTCCGGTGATGATTCCCCCCTCCGGCAGGGTGCCGGAAAAGGGCTGTAGATTAGATCGTGGAGGTACAGAGGCTTGTGGCGGCGTAAAAACTCATCTAGGTTAACTTTCGGGGTTTCTAAATATATATGATTTTTTGGCGTTGGAATCACGCGAAGAAGGGCCACAGGGGGCCCATGAGGCACCAGGGCGCGCCTGGGGGGGGGGGTGGCGTGCCCTGGTGGCTCATGGGGCCCCTGTGGGTCTTCTGGCCACCTCCCTAAGCTTCTAGTGTCTCTTATGTTTCAGAAAAAATCGTCAAAAAGTTTCGCTGCATTTGGACTTCATTTGATATAGATTTTCTGGAAAACCAAAAACAAGCAGAAAACAACAACTGGCACTGGGCACTAGGTCAATATGTTAGTCCATGAAAATCATATAAAAGCCATATAAAAGTGCACCAAAATCATACAAAACTATAATAAACATGGCATGAATACTTCATAAATTATAGATACGTTGGAGACGTATCAGCATCCCCAAGCTTAATTCCTGCTCGTCCTCGAGTAGGTAAATGATAAAAGAAATAATTTATGAAGTGTGAATGCTAGCATAGTGCATAAGTTTGATCAATGATAATTTCAATCACTTTTTCTAGCATCAATATATATCATAATAAGTAGCTCATCTCATAAAACTTCTCATGATCAAGTAGCAAGCTATTCACATGTTTAAAGTATAGGCCATAAACTTTCTTGAAAACTAACAAACTATGCTCTCAGTCATCAAACATTTGCAATTCATCTTATTTTCAAGAAGGGTCTATGTAAGAGCTTTGATCTAGCAAATTCCACATACTCAACCATCATTTAGTCTTCCATGATTGCTGACACTCAAAGCATATTTTTAGAACAAACCGTTTCAGTCAAACACATAGGAAGATAGGGGCTTAATGTTTTGCCTCCCAACTTATTTATCTCATGGATAATGTCAACAATAATAACTCATGATCACCTATATTCAACTGGATATATGTGCCTGGATGTTTCCCTACCACATGATGCTTGCCAACTAAAGAATAAGTAGAGCGGAATAGGGATGAACATTAATGACTCTTGCATAAAAGCAAATACAGAAAAGTAAAAGATAGGCCCTTTGCAGAGGGAAGCAGAGGTTGTCATGCGCTTGTTGTTGTTGGATGCACAAGCTCTTAATGCAAAGGAACGTCACGTTATATTGCCCCTTGTGATAGCAACCTTTATTATGCAGTCCGTCGCTTTTATTTCTTTACCATCACAAGTTCGTACAACGTTTATTTTCCCTTGCAATAAAAGATCATACATATTTTAGGAGCAATTTTTATTGCTTTTTGCACCGATGACAACTTACTTGAAGGATCTTATTCATCCCATAGGTAGATATGGTGGACACTCATGGCAAGAAACTGGGTTTAAGGGTTTTTGGATGCACAAGTAGTATCTCTACTTAGTACGAATTTTTGGCTAGCAAAAGATCCTAAGCAAGCACCACATGTTAGAGGATCCATGACAATATAACTTCTATGTGAATATAAATAAACATAACTCATTACATTGTCTTCCTTGTCCAACGTCAACTGCTTGATCAAGCTTGAAAATAATTAACGGGGGCTCACAATCATAGAAGATGTCCAAGATAGTATATTTATATGTGAAATTTCTCTTCCTTCAAAATTCTTTCATGAATTGTTCAAGTGACCAATGCTATGTGAAAGGATCTAGATGACGACTAGAGGGGGGGGGGGGTGAATAGGCGTTTTAAAACTTTTACGGATTTGGCTTTATCCTAATGCGGAATTAAACTAAACGGATACTTTTCAAGCACAAATCCTAAATATGCTAGGCTTGACTAAGTGCACCAACAACCTATGTTAAACAAGATAGGCACTTAAGGAAACTAGCAAGCACAAACTATATCACAAGATATGGAAATGTAGGAACAACTAAGCAATTCAACTAGAACAAGATATATCAATATGAGCAAGTATGAATTGCGGAAAGTAAAGGGTGTGGGTATGAGATAACCACAAGTGAGTCGGGGACGCGGATTTATCCCGAAGTTCACACTCGTGAGAGTGCTAATCTCCATTAGAGCGGTGTCGAAGCCAAAGCTTCGGGGCGCCACCAAGTGACTCACCGTATTCTCCCTTTCGAATCACCCCCAATGGATGAGCCTCGATTCACTCGGGGTTGGTCTTGAAGGCGACCACCACACCTTTACAAACTTCTCCGGAGCACACCACAAGCAAGGAAGCTTCCGGAGGAACCTTGGCCACCTAGGCCACTTCACACCCTTCCCCGGAGCACACCACAAGAGGAAGCTTCCGGGGGAACCACGGCCACCTAGGCCTCTTCACAATCTTCTCAAGTATATCACCAAACCGTCTAGGAGGCGGAAACCTCCAAGAGTAATAAACTCACGGATGCTCACTCGAACTAATCGATGTGGGGAGCTCAAACCAATGCAACAAATGCAATGCAAGGTCAAGAAACAAATGCTCAACACACTCTCTCAATCTCACAAGATGCACTCTCGAAAGTAGGAGATTGAAGAGAGGGGATGCAATGGATAGGATCAACAAATGGCTCACAAATCCATCCACAAATCCCCCTTCACATAGAGGGGAGATAGGGGTTTGGGAGAGGTGGTATGAGGCTCAAAAAGGTGTTTAGAAAGTGTATGAACCAACCCCAAACCGGTGGGGAGGAAGGGCTCTTATATAGCCAACTTCCAAAACTAGCCGTTGGGGCTCCAACGGGCTGATCCTGGGCACCCCGTGCCCACGGGGGTCAAGACCCCGTGCCCACAGGGTCCCGTGCCCACGGTACAAGCCCCGTGCGCACGGGGGCCCCGTGCCCACGGGGTACCCAGAACAGCCTGCAGCAGCCCACTAAAACATGCACAACTTTGGCATACGGACTCCGAATTCGATGATCTTGGGCTTGTTTTGAAGCTATGGAAAAGCCCAAGGTCCTCACATAGAGAACCACCCAAGATCAACAAGAAATAATGATGCAAGTAATGCAAAGGTTTGAGCTCCCTACATGCAACGTGATCAAGCTACTCGTCCGAAAGTCCCTCTTGATAGTACGACTATCAAACCTATAATCCGGTCTCCCACCAAGCACTATGAGACCGGTAAAACTAGGAAAACCTAGCTAAGTTATACCTTTACCTTGCATATTCAACTTGAGCTTGATGATGACTTTAATGCTTGCCTCAAGTTGGAATCCCTTTCTTGTCCACAACCACTTGGTGAAGATACTCGAATTGCTTCCTCGTAATGCAATGAGGGAAGCCTTAAATTAAGCCCATCTTCACATGCACATTATCATGATGTGGACCACAAGCTTCAAAGCATATAACCTCAGGCTTCTCATCTTGCACTTGGACTCCTCGAACCCGATGACCATCACCACTTGATGTCATCCACACATAGGCTACTTGAAATCTTTCCTTTTGATGCAAGCCCATGAGAAACACCTAACCCACATAGACATAACAAACACATAGCATGGGTTAGGTAACAAAGCACAATTCATAGCTACTTACCATACCACTAGATCACTTGATCCCATGTGGTACAATGTTTGCGCTTTGTGAGTTGACCATCTAGATATAATCTTCGAGCTTCATCTTGGTCAACCAACATCTTTACTTTATGCCCCATATTGGTTTCTTGAAAGCCACAATGAACTCTTCATTTCCCTTCATTGCTTCAAGAATATATCACCAAAGACTCTTTCATGACCATATCAAGTTCCACTATGAATATCATCTTGGTCACCACTTGCCCTTCTAAAAACTCCATCACAAGCTCTTGAGAGGCACAACGAATTCTTCACTCTAGTTGCTTGCTTCAAGACTTGATCAACCTAAACCCAACACATGAGCTCATCATGATCTTTGTCTTGAAACCATAACTTGAATTCTTCTCTTTGATTATTCTCTCAAGCCCTTGATTCTTAAAAGCCCAAATATGTCAATCTTTGAGATCCTCCAATGAACTCCACCATGAACATAAATAGATTAGGCATTGAAATCAATGTTGATTGCTTCAATAGAAATTCCCGAAGACCAACTTGAAACCTCACTGGACATGGGATCTCGAAAGCCAAAAACCTAGGCCCCATTAACACGGGGTATCCAGAGAGTTAACACTCGACCCCATGCACACGGTACAAGCCCGTGAGCACGGGGTATCCAGAGAGGGATACCATAAGGACTTCTTCGGATGCTTTGATGGAATTCTTCACAAAACAACCCAAAGCACTTCAAGCATCACTATGGAACATATCTTCATATAAGATTCAATGCACTTGATGCTCCATAGGAATTGTCATTTAATACCAAAGCTTAGAGCAAATATATCTTCATTTATATGGACTTCATCCTTGATTCCATCCAATATCATTCTTCACAAAACAACCCAAAGCACTTCAAGCATCACTATGGAACATATCTTCATATAAGATTCAATGCACTTGATGCTCCATAGGAATTGTCATTTAATTCCAAAGCTTGGAGCAAATATATCTTCATATATATGGACTTCATCCTTGATTCCATCCAATATCCTTGAGGCACCATCTATGGACAAAACCTTCAAATATATCTCACTGAAAACATTAGTCCATAGAGATTGTCATTAATTACCAAAACCACACTTAGGGGCTACATGCCCTTTCACTATGTTTGTTAACTTTCAATAAATTTTACCACTTATACTTCTTGTATGTGAAGTCACTACTCCCCATGGGACAAGCATATGAAGCATATAAAATTTCAACTTTATGATATTCAATTTTTTTTTCACAATTTACTCATAGGATATAAGTGAAGCACAAGAGTAAATTACAAACTACTCCAAAAGGATATAAGTGAAGACCAAATGAGTAGTTAAGTAAATAGGTAGCTATGTGAGGACTCTCTCTTATTTAAAAAATTCAGATCTTGATAATTTTATTCAAACAACAAAGAGAAAAAAATAAAATGACATTCCAAGAATAGCACATAACATGTGAAGAAGCAAAAACTTAGGCTCAACCAAAACTGACCGATAGTTATTGAAGAAGAAAGGTGGGATGCCTACCGGGGCATCCCCAAGCTTGGATGCTTGAGACTTCTTGAAATATTAATTTGGGATGCCTTGGGCATCCCCAAGCTTGAGCTATTGTGTCTCCTTAATTCCTCTCATATCATGGCTTCTCCTAAATCTTTAAAAACTTCGTCCACACAAAACTCAACAAGAACTCGTGAGATAAGTTAGTATAAATCAACTCAAAACCTTAACATTCTCTACTGTAGCAAATCACAAAAATTATAATTAAACATTGCATACTAAATGCCTCTTCATATTTAATACTTCTATTCACAAATAGAAACATTAAACACGCAAACATATGCAAACAATGCAACTATAACAACAATCTGTCAAAACAGAACAGTCTGTAAAAGGGGAATAAGAATCCATACTTCCCTAACACCAAAAATTCTGAAAAATTACCAAGTGACAGATAACTCATGCATGCTTACTGTGTAAAAATTTCAGATTTTTATCATGTTCTTACTATTCAGGAATATTCTGGACATAACAGAAAACTTTCTGTTTTCAAACAGCAACACATGAACTTGCAAACTGAGCATGGTAAAGGCTATAATTGGCATTTTATTGCACTAAAAGATACAAAACATGATTATTGATAACAGCAAGAAAATATCAACATAATAAAATGAAGCTCCAAGCAAAACTCATATTATGTGACGAATAAAAATATAGCTCCGAGTGAGGTTACCGATAGTGTTGAAGACGAAAGAGGGGATGCCTTCCGGGGCATCCCAAGCTTAGTTGCTTGGGTATTCCTTGAATATTACCTTGGGATTACTTGGGAATCCCCAAGCTTAGGGTCTTGCCACTCCTTATTCTCCTCATATCGATATCTCACCCAAAACTTGAAAACTTCAATCACACAAAACATAACGGAACTTGCGAGATAGGTTAGTATGATAAAAATAAATCATCCACTTAGGTACTGTCAAGAAAAGATTCATAATTGTTCTCACATTATTCCTACTGTATTCCATCATTTCCAAAATTTATATTACTCAATATAAGCTATGGAAACGCTAAAACAAGCAAACTATGCACTAAAAACAGAATCTATCAAAAACAGAACAGCATGCAGTAAGCGATTTAAAAACCATACTTATGTACCTTCAAAAATTCTGAAAAATTAGGAAAACGTAAGAAATTTGTAACCGAATGCTGTGTAAAAATTTCAGAATTTTTGCATGCTCCAGTACAGAATAGAAATTCCATCACTGGACGCAAAAGTTTCTGTTTTTGCACAGAATCAAATCAACAAGCATCCACACTATCTTAAAGGCTTTACTTGGCACATTATTGAAAGAAAACATATAAAACATGATTACTACAGTAGCTTAATCATGTGAACACACAAAAACAGTAGGGGTAAATGTTGGGTTGTCTCCCAACAAGCACTTTTCTTTAATGCCTTTTAGCTAGGCATGATGATTTCAATGATGCTCACGTAAAAGTAAAGAATTGAAACACAAAGAGAGCATCATGAGGCATATGACTAGCACATTTAAGCCTAACCCACTTCCTATGCATAGGGATTTTGTGAGCACATAGTTTATGGGAGCAAGAATCAACTAGCATAGGAAGGCAAAACAAGCATGGCTTCAAAACTTTCAACATAAAGAGAGGAAACTTGATGTTGTTGAAATATGTAGAAGCATATATTCCTCTCTCAAAATAATTTTCAGTAGCATCATGAAGAAATTCAACAATATATCCATCACACAAAGCATTCTTGTCATGATACATAAGCATAGAATTTTTATTACTCTCCACACAAGCAATTTTCTTCTCATTCATAATAGTGGGAGCAAACTCAACAAAATAACTATCATGAGATACTTGATTGAAATAATCCAATTGAAAATAAAAATCATGATGACAAGTTTCATGGTTATCATTACTCTTTATAGCATACATGTCATCACAATAATCATCATAGATAGCAACTTTGTTATCATAGTCAATTGAAACCTCTTCCAAAATAGTGGAATCACCACTAAATAAATTCATGGCATCTCCAAATCCACTTTCATCAATATAATCATCATAAATAGGAGGCATACTTTCATCATAATAAATTTTCTCATCAAAACTTGGGGAACTAAAAATATCATCTTCATCAAACATAGGATCCCCAAGCTTATGGCTTTGCATATCATTAGCATCATGGATATTCATAGAATTCATACTAACAACATTGCAATCATGCTCATCATTCAAAGATTTTATGCCAAATTTTTTATTGAATTCTTCTTCTATCAATTGAGCACAATTTTCCTTTCCATCATTTTCAAGAAAGACATTATAAAGACGAATAATATGAGGCAACCTCAATTCCATTTTTTTGTAGTTTTCTTTTATAAACCAAACTAGTGATAAAACAAGAAACTAAAAGATTTGATTGCAAGATCTAAAGATATACCTTCAAGCACTCACCTCCCCGGCAACGGCGCCAGAAAAGAGCTTGATGTCTACTACAGAACTTATTCTTGTAGACTCGTGTTGGGCCTCCAAGCGCAGAGTTTTGTAGGACAGTAGCAATTTTCCCTCAAGTGGATAACCTAAGGTTTATCAATATGTGGGAGGCGTAGGTTGAAGATGGTATCTCTCAAACAACCTTGCAACCAAATACAAGAAATCTCTTGTGTCCCCAACACACCCAATACAATGGTAAATTGTATAGGTGCACTAGTTCGGCGAAGAGATGGTGATAAAAGTGTAGTATGGATAGTAGATATAGGTTTTTGTAATCTGAAAATATAAAAACATCAAGGTAGCAAGTAACAAAAGTGAGCACAAATAGTATTGCAATGCTTAAAAACAAGGCCTAGGGTTCATACTTTCACTAGTGCAATCTCTCAACAATGCTAACATAATTGGATCATATAACCATCCCTCAACGTGCGATAAAGAATCACTCCCAAGTTCCTATTAGCGGAGAACATAAGATAGAAATTGTTTGTAGGGTACGAAACCACCTCAAAGTTATCCTTTCCGATCAATCTATTGAGCTATTCCTATAAGTGTCACAAACATCCCTAGAGTTCGTACTAAAATAACACCATATGATACACATCAACCAACTCTAATGTCACCTAGATACTCCAATGTCACCACAAGTATCCGTGAGTTGATTATACGATATGCATCAAACAACTTCATAATCATAATATTCAATCCAACACAAAGAACTTCAAGGAGCACCCCAAAGTTTCTATCGAAGAAAAGATAATGAAAACGTGCATCAACCCATATGCATAGATTACCCCAACGTCACCGCGGGAATCCGCAAGTTGAGTGACAAAACATATATCAAGTGAATCAATATAATACCCCATTGTCACCACGGGTATTCATATGCAAGACATACATCAAGTGTTCTCAAATCTGAAATATTCAATCCGACAATAACGAAACCTCAAAGGGAAAAGATTCGATTCATCACAACAAGGATAGAGAGGGAAGAATCACCATATGATCCAACTATATTAACAAAGCTCGCGATACATCAAGATCGTGCCAAATCAAGAACACGAGAGAGAGAGATAAAACACATAGCTACTTGTACAAACCCTCAGCCCCGAGGGTGAACTACTCCCTCCTCGTCATGGAGACCGCCGGGATGATGAAGATGCCCTCCGGTGATGATTCCCCCCTCCGACAGGGTGCCGAAAAAGGGCTGTAGATTAGATCGTGGAGGTACAGAGGCTTGCGGCGGCGTGAAAACTCATCTAGGTTTTTTGGCGTTGGAATCACGCGAAGAAGGGCCACAGGGGGCCCACGAGGCACCAGGGCGCACCTGGGGGGGGGGGGGGGGGTGGCGCGCCCTGGTGGCTTGTGGGGCCCCTGTGGGTCTTCTGGCCACCTCCCGAAGCTTCTAGTGTCTCTTATGTTCCAGAAAAAATCGTCAAAAAGTTTCGCTGCATTTGGACTTCATTTGATATAGATTTTCTGGAAAACCAAAAACAAGCAGAAAACAACAACTGGCACTGAGCACTAGGTCAATATGTTAGTCCATGAAAATCATATAAAAGCCATATAAAAGTGCACCAAAATCATACAAAACTATAATAAACATGGCATGAATACTTCATAAATTATAGATACGTTGGAGACGTATCAATCATGCATGCCACTTGGTGAGAGAGTTGGAGTGAGTGTGGAGAGCTCCTCTCCACCTCTATTTATAGGAGAAGGAGGGGTGGAGGGGCTGAAATTTCAGCCACAAAAAGGGGTTCCTTCCCTCCCAAGCCTTCTCCAAGATCTTTTGATAAAGCCCCAAAAAGGGGCTTTCCAAAAAGCAACCAAAAAGTGCTTTTCACTATTCACAGACACATTTTTCCGCGGCCGTTAGATCCAAAAATATTTCTGTGGGTCTTAGAACATTTCCAGTACCCACTAAAATAATTTTGGACGCGTTCCGAAACAATTTCGGATTAGTGATTTTCATCTGCGAAAAGCAACCAAAGCGGTTCCGGCAGCTCCGGAACATTTCCGGGTTTTTTCTCCGGAAAAATCCCAGAAGTTCCCAGAACAATTCTGGCACCCTCTAAGAATTTCCAGGCGTGTGCCGAAACCATTTTGACTTAATGGTATACTCCGAAACAACCTTTCGGTTTTACCGAAACTATTCCGGTGTTTTCTCTCCGGAATTCCGCTGTCTCCGAAACTTTTCCGGTGACTTTCTCTTAGACTCCCTGTCTAGTATTCAGCAAATAGATGACCCTTAAGCGTGTGACCCTATAGGTTCGGTGAAGTATAGACGTGACCGGAACACTTTCCGATCAATGATCAACATCGGAGCCGTGGACACCCATATTGACCCCTATACCCACACGAATAAATATTCGAGTGAACCTCCAGTTGCCGTGTGCTATTCCTTTTGCTTCGCGATATGTTACAAACACCCGAGGTGAGATTTATCGGCATCCTCGTGGATCAACAACTTGTCCACTATGCCAGTTACCTCGTTACCGGTTTTGTTCTCTTTTCTCGTTCCCGTGTTCCGGCATCCCTGTGATCAAATCACAATGTGTCTGGCCAGACGATGATGGATACCATAACACCGAGAGGGCCCAAAGAATATCTCTCCATCATCGGAGGAGCAAATCCCAATCTTGAGCTATCAAGTCCCATGTCACACTTTCCCATGAACCCGTAAGCCGCCGTAATAGCCACCCATTTACGGATGACGTTTAACAAACCCCAAAGTTCATGAAGCAAGCATGAAGAAACTCGATACTCTCATGGTCTAAGGAATTATGCAAAGGTAAACCATCTCTGTGTTATAAACCATTAACTTGTGACGAATGTATCTCATAGCATAACATCAATCGGGTCGATTCAACACAAGTGTTCTTCTAACATCGTGTCCTCAAAGTTGCCGGCATTGTCATGCCCATGATCAGGAAAACATAACCATCATGCAACACTTGAGCTAGTCTTAGAGGCCAGACTAGGAATACATTTTACCGTTTATTATTCCACACGTGCATATGAGTCTTCCTCCGAGCCTCGTGGTTATTGTAGACTCGAGAACCATAGCAGTTATAGCACGGAATATAAACTTAATTAGGAACATGGCGATAAATAATAACATTTATTATTGCCTCTAGGGCATATCTCCTACAGACTCCCACTTGCACTAGAGTCAATAATCTAGTCAATGCTAATGCACTTTACACCTATGGCATACCGGTGTAAAATATGCTTCGCTTGTGGTATAGCCTGATGTCCAACGGATCTGACAACTTCAGCTCTGTGTGTATCTTTGCATATCCTCGCATTTTCACGCTTTCACAAAATTCATATTTTGTGTGGACTTGGCTTTGTATATATGTGAATCACTGGTCGAACCTTGATTCCTCAGACTGAGCTATGGAGCAACTATCTACAATAGTGTCCCATTGACCAAAGCCTTCTTGGAACCATACTAAGTTCATGAATGAACTATATGATTCAACATCTTCTTTGTCGCTTCTAAAGCGTCAACATACTTAGCCTTTGTTATAGAATTCGCCACAGTAACCTGTTTGGAACAATTTCCAACTACCGTGCCACCATATCGTGTATTACACAAAACCCTTAACTTAAATCGAAAATCGCATGGAGCATTGATGAAGACCGTATCGATGTAATTACTTACAACGAGCACTTCATAATCTCTGCTTCCGAGAAAACATGTCATTAGTGCTACTTTAGTACTCAATGACATTTTTCACTGTTGTCCCATGATCAGTACTTTGATCACTTTGGTATCTATACTCGCAACAGCTTGGGAGTATCGGACATATCTGGTTGTTTCACATACCATGGAATACATGATTAATCCAAACACAAAAGTGTGTGGAAATTCCATCATGTATTTAGCTCATCAGTGTTTTAGGACACCGAGTCTTGCAAAAGCCTTTCCATGTGACTTTGGCAAGAATCACTCCTTGATGTTTTATGCTAAACTATTTTAGCATCTTGTCAATATGTATTTCGGCTTAGCCCTATTAGGCAATTTTATCTCCGTAGATAATTATGCCTAAAAACGAGGCAATTTAGCCCAAGGTCTTCATTGAAGAAACTATTTTTCAATGAATTGCTAATTCGTGTCAAGAAATTTATATTATTTCGAATCAACAATGTGTCAAGCACACAAGTTTTAAAAATATTATTATGCTCCCACTTACTTTCTTGTAACCACAAGCATCTTTGTTATCCATTGATGAAATCAAACTCTTTTGACTATTTCATCAAAAACGAAGATTCCAACTCCATTTTGCCCTCTTTTGTCCATTGCTGGAACTTTGAAGTTTGCACACTCACTAGCAACCTCTGGATCGACAAAATACTTTGGACTGTATCACATACAAGTCCTAGTTTGTATTCCCATTTCATGGAAATCCTTTTGTCATCCATGTTTCATATTTCATGATTGAAATATGTATTAATTGCTAGTTTAACCTAAACGACTTTAAGCATCGCTACGGTGAGATAATCTCATCGTAGTCAATTCCTTGAATTTGTTATTGCAACAAGTCGAGCTTTATGGATAAAACATTTTTATCCATATCAGTTTATAGTTCCATTAATATTCGTTAGACTCCAAGTCTTCCAAAGGGTTTATCAAGATATAATCTTGAATCATTCATATGGAAACTATCTCAGATTATATTGGCATTTAGCCAATTCCGAAGTCAGGGCCCATCAATGCTTCCTTGATTATCGTAGGTATACTGTTGTCTAAACAACAATATCTTGTTTGCGCACCTGAGAGGTTTGCATGAGTTTTGCCTACGTGGTTCAGCTGCAAGTTCGACCGAAGTCCATACATCCCATGTAGAGGCTTCCGTATCAGTCGCAGTAGGAAACTCTGGAATCACTTCCAAGGTCTCTTTCCTTTGACCTGATGACGAAGATACTGTTATCTCGTCGAGTTGCACTATCCTCCCACTCACCTTTTTGCAAGAACCATTCTCTTTAAAAGCATACCGTTCTTTGTGGCAAAACCATTTGCCTCGGTATAGTGGTGGGGGAATACCCAATAACTTGGGATAACCTACAAAGTAGTACTTGTCTGATTTGAAATAGGTTTGTAATTTTTTTACACAAGCCCCATATTCCAAATCTTAAGAAAAGATATAACATGGTTGGGCGTACCATACCATGATGTCATTTCAACAGATCTAATGGCGCTCTTTTCAGTGTAAAAGCCGCAGTCTCTAAAGCATTACTTTAAAAGGGATAATGGCAAATTGATTTATGTCATCTTTGATCTTACCATGTCATAAATGGTTTGATTACATCTTCACGGACATCCCACTCACAGTGGTGTTCCCGGACGTGTAAGTTATGAAACTCCTTTCACAACTCATCAGACATTCGCTAAACTTGTAACTCAAAATTTCCTTTCCGCAATCTAATCTGCAGAAACATGATTTTCTTGTTACAATAATTCCTACTTAATTTTGAAAACCTTTTGAATGACTTCAAAAGATCCAGACTTACGTCTCATCAAGCAAAAATCCATATATCTACTTGAGTCATTTTTGAAGATAGATAAATCCACTGCAAGCAATAACCTTTATTGGACTACACACATCATAATGTATGATCACCAATAAGTTTGTTGCTCGTTCCTTATGGCCCGTGAACGGTATTTCAGTCACTTCACTTTTCGAACAAAAGTTGCAAGTGTCAGATGATTCATAATCAAATGACTTCAAAATCCATCATAATGTAATTTCTCCATGCGGGTTTCTCCAATGTGACCAAATGCAGTGCCACACATATGTGTTATTCTTTTAGTCTTGTGACATTTAGCGTCAGCGTTATGGATGTGTCATATTACCATCAATATTCATAACATACATCCCATCCTTGATGGAAGCATGGCCCTTTATGTTATTCATAATACTGAACAACAATTGCTCTTTTATGAACAACCCTCTTGCAACAAACATTGTGCAATGGGCTAGAGTGTATAAAACTCTAAAATGGATTTTGAAAGTAAACACAAAGGTAATATATTATTATCAATATTCATAACATACATCTCATTCATAATGAAAGTATGGCCCTTATGTTATTCATAACACCGAACATCAAAAGTTCTCTTATGAACAACCTTCTTGCAACATACTTTATGCAATGGGCTAGAGTGTATGAAACTCTAAATGAATTATGAAAATAAATACAAATGGTGATACACTGATGGAAGGTATAGTAACATTTACTATGTTCCCAGCGCGTATCTAAACCTCATTCCCGGCAAGTCTTTTAGGCCTTAGTCATTCTTGCATCGAGTCGCAACAGAATGCAATCGAGCGGGTATCTCTGTGATCAACTCACAATACCCAATAATTAGTGACTAACAGTTTAATCACAATTCCCAAGAACTATTTCTTTGACTAGCCTTCCAAACATCAATAACTTGTATAACTTTCATACATGAGTTGGATATTCCAGTCTTCTCTCTTTTTGCCTTTATACTTCTAACAGTTTAACTTTCAGTATAGTTTCAGTCGATGTTGGTTGATTATTTTTAACGTCTCTAATTCAAAACCGAACATGAAATTTTGATTTCATTCGGCTCCTTTATGGATTTTCTCACCACTTAACATCTATGTCAACTTTTCTATTTGAATGGAACCAAAGCTCTCCGCTTTCTAGATGATCCTTATAGAGTAGGAGATAGAAATTCTATCTAAATCCATCTAATCTAGCAGTCAATTTAGCTAGAACATTATTGAGAGACCGACATCTAAATGGCGAAACTTGGCAGGGCATATTAGTGGGTATTCGGGCGGGTGGTGGTATGGATAATTTTATCCGGATTTCTCCTACTCTCAGAAGAAGCACCCAACTTTAAGAGTGGCGTTAGCCCCGGACTTCCTAGGCGTGTAAGTCATACTAACACCCTTTGGACATTTCCTTTCTCTTTAAGTTGTTGTTTATTCACCTTCATCATATGACAGGCGTTCCTCTGGATCCCTCTCTTATCAGTCAAATGCCCAGTAAACACTTTACTAATACTTTGCAAAACAAACACCGCTTTGGATATCCCATATCTTCTAGCCTTTGTTTGTATCTGAAACTAATTTTCAGTTCCATGAATATCACATAGCTATCCCAAACTTTTGAAGTTCGGGTCTCATGGAAGCAAACATATTGCACTTGACCGTAATGGAATTCTAGCTTTTGGATCGAAGGTCAAGAGTCACATCATCCATAGCATTAGCGGGAGGATACCGAAAGCATGCGATAGGAAAAAATCCTTCTCGGCACTCTTGAGGACAATCCTCACATTACGTTACCAACCATAAAGTTTTAACCAGATATTTAATAGCTATTCAATTTTAATAGGGAAGGTGGAAACGCGAGCCATTATTCTACAACTATTATGCAAATCACACTTAGACAGTGTTCATAATTAATTGCACTGAGAATTAGACAAGTTAATTCTATAGTGCACTCCCACTCAAATCAATATCTCTCATAATTGATTGTGAGTGATTCAAGACCCATATTACAATTCAACGCCAAGGATGTATCCATCTCAAGTGACGAGAATTGCAATCGGTAGGCCAACTTGCCAATCACATCTCTATGTGACTCTTGTTCATCTTTCGATGCGCGTGTTCCGAGCTCATGACTTTCGTGCCTGAACATCAAGACAACCAAGTGATCTCGCTGCAAGGTCTCAACTCACCCGCCTTACGCCCGTACAATCGTTCGTACCCATGTATCCATGGCGCACCCCGAAAGGAAAGATGCTGTGACGGTGCTACACTTGGGAGAACACTAACTACTTGATATTTTTGTGAGAGATCACCCTAATAAAAGCGACTACCGCGCAATCAAAAAGGGTGCATCATGAGGGATAAACATCTCAGGCGATTCATAATAGCATTATATGGTATAGCCCTTTCTGACGGAGAAGTCTTGTATTTCTTCGTCTTCGGCATTCGCATCGGTGTTCACCTTCGCGAAGTTTGCCACCACCTTGTTGATGCACTAGATAATATTGCTATCTCTATAGCTAATAAAATAAGTGCATTACTTAAGGTTGACACACATGTCATTAAAGTGACAATCATATGACTCCAGCCATCATGCCGAATCCTGACTCGCAGGTCATGTTAAATTTACATCATATAGTCATCTCATACATAATCAAATTAATATGAGAACTGCTATACCACATCACATGCACATCCTGCAAAACCAAGTTAGACGCCTCTAATTGGTTTATGCAAAATTTTATTTTTCGTGGCTTCTAAGGTTTTGAAACAAAGCAAAGCTACCAACGTTTATCATCAAGCACGATTATCCAAGTTGCTAGATTAACATTGCGGGGTGTATGAAACACGAGATAATAAAATCTCGAGCCCCATACTGAACTTCGTCATATGCATGACCCCCGTGCAGATCATATCTGCATTATCCTTTTGTTTGCGAAATTTCATCTTTCTTTTAACTATGGTGGAATTCAATGAACTATTAGCACTTCGTTGATCAATCAGGACCGCGGATTGCCAGAACTTTGAAACTCCACCATGTCGTTATCAAGATCAGAAATACGCAAATTCCAGGGAAGCAACAAGAACATCGGGTAATAGATTTCATCTGCTACCCGCATAAATAATTTTTAGCAATAGATCTCATCTACTACAAAATTATATTATGCAACACCCATACATCTCTATGTACTCTAGATCGTAACCTGCATCTACTCATAGCACGGCTCATGATGCCACTGTAGGGTAACACCGCAGAAAACAAAAATTTCCGACCTACGCACCAGCCCAGGATCACTATGGAGATGCATACAAGGTTTGGATCTGATCGTTACCGACTCATAGCGCAGCGAAAGTAGAGCCAATGTAGATCATTGGTGCAGATCCCCGTAGCTAGGATTTACAACCTCCCAACCGCGAGGATGTACTCCCTCGTCTGCCCCTCGGACAGTCCCTCGGACAGCCTTCCGGGAGGCGGTCGGACAGTCCCCTGGACGATGTCACGGACAGCCCTTTGGGAGGACCCTCGAAACTCGGACAGTAACTCGGACAACCCTTCGGGAGGACCCTCGAAACTCGGACAGTAACTCGGACAGCCCTTCGGGAGGCACTCTCGAACAGCTCCTCGGGCAAAAAGATCAAACCTACGACCTCTCTACGGGGTTGCACACATACGGTGTCATCTATCCAGCAGGGCTTCGCTATCCAGAACTAGTTCCCACCGGAACCCAGACAGCCTTTCGGCACTACAAAACTGTTTCGTGTGAGGGAGAGAAGAAAGGCAGATCATGCATGCCATTTGGTGAGAGAGTTGGAGTGGGTGTGGAGAGTTCCTCTCCACCTCTATTTATAGGAGAAGGAGGGGTGGAGGAGCTGAAATTTCAGCCACGAAAAGGGGTTCCTTCCCTCCCAAGCCTTCTCCAAGATCTTTTGGTAAAAGCCCCAAAAAGTGGCTTTCCAAAAAGCAACCAAAAAGTGCTTTTCACCATTCATAGAAACATTTTTCCGCGACCGTTAGATCCGAAAATATTTCTGTAGGTCTTAGAACATTTCCAGTACCCACTAAAATAATTTTGGACGCGTTCCGAAATAATTCAGCAGATAGATGACCCTTAAGCGTGTGACCCTATAGGTTTGGTGAAGTATAGACATGACCGGAACACTTTCCGATCAATGATCAACATCGGAGCCGTGGACACCCATATTGAGCCCTATACCTACACGAATAAATATTCGAGTGAACCTCCAGTTGCCGTTTGCTATTCCTATTGCTTCGTGATATGTTACAAACACCCGAGGTGAGATTTATCGGCATCCCCGTGGATCAACAACTTATCCACTATGCCAGTTACCTCGTTACCGGTTTTGTTCTCTTTTCTCGTTCCCGCGTTCCGGCATCCCTGTGATCAAATCACAATGTGTCTAGCCAGACGATGATGGATACCGTAACACTGAGAGGGCCCAAAGAATATCTCACCATCGTCGGAGGAGCAAATCACAATCTTGAGCTATCAAGTCCCTTGTCACACTTTCCCATGAACCCGTAAGCCGCCGTAATAGCCACCCATTTACGGATGACGTTTAACAAACCCCAAGGTTCATGAAGCAAGCATGAAGAAACTCGATACTCTCATGGTCTAAGGAATTATGCAAACGTAAACCATCTCTGTGTTATAAACCATTAACTTGTGATGAATGTATCTCATAGCATAACATCAATCGGGTCGATTCAACACAAGTGTTCTTCTAACATCGTGTCCTCAAAGTTGCCGGCATAGTCATGCCCATGATCAGGAAAACAAAACCATCATGCAACACTTGAGCTAGTCTTAGAGGCCAGACTAGGAATACATTTTACCGTTTATTATTCCACACGTGCATATGAGTCTTCCTCCGAGCCTCGTGGTTATTGTAGACTCGAGAACCATTTGTTTCAATCTATCTATCTATCACATACAATTTAATCTTGCAATTGACCGCCGAGAGATTGACAACCTCTCGTTTGCGTTGGGTGCAAGGATTTGTTGTTTGTGTGCAGGTGCTGCTAACGAGGTGTTGTGTGATTCTCCTACTGGTTCGATAACCTTGGTTTCATAACTGAGGGAAATACTTATCTCTACTATGCTGCATCATCCCTTCCTCTTCGGGGAAATACCAACGCAAGCTACAAGTAGCAGGAAGAATTTCTGGCGCTGTTGCCGGGGAGACATCATCAACATCTATCAAGTACCTTTGCATAAACTCTCATCTCCTTGCATTTATTTTAATTGCCATTTGCCTCTCATTTCCATCTCCCCCACTTCTAAAATGTTTTTACAAAAATACACAAATATTTTCCGTTTGCCTTTTTGCTTGTTTGCTATCTTTGCTTGTGTTGCCATGTGCCTTCTATTTGCTTGCATCTTCGCTTGCTAAAAATCTATTGATATGGATCCTCATCCACTTGCTATTCTCTTCAAAAGACCCAATTATGATGAACCAATTGCTAGTGAGTTGAGTGCACTTGATTTCCTCTATGAAGTTTTGCTTGAAAATCATGAATCTGAAAATTGTGATGAATTGTTGAAAGAAGAAATTTATAAAGTGATTCATGATAGCTCCTTCAATGAAAAGCATGATTGCAGTAATGTTATTATAAATTCCATTAATGTCAATTGTGCTAATAATATGCAAAACTACGAGCTTGGGGATGATAATTTTGTTATATCCACTACTTATTGCAATGATCATGATTGGGGTGATAATGCTTCTTATGATCTTGAAAAATTATTTAAGCCTCATGATGAGTATGCTTGCGATAACATTAAAAGTGGGTTTGGAAGAGTGTCAACTCTAGGTAAAAATAATCCCACATATTTGGAGAATGTTCAATCTTATGAATTTTTTGATAAAAGTGGGTTTGGAGAGGACATGACTTTCGTTGATGATAATCCCACTATTTTGGAAGAGTATAAAAATTTTATGCATACGAATCATGAAGATAATATTTTATATGATAGCTATATTGTTGAATTTGATTATGATCCTATATGTAATTATTATGAGATAGGAAAATATGGTTGTAGAAACTTTTATGTTACTCAATTACCATTCTTGATATTGAAATTATTAGTGTTTCATTCTTCCTATTTGCATATGCTAGATGTTGTTTTTCTTGATAAATTGTTTACTTATAAAATGCCTATGCATAGGAAGTATATTAGACTTAAATTTGTTTTTCACATGCTTCATGATTCTCTCTTTGTGTTTCAATTATTATCTTTCATATGAGCATCAATAAAATCTGAAACTTATCTTAATGGCTATAAAGAAAGAGCTTGTTGGGAGGCAACCCAATGAATAAAATAAAATTTTACCTTTTTGTTTCTGATTATTGTGTGTTTTCAAAATTATGCTACTGGTATGATTGTGTTTTTGTGTTTTTAATTAGTGTTTGTGCCAAGTAATACCTTTAGGGTGATTTGGAAGATAATATAATTGATGCTGTTTGGAAAACAGAAAGTTTTGCGTCCAATGCCCGAATTTTGTTTCTGTACTGGAGCGTCAGGAATATCTGATTTTTTTACACAGTATTGGTATATGAATTGCCCACGTTTTCCTAATTTTTCAGAATTTTAGGAGTTACAAAAGTATGGTTTTTAAATAGATTGCTAGAGACTATTCTGTTTTTGACAGATTCTTTTTTGATGCACTACTTGCTTGTTTTGATGAATCTATGGATTGTATCGGGGGGTATAAGCCATGGTGAAGTTAGAGTACAGTAGGTATAATGCAAAAATAAAATATGAATGGGTTCGCAACCGTACTTAAAGTAGTGATTTATTTTGTTATACTAACGGATCTCACGAAGGTTTTGTTGAGTTTTGTGTGATTGAAGTTTTCAAGTTTTGGATGAGATCACGATGGATGAAGGAATAAGGAGTAGCAAAAGCCTAAGCTTGGGGATGACCGAGGCACCCCAAGGTAATATTCTAGGAAGATTCAAGTGTCTAAGCTTGGGGATGCCCCGGAAGGCATCCCCTCTTTCTTCTACCAACCATCGGTAATTTTACTTGGAGCTATATTTTTATTCGTCACATGAAATGTGTTTTGCTTGGAGCGTCTTGTATTATATGAGTCTTTTCTTTGTTTGCTTTTTAGTTTGTCACAATCATCTTTGCTGAACACACCTATTTTGAGAGAGCCACACGATCATCATAATTTGTTAGAATACTCTATGTGCTTCACTTAAATTTTTTGAGCTAGGCAGTTGCTCTAGTGCTTCACTTAAATCTTTTTGAGCACGGTGGTGGCTATATTTTGAAGAAATAAACTCTCATGCTTCACTTATATTATTTTGAGAGTTGATTAAAATTTTGAAGAAATGAATTCTCATGCTTCACTTATATTATTTTGAGAATTGACAAGATTAAAATTTTGAAGAAATGAATTCTCATGCTTCACTTATATTATTTTGAGAATTGATAAATATTGAAAATTTGAAGAAATATTTGCACTCTCATACTTCACTTAAATCCTTTTGAGAGTTGATAATAGTAACGGTAATTTGCACAAGATATGAATTTGGTCCCAAAGTGATGAATATTCAAGAGGGGTATAAATAAAAACTTTCATATAGATCATTGGATACGATGAGTATTATTCCTTGCAATAGTTTTGCGATATGGAAATGATAATATGTGAGTCATGTTAGTGAGTAATTATGATTTAGTAAAAATATTAGTGTTAAGGTTTGTGATTCCCTATGCATGCACATCAAGTCAATAGTTATGCAATGAAATTATATCCTACTTATGGTGCATTATTCGGTGTTAGTTGTGTTCAATGCATGTTTATGACCGTTTTTGTTTTTTGGTTGGTTGCTTCTCAATCTTTTGCTAGCCTTCATTTGTACTAAGCGGAAATACTGCTTGTGCATCCAAAATCCTTAAACCCAAGTTGTGCCAAATGAGTCCACTATATCTACCTATATGCGGTATTTCAATGCCGTTCCAAGTAAATTTGCGTGTGCCAACTCTAATTTTCAAAATAATTTTTCCGTTTTGTGTGCCCGTACCGCTCATGAAGTGGCAGGGGGTGGCCATTATTTTCCATGCTAGGTGTGTTATTCTCACGATGAGTGTTTATTCACTTGTCATTGCATGAGAGAATGGTTGGTAATAGGGATGCCCAGTCCCACAATGAAATCAAAATTAATAACAACAAAATTCCTTGGAAAGTGTTGGTATGCAGGGCACCCGTGGATACGGCTAGCCATGGAATGTGAAAGAATGGTGGAAAGGAAATGAACTTTACTTTCTGTATGGGAACCACCTATGATGTGTCTAGCATGGAAAATATTGGGAATTCTCGGTCGTTTTCGTTGACAGGAAAAGCATGCCTCTCAAAATATTTTTATCTCTTTAATTTCAGCTTTGAGCTCTGGCTGTAACACCCCATGGAATTAAGCTACAGTGATCACCTTTTTGATAATGCCAAGTCATCATGATTAACAAGTCTTGATCATAATTAGAATCATATCTCATTTCAAATTCCAATTCAGATTGAAATTCAAATGCATGTGAAAATAAAAGTTGTCCCAATTTGAAAACTAAAATGTTCATTAACTAGCAAATAATCCATAACCAATTATGTTAAGGAAAACAACATCACCTAACTAACCTAGATGACTCTAACATCATCAAAACAGTACCAAAACAGCAATATTTAACCCATTTCATTTATTTAAAAATCAGATGAAATCATTTATTCACCAAACCTTTTTCTGACAGTGCTAAATATTGCAACATATCTAGGTGGCATAACTCCACATTTTACAAAAGTCAATTTGTGGTCAAACATTTTGTGAAACAGAAAGAATAAAAGAAAACAGAAAAATAAAAAGGAAAAAGGCCTAACACTACTGTGCGGCTGGGCCTAAGTTCAAACAGTACATGCCCAGCCCACCAACGCAGTCGTCTCCCACCTCCCGCTCTCTCTCCTACGCCGTGTCGCCGCACGCGCGCTCGATGGCCTGAGGCCGCACGCGTCGTCTATCCGCCGTCGTCCGGGCATGGATAAGATCCACGCGGCCTCCCGCAAACCCTAGGCCTCCCCATTTTCCCCCTCGTCCCCTCCCTCGCTCGCATTCAAGCTCACCGACGCAGCCATGGCCGGACCTCCGTAGATCGCACGGCCACCATGCCTCCCGCGCCTCCTCCTGGCACTCACCAGCTTCCTCGTCGTCGTCCACATCGCATACGCCATCGGGACCGAGCCGAGCGCCTCTCATCCGACCGGAACGAGCTCATCTTCATCCTTCGGATGGCCGGCGTTCATCGACGATTCCGACGCTGTCGAGCCCTCCCTGCGCACACTTTGCTCACCTACAGGCTCACGGTGAGCCCCTGCATTTTTCCCCTCGCTTTCCCGCACGGATCCGTCCCCGTAGCCGCCACTGCCAACACCGCCCGAGCCTTGCTCCGCCGCAATCGATGCCGCCGTCACTGTAGTTGCTATCGTGAGCAACTGAGCACACCAGCGTGCTCACTGTGCTGCCAGAAGACGAACGCAAGCAGCTGCGCTTCCCCTCGTCGCCGTTTTGCCCAAACCCGAGCGGTTCCCGATTCCGGCGTCCGCCACGGTGGACGCCGTCGACGCTGTAGCCCTCCCCGCGATAAACTGACGCCACCATTGCGCGCGGGATCGTGTGGACATTCGAACGCGCCGTTTCACGCTTCAAACCGTGGCCGGATGACCGTTTCCGCGTTGCGCCGCCGTGCGGGATGGTCACCGGCGACATTACGCCGGCAAGCTGATGTGGCCGCGTGTTTAAACGCTAACCCACGACCCTGTGTGACCGACAGGTGGGGCCCCACGCTTAATTAACCTCGGATTAGATTAAGTGTTAATTAAACTGGCTTAATAAGACACTGACATGGGGTCCCACCTCCTAACTAATGTCCAATTAATTAATCTAAACCAGATTAATCCCCGCTGTCACTGACAGGTGGGGCCTGCCACTATTCCAGTGGATAAGCCCTGCTGAGTCAGCTGCTGACTCAGCAGGCCGGCCCCACATGCCAGCCTCTGTGGGCTGGTCGTTGACTGGACCGTTGACCCAGTCAACCTGGCCCACTGGTCAGCCTCTCTGGTACACTTCTGTGTACACAGAGCTGGGTGCATTAAGCATTTTTTTATTTTAATTCGAATTAAAAATTAATTCCAGAAATTCAGAAAATGATTAAAACTTTGAAATATCATATAAAATAAACCGTAACTCGGATGAAAATAATTTATATATGAAAAACGATCAGAAAAATAGGACGAATCTGAATATCCTACCCACATACCTGCCACACCCCTCTAACATACTGAACATGGAACTTTTTGCCCGTATTCGATAGATGAATAGTGCATGACCTTGATTAAATAAATCCAAATAAATTCCTAAATTATCTAAAATAATTAGAGAGACATTATATCATATATGCATATCATTTAGGCATGTCATGCATCGCTGTTGCATTGCTGCCATGAATTTATTGTTTCTTCCCCCTCCTTCTCTCCTGATAGATGCCGAGACCGCCGCCGACGTAGCTGAGTACGACTACGCTCCAGACGAGCAGCCTTCAGACGACCAACCCCTCTCAGCAGAGCTTCCAGGCAAGCAAACCCCCTTGATCATCCAGATATCGCCTATTCTTTCCCTCTTATTCTTGCATTAGAATTGCCCCTGTTACTGTTCCGATAGTTCCTATTCTGATGCATAGCCTGGTTTTGTAACCTATTGTTGATACTTTACCTGTTATCCTATATGCTTAGTATAGGCTGGTTAGTGATACATCAATGGCCCCACACCCTTGTCCTCGTTGCCACGCTTTTCCACCGGAGACTCGATCAGAATGATCGACGGTCAGAGACCAACACATCACCGCACCTTCCCCCTAAGTTGTTCGACTCTGCAGAGCTACCACCGAGTGCCGAGGGTGATACCCCTTATCTCACTTCCGATGATGCCTCTGTAGAATAGCTATCCGGTTGTGGGTTACCGAGGGTGATTCCTCTTTCATCACCTCCGATAAAGCTTCCGTCATGCAACTCCTCTTGTGTGAATCCATCGAGGGTGATTCCTCCGGGTTCACCTTGACCGATACTTCAAGTGGGAATCCATCGAGGGTGATTCCTCAGATTCCTTCTCGATACTTTGGACACACGGGTACTTTAACTTTACTACTGTCATTTGATAAAGTCGGGTCAGCCCCGAGGGGTACCCGCAAGTGATATTGTGACGGAACGACAGGGCAGGCGGAGACCACCTAGGAGAGAGGTGGGCCTGGTCCCTGTTTGTGAGCCGTGTGTTACCAAGTCGGAGCGACAGGAATCCTGATCGCCTCTGCGAGCTACTAAATATGCCTAACGGATTTGGGTATTTGATCTGAGTTGGACACTGGCCTAAACGCACTACCACCACGTGGGATAATGGTTTAATGGGGCCCTCTACGTCGTATATATCAGCCAAAAGCTCTTCAGACGTCACAGCTCAGAGATGCGGGCTGATTGCTGGGGTGGGCTGGTTACGTCACTGTGTATACAGTGTCGCGCCTGGGCCCCGGCCAAGCACGCAACGTGCAGGAGTGCAGAGGGCGATGGGCCCAAGACCCCTTCGCACTTAGGATTTAGACCGGCTTGTTGACCTCTCTGCTGAGCCTAGGCAGGATTGCGTCGTGTCGATTACCCGAGGCCGGGCATTACCCGGCAAGTGTGTCCGGTCAGATGTAATCGAGCGTGTTGGGTAACAGTAGTGCACCCCTGTAGGGAAGTGATCTATTCGAATAGCCGTGTCCACGGTAACAGGACGCTCGGAGTTGTATCCTGATCCACTACAACTACAAACTGATGCTGATTCAATATTAAATTGTTAATACTGCTCTCGGGATTGCTTTCTCACAGGGAGTCGAGAAAGGATCTCAGGGCGTTGCTATTACATAACCACTATTATATGCTACTATGACCTACTCTCTTCTGATGCTGCAAGATTGCTTCAAGATGCTAGTCTTTGATAGGCTAGGCTTATCCCCCTCTATTCTGGCATTCTACAGTTCAATCCAAAGATATAGCCCCATTTCTTTGTTACCGATGCATACTTAGCATAGATCTGATGTAAGTCTTGCGAGTACTTTGGATGAGTACTCACGGTTGCTTTGCTACTTCTTTCCTCCATACCCGCTTGCTGCAATCAGACAACGGAGTCCTGGAGCCAGACGCCACCGCAGGAGCTTACTACCAGGAGAGCCCCGGAGGCACGTACTGCTGGGCTGAGCCAGCCGACCAGGAGTAGTTCGGAGGCCCTAGGCAGGAGGCCTTCGCCTTTTCGATCAGTGTCGCTGTTTGTGCTAGCCTTCTTAAGGCAAACTTGGCTAACTATGTCTGTACCCAGATATTATTTGTGTGTATGACTTATGTATTCGGGTCCTCGTGACCCCTGGTTTGTAATATGAAGATTTATGTTTAGCTTTGATTTAGAGTTGTGTTGTGATATCTTCCCGTGAGTCTCTAATCTCAAGCGTGCACGTTTGCGTGTATGATTAGTGCACGGTCGAGCAGGGGCGTCACAAGCTGGTATCAGAGCCGACTGCCTGTAGGAAGCCCCCTTCCGATTCCTCGGTCGAAGTTGAGTCTAGTCTTCCAAAAACTATTTTACTAACATGGCTGTGTGGCTTACGGGCCCACGTCACCAAATGGGTGGTATTAGGATCTTTTATTCCTCTTCCTTACTCTGGGACTCTGATCCCTCTTCTTTTCGGGTTAAATGATTTTGCTAACTCCGACACTAGGTTCTCGTAATCATGTCCACCCGGAGAGCTGGATTATCTGCACTTATTCCTTTCCATTGGTCTGATTAATCTGATAATCACATTTTCCTTTCCATTGGTCTGTTTAACCTTTCTCTCCAAGTTATTATATGATTCTCACACTGTCACTTGACATTCTGCACTCCTTGTTTCAGATGCGTCCCGCAAGACAGCTCGTACGCCAGACTATGGCTGTTGATGCGGCTGGATTCCCTGCTATCTTGGTCGATCTCTTGACCAGGCTGGGATATCGCTGGTACCCTGAGTACACTATATACGAAGATTACCGCGAGTTCAACCAGGAGCATCGCATTCATTCATGTCGGAAACATTTGCATTATGACATGACATTGCATTTGAAAAGATGAACCTACCAATAGTTGTCCGTACCCCTGGAGGTCATTGTCACACCTCTATGATGGCTCACAATGTCCCTGTTGAAATCGAAGGATTTGAATTCCTTGTTTCACCCATCATCTTGAAATCTTCCACGATAGACCTCATTCTGGGAATGGATTGGTTGAAAGCTCACATTGCTTCGATCAATTGTGCCACTAAAGTCGTCCAACTTCTTCACCCCTCCGATGAGATAGTGAACTACACCGCCCGAATTATCCGGAATGCCGAAGCTCAGATATATGCTTTGAATGCCTGGAACGCCTCACCTCTTGAGGGAATTGAGAACATTAAAGTCGTTTGTGATTTTCCGGACGTCTTTCCGGAAGAACTTCCAGGAATACCCCCGGTTAGAGCTGTCGAATTCGTCAACGACTTGAAACCTGGCACTACCCCTATTGCGAAGCGTCCTTATAAAATGCCTCCGCATGAACTTCTCGAGCTTAAGGAAGAAATCGACAAGTCTCTTCGTAAAGGATTCATTCGCCCAAGTTCCTCTGCCTGGGGAGCACCTTCTCTCTTTGTTAAGAAGAAGGATGGAACAAACCGATTGGTCCAGGACTATCGGCCTATTAACCAAGCAACAATCCAGAACAAATATCCAGTTCCACAGATCAACGATCTCTATGATCAACTTGCTGGATCCTCTGTGTTCTCTAAACTTGACTTAAGGTTGGGTTATCATCAGATCCGAGTTCGTAAGGAGGATATTCCAAAGACCGCTTTCGTTACTCGCTATGTATCATACGAGTACACCGTTATGTCCTTCGGATTAACTAATGCTCCAGCAACTTTCTCTCGATTGATGAACTATATCTTCATGGACTACCTCGACAAATTCGTCGTGGTTTATTTGGATGATATCCTTATATATTCCAAGAATGAAGAAGAACACGCCGAACATCTTCGGCTTGTATTGGAGAAACTTCGAGAACATCAACTGTATGCCAAATACTCTAAGTGTGAATTCTGGTTATGTGAGGTGACTTATCTTGGTCATGTGATTTCGAAAGATGGCATTGCTGTTAACCCTGAACGAGTTCAGGCTATTCTTGACTGGACTCCTCTGCAAACTGTTAAGCAAGTCAGAAGTTTTCTCGGTCTCGCCTGCTATTGCCGCCGTTTCGTCGAGAACTTCTCCAAGATTGCTAAACCACTGACTGATTTGCTCCATAAAGGCAAGAAGTTTGAGTGGACGAACAAGTGCCAAGAAAGTTTTCAGACACTTAAAGATAAGTTGACATCTGCCCCATTGCTAGCTCCCCCGGATTCCCGAAAGGACTTCATGATTTACTGTGATGCGTCTCATCAAGGATTAGGCTGTGTCCTAATGCAGGAGCGCAAAGTGATTTCTTATGGCTCTCGTCAGTTGCGTCCTCACGAAGATAAGTATCCAACACATGATCTCGAGTTAGCAGCAGTTATTTATGCTTTGAAGCTGTGGTGACATTACCTTCTCGGTAATCGTTGCGAGATATACACGGATCACCAAAGCCTGAAGTATCTGTATACTCACCCAGATTTGAACCTCCGTCAACAAAGATGGCTCGAGACAATAGCTGACTGTGACATGGATATTTCTTATACCCCTAGCAAAGCAAATGTAATGGCCGATGCTTTGAGTCGCAAGTCCTACTGCAACAACCTCATGGTTCAGCAAGCATAACCTATTCTTTATGAAGAACTTCGCAAGTTGAACCTTCACATTGTTCCTCAGGGTTATCTCAATACCCTGGTTGTTGAACCAGACCTCGAGCGCAACATCAAGACAAGGCAGAAATATGACTCTGAAGTCGAGAAGGTTAAGAAATACCTCTCCAAGGGAAATTCTTCATTCTACCATGTTGATGATGATGGTGCCTTGTTCTTCAAAGGCCGCCTAGTGGTCCACAGAAAGCACAATCTGGACTCACGCTCGGATGTCATGAAAGAAGCCCATGACACCCCCTTGTCTATTCATCCCGGTAGTACCAAAATGTACCAAGACATTCGACAGAGATATTGGTGGCCTGATATGAAGCGAGACATTGCTCGTTATGTTGCTGAGTGTGACGTTTGCCGTCGCATCAAAGCAGAACATCAAAGACCTACTGGAACTCTGGAACCACTTGCTATTCCTGAATGGAAATGGGACAAAGTTGAAATGGATTTCATTACTGGTTTTCCCAGATCACAGAAGGGACATGATGCTATTTTGTCGTCATAGACCGATTCTCAAAGGTTGCTCACTTTCTTCTTGTCAAGGAGACAATCACTGCTAGCCAGTTAGTAGACTTGTATGTTTCCAGAATTGTGTCACTCCACGGTGTTCCGTTGGAGATCAGTTCAGACCGTGGCAGCCTCCTTACCTCAAGATTTTGGACAAGTTTCCAAGAAGCTATGTGAACTCATCTGTCCTTCAGCATCGCATTTCACCCCCAGTCCCAGGGACAAGTTGAACGAGTCAATCAAGTGCTTGAAGATATGCTTCGAGCTTGTGTCATCTCATTCGGTAAGAAATGGGAGGAATCTCTCCCATATGCTGAATTCTAATACAACAATAGCTATCAAGCTAGTCTGAAGATGGCACCATTTGAAGTTCTCTATGGGCGTAAGTGCCGAACCCCTCTGAATTGGTCAAAAACTGGGGAACGGTCACTCTTCGGTCCGGACATTATTCAACAAGCTGAAGAACAAGTCCGCATTGTCCGTGAACATTTGAAAACTGCTCAGTCTCATCAGAAGAGCAATTATGACCGAAAACACCAGGTAATGGTCTATCAACCTAGCGAACAAGCTTACCTTCGTGTCACTCTGATGAAAGGCACTCATCGATTTGGAATCAAGGGCAAGTTAACTCCTCGCTACATTGGCCCGTTCCGTATCCTCGCCAGACGTGGAGAAGTGGCATATCAATTGGAATTGCCGCCGAACCTTTCTCAAGTGCATGATGTCTTACATGTGTCACAACTTCGTCGCTGCTTCAAGGATCCTATCCGAGCAGTGGATCATGAAATGCTTGAAATGCGAGATGATCTTTCTTATCAAGAGTATCCGATCCGCATTCTTGATCAAGCTGAATGACGAACCCGTCAGAAGGCAATCAAGTTCCTTAAAGTTCAGTGGTCGAATCATTCTGAAGACGAAGCCACTTGGGAGCGTGAGGATCGTCTTCGTGAAGAATACCCCGCTTTCTTTCAGCCTACCTCAATTCTCGGGGTGAGAATTTCTTTTAGAGGAGGAGAGTTGTAACACCCCATGTAATTAAGCTACAGTGATCACCTTTTTGATAATGCCAAGTCATCATGATTAACAAGTCTTGATCATAATTAGAAACATATCTCATTTCCAATTCCAATTCAGATTGAAATTCAAATGCAAGTGAAAATAAAAGTTGTTCCAATTTGAAAACTAAAATGTTCATTAACTAGCAAATAATCCATAACCAATTATGTTAAGGAAAACAACATCACCTAACTAACCTAGATGACTCTAACATCATCAAAACAGTACCAAAATAGCAATATTTAACCCATTTCATTTATTTAAAAATCAGATGAAATCATTTATTCACCAAACCTTTTTCTGAGAGTGCTAAATATTGCAACATATCTAGGTGGCATAACTCCACATTTTACAAAAGTCAATTTGTGGTCAAACATTTTGTGAAACAGAAAGAATAAAAGAACACAGAAAAATAAAAAGGAAAAAGGCCTAACACTACTGTGCGGCTGGGCCTAAGTTCCAGCAGTACAGGCCCAACCCACCAACGCAGTCGTCTCCCACCTCCCGCTCTCTCTCCTACGCCGTGTCGCCGCACGCACGCTCGATGGCTTGAGGCCGCACGCGTCGTCTATCCGCCGTCGTTCGGGCGTTGATAAGATTCCCGCGGCCTCCCGTAAACCCTAGGCCTCCCCATTTTCCCCCTCGTCCCCTCCCTCGCTCGCATTCGAGCTCACCGACGCAGCCATGGCCGGACCTCCATAGATCGTGCGGCCACCATGCCTCCCGCGCCTCCTCCTGGTGCTCACTGGCTTCCTCGTCGTCGTCCACATCGCATACGCCATCGGGACCGAGCCGAGCGCCTCTCATCCAACCGGAATGAACTCATCTTCATCCTTCGGATCGCCGGCGTTTGTTGACGATTCCGGCGCCGTCGAGCCCTCCCCGCGCACACTTTGCTCATCTACGGGCTCACGGTGAGCCCCCGCATTTTTCCCCTCGCTTTCCCGCACGGATCCGTCCCCGTAGTCGCCACTGCCAACGCCGCCCGAGCCTTGGTCCGCCGCAATCGATGCCGCCGTCGCTGTAGTTGCTATCGTGAGCAACTGAGCACACCAGCGTGCTCAGTGTGCTGCCAGAAGACGAACGCAAGCAGCCGCGCTTCCCCTCGTCACCGTTTTGCCCAAACCTGAGCGGTTCCCGATTCCGGCATCCGCCATGGTGGACGCCGTCGACGCTGTAGCCCTCCCCGTGACAAACCGATGCCACCATCGTGCGCGGGATCGTGTGGACGTTCGAACACGCCGTTTCGCACTTCAAACCGTGGCCGGACGACCGTTTCCGCGTTGCGCCGCCGTGCGGGATGGTCACCGGCGACATTACGCCGGCGAGCTGACGTGGCCGCGTGTTTAAACGCTAACCCGCGACCCTGTGTGACCGACAGGTGGGGCCCCGCGCTTAATTAACCTCGGATTAGATTAAGTGTTAATTAAACTGGCTTAATAAGACACTGGCATGGGATCCCACCTCCTAACTAATGTCCAATTAATTAATCTAAACCGGATTAACCCCCGCTGTCACTGACAGGTGGGGCCTGCCACTATTCCAGTGGATAAGCCCTGCTGAGTCAGCTGCTGACTCAGCAGGCTGGCCCCACATGCCAGCCTCTGTGGGCTGGCCGTTGACTGGACCGTTGACCCAGTCAACCTGGCCCACTGGTCAGCCTCTCTGGTACACTTCTGTGTACACAGAGCTGGGTGCATTTAGCATTTTTTTATTTTAATTTGAATTAAAATTAATTCCAAAAATTCAGAAAATGATTAAAACTTTGAAATATCATATAAAATAAACCGTAACTCGGATGAAAATAATTTATACATGAAAAACGATCAGAAAAATATGATGAATCCGAATATCCTACCCACATACCTGCCACACCCCTCTAACATACTGAACATGGAACTTTTTGCCCGTATTCGATAGATGAATAGTGCATGACCTTGATAAAATAAATCCAAATAAATTCCTAAATTATCTAAAATAATTAGAGAGACATTATATCATATCTGCATATCATTTAGGCATGTCATGCATCGCTGTTGCATTGCTGCCATGAATTTATTGTTTCTTCCCCCTCCTTCTCTCCCGATAGACGCCGAGACCGCCGCCGACGTAGCTGAGTATGACTACGCTCCAGAAGAGCAGCCTTCAGACGACCAACCCCTCTCAGCAGAGCTTCCAGGCAAGCAAACCCCCTTGATCATCCAGATATCGCCTATTCTTTCCCTCTTATTCTTGCATTAGAATTGCCCCTGTTACTGTTCCGATAGTTCCTATTCTGATGCATAGCCTGGTTTTGTAACCTATTGTTGATACTTTACCTGTTATCCTATATGCTTAGTATAGGCTGGTTAGTGATACATCAATGGCCCCACACCCTTGTCCTCGTTGCCACGCTTTTCCACCGGAGACTCGATCAGAATGATCGACGGTCAGAGACCAACACATCACCGCACCTTCCCCCTAAGTTGTTCGACTCTGCAGAGCTACCACCGAGTGCCGAGGGTGATACCCCTTATCTCACTTCCGATGATGCCTCTGTAGAATAGCTATCCGGTTGTGGGTTACCGAGGGTGATTCCTCTTTCATCACCTCCGATAAAGCTTCCGTCATGCAACTCCTCTTGTGTGAATCCATCGAGGGTGATTCCTCCGGGTTCACCTTGACCGATACGTCAAGTGGGAATCCATCGAGGGTGATTCCTCAGATTCCTTCTCGATACTTTGGACACACGGGTACTTTGACTTTACTACTGTCATTTGATAAAGTCGGGTCAGCCCCGAGGGGTACCCGCGAGTGATATTGTGACGGAACGACAGGGCAGGCGGAGACCACCTAGGAGAGAGGTGGGCCTGGTCCCTGTTTGTGAGCCGTGTGTTACCAAGTCGGAGCGACAGGAATCCTGATCGCCTCTGCGAGCTACTAAATATGCCTAACGGATTTGGGTATTTGATCTGAGTTGGACACTGGCCTAAACGCACTACCACCACGTGGGATAATGGTTTAATGGGGCCCTCTACGTCGTATATATCAGCCGAAAGCTCTTCAGACGTCACAGCTCAGAGATGCGGGCTGATTGCTGGGGTGGGCTGGTTACGTCACTGTGTATACAGTGTCGCGCCTGGGCCCCGGCCAAGCACGCAACGTGCAGGAGTGCAGAGGGCGATGGGCCCAAGACCCCTTCGCACTTAGGATTTAGACAGGCTTGTTGACCTCTCTGCTGAGCCTCGGTAGGACTGCGTCCTGTCGATTACCCGAGGCCGGGCATTACCCGGCAAGTGTGTCCGGTCAGATGTAATCGAGCGTGTTGGGTAACAGTAGTGCACCCCTGTAGGGAAGTGATCTATTCGAATAGCCGTGTCCACGGTAACAGGACGCTCGGAGTTGTATCCTGATCCACTACAACTACAAACTGATGCTGATTCAATATTAAATTGTTAATACTGCTCTCGGGATCGCTTTCTCGCAGGGAGTCGAGAAAGGATCTCAGGGCGTTGCTATTACATAACCACTATTATATGCGACTGTGACCTACTCTCTTCTTGTGCTGCAAGATTGCTTCAAGATGCTAGTCTTCGATAGGCTAGGCTTCTCCCCCTCTATTCTGGCATTCTGTAGTTCAGTCCAAAGATATAGCCCCATTTCTTTGTTACCGATGCATACTTAGCATAGATCTGATGTAAGTCTTGCGAGTACTTTGGATGAGTACTCACGGTTGCTTTGCTACTTCTTTCCCCCATACCCGCTTGCTGCAATCAGACGACGGAGTCCCGGAGCCAGACACTACCGCAGGAGCTTACTACTAGGAGAGCCCCGGAGGCACGTACTATTGGGTTGAGCCAGCTGACCAGGAGTAGTTCGGAGGCCCTAGGCAGGAGGCCTTCGCCTTTTCGATCAGTGTCGCTGTTTGTGCTAGCCTTCTTAAGGCAAACTTGGCTAACTATGTCTGTACCTAGATATTATTTGTGTGTATGACTTATGTATTCGGGTCCTCGTGACCCCTGGTTTGTAATATGAATATTTATGTTTAGCTTTGAGTTTAGAGTTGTGTTGTGATATCTTCCCGTGAGTCTCTGATCTCGAGCGTGCACGTTTGCGTGTATGATTAGTGCACGGTCGAGCAGGGGCGTCACAAGGTGGTATCAGAGCCGACTGCCTGTAGGAAGCCCCCTTCCGATTCCTCGGTCGAAGTTGAGTCTAGTCTTCCAAAAACTATTTTACTAACATGGCTGTGTGGCTTACGGGCCCACGTCACCAAATGGGTGGTATTAGGATCTTTTATTCCTCTTCCTTACTCTGGGACTCTGATCCCTCTTCTTTTCGGGTTAAATGATTTTGCTAACTCCGACACTAGGTTCTCGTAATCACGTCCACCCGGAGAGCTGGATTATCTGCAGTTATTCCTTTCCATTGGTCTGATTAACCTGATAATCACATTTTCCTTTCCATTGGTCTGTTTAACCTTTCTCTCCAAGTTATTATATGCTTCTCACACTGTCACTTGACATTTTGCACTCCTTGTTTCAGATGCGTTCCGCAAGACAGCTCGTACGCCAGACTATGGCTGTTGATGCGGCTGGATTCCCTGCTATCTTGGTCGATCTCTTGACCAGGCTGGGATATCGCTGGTACCCTGAGTACACTGTATACGAGGATTACCGTGAGTTCAACCAGGAGCATCGCATTCATTCATGTCGGAAACATTTGCATTATCACATGACATTGCATTTGAAAAGATGAACCTAACAATAGTTGTTCGTACCCCTGGAGGTCATTGTCACACATCTTGGCCAACATTGCGACACATTATCGGAGTTGCAGTACTCCTCTCCCGACGAGGAGTCGATCCCTTCATTCGGACGAAAGGTGTGGGCGCCGCTGTCATCCTCCGTATACATGCTGTCCTGCAGTTCACTCATAGTGACTGCAGGGATCTCCTCTCCATTTTCACCCCGAAGAGGGACATTGATGGGTGTAGATAACACCTCCTCGTTGGTTACCCCAAGTGGCAGGTTATGATGTAGATAGCAGCAAATTTCCCTCGGTGAAGATACCAAGGTTTATGTCTCCCGTAGGACTCCAAGTGCAACAAGAAGGTGGCAAGAAAACAATGGCGCCGTTTACAACCTTAAGGTTGCTTACTTGACCTGGACCTGCACACAGATGGAAATAACTTTGCTCCCAACGAGTCAGAGAGGTTTATCAATCTCTCCGGTCTTGTTGTTTACAAAGGATCAAAACACAAGGGTGGAAATAATAGTGGTGCAACTAAAAGGAAAGTAAAAACAGTAAATTGGAGCGGTGTAAACTATGATGGAAATATGGACCGGGGTCCCATGATTTTCACTAGTGATGTCTCTCTCCCAAAAGACGAAAACAACCATGCTGGGTGAACAAATTACAGCTAGGCAATTGACAGAATTATAAACGCACCGCAATGTTAATTATGCTACTAGAAAGTAAAGAGGCTGAATCATGTGGGCATTACACCAAAACAAGTAGACCGTTTATCCATCAGCATCTACTCACTAATCATCCACCTGGAGATATCTATCCAGAACATCTCGCTGGTATTAAGTTGTGAACCCCAACCAAATTGTAGGCTCAAAGCAACGGACGATTGCCTTAACACTCTATGCATAATGTAAGCAATCCTTGCAACCGCAGTTACAAGCATCGCTGTTTTCTCCCTGGTGGCAACATCACATCCCCTAGTCTCATGTTTCTGTCACTCAAGCTAGACATCGGGGGGCATGAACCCACAATCATGCATAACGCTCCCTCTTGGAGTTACAATCTACTACTTGGCCAAAGCAACAAACGTAATGGGGAACATGCAAGAACACTCAAGAACTAAAATATAAAGGTAAACCAAATATATTACTCAACACAAACTGAACATAATCTCAAAATCCATCGGATCCCAGCAAACATAGCATAGCAAAACATGAACTAATACATAGGTGCCTTGATCATGATAGGCAGCTCACAAGGGCTAAACATTGAAGCACAAGATTGGAGAGAAGACATCACATAGCTACTGGTCATGGACCCATGGTCCAAGGGGGACTACTCACGGCACATCCCGGAGGCGATCATGGTGATGGAGAGACCTCCGGAGGTCAATCCTCCCTCCGGCAACGTGCCGGGATAGCTTCTCCTGGCGATCCCGAGATCGGAATTGCTTCGGCGGCGGAACAGTGGACGAAATCGCGTAACGGGGTTGCTCACGAGGGTTTTCGGAGCAAGGACTAAATATAGGCCAAAGGGCAGCCTGAGGGGTGGCCCCCCTGGCCCAGACGGCCAGAGGGCGCGGTCACCCCCCTGGCCGCGCCAGACAGCCGCCTGGCTGGGGGGTGGCCCCCCTCAGGGCCCCCTTCCGGCTTCTGGACTCTTTTGTCTTGCATATTTTTTATATGTTTTTTCTGGAATTTTCCGAGCACTTTTATTTTTGACATTTTCCTGCAATGCACGGACAATAGCAGATAGAAACTGGCACTGGGCACTGAGTTAATATGTTAGTCCAAATATGTTGTAAAAGATAAGAAAGTGCATCAAAACATATAGCAATATCACCAAAATAAGCATGGAACAAGCAGAAATTATAGATACGTTTGGGACGTATCAGACATACACAAGGGGGTCAACCCAAGAGCCTATGTCCGCCGCATGCCGGCTGATGTCCCCCCATGCCGCAGAAAGGTCGGAGTCGGACCCGGCACGGACGGCCCTAAGCAGGCTCAGGTCCAGGCCGGGGTACCAACTGACGACTGTGGCAAGGGTCATCTGGGCACCGGCTCGGGCAGCGGAGTCCAGCAAGGCGCGGATGCGCCGAGGGGCAACAGTTAGCATGGTCGTCACCTGGGCGGTGGTGTCAGGCTCGTCCGGCACTCGGTTGGCCGGCCAGAGAAGACGGTTGAGCTTCAGCACCCCGGTCTTGAATGCGCACACGGCGCCCTTCAACAAAGTTAGGCGCGCGCGTGTGGCAAGAATGATCTCGTCTGGGCTCCAGGGGGCTACGTCATCAACTGTGGCACCTGCTGCCCGGCGAGCCTGCCGATGCTCCTGGATGGCCTTTTCGGCACCTTCTTGAGTATTGGGCTAGGAATCTAGCAGCAAAAAGCAGAGAGCAAAGAATCAGATAGTCGAAGATAGAGCCGACTGCAAAACAATGGCCAGGTGGCCGATTATGAAGAAGCAGTCGGAAAAGACACAAAAGCTCACCAGCGATCATGTCGTCCATTTCATGCATTCCGGCAAGCAGCACGTCGGCCTGCGTCTTCGCGGCGGCCAGCTCCCGTTGATGGTTTGCAATAGCGTCCTCAAGCTTCTTCACGGCGGCGTTCCGCTCCGTCTGCAGCTCCTCCTCCACTTCCGTCCGGGCCTAGAGCAGCGTATCCAGCTCTTTTTGGTGCGCTGTTTTTAGGCCAGATACTTCACCGGTTAGCTTCTCCACGCGAGCATTGAGGTCGGTCTCGACGAGTTGCAGCCGGTCTCGCTCCTTCAGGGCTTCATCACGCTGAGCAGTCCGCTCGCCGAGCTGACCCTCGAGCTCGGCCAGCCGCTTCTTTAGAGCGTCCACCTCGGGCAGTGTGGCGGCGGCAGCTGGAGATAAAATATGGAGAAGTCAGAACGTTGATAAGGGCAGCCGGAAGGAAGCAGCCGGCAGGCGAAGTTCACCTTTAAGTTCAGCGAGCTCGGTGGCCTGGGAGTCGAACTGGAGCTTCAAATTGCCGAAGTTCCTTTGGCCGGCCGTGTAGGCTGCAAGCAGCCGATCGAAGACCTCCTTCCTCCGCCGGGTGGTGGACTGCAAAAGGAACAAAGTCTCAGTCATCATTAGGGAAGATCCGAACCGACTGCACGTAGTCGGCCCGAATCTCGGGGACTACACACAGTGGGTGCACTAGCGCGCTCCCACTGAGGAAAGATTTACTGGTCCGTAAAAGGCTAGAAAGAATACAAGAGTAAGCAAGGGAAGATCCGAGCCGACTGCACGCAGTCGGCCCGAATCTTGGGGTCTACACCCAGTGGGTGCGCTGGCGCGCCCCACAAGAGAAGGATACTTACCACGACGGAGCGCTCCGCATTGAGGAGCTGGTTCAAGGCATTTTGTGCGAAGTCCTTGACCAGATCACGCACGGCGGTCACGCGACCTTGCGTAGCAGCCGACATAGTGTCAGCTGTCCCGTTTTCAGCAAGTGCGGAGCTGGAGGTGGCGTCGGCTGCATCACCGGCAAATTCCCACCGAAATGGCTCGGCCGAGGAGAGGCTGGAAGTCGGAATCGTCGTGCGTAGCACCAGCGCGCTATCTTGTGCTGGGCTTGCAGGCGGCGGGAGACGGCTGGCAGCGGCCGGCTGCGCAGGCACTGGAGCACTCGACGCCACTGGAATGGTCGCGGGCTGCGCGGCGGCGGAGTCAACACCACCGACGGGGCCGAGTGCAGTCGCTTCTTCATCACCCCCACCTGCGGGAGCAAAAGCAGCTCCGGCTGAATCTTTGGGCGGTAAGGACGCGATGCCGGATCGAGCTTCCGGCTGCACAGGGCCAGACCCGCCGGCTGCGGCTACAGAAGTCGTGGTCGCAGCAGTTGGCTTCGGGTGGCGCGAGGTGTCGGCACGATCTTTCTTGCGGTGCTCGGCTGCCTTGGTGTCGCCGGGTGCGGGTGGTTTTCTCTTGGATGACGCAGCCGGAGCAGTGGAGCGCGCGGCCGAAATAGGGCCGGCTCCGACTGCGCTCGCATCACGCACATCCCTACAGACCCAAAGGCAAAAAGAGATCAGACAACGACAAGAGAAGCAAGTTAAGCATAGCGGAATAAGAAGGTTACCCGGCTATTAGGGCACTCGGCTGCCGAAGGAAGGTATCCGGAAGTTCAAGGGAGGGATGTCACGGGATGCCTCCTCTAGAACAGGGGCCGGATGTGGCTTGGTCGCTTTCTTTCCCCGACCCGTCTGAGTCTTCGACGACTGCCCTTTCGACAGTCGCGCCTCAGTCGGCTTACTCTGGGACGGAAGATTAGCAGCCGGCGCCTCAGTCGGCTTACTCTGGGACGGAAGATTAGCAGCCGGCGGAACTTCATCCCACGGGCGTTTGTTCTTGGCTGTCTTCTTGGGGGCCAGCCGGGACTCTGCACCATGTTCGCCGGAAGATGAGCTGCCGGTGTCATCACTCCATTCGGCCATGAAGCGCTGAAGTGAAGAAGCTGTCGTACCGGTCTTCTTGTAGCCGATTCCCAAGGAGGCAGTCCGGGCCTCGGTTTCAGAGTCGTCGCCGTCGCTCACCTCGTTATCTCGAGGGTCCAACTCGGCGCGATCAGGCGCAGTAGTGGAGGCAACTTGCCCCTCCACATGAGGTTTCTACGTGGAAAAAAGCTATGGCTGCAGCCGACTCCGATATCAGACATGAAACACAAGAAAAGAAGAGACAGGGCCGCAGTCGGCCAAAATCAATTTACCTTGGGCGGTTGTCTGTTTAGGCTGTACGGCTCCTTGCCGAACCACCAGCCCTCCTCCAGCTTGAGCTCGGCGATGGCGAGCATCCGGTCGAGCACTTGCTCCCGCGTCAGCTCGAAGGTGGAGGTCCGAGTGGGGTCACGATGGCCGGACATGTCGCACATCCGGTGATTTCTCCTCTGCGAGGGCTGCACCCGGCGGGAGATGAAGACGGCCACAAGATCACCCTGTTCTAACCCTTTCTTCTCGTGCATTTCACGCACCCAGTCAACCATCTTATCCAGCTCGGTGTCTCCCTGGCCGACTTTAACTCCCCAATTCAGCTTCGCAGTCGGGGGGTCCAGCACAAACTCTGGCAGATTGTGGCAATCACCTTAGGCATCCGGATTGCTGATGTAAAAGAAGGTCCTCTGTCACTTCTTCACCGACTGCAGTGGTTTGGGACTGGGATAGCCGGTGTTCGAGTTGGCATAGATGGAGGCCGCGCCGCAGGCGGTCATCACCTTCTCGGGGACGGGGCCGGCTGCGCTGGACAACACCTTGCCAGTAGCAACCATTTGGGACCGAAAGTGGCACAGTCGGGTCCACAGCGGCACAGTCGGCCGCACACCGAGATAACCTTCGCACAAAGTGATGAAGGCCGATAGCAGCATGATTGTGTTGGGGCCGAGGTGGTGTGGTTGCAGGCCAAAGTGGTCGAGGAACTGGCAGAAGAACCCAGTCACCGGCAGGGCGAATCCGCGAGGAAAATGCGCCGTGAAGACGATGCGCTCGCCGGGTTGGGGCGCCGGCACTACCTCGCCGCCGGGCACGCGGAAGACGGTCTCCTCCGGCATCTTGTGCGCACGGCGGAGGCGAAGAATGTCGTACTCCACTACTTCCAAACCCTCCCATCCGCCGCGGGCGGAGGCCATCTCGTTATCCAGCTTGACGGCGGAGGAGTACCAGGGCCGGAGCGGAAGAGGAGCAGCGGAGCAGATCTGCGCAGCGGTGGCGGCGGCGATGGCGAGAGCTCTGGGCAAGCAGAAGGCGAAGGAGGAAGAAGATGCAGGGGCGCGTGGAGGCTTGCCCATTCTCCCCCCACCCCTATTTATGGACGGCGGGGTGTGAGTGGGATTGGGCAAGTGTCGTGTGGCCCTGTGTGGCCGACCGACTACGGCATGTATCGAGTGATCGCGGCAGCACGAGCAAGGGCACGGTGCGCAGAAGATCCCTTAGAGAAGTCGGGACGTGCGCGCGTGGCTCGAGGACTGCGGCGGCGTCCCTTCGCGCATGGGTTAGTGGGCCCCCTCTCATTAACTGTTCCATGCGCTGAAGCCAGAGCGGCGTGCGGACGGTCAAGCGTTTGGTCAAAGAAACCGTTGGGGAGCAGTCGGCACGACCTGCAGCCGGTCCGGCGAGAAGCAGTCGGCGAGAAGACCATGGTGAAGTTCGCAGTCGGCCGGCTGAGGAGCAGTCGGTTGCGAAAGCCATCAATTCGAGTTTACTACAGAAGGAACCTGCGGAGGCCCCGCAGTCGGCTGACCGTGGGACCTCCACAGCTTCAGGGGCTACTGTCGGGGGGATGACCCCCAGGTAGGCTCAACCAGGTGAAACATCTCTTCAAGACGAAGTGTGGCCTCTGGGATGACGCCGAATACCCATGGGCCGGACTGGGCTGGCCGGCTGCCGAATGCGCGGAGAGGCACAATCGGCTGCCGCCTGCTAGCATCCGGCCCGTAGCGCAGATGGCTCACCGAGCCCCCACTAGAGACAAGAGTTGACCCACGGCCGGCTGGGCGCAGCCGGCCTGAGGTCATCAAGAGCAATCCCCGAAGATCCGGTCTCCAGCAGGCAAGGTCACTTCCCCGGCTTTGCGGGAAGCGTGACTGCTGCCCATCCACGCCAACGGACTAAAAGGACTACAGACAAGACAAGACGGCCGGATAGCTGTCTGCCTACACTAGTACAAAAGGGCCCATTTGTCCCGGTTCGTAAGGCCCATTTGTCCCGGTTCTGGAACCGGGACTAAAGGGTCGGGACTAAAGCCCAAAACCTTTAGTCCCGGTTCGCTTACGAACCGGGACCAAAGGCCCTCCACGTGGCCGCTGGGGGGAGCCCAGGCAGGAGGACCTTTAGTCCCGGTTGGTAACACCAACCGGGACCAAAAGGCAGGACCTTTACTCCCGGTTGATAACACCAACTGGGACCAAAAGGCAGGACCTTTAGTCCCGGTTGGTAACACCAACCGGGACCAAAAGGCATCTGTCAGGAGCTGGGGTTTTGTTTTTTTTTTGAAAGGGAGGGGGGTTAGGTGGTTTTGTAGGGTTAATTTAGGGGTTTCATATTGTGTTAGCTAGCTAATAGAGAGAAGTGTCCTCTTTTTCTCCGTGCTTGGTCGACGCTAGCTACTATAGAGAGAAATCGACACGCTAGCTAGTAAGCAAATGAAGGAACCATTAAGTACATAAGATCGTCATGAACATATACAGAGAGAAGTGATCGACCTCTCTTTCTCCGAGAGATTGGTCGAACAACAAGTTTTCGTATATCTATCCGACGCTACTACATATGTACAATATATAACATCCCTTACAACAATTTCAATTTCACATGGTATTCTCCTTGTTCAGGTATGACGTGGTCAAGAAAGAATCCCGCCAATTCCTCTTGAATTGCTCGTATGCGATCATGTGGTAGGAGTTCATCCCGCATCTGCCAGATCTAATTTAAAGAAGGGGTCAATACATATATATGAATGAAACTCAACACAATTGATGGTAATATATAAAATAAAATTGTGAATATTGTTTACGTACTTCAAATTGTTTCTCAGAGGAGGCCCGTTCAGAGGTATAGTAGCGAATGAACTCGCATACGTAGTATCCACATAAATGAGTGTTGGGTGCCTGCAACAAGCACTTTACGAGAATAGAGTTCAATCAAACTGATAAGCAAGCATGATAATGGTATTGATGAAACTAGAATCAATGAGAGATGCGCGGAACTAGCTAGTACTACTTACTTTGGGGTGTGTAAATCGCAGCTCCTTCTTCAGACCCGGAACCTTAGCGGTGAACGTTTTCCAAACCCTGGCAGGCAAAGAAAATGATTACTTGATATCAGGAAATGAACGAAAGTTGCCGATATGGTCCCGGTATTGATTGAACTTACTTCTGGAGTATTGCAGTCATGTCCGCATAATACTTGGGATCTTTACGGAGCGAGTCTAAGACAGTTACTAATGCCCCGTCAAGGTTAATGGATAGCAGAATATAGTGGAAGCTGTGCACGCATAACTCATCAATTACATTACTTAACCACGAGTAAGCGGAACCGAATATGCAGAAGACAGTAACACTCACTTGAAGTTGTAAGGAAAGAGTATTTCCCTTTTGTTTTGATGTTTAAGGAACGTTTGTAGTAAGTTGTTCTCGGTATCTTCAGCCGCCTTTCGTACCGACCATTCATTTACGGTATTTGGGCTAATGAACCCAACGTCGAAGATTCCTATTTTTTGGCATTCGACCATCTTCAATCTGCATAATATAGTGAGGATAATTATATATACATGCAATGAACGAGCTGAGCTAGAGACTTAATTATAGAAGTAATACTTACAGACAGTAGCAAGTCATGAGTTGTTTGTCGAGGGCCTTTTGATTGTATAATTGAAATAACTCCACAAATTCAACAGGCAGCAGGTTGACTCCAGGGAAGTCATGCTCTTTTTTAATTCCGACTAACAAACTGTCTTTCCCAGACTTCCTGCAGGTTTCCATGTACCAGTCATGCAATTTTTGCATCATCGTTGTTAGATGAGGATGATCAGGTTTGACGAGAGGCTTCCCGTGCTCGTATCTAAAGACGTCTACTACCTTAGCCGTTTCAAACTGTACATCATCGGGCAGGTAATCATCAAGAGTGGTACCGGGCAGTAGCACCGGATGATTAGCGATATCGCTAGACACCTTGAGCGGGGGGCACGATTGCTTCTCCTGTTCGCCGAGCTGGGGAATTGTTTTCCCACTTCTTCGTTTTTTCGCTCTTGCAGCACTGGAAGTACTTCCCGACTGCTGCGCTTTAGCATGTGTCTTAGTAATTATGCGGTCATAGTTGGAATCCGGCGGAGGAGGTGGTGGTCGCTTCATTGCATCGATAGTGCGCTTCACTTTCACCGGATCTAGCTTCTCCTTCGGAGGTGGAGTTTTCTTTGCAAAATGGTCCCTCACTTCGGCACGACATATGTCCTCGTTTTCCTGCTCGGTCCTCTCATATGGTAACTTTTCCACAGGCTTGAGACATGGACCGTATCTGAATTGCCTCCCGCCTCTGCTTGTACTGCTAGCCGCCGGAGCGGCGGCGTCTCTCTTCCGTCATTGCTGAGGAGGCGGAGAAGGAGGCGGAGTGCTCCGACGTGCCGGAGTAGGCGAAGGAGGAGGCAGAGTGCCCTCACGCGTCGGAGGAGCCGGAGAAGGAGGCGGAGTGCCCTGATCACTCGCCGGAGGAGGAGGAGGAGGAGGAGGCAGAGTGCCCTGACTCGCCGGAGGAGGAGGAGGAGGAGGAGGCAGAGTGCCCTGACTCGCCGGAGGAGGAGGAGGAGGCGGAGGCGTCCAGTTTGGAAGCTTGATGTACTCCTTCTGCCATAGACATGTACTCCTCAGAGCACGAACCAGCTGATTCTCCCCTTCACCTGTAGAGTGGTAAAGCTCGAGCTCCTCAAATCCCTCCATTACTTCATCCACCATCACAACAGCATAGCCATGTGGAATCGTAAGGCAGTGAAAAGTTCCGTTGGGTTGAGGAGGTGCAACAGAGCCGAGAGCCGCCTTGAAAGTGAGGTTATGGCATTTCGTCATAAGCTCGCAATTTTGAGCCTCCGTGATAGTATCCACGGGGTAGATAGGCTCCGTGAAGTCAGTCTGAACGGGCTCCGTGGAAGCCACGCTGCTTCTCCGCTGAGATGGAGGGGTAGCTTCTGGGGTAGCTTCGTGCCGCTGAGATAGTTGGCCGGCAGCTCGCTGGCTCTCAGCTTCCTCTAGCTTTTGTAGTCTTGCACTCATCTTTTGCATGTCGCTCAGCTCCGCTTTCCTCTTTCTCTCCCGGCTTCTGTAACCGCCTGCGTCGGGAAACCCAAACTTCCACGGAACGGAGCCTGGTGTGCCTCGTGTTCGTCCAGGGTGCTCAGCATTCCCTAGGGCCTCAGTCAGCTCGTCCTTCTCTCTGTCGGGAATGAACGTCCCTTCCTGCGCTGCGGTGATATACTTCTGAAGCTTCGTGACGGGTATTGCAAGTTGCTCGTCCGTCCAACGGCACTTCCATGTTTCAGGGTCCAAAGTTCCCCCAACCCCGAAGAACCAAGTCCTTGAACAGTCTGGCCAGTTCAATGTCTCTGGTTCGACCCCTTTAGCAATCAGGTCATTCTCAGCTTTGTCCCACAACGGCCGGGCTTTGAGGTAGCCACCTGACCCCGTGTGATGGTGATACTGCTTCTTTGCAGCGTTGTTCTTGTTTGTCTCTGACATTTTCTTACTCTTGTCTGATGTCTTGTAGGCCACAAATGCGGGCCAGTGATCTCTTATCTTCTCAAATCGGCCGATGAATTCTGGAGTCTCACCTTTGTCGACAAACTTTGATTTCAACTCCTTCTTCCACCTCCTGAATAGATCTGCCATCTTCTTAAGAGCACACGCCTTGACCAGTGGCTCTATAACGGGCTTATTCGGATCCTCCTCTGGCGGTAGGGTGAAATTTGCCTTCAGCAAGGTCCAAAGATCATCTTTCTGTCTATCGGTGACATAATCACCTTCAGGGGCGTCGTCCTTAGGCTTATTCCATTGCTTGATGCTGATCGGGATGTTGTCCCTAACAATAGCTCCGCACTGAGCAGAAAATGCGTCCTTGGTCCGCTTGGGTTCAATCGGTAGGCCATCGTCCGCGAGTGCTGTGATCGTGAACCTTTCATCCTTGCGCAACCTCTTCTTCGGGCCTCGTCTCGTTACCGAAGTTTGGCTCGATCCGGAGGGCTATAAAAGAAGAAAGAAGAGTTAATATATATATGTACATACCAAAACAATTAATGCATCAATTAGCTAGTCAGCACCTCCGGAGCCATCATGATCATGTCACCGGAGCCATCATGATCATGTCCTTCCTCCTCCATTGTTCCATCGGTGTCGTTGAGAAACGACAAGACAGCATCACCTCCGGCGAGGATTATCTCCCCCAACAACTGTTCTTGTTCCAAGTCTCTTTGATCCATAGTTTCTGCAAATATAGAAGAATATATATATATAGATGAGATCAGAAAAAAATTGGATCAACTTGTGCACATCCATAATGGGGGTATTCTTGATAAATCTATGTTACCGGAGTTATCTATGTTACCGGAGGGGGTAGACGACAACGACGCTCACCCCTCATGTCATGTCCGACGTCCCTCCTCATGTCGAAGTTATCGGGGAGGGGGTAGACGACAACGACGCTCACCCCTCATGTCCGACGTCCCCCCTCATGTCGAAGTTATCGGGGAGGGGGTACAGGTGGCCTCGAGAGTTGGTCGGGCGAGCGGACCGGGAGTAAGTAACTTTTAACTCATTTTAACCTTTAAGGAATTTAATTAACAAAATGGCGCCATTCTGAATGTGCAGAAAATGGTCCATATTTTTCCTGATCTCATCTACCCTTCTATATGTCACGTTGTCTAGTGTCAAAGGATTCAAGAAAACCATGGCTTCATCATTAGCCGGAAGTAACAGGCGCATAATGGTACAAAGCTCTCCAAAATTGTTTTGGAACGGAGTCCCGGATAGGAAAATTAATTAGCTTTTTGGTACGAAGTTCAGCAAGAGCCTTCCGAATATCGCTATTTGGAAGGCCTTTGCTGAAATTCGTACCAAAAAGTGAATTATTCTATCCGGAACTCCGTTCCAAAACAACTTTGAAGAGCTTCGTAGCATCATACGCATGTTACTTCCGGCTAATGATGAAGCCATGGATTTCTTCAATACTTTCACAGACAACGTGACATATAGAAGAATATATATATAGATGAGATCAGAAAAAAATTGGATCAACTTGTGCACATCCATAATGGGGGCATTCTTGATAAATCTATGTCAAAATTCAAACTTTGACATATGATCAAACTTTGATATATGATCAAATGTTGCATTTGTCAAAATTCAAACTTTGACATATGATCAAACTTTGATATATGTCCACCGCGATATAAAATGATACATAGACTTGTTCGGGCGAGAGGGGGTTGATCGACGTCCCCCCTCATGTTGAAGTTACCGGAGTTTTCTTCTAGTGGTTTGGGTGGCCTCGAGAGATTGTCGGGTAGGGGCGGGAGGGGGTAGGAGATCCACAACCCTTTTTTCTAGGGTTTGGGTGGCCTCGAGAGTTGGTCGCCCGGTATATCGAGAGGGGGGTGAACATTTTACCTTAGTAACTTAGAAAAAAAATGTTATCGGGGAGGGGATATATCGACAACGCTTTTTTTCTAGGGTTTGGGTGGCCTCGAGAGTTGGTCGCCCGGTATATCGAGAGGGGCTTGAACATTTTACCTTAGTAACTTAGGAAAAAAATGTTATCGGGGAGGGGGTATATCGACCCACCCTCATGTCGAAGTTATCGGGGAGGGGGTATATCGACAACGACATACATACATGGAAAAAAATGCTATCCATCTATACATACATAGCCACATACATATATACATGGAAAAAAATGCTATGAAAAAAAATACATATATGAACAAAAAAATGCTATGAATAAAAATAATTAATACACAGATGAACAAAAAAAATACATATATGAACAAAAAAATGCTCTGAACAAAAAAATTAATACATATATGAACATCCATACATACATATAGCCACATACATATATACATTATATATATATGAACAAAAAATTCATCATATAAAAAATGAACAAAAAAATGATATGAACAGAGCCGGGGCGGCGGCGGCTCACAGCGGGGGCGGCCGGCGAGGGCGACGGCGGGGGCGGCGAGGGCGTCGGCGACGGCGACGGTGGGGGCGGGCCGGGGTAGGGGCGTGGCCGGGCGCACTCGGGGGCGGCGGACGGCGTCGGCTGGCGAGGGCGACGGCGGGGGCGGCGCGCGAGGGAGCCGGCGACGGCGTCGGCTGGCGAGGGCGACGGCGGGGGCAGCGCACGAGGGAGCCGGCGACGACGGCGACGGTGGGGGCGGGTCGGGGCGCAGGGTCATGGCCGGGCGCGCTCGGGGGCGGCGGACGGCGACGGCGTGGGCGGCGGACGGCGTCGGTGTGGGCTCGAGGGCGGGGCAGGGGCACGGGCGACGGCGACGGCGTCGGGGCAGCCTGGCGGCGTCGAGGAGGTCGGCGTCGTCGGGGGGAACTGCGAGATGAAAATGAAAATTTTCACAAGTCCTGCTTATATACACAGAGCATTGGTCCCGGTTGGTGGCACCAACCGGGACTAAAGGGTGGCATTGATCCCGGTTGGTGCCACCAACCGGGACCAAAGGTGGGCATTGGTCCCGGTTGGTGCCACCAACCGGGACTAAAGGGTGGTGCTGCCCGGGGCCAAAAGTTTAGTCCCACCTCGCTAGCTGAGAGGGCTCGAGAGTGGTTTATAAGCGCTGCTGCGCCAGCCCTCTCGAGCTCCTCTCAACAGCAGGCTTACGGGCCTAATCGCACACACCTCTGCCTATGGACCTTGTGGGCCTTCTGCGGGCCTGAATCCTGGCCCAACTAGATGGTTGGGTTTCTAGTCGTATTCAGGCCGTGGTTTCTACTTTTTTTGTTTACTTTTTTGCTTTATTTATTTTCTTTTCTTTCTACTTACAGTTTTTCAGTCATTCTTTTTGCTTTTAGGTCACAAAAATTATAAACTTTCTGTTAGTGCCATTAGTTTCCAATTGGTGTGAATCACTAGTTTGTGAATAACTTTACTATAAAAATAGATTTTTGAGTGATTCTTTTTCCTGCTATTTAATATTACTGTGTTTTATCATTATATTCAATTTGGTAATTTCTAGGTAATTTTAAATGTCTGTTTTAACCAAAAACAGATTTGTTATTTTAGTTTGCTATTAAAGTTTCTAAAAAAATTCTTTATGAAAATTCTTTTTGCTATTAATGTTTTGAACAAAAAATACTTTGATAACTTTAGTTGCATAAATTTTATATAATTTTAGTTTCATAAATACTAGAGGTTTATAAAATATTTTTAGTTGATTCCTTTTGCTATTAGAGTTTTATAAAAGCTTTTTAGTTGATTCTTTTTGCTATTGAAGAATATTATAGTTTTATTTTAGTTGATCATAACAGAATTTTTTAATTAATTATTTTTAGTTCATTATTTTTGCTATTAGAGTTTCATAAAGGTTTTCTAGTTCATTCTTTTTGCTATTAGTTCATTCTTTGAGCTAAATGACCCTGAAATTGAAAAGCACTTCAAATGAACTCTGAAAAGGTTGAAAGTTGGCATGGTATCATCATTACACCCACATAGCATGTTCTAAAAAGTTGAGAGGGTTACGGCAAAAACTGGATGCACTTCATGTACAAAATGGACAATCTCTTTCGAAGTATCAGGGTTTCGGACGAAAACTCATCTGTTACAAAGGGATTTCATTTTTTTGAACTTATTTGAACTCCAGACTTTTTGTGTGTTCAAAATGCACCATTCAAAGCCACATCATCAATTTTCAACCCTTTCTGACTTCATTTCCTATTTTTCATGCATTTACTGATTTTTTAAGCTAAATGACCCTGAAATTGAAAAGCACTACAAATGAACTCTGAACAGGTTGAAAGTTGGCATGGTATCATCATTTCACCCACATAGCATGTGCTAAAAAGTTGAGAGGGTTACGGCAAAAACTGGATGCACTTCGTGTACAAAACGGACAATCTCTTTCGAAGTATCAGGGTTTCGGACGAAAACTCATCTGTTACAAAAGGCATTTAATTTCTTCAAATGTAACTGCAATGATATAGTTGTGGAGAGAAAGTCTTCACTTTTTCTTCGCTTGTGTCCTTTGCTTATTGCGCCGTAACCATGGATAATCTTCATCGTTTAACAGGGTGCTTGGGTCAGCCTTGACTTTGAAGGGAGGAATTTCATGAAACTTTTCATAATCTTCAGACATGTCTGTCTTGCCCTCCAATCCCACGATGTCTCTTTTTCCTGAAAGAACTATGTGGCGCTTTGGCTCATCGTATGATGTATTCGCTTCCTTATCTTTTGTTTTTCTCGGTTTGGTAGACATGTCCTTCACATAGAAAACCTGCGCCACATCATTGGCTAGGACGAATGGTTCGTCTGTGTACCCAAGATTGTTGAGATCCACTGTTGTCATTCCGTACTGTGGGTCTACCTGTACCCCGCCTCCTGACAGATTGACCCATTTGCACTGAAACAAAGGGACCTTGAAATCATGTCCATAGTCAAGTTCCCATATGTCCAGTATGTAACCATAATATGTGTCCTTTCCCCTCTTGGTTGCGGCATCAAAGCGGACACCGCTGTTTTGGTTGGTGCTCTTTTGATCTTGGGCGATCGTGTAAAATGTATTCCCATTTATCTCGTACCCTTTGTAAGTCAATACAGTCGAAGATGGTCCCCTGGCCAACGAGTACAGCTCATCAGAAACAGTGTTGTCACCCATGAGACGTGTTTGCAACCAACTGCCGAAAGTCCTGATGTGTTCATATGTAATCCAGTCATCACACTGCTCCGGGTGTTTGGAGCGCAGAATATTCTTGTGTTCATCGACATACGGGGTCACCAAGGTAGAATTCTGTAGAACTATGTAGTGTGCTTGAGACCAAGAATGCCCGTCCCTACATATTATTGAGTCCGCTCCTAGCATGCCTTTTCCAGCCAGTCTCCCCTCATACCGCGATTGAGGGAGACCAATCTTCTTAAGGTCAGGAATGAAGTCAACACAAAACCCAATGACATCCTCTGTTTGATGGCCCATGGAGATGCTTGCTTCTGGCCTAGCGCGGTTACGAACATATTTCTTTAAGACTCCCATGAACCTCTCAAAGGGGAACATATTGTGTAGAAATACAGGGCCCAGAACGACAATCTCATCAACTAGATGAACTAGGACGTGCGTCATGATATTGAAGAAAGATGGTGGGAACACCAGCTCGAAACTAACAAGACATTGCACCAAATCACTCCTTAACCTTGACAGGATTTCTGGATCGATCACCTTCTGAGAGATTGCATTGAGGAATGCACATAGCTTCACAATGGCTAATCGAACGTTTTCCGGTAGAAGCCCCCTCAATGCAACCGGAAGCAGTTGCGTCATAATCACGTGGCAGTCATGAGACTTTAGGTTCTGGAACTTTTTCTCTGCCATATTTATTATTCCCTTTATATTCGACGAGAAGCCAGACGGGACCTTCATACTAAGCAGGCATTCAAAGAAGATTTCCTTCTCTTCTTTGGGAACAGCGTAGCTGGCAGGACCTTCATATTGCTTTGGATGCATGCCGTCTTTTTCATGCACACGTTGCTGTTCCTCCCGTGCCTCCGGTGTATCTTTTGTCTTCCCATACACTCCCAAGAAGCCTAGCAGGTACACGCAAAGATTCTTCATCACGTGCATCACGTCGATTGCAGAGCGGACCTCTAGGTCTTTCCAATAGGGTAGGTCCCAAAATATAGATTTCTTCTTCCACATGGGTGCGCGTCCCGCATCGTCAGTCGGAACAGATAGTCCGCCAGGACCCTTTCCAAAGATTACATGTAAATCATTGACCATATCAAGTATGTGATCACCAGTACGGAGGGCGGGCTTCTTCCGGTGATCTGCCTCACCTTTGAAATGCTTTCCTTTCTTTCGACATTGATGGTTGGTCGGAAGAAATCGACGATGCCCCAGGTACACATTCTTCCTGCATTTGTCCAAATATATACTGTCGGTGTCATCTAAACAGTGTGTGCATGCGTGGTATCCCTTGTTTGTCTGTCCTGAAAGGTTACTGAGAGCACGCCAATCATTGATGGTTACAAACAGCAACACATGTAGGTCAAATTCCTCCTGTTTGTGCTCATCCCACACACGTACACCTTCTCCATTCCACAGCTGTAAAAGTTCTTCAACTAATGGCCTTAGGTACACATCAATGTCATTGCCGGGTTGCTTAGGGCCTTGGATGAGCACTGGCATCATAATGAACTTCCGCTTCATGCACAACCAAGGAGGAAGGTTATAGATACATAGAGTCACGGGCCAGGTGCTATGATTGCTGCTCTGCTCCCCAAAAGGATTAATGCCATCTGCACTTAAACCAAACCATACGTTCCTTGCGTCACCTGCAAAGTCCCCCCACCTTCTCTCGATTTTTCTCCACTGCGACCCGTCAGCGGGTGCTCTCAACTTCCCGTCTTTCTTACGGTCTTCTTTGTGCCATCGCATCAACTTGGCATGCTCTTTGTTTCTGAACAGACGTTTCAGCCGTGGTATTATAGGAGCATACCACATCACCTTGGCAGGAACCCTCTTCCTGGGGCGCTCGCCCTCAACATCACCAGGGTCATCTCGTCTGATCTTATACCGCAATGCACCGCATACCGGGCATGCGTTCAAATCCTCGTACTCACCGCGGTAGAGGATGCAGTCATTAGGGCATGCATGTATCTTCTGCACCTCCAATCCTAGAGGGCATAGAACCTTCTTTGCTTCGTACGTACTGCCGGGCAATTCGTTATCCTTTGGAAGCTTCTTCTTCATTATTTTCAGCAGCGAACTGAATCCCTTGTCAGATACACCATTGTCTGCCTTCCATTGCAGCAATTCCAGTGTGGTACCGAGCTTTCTGTTGTCATCTTCGCAATTTGGGTACAACCCTTTTTTGTGATCCTCTAACATGCGATCGAACTTCAACTTCTCCCTTTCACTTTCGCATTCTCTCTGTGCATCAACAATGACCCGACGAAGATCATCATCGGGCACATCGTCTGGTTCCTCTTGATCTTCAGCTTCCCCCATTGCAGCATCACCGTATTCAGGGGGCGGGTAGTTGTCATCATCCTCTTCTTCTTCGTTGTCTTCCATCATAACCCCTCTTTCTCCATGCTTGGTCCAAACATTATAGTGTGGCATAAAACCCTTCTCAAGCAGGTGGAAGTGAAGGGTTTTAGAGTTGGAGAAAGCCTTCGTATTCTCACAGACAGTACATGGACAATGCATAAAACCATTCTGCTTGTTTGCCTCAGCCGCTTCGAGAAAATTATGCAGGCCCTTAATATACTCGGAGGTGCGTCGGTCACCGTACATCCATTGCCGGTTCATCTGCGTGCGTTATATAGTTCTTATTATTGAACACCATATAACTCTCTAGAGCATCTAATTAAAACACACAAATAAGAACTTTTTTCTTTTAGAAAGAAGATAAGAAGAAGAGGCTAACCACGGTGTTGCCGGCGCCGAGATGGGCGCGGGCGATCGACGGCGGTGAGGACGGGGACGGGACAGGACGGACCGCCAAACCTAGACAAATCTTGAGGAAAATGGAGCTTGGACAAGGAGCTTCGAGAGGAGAAAGCTTAAGTGTGGCTCGGGCATTTCATCGAGGGGCTATATATAGGCCAACCATTGGTCCCGGTTCCAGCCACAAACCGGGACCAATGGTTGTGGGCCAGGAGCGAGGCGCATTGGTCCCGGTTCGTGGCTGGAACCGGGACAAAAGGGGTCACCTTTAGTCCCGGTTCCAGCCACAAACCGGGACCAATGGTTGTGGGCCAGGAGCGAGGCACATTGGTCCCGGTTCATGTCTGGAACCGGTACTAAAGGGTCCAGACGAACCGGGACCAATGCCCCACGAGGCCCGGCCGGCCCCCTGGCCTCACGAACCGGGACCGTTGATCCCATTGGTCCTGGTTCGTGACTGAACCGGGACTAATGGGCTGGCCCGGCCTGGACCAAAGCCCTGTTTTCTACTAGTGCTACTTGCTAGGAATCCTATGACCTACGGGCTATAAGATCCCCACGCCGAGGTAGGCGGACAACCTTCTACACCCCGGTCCTAGGAATCCCGCAGCCGGCCATCACGACGATGGCGTCAGGGATGACGCACCGGCTGCACCGACCATCCGGAGAACCCGCAGTCGGTGGGCCCCAGGTTGGATCCCAGAGGCTTACAGCCGGGTCCCACTCCTATGTACATTTACCATTGTATCCCGGGTTCAGTCTATAAGAACCCCGGGACTTCCTCCAGAGAGAGGGTCGATTCTCATTAGATTCATTCCACGATAGTCCACTTAGAGATGCAGGAGAGAGTAGAGCCATGAGCCCTCTTCTCCTTCCTCTCATACAGCTCTAGGAGCACTATTGTAGCCCGAGTTCTCACATATAGCACTCGGCAAGAGTAAGGGTTTTATCTCTCACGACAGCCCTGAACCTGGGTACATCGCGGTGTCTCACTGTGCTTGTTCCCATTCCCGTTTCCGGTACCATCGGCATTCACCTCGGACTTGTCCCTCTCTTTAGCCATCCCTATGGCATCTGCCATAACTTTACGACGAAAACCATGATCGCCTCCGGGATGCGTCATGAGTAGTCCCCCTTGGACCATGAGTCCATGATCAGTAGCTAGATGATGTCTTCTCTCCAATCTTGTGCTTCATTGTTTAGCCCTTGTGAGCTGCCTATCATGATCAAGGCACCTATGTATTAATTCATGTTTTGCTATGTTGTGTTTGCTGGGATCCGATGGATTATGAGATTATGTTCAGATTGTGATGAGTAATATATTTGGTTTACCTTTTTATTTTAGTTCTTGAGTAGTCTTGAATGTTCTCCGTTGCGTTTCTTTGCTTTGTCCAAGTAGTAGATTGCAACTCCGAGAGGGAGTGTTATGCTAGATAATGGGTTCATGCCTCCCGATGTTCGGCTTGAGTGACAGAAACATGGGACTAGGGAATGTGTTGTTCCATTAGGGGTAAAACAACGGTGCTTATGACTGCGTGTCATAAGGATTGATTACATTACACATAGAGTGTTAAGGCAGTTGTCCGTTGCTTTGAGCCTACAATTTGGTTGGGGTTCGCAACTTAATACCAGCGAGATGTTCTGGATAGATATCACAAGGTGGATGATTAGTGAGTAGATGCTAATGAATAAACGATCTACTTGTCTTGGTGTAATGCCCGTACGATTGAGCCTCTTTGCTTTCAAGTAGCATAATTAGCATTGCGGTGCGTTCATAATCCTGTCAATTGCCGAGCTGTAATTTGTTCACCCATCATAGTTGTTTACTGTCTTTTGGGAGAGAGACATCACTAGTGAAAGTCATGGCGCCCCGGTCCATATTCTCACCATAGTTTACACCGTTACTTTTACCGCTTTATTTCCTTTCAGCCGCACAATTATTATTTCCCCCCTTGTGTTTTGATCCTTTGTAAACAGCAAGGCCGGAGAGATTGACAACCTCTCTGAACTCGTTGGGAGCAAAGTTATTTGCATTCTTGTGTGCAGGTCCACGTCAACTGGTGTTCTCAGGCAAACCTCTGGCGCCGTTGCCACCTTCTTGTGATCTTCAGAATCCTACTAGAGACATAAACCTTGGTATCTTTACTGAGGGAAATTTGCTGCTATCTACATCATAACCTTCCACTTGGGGTAACCAACGAGGAGGCGTTATCTACACCCATCAATTTGTCGGCACTAATTATGATGGTTATGCATGGACTATTTGGGTACCTAAGACCCTTGTTGCTAACTCCCTAGGAACCATTGAAAAATGGGGACCTAAAAACAAAGCTTGATTCTCGCAGGACTATACCTTCGGTGGCACTCAATGGGTGATTGGTAGTGGTTGCACGAATCATTTGACCGGAGGAAAGGATATGCTCGTGGATCTCGTTGACTCGCTCAAGTCCTCCTCGGACATCTCCTTTGGAGATAATAGTAAAGGCAAGGTATTGGGATTGGGAAAGTTTGTCATCTTGAGTTATGCCTCACTCAAAAATGTCATGCTTGTCCAATCCCTTCACTACAATCTACTTTCCACTATCCAATTGGCACGTGCCGGTTATGACTCGCTTTTTAGTGAATTTCATGTGACCGTCTTTAAAAGGGATACTCTCAAAGTGGTCTTTGTTGGGAATGTTGAAGACAACCTTTATGTGGTTGAATTCTCGAAAGAGAGCACTCATCTTAAAACATGCCAAATGGCCAAGGCCGACGTGGGGTGGCTATGGCATCGTAGGCTAGCCCGCATTGGTATGAGAAATTTACAATCTCTTTTAAAGGGGGAGCACATTGTTGGACTAAGCGATGTATCTTTTGCCAAAATCGTGTTTGTAGTGCTTGCATTGCGGGAAAGCAACATGAGAACACTAGTAGAAAATAGGCCTTTGGATCCAAGCATTCGTCCCGGTCGGATTACGAACCGGGACTAATGCCACCACTAGTCCCGGTTCATGAGGCTTGGCTTTTGTCGGGGGAATGACCCCCCGGTAGGGTCAAGCAGGCGAAACAACCTTTCAAGACATCGGGCGCCCAACGTCCTCAGTCCGGCCGGTTGGCTGCTGACTACGCCCTGGCCGACTGCTCCACGCCGACTGCTCCACGCCGACTGCCCTCCCGCCGACTGCCCGCAGCCGGCTGCCAGCGCACCTGCCGACTGCGTGCTGGCCGGCTGCCCGGGGGTCAACCAACGTGTCCCATCGACAAGACAAGAGGACGGCATCATCGGTCACATCAGGAATAGTGTAGTTATGTGGTGTCACATTACATCACATCACATGTGTACCTTTTGTCCTTTTCCTTTTGTCTTCTTCCTTTTGGCCTCACCCTTTTGGCCTCACCCTCTTGTCCTCACCTTCTTGTCTCCTTGGCACCATGTGTATATAAGGTGGCCAAGGAGCTCACGGTGGGGGGAGAGCTCATTCTCACACACACACACCCACTCATCTTGGCATGCAGGTAGCAGCCGGATGATAGCTTAGCAGGATATTTACTCCATAGCACACAAACAGTTCTAGGAGCACCTCTGTACAGATATCTACCTATAGCCAGACAGGCAGGAGTAGGGATTTTACCTCCACTGCGAGGGTCCCGAACCTGGGTACTTCGTCGTGTTCATCACCGTGCGCTTGTGCCTAGACCCGTCCGGAGCGCCGTCGCTCGCGCAGTGTTCCCCTCTCTTTAGCCATCCCCATGGCATCTGCCGTCACAATACGATGACAGTTGGCGCCCACTGTGGGGCATATTGCGGCGACCGGAGTCCCGTTCCAGACGGGACCCCTTTTCTTCGACAGCTTCGCCGGCATCGTCGCGCTCTTCGGCCGCGCCCAGTCCGCGCATTTTCGTCCGCGCCCGCGCGCCCGGAGGCTGCGCTCCGTCGTTTTCGACCGCGCTTACGCGCTCGGAGGCTGCATGCTCCATTGTCTTCGGCCGCGTCCGCACGCTCGGAGGCTGCGAGCTCCGCTGCGCCCCCTGCTGCACCCGAGCGCTCCGCAGCCATGCCTGCGCTCCTCCCCGAGTTTTCTTTGTGCGTCGTTCTGCCGTGCTTCCAGCCACGCCATGTCAGTTGTGAGCCTGGCTGGCTGTGGCCGTCGCTTGCCCACGCCGCTCCCAGCCCGTTCCAACTGTGCTCCTCCTCCGTCTGACGCGCGCGGAGCCGTCCCGGCCTCCGGCCCCTCCTGCGCCTGCCCGGCAGGCCAGCCCCGGCATCTCCAGCTGCAGCTCCCTCCAGACCAAGCGCCATGGCCCTCCAGCCTCCGCGCCGTGGCCTTCCGCCGCGCCGCCCAGCCATGGCCCCCGCCAGTTGGCTCCTCCGCCCCAGCGTCGCCCGGCCACGGCCCCCGCTGGCTGGCTCCTCCACCCCAGCTGCCCCCGCCGCCTGCCAGGGCCCGCCGGTTCGCCCCTCCTCAGGCCGCGCCGCGACTGCGCCGGCTGCGTCCTGCGCCCAAGTCGGGCGCCCAACGTCCTCCTCCGGATGTGCGCCTCCGGGCCACCCGGCCGCTCCCTCGCCGAGTGCGCCGCTTCCCCTCGCCGAGTGCGCTGCCCGGCCGCTCCCTCGCCAAGTGCGCCGCCTCCCCTCGCCGAGTGCGCCGCCGGCCCTCCGCGGACACGCCGGCTGCTCCCTCGTCGCGCCGGCTGCGACAAGCCCGGCCGCGCCGAGTACGCCCTGCCAGCTTGGCCGGGCCACGCCGAGCCCGCCAGGCCGCGCCCTGCCCAGGCCGGCTACGCTCCCTCGCCAAGTGCGCCGCTTCCCCTCGCCGAGTGAGCTGCCCGGCCGCTCCCTCGCCAAGTGCGCCGCTTCCCCTCGCCGAGTGCGCTGCCCGGCCGCTCCCTCGCCAAGTGCGCCGCCTCCCCTCGCCGAGTGCGCCGCCGGCCCTCCGCGGACACGCCGACTGCTCCCTCGTCGCGCCGGCTGCGACAAGCCCGGCCGCGCCGAGTGCTCCCTGCCAGCTTGGCCGGGTCACGCCGAGCCCGCCAGGCCGCGCCCTGCCCAGGCCGGCTACGCTGGCTGCCCTGCCTCCGACTGAAAGCAGAGAAAAGAGAGAGGAGACAGAGAAGAAGAGTTCAGAGATTCCGAGATAAAAAAAAACTAGAGGCCGGTTGCCCAGTTTGGTTGGGCCGGTTGTGCCCCCCCAGTCGGTTGTGCCCCCCAAGTCGACTGTGCCCCCCAGTAGAGTTGCCGAGCCGGCTGTGCTCTGGGCCGGCTGCGCTATGCCGTCAAGGCCGACTGAAAAAAAAGAGAGTGCGGCTGTGTCCCGGATGGCAAGCCATCTGCCCGGAGCGCCCACAAGAGATAATTTGCCCGATTCTTCGAGTCAACCGGAGGCTCAGAGGTCGCATCCACCGGGTGCCCCATCTGCTACAACAACAAAAGACCCCCGGGATGACTCACCGAGTCATCCGGAGGCTACACCTTCACCAAGTGGGTGTCCCGGCTGCACCGAAAATACAATGTGAGTCTTCACTCAAATATCTCGCTTTCACAGCAAATATGACGGATGAACCTGAGTAGTCTTCGGGGGTTATCTCCGCGTTATTTCCAGTTGGCTGCCTGCTCGGCCTGGGACCTGCTGCCTCCGGGCTGACCGGATAACCGAAATCGTTCTTTCCCGTAGACGGCTTAGTAGTGTGTACGGTACCAAAGGCCCACTCTTCGATCCAGCTGCAGACCGCAAGCCGGCTGTAATGCTGGCAAGAGCAAAAGCTGGAGGTCGCCTCACATGAAAAACGTCCAAAGAGAAAACAACTTGGGCGACCGAATCGTTTCCTTTTAGATGTCTGCTCGGTTGAGTCTGCTCCCCAAAATCTAAGTACTGTACACCTCACTTTGCGGCCCACGCATCGGTTCCCCGGCTTCAGACCGCAAGCCGGCTGTCCGGCTGGTATGAGCAAAGCCAAAGGGTGGGGTGAACAGAAAAGTGACTAAGGGGCACAGGCAAGCTCGAGCCGGCCTCCCTCTGCACAAGTTTGCACTGCTAAAAAATAAGTATTTGAAATATCTGCAATGACTAACTCTGTCTTATGCATGATCACTTCTGAGTAAAACCTGCTGGATCATCCCGGTAGAGTGCGCCAAGTTGGCTGCTCCCGGTCGACTGCTCCAAGTGAGTTCATCCCGGTAGAGTGCGCCAAGTTGGCTGCTCCCGGTCGACTGCTCCAAGTGAGTTCATCCCGGTAGAGTGCGCCAAGTTGGCTGCTCCCGGTCGACTGCTCCAAGTGAGTTCATCCCGGTAGAGTGCGCCAAGTTGGCTGCTCCCGGTCGACTGCTCCAAGTGAGTTCATCCCGGTAGAGTGCGCCAAGTTGGCTGCTCCCGGTCGACTGCTCCAAGTAAGTTCTTCCCGGTAGAGTGCGCCAAGTTGGCTGCTCCCGGTCGACTGCTCCAAGTGAGTTCATCCCGGTAGAGTGCGCCAAGTTGGCTGCTCCCGGTCGACTGCTCCAAGTGAGTTCATCCCGGTAGAGTGCGCCAAGTTGGCTGCTCCCGGTCGACTGCTCCAAGTGAGTTCATCCCGGTAGAGTGCGCCAAGTTGGCTGCTCCCGGTCGACTGCTCCAAGTGAGTTCATCCCGGTAGAGTGCGCCAAGTTGGCTGCTCCCGGTCGACTGCTCCAAGTGAGTTCATCCCCGTAGAGTGCGCCAAGTTGGCTGCTCCCGGTCGACTGCTCCAAGTGAGTTCATCCCGGTAGAGTGCGCCAAGTTGGCTGCTCCCGATGGACTGCTCCAAGTGAGTTCATCCCGGTAGAGTGCGCCAAGTTGGCAGCTGATACGTCCCAAACATATCAATAATTTCTGCTTGTTCCATGCTTATATTGGTGATATTGCTATATGTTTTGCTACACTTTCATACCTTTTACAACATATTTGGACTAACCTACTAATTCTGTGCCCAGTGCCAGTTTCTGTCTGCTGTTGTCCGTGCATTGCAGGAAAATGTCAAATATAAAAGTGCTCGGAAAAATCCAGAAAAATCAGATAAAAAATCAGCGCGACAGAAGACTCTGGAAGCCCGAAGGAGAGCCGGAGGGGGCCCACCCCCTGGCCAGGCACCTACCTGGCGCGGCCAGGGGGGAGGCCGCGCCACCTGGCCGCCTGGTCAGGTGGGGCCTCCCCTCAAGCCCCCCTTTGGCCTATATTTACATCCCGAGGAGAAAACCCTCGGAGAGACCCCCGTTATGCGATTTCGTCCACTGTTCCGCCGCCGAAGTGATTCCGATCTCGGGATCGCCGGGAGAAGCTGTCCCGGCACCCTACCGGAGGTAGGATTGACCTCCGGAGACCTCTCCACCACCATGATCGTCTCCAGGATGTGTCGTGAGTAGTCCCCCTTGGACCATGGGTCCATGACCAGTAGCTATGTGATGTCTTCTCTCCAATCTTGTGCTTCAATGTTTAGCCCTTGTGAGCTGCCTATCATGATCAAGGCACCTTTGTATTAGTTCCTGTTTTGCTATGCTGTGTTTGCTGGGATCCGATGGATTATGAGATTATGTTCAGTTTGTGATGAGTAATATATTTGGTTTACCTTTATATTTTAGTTCTTGAGTGTTCTTGCATGTTCCCCATTACGTTTGTTGCTTTGGCCAAGTAGTAGATTGTAACTCCAAGAGGGAGCGTTATGCATGATTGTGGGTTCATGCCCCCCGATGTCTAGCTTGAGTGACAGAAACATGAGACTAGGGGATGTGCTGTTGCCACCAGGGAGAAAACAGCGGTGCTTGTAACTGCGGTTGCAAGGATTGCTTACATTACACATAGAGTGTTAAGGCAGTCGTCCGTTGCTTTGAGCTTACACTTTGGGTGGGGTTCGCAACTTAATACCAGCGAGATGTTCTGGATAGATATCTCAAGGTGGATGATTAGTGAGTAGATGCTGATGGATAAACGGTCTACTTATTTTGGTGTAATGCCCGCATGATTGAGCCTCTAGCTTTCTTGTAGCATAATTAGCATTGCGGTGCGTTTATAATTCTGTCAATTGCCCAGCTGTAATTTGTTCACCCAGCATAGTTGTTTTGTTCTTTTGGAAGAGAGACATCAGTAGTGAAAATCATGGGACTCTGGTCCATATTTCCATCATAGTTTACACCGCTTCCATTTACTGCTTTTATTTCCTTTCCGTTGCAATCACCACTACTATTTCCACCCTTGTGTTTGACCCTTTGTAAACAACAAGACCGGAGAGATTGACAACCTCTCTGAACTCATTGGGAGCAAAGTTATTTGCGTCTGTGTGCAGGTCCACGCCAACAGCGAATCTGGCGCCGTTGTCACCTTCTTGACATTCTTGGAGTCCTACTGGCGCCTTTGCTTTTTAGTCTTGTTAGTTTACTGTTCAGTTTTTGCTTTAGAGTCTTTTATCAAAAACACCAAAAAAATTAGTTACTTTGTTCTTATCTTGTTCGTTTTGCGTAGTCAGTATGTCTAGTTCTTTTACCTTTGGTGTTGCACCCGAGGCAGAAGTCATCACCTTCAAACAAAGAGGTGGGGAGAGTTTGAAAGATGCTTGGTATAGGATTAATGATTCTCAAGTTAGAGCCACTAAGAAGCAATCCACCACTATTCTTATTAGAAACTATTACGTTGGGATTACTTCTTGGAATAGGTTCATTCTAGACACTGCTATAGGTGGGAATTTCTTGGAAGCTTCCGTTTGGGAGGCTCTTAATGTTATGGAAAATCTTGTTGGAGTCCCACCTATTGTTGACAAAAAAGATGAGATCACTTTAGCTCACATTATGAGTAAACTTGAGAAGATAGAGCTAGAGATGCCAAGCATGGGTAAGATAAATGAAGTGGATCGAAGGATTCAAGGGAATTTGAATAGGCTTGATAGTTCCATAATCAAAGTTAACAAAACTTTGGAGACCCTTAAATCCAAGGATGATGACCCTTCTAGGATTGACAAGATTGAGGAAATTATTGATGCTTTAGGAACCACCTTATCCTCAATCAAAACCAAAAAGGTAGAGACCCCGACAAAGAAGGAACCAAAGTATGTACCAAAGGTTCCAAAAACCAAAATTGATCTACCCATTGCCAAGGGTAACGAAACTGTGAAGACCTTGGAAGAGATACCTCTCTTAAATAGAATTAGAAATGAAACTCCAATTGGTCTTTCTACCTTTACTTTTGTTCCTAGGAGTGTTATTACTAGGCCTTTATTTGAAAGTCCTTTTAAAAAGACTAGTTGTACTATTGAAGAGCTTTTTGACGATCTTGATGATGGTTCAATTGATACAACTTGATCTTGTTGCTTCATGCCTAGCTCAAAGGCATAAAAGAAAGCACTTATTGGGAGGCAACCCAAAATGTTTTTACTTTCAGTTTTAGTGGTCTTGATGCTTGTTACTACTGTATCAACATCATTGTATCTTTATTTTAAAGTTTTGTGCCAAGTTTTAGCCTTCGGTGGCAAGTGGATCAAAAGTTGTGACATGCTGTCCAGAAAACAGATTCTGCTTGCTTCATTGCAAAAATCTTTAAAAATTACCAGATCATCTTTTTGATCTGAAATTTTTTGACAGTATGGTCTATACAATTGGATAACTACCACATGTTCTGAGTTTTTTGATTTGAGTTGCAGAAGTACCCCGAAAAAATTATTTACTACCTGCTGTTCTGTTTTTCCCAGATTCTGCCTTGTTTTGCGCTTCTTCAATTTTGCAAATCTTGCGCATGCTTTTTCTTTGCAAAAACTTTTTGGCAATCTTGAGAAACAGTAGCCCTTGTTGAAAATCCTTATTTCCAGCAGAGGCAAATTATTTTATTATGGGTACTAACCACTCTAATCAGCTTATGATGAGTTTCGTATGAAGGGAGTTTTCAAGTGTGCGAAGGAAGATGATGAAAGAAGATCCATGAGTGTCAAAAGCTCAAGCTTGGGGATGCCCCCGGCACCCTCAAGAGATATCCAAGGAGACTCAAGTGTCTAAGCTTGGGGATGCCCCCGTGCATCCCCTTCTTCATCAACAATCATCAGTTCGTCCTTCTCCACACTATATTTTTATCAATTCATATGTTATGTGCTATGCTTGGAGCGTCTCGCTCTTTACTTTTTAGTTTGCTTTACTTTGTTTAGTTTTGTTTGCTGTTCATAACAAGTTGGACCCTAGCTTACCTTGTGTGGGAGAGAAACACGCTCCACTTTTGCCTAGAATGCTCATAGTTTTCATGCCTATCTTTGTTGAGTGTTCTTTACTTTTTCTAGCTGCTGTCATGTTTAGCTCTTGTTTTTCATGTTTATCTTTAAGAGCTTTTGTTTAGGTTGTTGCTTCTAGAACTCTCTTGAGTTTAATGTTTATCTTGTTTAGAGAGTTGGCCTGTTGCACTGAGTGTGTGTCTTACTTTGAGTAGGTAATTGAGGTTGCTATTCAAGTTGAGTAGTAACTTGCAATAGTTTTGAGGTATTGTTTTTAGTAATGTTTGGACTTCTCTGTGTCAAGAGCTCAAGCCTATTAGTGATAGGTATCGTATTTTGGTTCAACGTGCTTATTTTCGAAAACTACAAAAACCTTAGTTGAGAACTCTAGCTACTAGATGGATCACTAACCTCTGGAGGGGTTGTAATATATAGAGTACCCTCACGTTATCATGGGTCGAGGATGCGCAAGGATAACCAAGCCCCCATACACTCCTCCTAGGGGTACTTGTCTCTTTGTGAATCTCCTAACTAGATAGAGAGTTACCGATAATAAGTGGATGAGTTCCTTTGACTAATGCGAGTATTCGATTGTTGGCACTTCCACCATCCATATTTTTCTAGCCTCTTCGGTACCGTGCATTGCCCTTTCTCATCTTGAGAGTTGGTGCAAACTTCGCCGGTGCATCCAAACCCTTGGCATGATACACTCTGTCATCATAAGCCTCATTATATCTTCCTCAAAAAAGCCACCATACCTACCTACCAAGGCATTTCCATAGCCTTTCCGAGGTACATTGCCATGCAACATCCATCTTCTCATGAATTGATCTTCATGTCATACATGCTTTTGCTTGATCGTAGAGCCTCATGCTAGTTGGGCCTTGCCCTTATAATTGCTACATGACGCGCTAGTATCATTGCATATCCTGCTACACTGGCAGAGGCATACATTTGCATACATCATGATTCAGTTTTCAGTTTTCTTTATGTTGAGTACTTCTTATAAAGTGTGTGATCTTCTACATCCTTGTAAAATATAGAGTGTTGCCCTTAAAGTGAGGAAAAGATCCCAAAGAGGACACAAATAAAAGATCCCAAAAGAGGACACATGAAAAGATCCCAAAGAGGACAAATGAGAGATAAATAGAAAGAGCCAAAGAGGCCACAAAAAATACAAAAAAATAGAAAAAAGAGAAAGAAAAAAAAGAAATAAAAAGAGAGAAGGGGCAACACTGCTATTCCTTTTGAAAGATCCACACTCGTGCTCCAAAGTAGTATTTGTACTTCATAGAGAGTTTCATATCATTCATGCATAACTATGTGGGGACCTTTACACTATAGAACTTGGCTTGTATATTCCAATGATGAGCCTCCTCAAACGAGCTCTAGGTCTTCCTGAGCAAGCAAGTTGGATGCACCCCCACTAGTTCCATTGGAGAGCTTCCCATAGCTCATATGTGCATCCGTTGCATGGCAATCCCTACTCCTCACATCATATCTATCATTTGGCTTTCTCTCGCCTATGATTGTCCTCATTGATGTGAGCCTTTCACACCTTTTTTGTTTTCCTTCCCCATCATTTATTCTATTTGCCATCCTAAGTGCCAACTAATCTTGCTCGCGCTCATTCATTGCATGAGTGCTCAAAATCGAAAGGGAGAGGATCAGTTTGACTTGTACCTGGCCAGTGGTCTGGGGACGAGTCATAATAAGATTCCGAAGGAGACTAAGTGTGAAGCTTTAGTAGATTGAGTTATCAACAACTACTAGTATTTTTTATGCTCTAAACCCATCTCCCACTTCTTGCACAAGAAACACCGATTGGAGACATCCGAGTCACGGACAGCGAGAGCTCTTGCACCTTTATGTTCTTACTTTGCTAGTTTCAATACTAGATATAGACTCTTGCTTGTTATTGTCTTGACTTGAATTGCATATCTTACTTGCTGTACTTTAAAGTTCAAATCTTTGTTGGTAGCCTGTCACCACAGAAATTATCTTTGTTGTCATTTACCTACTCGAGGACGAGCAGGAATTAAGCTTGGGGATGTTGATACGTCCCAAACGTATCTATAATTTCTGCTTGTTCCATGCTTATATTGGTGATATTGCTATATGTTTAGCTACACTTTCATACCTTTTACAACATATTTGGACTAACCTACTAATTCAGTGCCTAGTGCCAGTTTCTGTCTGCTGTTGTCCGTGCATTGCAGGAAAATGTCAAATATAAAAGTGCTCGGAAAAATCCAGAAAAATCAGATAAAAAATCAGCGCGACAGAAGACTCTGGAAGCCCGAAGGAGAGCCGGAGGGGGCCCAACCCCTGGCCAGGCGCCTACCTGGCACGGCCAGGGGGGAGGCCACGCCACCTGGCCGCCTGGTCAGGTGGGGCCTCCCCTCGAGCCCCCCTTTGGCCTATATTTACATCCCGAGGAGAAAACCCTCGGAGAGACCCCCGTTACGCGATTTTGTCCACTGTTCCACCGCCGAAGAGATTCCGAACTCGGGATCGCCGGGAGAAGCTGTCCCGGCACCCTGCCGGAGGGAGGATTGACCTCCGAAGACCTCTCCACCACCATGATCGTCCCCGGGATGTGCCGTGAGTAGTCCCCCTTGGACCATGGGTCCATGACCAGTAGCTATGTGATGTCTTCTCTACAATCTTGTGCTTCAATGTTTAGCCCTTGTGAGCTGCCTATCATGATCAAGGCACCTTTGTATTAGTTCCTGTTTTGCTATGCTGTGTTTGCTGGGATCCGATGGATTATGAGATTATGTTCAGTTTGTGATGAGTAATATATTTGGTTTACCTTTATATTTTAGTTCTTGAGTGTTCTTGCATGTTCCCCATTACGTTTGTTGCTTTGGCCAAGTAGTAGATTGTAACTCCAAGAGGGAGCGTTATGCATGATTGTGGGTTCATGCCCCCCGATGTCTAGCTTGAGTGACAGAAACATGAGACTAGGGGATGTGCTGTTGCCACCAGGGAGAAAACAGCGGTGCTTGTAACTGCGGTTGCAACGATTGCTTACATTACACATAGAGTGTTAAGGCAGTCGTCCGTTGCTTTGAGCTTACACTTTGGGTGGGGTTCGCAACTTAATACCAGCGAGATGTTCTGGATAGATATCTCAAGGTGGATGATTAGTGAGTAGATGCTGATGGATAAATGGTCTACTTATTTTGGTGTAATCCCGCATGATTGAGCCTCTAGCTTTCTTGTAGCATAATTAGCATTGCGGTGCGTTTATAATTCTGTCAATTGCCCAGCTGTAATTTGTTCACCCAGCATAGTTGTTTTGTTCTTTTGGAAGAGAGACATCAGTAGTGAAAATCATGGGACTCTGGTCCATATTTCCATCATAGTTTACACCGCTTCCATTTACTGCTTTTATTTCCTTTCCGTTGCAATCACCACTACTATTTCCACCCTTGTGTTTGACCCTTTGTAAACAACAAGACCGGAGAGATTGACAACCTCTCTGAACTCGTTGGGAGCAAAGTTATTTGCGTCTGTGTGCAGGTCCACGCCAACAGCGAATCTGGCGCCGTTGTCACCTTCTTCACATTCTTGGAGTCCTACTGGATTGATAACCTTGGTATCTTCACTGAGGGAAATTTGCTGCTATCTACATTATAACCTTCCACTTGGGGTAACCAACGAGGAGGTGTTATCTACACCCATCAGCTGCTCCCGGTCGACTGCTCCAAGTGAGTTCATCCCGGTAGAGTGCGCCAAGTTGGCTGCTCCCGGTCGACTGCTCCAAGTGAGTTCATCCCGGTAGAGTGCGCCAAGTTGGCTGCTCCCGGTCGACTGCTCCAAGTGAGTTCATCCCGGTAGAGTGCACCAAGTTGGCTTCTCCCGGTCGACTGCTCCAAGCGAGTCCTTCCCAGATGAGTGCACCAAGTTGACTGCTCCTGGTCGACTGCCCCAAGCGAGTCCTTCCCGGCTGAGTGCGCCAAGTTGGCTGCTCCCGGTCGACAGTGCCAGACAAAACAGCGAAGACCCTCCGCCCGACTCTTCGAGTCACCCGGAGGCTCGGAGGCTACACCCAGTGGGTGCGCTTGTGTAGGATCGAAAGTATGTCTAGAGGGGGGGGGGGGTGATTAGACTACTTGACCAAATAAAAGCTATCCTTTTCCCAATTTTAGTAGTGTGCAGATTTTAGCAATAGTACATGTCAAGCATCACCCTACACATGCAATTCTAAGAGTATAGCAGCGGAATATAAGCAATTGCATATGTATGTAAAGGAGGGATTGGAGATTTCAAACGCAATGAAGACACGGTGGTTTTTGGCGTGGTTCCGATAGGTGGTGCTATCGTACGTCCACGTTGATGGAGGCTTCAACCCACGAAGGGTAACGGCTGCGCGAGTCCACGGAGGGCTCCACCCACGAAGGTCCACAAAGAAGCAACCTTGCCTATTCCACCATGGCTTACGTCCATGAAGGACTAGCCTCACTCGGGGTAGATCTTCACGAAGTAGGCGATCTCCTTGCCCTTACAAACTCTTGGTTCTACTCCACATCTGGTTGGAGGCTCCCAAGTGACACCTAACCAATCTAGGAGACACCACTCTCCAAAAGGTAATAGACGGTGTGTTGTTGATGAACTCCTTGCTCTTGTGCTTCAAATGATAGTCTTCCCAGCACTCAAACAACTCCTCACAGATTTGGCTATGGTGGAAGAAGGATTTGAGTGGAAAGCAACTTGGGAAAGGCTAGAGATCAAGGTTCAAATGGTAGGAATGGAATATCTTGATCTCAACACATGAGTAGGTAGTTCTCTCTCAGAAAATGAATGGTGGAAGTGTAGGCACGTTCTGATGGCTCTCCTAACTGAGAAGGAGGTGGTTGAGGGGTATATATAGCCTCCACACAAAATCCAACCGTTACACACTTTTGACCCAACTCGGTGGCACCGAAACGATAATCTCGGTAGCACCGAACTGTGTAAAAGATATGAACTTTAGGAATCTCGGTGGGACCGATATGAACAACTCGGATGGACCGAAGTGCAATGGCTAGGGCAATCCTCATCTCGGTGGCACCGATTGCAACAACTCGGTTAGACCGAAGTGAAGCAATAAGGCAACAGAGACTTGGCAAGTCATCTCGGTGAGACCAATTTGCAAACTCGGTGAGACCGAAGTAAATGCAAACGATTACAGAGAGTTGGCAAGGCCATCTCGGTGGGACCGAGATCCATTTCGGTGGATCCGATTTGTTAGGGTTTGGCAGTGGCTAAGTCTTGGATGAACTCGGTGGGGCCGGGTAGGAAATATCGGTGGGGTCGAGTTAGACTTTAGGTTTAGGACATATTTGGGTAGAGAGAGTGGTTGAGGGTTTAGGAATACTGTCACTAAGAACTTGAGCAAAAAGACAATTAAGCAACACCTCATCCCCTTTTAATAGTATTGGCTTTCCTATGGACTCAATGTGATCTTGGATCACTAAACCAAAAATGTAGAGTCTTGATCTTTTGCCAATCCTTGTCCTTAGCATTTTGAGGGGTCCACGTCTCTAGTCCATGCCATGCCAAACATTGAACATCCTGAAATCTTAATCTTGAATGGACATTAGTTCAATGAGATATATGTTGTTATGAATTACCAAAACCACCAAGGGAGCAAATGTGCTTTCAATCTCCCCCTTTTTGGTAATTGATGACAACATATAGATCAAAGCTTCGACAAATGATTAAATGAAAGAATTACATCATCGCTTTGAGAAGTATGTGATAAGCAAGAGCTCCCCCTAAATTTGTGCATTATTAAAAAATTTGCGTTTGAATGCAAATGCACAATCGATTAGGCTCATGGGTTACTCTTCCATGTCACATACATCTTGGTGGAGCGCACAAAATGATAAGATTGGAATAATAGGCACGCATCACCAATATAAGTAATTGATCATACAAGATAATGAGAAAGATAAACATGAATCATCACAACAAGCATAGTATGATCAAACATCATGATAAGCGTAAACAAAATATCTCACAGACACTGTAGCAAACACACACATAACAAGGTATCAATGAACAAGCAAACAATTAGCAAAAGAATCCAAGCAAATCAAAACAAGAACTCTCTCTCTCGAAGCCTATGATATATACACATTCTCCCCCTTTGGCAACAAGTACCAAAAAGTTCAAATGAGTATAGCGCTAATCGACTCTCTAGGCACGGTCCTCCGAAGCTCCTGAAGGCGATCTTCGGCTGGCAGCTCCGGTGTGCGTAGATGGCGTTGAGATAAGAGCGTCTGCGAATGCTTCTGACGATGTCTGTTGAGTTGGTGGAGTTGAGACCTCCGGTGGCACTGAGGCTGTAGCGGCTGATGCAGATACTGTGGTCCGTGGATCCACAACTGGTATCGCAGCAGATCTAGCTGCCCTGGGCACTGACTGGAATCGCTCTGTGGTTAGTCCATCATCTCCACTGTCATCTGATCTGGCTTGCTTGACAGCATCAACATCTCCTTGCAGCTGTTCCACTGAAGTCTGAATCTCCGTCACTTTGACATCCAAATCATGAAATTTGGTCTCAATGATCCGCTCAAAACTAGCCTGGATCTGGGTGAGGTTGGCCAGACTTCGCCCAATCCTCAGAGTGGCTTCAAGCAGATATTGCATTTGATCCTTTGGTGTCTTGAGATTGACTATTTGGGCATTGGGAGCTGCTGCTTCCTGAGCTGCTTTGGCTTCTTGAGCTTTGCGGATTTCCTCTTGGGCTTGTGCTGATGTGGGATGCGAAGGATCCATTACTATAACGTTGTCCTCAAAGTCTGGATGCAAAGGCAAGTGCTCTCGATCAAGAAGATACGTGCTGGTTCCAACTTTGGAATTGATCAATAGCTGAATATGTGGAGCATAACCACACGATCTCTTCTGATCTGCTGTTGTCCTCTTGATAGTCTCAACTATCAGGCTCATCACTTTGAATTTCTGAGGTGTATCGAATAAATGCAGCAAGTTTATGGAGTGGCCACGAATCATCTTATCATCGCCTGACTTGGGTAGCAGGGTGTATCGTAGTATAGTGTTCGTGGTGGCCAGTCCTGGTAGCAAATGCTTCACTGATCCAAGCTTGTGAGTCTCAAGATCCTCCCGGGGAATAGCAGTGTACATGTTCTTCATGGAATTGTGATCAAACTTGAGCTTTGCATAAACATCATAATCATCATCTTCTTCCTTGGGTGCTCCAAGAAGATTTGCCCACTCGGAGATGGTAGACTGGTATCTGATTCCTTCAGTCATCCATACTATTCTGCCATCCGGATAGAAATGAGCAGTGGAGTAAAATTGCATGATAATCTCATCATTCCACTTAGTCAATTACTTTCCAACGAATTCATCAACTCCTGCAATTCTGAAACTCTCATGGACGTGGGGGAAATAGTCTTCATTCTCATCGATGTATTCCCAATCCACCCACTTCATGTCACTGACTATGGGCTTCTTGTCAAGCAAAACTGTCTCATAAAAATCTTGTTGCTCTCGAGTGTGAAAGCGGTAATCACACGCTGTCCTTCTCCTGATAGCATAAGGATCTGACTATCTCCACTGACGCAGTCCTTTGTCCTTTCTCAACATCATGTTTTCTGCTACTGGGTGTGCATTGTCATGGTCTGGAATTTTTGGTTTTAGCTTTCTGAGCACTAGAGGCTCTTCATCAACAGTTGACTCAGGCACTGGGGCCTTGTTTTTCTCTGCAGCTGATATGTTTCTGGTTGACCTCTTGGGTGCTGGTGCCTTAGGCTTGGACTTTGGGGGTGCAGCAGTCCTCATAGCATCTGCCATAAGCTTTTGAGCTTTTGCTGGAGGTGCATTATCAGCAGGTTCCTCCTCTTCCTCCTCATCAATCATCATGGAGGGTCTGCCAATCACACGGGCAGTAGTTTTCCTTATCCTCTTCTTCTTGGCACCTGCAGCTGCCTCACTAGGCTCTTCAAGACTGTATTGCACAGTTTGTTTTGGCACTTTCCTCACAGCAGTTCTCTCTTTGGTAGAGGTAGGCTTTGTGCTGTACTCCTTAGCAAGCACTACTCTCTTCTTCTTGGGTGCAACTTCACTTGCAACAAAGTCCTCATCCTCACTGTCTGAGGTTTTCTTCTTCCTTGTTCTGGTTGCAGCTTTAGGAAGATCTGGAGAGCTTCTTTCTCCCTCATAGAAACTTTCATTATGGCTTGATCCTTAACTTTGTTCTTCATGCTGCTCTGACATGTTTTGACTGTCACTGACATCAGACATCTTGCTGAGCTGACCCTGTGAATAGATAGGTATGGGCAGAGTAGATGAGTCATCACAAAAAGCAGATAGTTTTCAAAAATGAGTTCAAACTTTAGTTCTAGGTTTTCACAGAATGCAGTTCGGATGGACCGAGTTGGTAATCTCGGTGACACCGAAGCACACTACAGAGACCTGGCACGCCACTTCGGTTAGACCGATATGGGTTTCGGTGGCTCCGAGATGCTAGGGTTTCACTGAGACGTTACTTTCGGTCTCACCGATTCGCACAACTTGGTGGAACTGAGATGTACTAGTGCTATGGACAGGGCCAAATCGGTGGTACCGAAAATTTTGAATCGGTCGGTCCGAGATGCATTCGGCGGAAACCTAACCCTAATTTTTTTGCTCGAATCTAGTTCTTACGAACTAATCTGATGGAAAGAGTATTGCATTCGTGGCAAGAATCATGGCATTCCTAACGTGCATTGAATCGGAAAAGGAAGCACGAAGGGGATCGAAACTCACCCTAACTCGGTGGAGTTTCTCTACGGCGGCAACGGTGGTGGAGATTACCGTTGACGGCGACGGAATCCTGCGGCGAGGGCGCGCTGGAGACGACGGCGATGATCCGGAGACCAAGGGGGCGGCAGCAATGGGGTGCGGGCACGTGACATTTGAAGAAATTTTCAACCGCACGGTTCACTGGAATATATACCCATTCGCTGTCGGTGGCACCGAGTGGAACAAATCGATGGCACCGAGATGTGCAACTACTTGCAATTACAGCAACTCGGTCCGACCGAGTTGGTCTAATCGGTAGCACCGAGATGAAAACCTAGATCAGTCTAAATGCTTTCGGTTCGACCGAGTTTGAGTGGGTTGGTCTGTCCGAAATCAGTTAGAAGGTTTTGGAATGCAGCCCTTGTCGGATCGGTGGCTCCAAGTGCTCCTCACCCGGAGGGTCCGAAAATGACTTGTTCAATTTTTGTGATGCAGCAAGAATAGAATTTGAGACAAGAAAGCATAGATAGCTAGAGAAGGTACTTAGGCATTCTTGTACATCCACTTGGCCAGAACAACCAAGACAATCAAAACAACAAATGGATGTTCTCGAATGATGAAATCATGCAAACCAACATGCTCACACAATAAGATTTCCAATGAAATATGTGTCAAACATGGACAACCAATTCTAGCATCTATCAAGCAATGGCGATGACTAGGTCATCTATATATGAGTATATTGACTTAGGAGCCAAATGAGAACATTTGATCATAGGTCATACTCATCGTTTAAGCACAAGTGGGGTTACCACTTTTACATAAAGCATTAATGTGTTCACACCATTAGAGTTGCTTTAGCTCAATTGTTTAGAGCAAAGCTCCCCCTAGATGTGATATCCCCCCTAATAGGGATGAACTAACCTTGGGTTTTGTCGATGATGACTTCATGTAGATGTTGAAGATGTGGATGCTCAATGCTGATGTAGACCATCAAGAGTTGGGAGCAATCCTTTGGAGTTTTGTGCTTTCAATACCTACATGGGTTAGTCCCACACAAGGAACATACAAGGATATCCATAGACATAGAGTGAAATACACATGTGATGATGTCCATGAATGCATTGATTACCTTGTCCCTTGTCTTACCAACAAGAGGGTTTGTGATTCCATGAACTAGTGCAAAATGTGGAAGTTGGTTGCACAAGTCCTTGCCATGAATAATATGAGTGAAGTTTGTTGACGGAGTCACCCTCAAGAACTCTCTAGTTCTTCTTCTTTTGGACCCACATCAAGTTGATGGGAATCCTTGGAGTAGTAGTAGCACTTGATGAAGTCTTGGGAACCCAGTTGACCATGGCTTGAGGAGCTTCTTCAAATGAACCAATCTCTTCTTGAAGCTTGTCCTTGCCTTTTAGCGTGTGGTCTTGTGGTGGAAGATCTTCTTGAGCTTGTGTTCCCATGAAGGAAGTAGGATCATACTTCACTTGTTGAGGAACAAACTTCGTCTTGGGGTATTGACCTTCTTCCCACTCAACTCCATCGGCATTGAACCTTCGTTCAAAACCAACACCTTGGTTCTTCTGGTGCCTTCCTTGCTTGCGTACAATTTCCTCAAATTGCTTACTCCCGGCAAGGCTCTTGTAGACACCCTTTTCTATAATTCCTTTCAATAGCATATTTTCTTGCTCAAGTGTAACTTGGCTAAGAGAATCATTAGTGGAATCAATAGAACTACTAGAAGCAACAACATTGGATTTAGCATTGTTATTGTTACTACTAGCGGTTGAACCATTTTTACCCTTGTTGCTAGTTTGCTTAGATTTAACTTGTGGCATAAAGGTAGACAAGAGTAAACAGTTGGCAAGATATGAAGAACTCTTCTTTCGAAGATCGTCATTGATAGCTTTAAGAAACTCATGCTCTTGCTCTAAATTTAGCTTCTCGAAGCGTAGCTTCTCATGAGTTCTTATAAGTTCTCTATGATCATCTTGAGTTGTTTCATGAGCTAACTTAAGAGCATTTAGTTCTTTAGTTAGACGCTCAATATCCTTCATAGCATTGTCACTCGTTTCCTCTTGACTAACATGATTACTAGCATTTTCATTATAGCTCACATTGCTATCTCTATCAACAAGTAAATCATCATCACCAAGCAAATCATCTTCATCACTATTGAAATCAAGATACTCGAGGTGTGATACCTTGGGGCCTTTTGCCATGAAGCATCTTCCAATTCCTTCATTTGGTGAGTCAAATAGATCATAGGAGTTGGATGACACAAGTGCAAGTCCGGCAACACCTTCATCTTGACTATAGTCGGAGTTGGAGTGATAACTTCTCTCGGAGTGGTGTTCGGAGTCGGAGCCGGAAACCCATTCACCAACATGAGCTTGATGTCTTCTTCTTGTGTAGCTCCTTGATGACTTGACCTTCCTCTCCTAATCCTTGCTTCTTCGAGAGTGTCTTCGTTCATAATGATCATCTCTACTCCTTCTCTCCTTATGAGGTGATTCATCTCTTCTATGTCTTCCTCTTGGTGATTCGTCTCTTTTCTTGTAGGGATCCGTACATTCATTTGAGTAGTGTCCGGGCTTTCCACAATTGTAGCAATTACGGTCACGACTTGATGATCTTCTCTGATAATGTCTTGAGCTAGAGCTTCTTTCTTTCTCTTTGTTCTTGTAGAACTTGTTGAACCTTTTCACCATTAGGCTTATCTCTTCATTGGATACTAGCTTGTCACTTGGAGTTGTTGGAGCATCGGTTGAGGCTTTGTAAGCACCACTTGACTTGTTATGTAGCTCCTCTTTGTCCTTGAGTGACATCTCATGAGCAACAATCCTTCCAATGACTTCCGTGGGCTTGAGATCTTTGTAATTTGGCATCATTTGGATCAATGTGCAGACGGTATCATATTTTCCATCCAAAGCTCTAAGTATCTTCTTGATGATGAATTTGTCGGTCATCTCTTCACTTCCTAAGCCGGCAATCTCATTGGTGATGAGAGCAAGCCTAGAGTACATCTCAGCGACTCCTTCACCATCCTTCATCTTGAACTTGTCAAGTTGACTTTGAAGCACATCCAACTTAGATTCCTTGACCAGTAGTTATGTGATGTCTTCTCTCCAATCTTGTGCTTCAATGTTTAGCCCTTGTGAGCTGCCTATCATGATCAAGGCACCTTTGTATTAGTTCCTGTTTTGCTATGCTGTGTTTGCTGGGATCCGATGGATTATGAGATTATGTTCAGTTTGTGATGAGTAATATATTTGGTTTACCTTTATATTATAGTTCTTGAGTGTTCTTGCATGTTCCCCATTACGTTTGTTGCTTTGGCCAAGTAGTAGATTGTAACTCCAAGAGGGAGCGTTATGCATGATTGTGGGTTCATGCCCCCCGATCTAGCTTGAGTGACAGAAACATGAGACTAGGGGATGTGCTGTTGCCACCAGGGAGAAAACAGCGGTGCTTGTAACTGCGATTGCAAGGATTGCTTACATTACACATAGAGTGTTAAGGCAGTCGTCCGTTGCTTTGAGCTTACACTTTGGGTGGGGTTCACAACTTAATACCAGCGAGATGTTCTGGATAGATATCTCAAGGTGGATGATTAGTGAGTAGATGCTGATGGATAAACAGTCTACTTATTTTGGTGTAATGCCCGCATGATTGAGCCTCTAGCTTTCTTGTAGCATAATTAGCATTGCGGTGCGTTTATAATTCTGTCAATTGCCCAGCTGTAATTTGTTCACCCAGCATAGTTGTTTTATTCTTTTGGAAGAGAGACATCACTAGTGAAAATCATGGGACTCTGGTCCATATTTCCATCATAGTTTACACCGCTTCCATTTATTGCTTTTATTTCCTTTCCGTTGCAATCACCACTACTATTTCCAACCTTGTGTTTGACCCTTTGTAAACAACAAGACCGGAGAGATTGACAACCTCTCTGAACTCGTTGGGAGCAAAGCTATTTGCGTCTGTGTGCAGGTCCACGCCAACAGCGAATCTGGCGCCGTTGTCACCTTCTTGACATTCTTGGAGTCCTACTGGATTGATAACCTTGGTATCTTCACTGAGGGAAATTTGCTGCTATCTACATCATAACCTTCCACTTGGGGTAACCAACGAGGAGGTGTTATCTACACCCATCAGCTGCTCCCGGTCGACTGCTCCAAGTGAGTTCATCCCGGTAGAGTGCGCCAAGTTGGCTGCTCCCGGTCGACTGCTCCAAGTGAGTTCATCCCGGTAGAGTGCGCCAAGTTGGCTGCTCCCGGTCGACTGCTCCAAGCGAGTCCTTCCCGGTAGAGTGCACCAAGTTGGCTGCTCCCGGTCGACTGCCCCAAGCGAGTCCTTCCCGGTTGAGTGCACCAAGTTGGCTGCTCCCTGCCGACAGCGCCAGACAAAACAACGAAGACCCTCCGCCCAACTCTTTGAGTCACCCGGAGGCTCGGAGGCTACACCCAGTGGGTGCGCTTGTGTAGGATCGAAAGTATGTCTAGAGGGGGGGGGGGTGATTAGACTACTTGACCAAATAAAAGCTATCCTTTTCCCAATTTTAGTAGTGTGCAGATTTTAGCAATAGTACATGTCAAGCATCACCCTACACATGCAATTCTAAGAGTATAGCAGCGGAATGTAAGCAATTGCATATGTATGTAAAGGAGGGATTGGAGATTTCAAACGCAATGAAGACACGGTGGTTTTTGGCGTGGTTCCGATAGGTGGTGCTATCGTACGTCCACGTTGATGGAGGCTTCAACCCACGAAGGGTAACGGCTGCGCGAGTCCACGGAGGGCTCCACCCACGAAGGGTCCACGAAGAAGCAACCTTGCCTATTCCACCATGGCTTACGTCCACGAAGGACTAGCCTCACTCGGGGTAGATCTTCACGAAGTAGGCGATCTCCTTGCCCTTACAAACTCTTGGTTCAACTCCACATCTGGTTGGAGGCTCCCAAGTGACACCTAACCAATCTAGGAGACACCACTCTCCAAAAGGTAATAGACGGTGTGTTGTTGATGAACTCCTTGCTCTTGTGCTTCAAATGATAGTCTTCCCAGCACTCAAACAACTCCTCACAGATTTGGCTATGGTGGAAGAAGGATTTGAGTGGAAAGCAACTTGGGAAAGGCTAGAGATCAAGGTTCAAATGGTAGGAATGGAATATCTTGATCTCAACACATGAGTAGGTAGTTCTCTCTCAGAAAATGAATGGTGGAAGTGTAGGCACGTTCTGATGGCTCTCCTAACTGAGAAGGAGGTGGTTGAGGGGTATATATAGCCTCCACACAAAATCCAACCGTTACACACTTTTGACCCAACTCGGTGGCACCGAAACGATAATCTCGGTAGCACCGAACTATGTAGAAGATATGAACTTTAGGAATCTCGGTGGGACCGATATGAACAACTTGGATGGACCGAAGTTCAATGGCTAGGGCAATCCTCATCTCGGTGGCACCGATTGCAACAACTCGGTTAGACCGAAGTGAAGCAATAAGGCAACAGAGACTTGGCAAGCCATCTCGGTGAGACCAATTTGCAAACTCGGTGAGACCAAAGTAAATGCAAACGATTACAGAGAGTTGGCAAGGCCATCTCGGTGGGACCGAGATCCATTTCGGTGGATCCGATTTGTTAGGGTTTGGCAGTGGCTAAGTCTTGGATGAACTTGGTGGGGCCGGGTAGGAAATATCGGTGGGGCCGAGTTGGACTTTAGGTTTAGGACATATTTGGGTAGAGAGAGTGGTTGAGGGTTTAGGAATACTGTCACTATGCACTTGAGCAAAAAGGCCATTAAGCAACACCTCATCCCCTTTTAATAGTATTGGCTTTCCTATGGACTCAATGTGATCTTGGATCACTAAACCAAAAATGTAGAGTCTTGATCTTTTGCCAATCCTTGTCCTTAGCATTTTGAGGGGTCCACGTCTCTAGTCCATGCCATGCCAAACATTGAACATCCTGAAATCTTAATCTTGAATGGACATTAGTTCAATGAGATATATGTTGTTATGAATTACCAAAACCACCAAGGGAGCAAATGTGCTTTCAGCTTGCGCGCCCCCACTGGAAAGAAGCTGCACCAAGTACAAATCATCATCCATCTACACCAACAAAGAAGACCCTCCGAATGACTCACCGAGTCACCCGGAGGCTCGGAGGCTACTGTCGGGGGAATGACCCCCCGGTAGGGTCAAGCAGGCGAAACAACCTTTCAAGACATCGGGCTCCCAACGCCCTCAGTCCGGCCGGTTGGTTGCCGACTGCGCGCTGGCCGACTGCCAGCTCGCCGTCCGACTACCGACTGCTCCATGCCGACTGCCCGCCCGCCGACTGCCCACAGCCGGCTGCCAGCGCACCTGCCGACTGCGTGCTGGCCGGCTGCCCGGGGGTCAACCGGCGTGTCCCATCGACAAGACAAGAGGACGGCATCATCGGTCACATCAGGAATAGTGTAGTTATGTGGTGTCACATTACATCACATCACATGTGTACCTTTTGTCCTTTTCCTTTTGTCTTCTTCCTTTTGGCCTCACCCTTTTGGCCTCACCCTCTTGTCATCACCTTCTTGTCTCCTTGGCACCATGTGTATATAAGGTGGCCAAGGAGCTCACGGTGGGGGGAGAGCTCATTCTCACACACACACACCCACTCATCTTGGCATGCAAGTAGCAGCCGGATGATAGCTTAGCAGGAGATTTACTCCATAGCACACATATAGCTCCAGGAGCACCTCTGTACAGATATCTACCTATAGTTAGACAGGCAGGAGTAGGGATTTTACCTACACCGCGAGGGTCCCAAACCTGGGTACTTCGCCGTGTTCATCACCGTGCGCTTGTGCCTAGACCCGTCCGGAGCGCCGTCGCTCGCGCAGTGTTCCCCTCTCTTTAGCCATCCCCATGGCATCTGCCGTCACAATATGACGATAGCTTTAGTCCCGGTTCATGAGGTGGGGCCTCAGCCTGACGCCAACCTGCCACCACCCCTTTAGTCCCGGTTGGTGCTACCAACCGGTTCGTGAGGTGGCGTCAGGCTGGGGCCCCCGCGAGCCTCTTTAGTCCCGGTTGCTGGTACATCCCAAACGTATCTATAATTTTTGCTTGCTCCATGCTTATTTTGGTGATATTGCTATATGTTTTGATGCACTTTCATATCATTTACAACATATTTTTGACTAACCTACTAATTCAGTGCCCAGTGCCAGTTTCTGTCTGTTTTTGTCCGTGCATTGCAGAAAAAGGTGAAAAATAAAAGTGCTCGGAAAAATCCAGAAAAATTCCTAAAAAATATCCAAGTCGGAAGACTCCAAAAGCCCGAAGGACAGCCGGAGGGGGCCACCCCCCGTCTAGGTGACCTGCTGGCACGACCTAGGGGGTGGCCGCGCCTTCTGGCCGCCTGGGCCAGGGGGGCCACCCCTGACACCCCCCTTTGGCGCTTATTTTTACTCCCGACGCGAAAACCCTGAATCTGGAACCCTTTTTTCCAGAAGCAATTCCGATCTCTGCCGCCATCGCCAACAAGCTTCGGGGGACCAGAATTTCCTGCTCCGGTACCCTGCCGGGACGGGGAAGTGCCCCCGGATTCATCTCCATCGACGTTGCTTCCTCCCTCCATGATGCGGGAGTAGTTGCTCCTCGGGGCTGAGGTCTTCTGCCAGTAGCTATGTGGTTAATTCTCTCTCCCATGATGTGATCTTGATTGTGATCATAGGCTATGTTAATCTAGGGTGATCCCATGATGTTTCCCCTTCTTCTATGTATTGGATTTGATGTACTCACTTGTCTATATCTAGTATAATCTCCGAGACCATGGTGACAGCGGGTCTATTGGACATAGATTAGAAGAATATTTTCATGAGTGATTTCTTCTATTGTGGATTGATTGAAGATTGAGAGTCTCTTGGTGCTTGTCTTTGACTATCCTTGAGATATGTTGTGGTGATTGTGGTACTCTCTTTGGATGGCCTCAGTGACATTGGGAAATCCATAGATGAGAACTACGAACTCTAAGGTGTGCTCTTGTAGCCCTACATAATTCTCATCCTCTCTTGATCACAAAGGAATGACCTTCGAGTACATCTCCATTGCATGTTTTAGTGGATATATCATGTGATTAAACTATGTTAATGTTGTTGGGAGTTGCCACTAGTGAAAGTATGAAGCCTAGGCCTTGTTTCCACCATTGCAATACCGTTTGTCCGCACGTTTACTACTTGTTTGCTTGCTGTAATTTTTATTACAGATTTATATTACTTCGCTTTGCCACACCTATCTCCCATATTTTACCATCTCTTCGCCGAACTAGTGCACCTATACAATTTGCCAGTGTATTAGGTGTGTTGGGGACACAAGAGACTTCTTGTTTCTTAATTGCAGGGTTGCTTGAGAGAGACCATCTTCAACCTCTACTTCCCTGAGTTCGATAAACCTTAGGTCATCCACTTGAGGGAAATTGCTGCTGTCCTACAAACCTCTGCGCTTGGAGGCCCAACATAGTCTACAAAAATAGAAGCGTGTGTAGACATCATTTGCTAGAACCAACCGAGACTAGTGGTGTACCTTTAGTCCCGGTTGGTAGCACAAACCGGGACTAAAGATAGCACTATATAGTGAGCTTCGTCCAGCCCGAGCCCAAGCTCATCCTTTCTCTGTTTTCTCACCCTTGCTACGTTTTCTCATCTTTGCTCGAGCTCATCCTCCATTTTTGCCAAGATTTGTGAAGATTTGAAGCACCCCATCTACCCAAGTGTTCACAAAGATTAGCAACTTTGTCCTCTCATCTCTCATTGCTAGATTAGCTCGTGCAATGCTCTATATGTACAGTGATTTGTGGTTTTAGTTTGGGAGTAATAATCTGGGAGTTTATTTGATTTATATGCAATTTGAGCTCAAATTAACTTCTTAGTTTGCATATGTGTAGGTGTGGTTTACTTAGTGCCTTCCCGTCCCCGTCCTAACCACCGTCGATCGCCCGCACCGTCCCTTCGCCGGCACCACCTTGGTGAGCCTCTTGTTCTTATCATTTTTATAAAAAAAATCTTATTTGTATGATTTAGATAGTTACTTGTATAATTTTCTTACTTGTATGATTGTTTGTTATACATAGTGCCATGGTTTTGATATCAGTGCCCGTCGGCCCTCTTCCGGTTTATGATTCGGATGTGGTATAGATTCTCTTTTATAACTTATTTGTTGCATTTCGTGTTTATGACACAATGATGCCCATCAAGTTGACATAGATATTTTTATCTAGGAGGTATGTGAACCGGAGATTGCAACCGACCGTCTTGTTGAGAAGTTAAATTTAGTTGAATAAGAAAACGAGTATTTGAATTTTTTTTTGAAAAGAGTTGAAGAAGAGAAGATGAAATTGGAGTTGTATGTTGCCGATGTCGTCGATGATCACAAGATCAAGATGGATGCAATGCGCTTGAAGATTAGAAAATAGGGATTATTACTCCTGTGCCCCTGGTTCCTTAGTCTTGCTCAGCCATCCCCACGCTCTAAAATTTAGCTTAGTTTTCCCCACTCGCTTGTCTGAAACTCTCACAAAAGCCCAAACTGGACATTTACCGTCGAGTCAAGCTTTGACCGTTAACTCTGACGAGTGGGGCCGGCCGTTGGACCTGACAGGTGGGGCCGCGTCGAAGGATCCTTCTTTGACCATTGCTTACTGACGTGTTGGGCTGCAAGGAGACACGTCGGACCAGCTTGTCTGCAACTGAAACCAGATCGAGCCACAACGCCGTCGTCGTGCCGCCTCCGCCGCCATCGTGCTGCCTCCGCCGCCGTCGTGCCGCCTCCGCCGCCGTCGTGCGCTGCACCATCTAACCCTAGTCCACCCCCGCCGCCGTCGTGCCCTCTGCCACATCTAACCCCACCCCCATCTGGATTAAGCAGCGATGTCGGGGGAGCGCCCGCACCGGCCCATCGATATAGGAGAGGATTGGGTCGAATCGGCGGCGGATAATTCATGGATTACCCCTGGGTAAGCATCGTTTCCTCTCTAATTGATGCGCTGATTCGTTTGTTAGGTCGTATTTGACCGGTGGTCACGTGAATCTTTCCAATTTTACTGACCTAACTCGAACCTTTATTTGCTAATCGAATAGGATTGATCCCGCTCTAGCTTTCCGGCTGGCGGTTAAAATGGAAGTTAGTGTGCTGTGTGGTAGAAAACCGCATTTGCTGAGTAGATTTTTCTATCCAAAGGTGGTAGAAACCAGCATTTTGTTCAAAGCTTTTCGGGATGCATTCAGTTCTCCTCCATATGGGTGGACTGAAGCCGATGCCGTTGAACTGAAATATTTCAACAGTATCGAGAAACAATTTCTCCCACTAACTTGCGACAAGCATTTGGGATTGATCTTCACTTTGAATGCTGAAAGGCGCTTCGGTAAAATTCTTGTCGAGGTGCTTCAGCCACGGTGCAATGAACGGGACAGTGGGAAGGGTGTTGGGAAATCTTCTGTCTCTGCTAATAGCGAGCGCCTCGGCACTCCTTGTAGGTCGAGACCAAGCAGAGCTAGTGGTTCTGAAAGCCACAATATGCCTGCTGCCTCCTCTTGTGCCAATTCTCCTGTCGCTTCTGCAGCCAATGTGGATCAAGATGCACAGCCAGACGAGGAAGTGCCTCGGCTTGATGATGAGGATGAGAAGATGTACCCTAAACTTGTAGATAAAGTCAGCCAACAAGCAATGGAGGATGAATATCAGGAGGAACCTATCACTGGTGCCAGATTTGATGACACTGACGATGAAGAGAGGGAGGAGAACATTGACAGCTTAGTAGATGAATATGATGGTGATGACATGCCAACAATTGAGTGGAACAGGGAAGATCCTCAGCTTGCCGTCGACATCGTATTCCAGTCGACGGTGGACTGTCATAATGCAGAGATAACATTCTGCATTCTCACTGAAAATGATTATGTGATTATCAGGAGTGAGCCAAAAAGGTTTACTGTTAAATGCCCATACCCCAGGTGTAGATGGAAGTTGCATGCATCAAATATGTTGAGGAGCAAGTTTATTCAGGTTTGTGTATATTTTATTGATTGATACTATTTTTAGATAATTGTGTGTTGTTTTATTAACTGTAGTTGACATCATTTTTTTAATTTGTTTCAGATAAAAAAGAATGAACACCAACACACTTGTCCACCTGGAGGGGGAGGGGGAAAGGCTAAAACAAAGCTAGCAAAGACTAGGTGGCTGGCAGATGCAATCTTGGATTGGTTGAGACAAACACCAACACTTGGTCCAACAACACTCCATGGAAATCTATTTGAGAAGTACAAGATTGATATTCTTTACATGAGGATTTTTTATGCTAAGGAAATAGCTCTTGACAGGATTAATGGTTCATGGAATGAGAGCTTTCAATTGCTTTATACATATAAAGCTGAAGTGGAAGCTACTAGTCCAGGGAGTGTTGTAGAGATTGACGAGCATACAGTTAAATACAAAATAAAAGGAAAGTCATTTGAGAAGTAGTGCTTCAGGAGGGCTTTTGTTTGTTTCAAGGCCTGTTGGCAGGGGTTTCTGGATGGTTGCAGGCCCTATTTGGCCATTGATGCAACTGCTTTGAATGGAAGATGGAGAGGGTAGCTAGTGGCAGCTTCTGCAGTTGATGGACACAACTGGCTATTCCCAGTTGCATTTGATGTGGTTGAGGCAGAGTCGGAGGAAAGTTGGGTTTGGTTTCTGCAGCAGTTGCGCAACGTTATAGGTACACCCCCAGGTTTAGCTATGCACACAGATGCTTGCAAGGGTTTGGAGAGTGCAGTAAAAAATGTATTCCCTGGAGTTGAGCATAGGGAATGTATGCGATACCTAGCTCAGAATTTCAGAAAGAAGTTCGAAGGTAAAATTTATGATCAGAATCTATGGCCAGCATCATACCATGCAGTGAGAGGAAGCATGAGCACCATTTGAGAGTTTTGTATGCTCACAACCGTTTGGTGAGGGAGTACATGAATACACATCATGGAAAGTTGTGGTCTAGAAGCAAATTCAATGAAATCTGCAAAGTAGACTATGCGACCAATAACTTGGCAGAGTGCTTCAATGCAAAGATCAAGTCACTGAAAGGGCTTATGTTGTGGCAAGCATTTGATAAGATTAGGCAGATGATCATGATAAAGATTGCTCTTCGCAAAAGAATTGCAGAAACACAATATGTTGGCCGTTTGATGCTGCCATCTCTTATTAAGGCATTGCATGCTAAGGCAAGAGGACTCAGAATGAAATGCATTCGATCTTCCACATACGAGGCAGAGGTAACATATATTGACAGTAAAGATAGGGAATGGAGGTATCCAGTGAACCTAGCAACTAGGGAATGCAGTTGTAGGCAATGACAGATCCGTGGGAAGCCATGCATACATGCCCTACATCTCATGACTGTTATTGGGGGTGAAGAGGGTGAAGTTGATCAGTACATATCTGAATATTTCTCTGTTGCCAAATTTAGGGTTTCTTATGCTTCCAATGTGCCTGCACTCTTGGGAAAAGACCAATGGAACATAGTAGATCCAGGCTTCAAGCTCAATTCTCCTGTACTGACTAGACCACCAGGAAGACCAAGGAAAAACAGGTACAGATCAGGTGAAGAGAGTCGTGTTCCAAAACAGCGTAAGTGCAAAAAATGTGGAACCCTAGGGCACATTGCTAGGACTTGTACCAATGCAGTGGATGCATCATTTGGAGAAGAAGAACAATGGGCAGCAGCAAATGCAGAGGAAAATGCAGCTGAGGAGAATGCAGCAGGAGAGGAAAATGCAACAATTGCAGAGGAGAATGCAGAGGCAATTGAAGCAGTAGCTTGGTATGTGTGCATCCTTCTCTTTTTTATTCATTTGTTCTCTTTCTTTGATGGCTTGTAACATTATTTCTGTTGTGATCCAACTCTGAGTTAATTAGAAGAAGCAAAGGAAAGAAAAGGCCTAGAGAGGAAGAAGCTCCGGTTGAAACATCATCTGAATTTGAAGCCATGGCTTATGAAGGTTTTGAAGCCTTACGGGATGAGGAAGAAGCTCTGGTTCCTTTCACGATTGTTGAGCCTGCAGATGACTGACAAATGGTCATCACTTGCTCGGGCAGTGCTCCATCGGCATCTCCATCCCCACCCCACCCCCGAGTGAAGAGGAACAAGAAGTTGATTCAGCACCCTATCCCATTTAGGGAAACCAGGAGCAAGACGGTGAAGCCATCCGGGCACACAAGGAGCAAGTCAAAAATTTGAATTTGAACTTTGAATGCTAGTCATAAAATTTGAGGTTTTAGGATTTGTGCTAAGGTTCTGTTGTCAATTTGAAGTACTGTGTAAACTTGAATGTGTAATAATGCTATTTGTATGATGATGTGAAATTTGATGTAAAATTCAAATTTCAGGCAAAATTTGAATCTGAACCAATATTTGAATTTGAACCAATACCCATATTTGAAGTCCATTGCTCTGTGGTGTGATGTTGCTATGTTTTATTAACCAAAATTTCAGGTAAAGTTTCTTTTCCGTAGTGAAACTCATTGCAATGACAAATGTGTTAGAAATGAGCTCCAAAGCTAGGGTAAACGGCCCCATTTGTAATCAATCCTTTTTTTGACCTTGTCTAAATGAGGCAAATATTTTTTAGTAAGAGCTATTCAATCTATAGAGTGTCAATTCGAAGTCTCAATATTTACTGAATTAAACTTCATATTTTTTAATTTTTTAATTTAAAAAAATGCTTTAATAGAAAACCGTAAGAAAAACAGCTAAAATTTTGAAAAATGAAAAAAATAAGTTCATATCCTTCTTATTCACTTAAAGATGAAGCTTTTTGGTGATTTTTCTGATTTTTTTGTATTTTTTGGAAACCTAAACCTCTCTCACTCTCATCCTTGAACTCTATACATCGTCGTACGTGATACCTCATTTGTGTGAAGGTGTTTTTACTCAATGTTCTAAAACCAAGTTTCTTATTTTTGTCTAAGCCATGTCACATAAGACGACACTATGTGCAGGTTTTCCAATATTTAATTTTTTTTGAATTAGTTCTGCCCATTTTAAGTTGATTGTGATACCTCAATTCAAAAAATGATTTTTCGTAAAATTATCCGTATACCAAGTTTATATTTTTTTACTGTTACTATGTCTTATAAATCGACGAACCGCGAAGGTTTCATAATTTTTTGATTTTTTTGAATTAGTTATCATCATTTGAATGTTGGTCAAACCTAAGATAACCCAGTTGACCGGCTCTAAACCCCGCAGCATCTCTCCAAACCCTAGCGTCGCACTGCAGCCGTCCGATCATACCCTAGCTCCAAATTACAACCTTCCGATAGGTTCTTCTTAAAGGAATTCCGTTGGCACGGTCCTCGTCATTGGATCGGTTGGCGATCCGCGTCGCTCGATCGGGTGGCCATCCGCGTCGTTCGATCAGTTGGCGATCCGCGAGCACCCACGCGGCGAGAGACAGAGCAGCCACTCTGCCCACTCTGCCCACCATAGCCTCCTTTCTTATGTTCCTTCTTCTACCTTGATGAGACCACCACTCATCTGTTTCTTCTTCTCCGGCGACGAGAGCCATGTCCAGCTCCACTTTAGCCTCCCACGCCTCGTGGCTCGTGTATGGTCCAGTGCCCATGGAGCCATGTCCTCAATGCCCACGCACGCGCCAATTGAGATGGTGGACCTCGAAGGAGAGCAAGAATGGCAACTATGGGCTCGACTTCGTGACATGTGAAAGCAAGCGAGAGGGAAAGATTAGATCTCATGATTCCGCTCTGCCGCTCTGATTTCCTTCATTCTCGATTTGAATTCTTTTTCTTTTTCCTCTGATTTCGTTCATGATTTAGTTTCAGATCGTGGAGAAATGCAATTATTTTGAATGGCTAGATCACTACGTTATGGGGCTTCAACGGGAGGGCTTGCTTGATTTGAAGGATTTGAATGGGGCCACAAGCCGGGAGCTCAATCTGCCGCCAGCCGTGGAGAATTTGGTCTCTCACAGTGTTGCTCCGACAGTGGTGGATGCGGATCTGAAGGGGGGAATTAAAGAAGATGAACAAGAATTTGAAGCAGATGATTGAATTGAAGAAGCAGGCCAATCTGATATCTGGGTAGTTGCTCTAGGACTTGCTTACTTGCTGGTCATCTCTCGTTAAGAGATGTTATTACTGTGGTGTAAGCTTAAGCTTAAATGCTTATTGTGTAGATCGTATGCTTAATGTGGTGTAAGCTTAAACTCTGTCTCTGAATCTCTGAATCTCTGAATCTATTTGGACTTGCTTACTCGATCTCTGAATCTCTGTAGGTGTTAGTTGTTGACAGTTTCAGTTTCTTCAGAACACACTGAGTGGAAGAAAACAAAGGGTAACGTGAGTTGTTTGGCCCAAACCTAAACCAAGATTTTGTTGGGCCGTGGCAAGGTGACTGTGAAACCCCCCAACCCCCAAAGATAAAAGAGACCCACAACAAATAGTGCACGTGATGGCTCTATTTTTTTCCTGCTTCATTTATTTGATTGCTCTTTTTTATGTTTGAAATTTAATCTCCAATACAACATTTCAAAAATTAGCCACCAACATTTATTTGATTGCTCTTTCATGCAATATGGCCACCAACATTTTCAAAAATTAGCCACCAACAATTATTATGATTAACATTGCAATATGTCCATGTGACATGGTTGCATGCTTCCTCTCCATGCCGTTTTGCAGCCTCCAAACCAAATTCGCTAGGGATGTAGAGGCAGCCTCCAAGCTTGTGATTGGATTAAAATAAAAAAAATCTGGTCCTACTTGTCACACTCTATGGTGCATGTTGTATATTATATGTGCATGTTGCATGCCGTAGGGATCACCATAGAGGCAAACGTGAGCTTTTTTATACACTGCGTGGTTTATACCAAGTTTATAGGCAGGGATCACCATGCTGTAGTTCATAATTTTTTTTGCTCTAGCTTTTGTATCCTTTTTTGACAGATTTGATTATGTTGTTTCTAATAAAATCCAAATATAACAAAACATGAATAAAAGCTTCATAATTTTTTTTTTGCTCTTTTTGCTCTAGCTTTCATATCCTTTTTTGACAGATTTGATTATGTTGTTTCTAATAAAATCCAAATATAACAAAACATGAATATTCATTTTTTTCTTGCTCTTTTTGCTCTAGCTTTTGTATCCTTTTTTGACAGATTTGATTATGTTGTTTCTAATAAAATCCAAATATAACACAACATAAATAAAAGCCCTTACATTCTAGCCAAAAAATCCAAATATAACACAAGCATAACATAGATATATAAATAAAAGTTCTTACATATAACACGATATAACACGAGGCAAGTTCACGGTACAACTTAACAAACGATACAATAATAGTAGTAGAAATTAAAAGCCCCAACACACTAGGGCAACACTAGGGCAACACCATCTTCACGACAAACCAGCCTGCCTTCAGCGCCATCTTCAGTAGTCCTCCTCCATGCCGTTCTCGCCGATGTAGTAGGGGAGGTTGTGCATAGCGTTGGGGGTGGGGAAGATGCTGTCCACGTCGGTGAAGATGTTGTAGGTTGTGAAAGCAATGAACTCGCAGCCACACCAAAACAACTGCCCGAGAAGATAGAACGCGTCGAAGTGGTTGGTGAAGTGCGCGAGCAGCCCGGTCGCCGGAGAGGACGCATTCGGTCGCATCTCGTCCAGGCGGAACCTGACCGGCGAGCCCGCCGGGAGGTGGCCAAAGCCCGCACGGAGGAACACGTGGGCCAAGTCCCTAGGACCCCTCCACCTTGATATCGCCCACACACGCAGCGTGGTCTCCACGACAGCGCCGGCGGGGTACCTCCTCTCTGGCATAGTGGGTGGGAAGCGGAAGGTGGGGCCATTGTACTGCATCTTCTCTACTCGCCTCGCTTCGAAACTGCTTTGGAGTTGGATGGAGAAGATGAGGAGCGGCGGAGATGGAAGTTGTGGAGAAGAGACGGAGGGGTGGGTGGTTTAAATAGATGGCTGGGTTCGGTATGCCATGGGATTTAATTGGCAACTGACTCGATGAGAGCCACTGAATCGACGCCAGGCATTGAATCACGACGCCAGCCATTGAATCAACATGAGCGGCGAGAAAGTTGAAACGATGCGCCTGTGTTCCTAGCCAGCGGCGTCCCGCTGTGACTCTAGCGTGGCTGAAATGCGTGCTCCCTGGCGAGGAGAGCGAGGCGAGGAGATGCCAGACGCGTGCACCCTAGCGTCGCTGCGTGCACCCTAGCATCGCTGAAACGTTGCCGCTCTGAAACCTGGCACTCTGAAACACCGACGCTCTGAATCGAGGAGACGCGAGACGCGTGTGGATGCCGGTCCGTGGCGAGTAAATGGCTGCACCCTGGTGTCACACGCGTGATGCAGAAAAGAGAGGCTACGCATGAGACGCGCTCGAGACGCGAGGCAAGCGGCGCGAGCGAGGCGAGGCAAGGCTACGTCCCTAGCGGCGCGCACATGCATGCACAAAAAGGCTACGTCGAGCGCATGCATAACAGGCTCAGGCTGCATCGGCGGCATAACAGGCTACGCATGCAATTAAGAGTGGCCCAACAGCCCAACGGTCCAACCAGCGCCATGACCCCACCTGTCAGGTTCAACGGCCGAACACAGTCCACTGCCAACATGGCCCCACTCGTCAGAGCTAACGGTCAAAGCTTGAGCCAACGGCAAACGTCCAGTTTGGGCTTTTGTGAGGGTTTTGGACAAGGGAGTGGGGAAAACTGAGCTAAATTTTAGAGCGTGGGGTTCAGCGAGTAAGACTAAGGAACCAGGGGCACAGATATAAAAAAACCTAGAAAATATGCCGTTAATAAAGAGGCTTGGTATTATTATGCTGTTGGATCAATTATTACCTTAGTTGTGATTTTTATCGCATTTGTTGTTGCATTTAAATGCTTTAGGTAGATAGTTTTATGTTGTTTTTATGATAATAAGTGTGTATGAACTTTATGTATGAACTTTTATTAATTTGGTCTTTTCGGTGTTGTGTGATGATGAAGATGAGTCGGAATGGATGTACGAAGACTGGCGCTCTGCCCAGTTAATTAATTGCGTGCATTGTTTTCTGCGTGCGGCTGAGGCTAACAAGCGGGATGGTTTTATGTGTTGGTCATGTGGTGTCTGTAAGAATGATAAGACTTACTCAAACTCAAGAGACATTCACGTCCACCTGTTTACGTCCGGTTTCATGTCCGGCTATAACTGTTGGACCAAGCACGGAGAAAGAGGGGTTCTAATGGAAGAGAATGAAGAAGAAGAGGATGATGACAACTATCCTGGGTTCCCTGAATACGATTGTACTACAATGGGGGAAGTGACGAGGATATGTACTTAGGGTAGGGTGCTAGGCCCGTCCTACATACCCCACCTAAGGACACCACATTGGAGGACTACAAGACTACGAGAGAGATTCTGACTGAACTAGCCATGGCGTATGAGTCACTCGGAAGACCCCCCCCCCTCCACTCGATGGTCAGCTCTCACTCGGAGGGGCCGCCAATCACTCGACCGCAGAAGACCAAGAGTCCCCCCAGGGAGGCCAACGGGCAGGCATTACGCTCACCGCCTTAACTGGCATTTATTGTATACGTTACCAGTAACGTCCCTCCCTTTTATTACCTACAATCAAACCCCTAAATGCCAAACGTTTATGAGGGGCAGCGCACTCTATATAAGCCACCCCTCCCCACTGGCACAGGGTGGGTTCGCAATCCTTTGTAAACACAACGCACGTATCACTCGACAGAGTAAGCTCCCCGGAGCACCTGAGACGTAGGGCTGTTATCACTTCCGAGTGAGGCCTGAACTCATACATCTGTGTGTACACCCTCGCCGTAGCTAGGACTCTGCCCTCTCCTTTCGTACCCCTACCATCTACTGTCAGGCACGTTCCCACGATAGTTGGTGCCCACCGTGGGGCCGGCGTCTAAGCGACTTCCGGCGAGGTTGCAGTTTTTCATCTTCACCATGTCTCCCGACGGCGATTTGATCCTGGGCTGCGAGATCCGTCTCGGTGCGTTCACCTTTGTCGCCGACGACTCCGCATGGCTCCAGGAAGCCCCTCTCGACGTTGAGGCTCTCCCCGTCCGCGGGGCGACGCACTTCAGCATGAGTTCATGCGGCGTTCTCCTTCGTCAGCCGTCGACCCCGTACATGTCGGCTCCAGCGTCGTCCACTCTCCCCGCTGTTCGTCGCCGCAAGCGATCCGGTCGTTCGCGGCTCTAGCGATGGGTGAGGCACGCGGCGGCGCGCCAGGCGTCGACTCCACAGATCGCGGCTATCGAGCCCGCCGAGCCACTTCACGGCGCGTTCGACTCGGCATCAGATTCATCCGAGCTCCCTTCCGAGTGCGAGAGCTGCGATCCTGCAGCAGAAGTTTTCATGGCGGGTTCTCATCAGAGCCCACCCGGCTATGGCCGTGGCGGCCGCGAGCGTGGCGGCCCGTCGAATGATCAGCAGCGCAGGGATGAGGAGGTCCTCCAAACCCCCATCGTCGGCACGACTGCAGAAGCCCAGGCTCTGGAGGCTGCGTATCTCGCCACCTTGGCAGAGCGCACGCGCCTCGAGGAGATGTAGAGGTCACTCGACGAGCGCACTCGACAGCGCCGCGAGCGTCAGTTGTTCCCTCCAGTCGACGACAATCGTCAGGTATACCGTACTCCGATCCAGAATGTTGCAGCGGCAGCTAGGATTGCAGATTCTATACAACCGTCCGATTCAGAGGCCGGCAGAGGACTCGAGCAGATCCGAACCCTGCTTGGGGCGGCTCGACAGCAGAACTCCGCTGTCTCTCAGTCGCGCAACAGGATTCACAGCAAATCAGTTAGAGCAGACACAGTCCAATCGGCCCACAGTCCAGGGTCACCTCAGCGTCGCAGAGGCAGAGATTACCGCAACGATCAGTACAGAGATCAGAGGCGAGATCAGTTTGCTCCTCGGCATCACCGTGATGACCACCGTCGAGTGCCTCGTCCTCCGCGGAGTGGTCCATACGTGCCCCGGCACTATGATGACAGGCGCCCGTACGGTGATGAGCGGGACCCTGGGTTTGACGCGAGATCCGTTCTCATTCAGAACCGGGTCGACAGAGGCAGATACAACAGAGGTGGCTATGACAGAGATTTTCCGAGTGGCAGTGGTACAGCTGTTTCTGGTCCAGAGTGTTTCAGCAGAGCCATCCGATCTGCTGAGATCCCCCCAACTTCAGGTTGGCGGCTGGGATTAGCAAATTCACTGGCGAGTCGAAGCCGAAAACATGGCTAGACGATTACCGAGTGGCTGTTCAGATCGGCGGAGGCAACGACAACGCGGCTATGAAGCATCTGCCCCTGATGTTGGATGGTCCGGCCCGGGCGTGGCTTAATCAGTTGGCTCCTTCTAGCATCTATTGCTGGGAGGATCTTGCCCGAGTGTTTGTCAAGACCTTCGAAGGCACCTGCAAGCGCCCTGCCGGTTTGCTCGAGTTGCAGCACTGTGTCCAGAAGCCAAATGAGACCTTGAGGGATTACATTCAGCGGTGGACCACTCTTCATCACACGGTGGAAGGTGTTTCCGAGCACCAGGCTGTTTGTGCCTTCAAGGCCGGAGTCAGATACAGAGAGCTCTATTTGAAGTTTGGTCGGATAGGAGATATGTCCCTGAGCAAGATGATGGAGATTGCCACCCGATATGCCAACGGCGAGGAGGAGGATCGCCTCCGCAGTGGCAAGGGTAAAGCAGTCGACAGTAATCCCGGCAGCGGAAATTCCAGTCAGAAGCAAAAGCGTAAAGCTGACGGCTCTGTCCAGGCAGAAGTAGCCGCTCTGGCGGCGAAAGGGAAAGTGAAGCCAAAGGGGCAGTTTGTTCAGAAGAGGTCCAAGAACCATTCGACAGATGTCCTGGATATGCCATGTCCCATTCACTCACGGAAGGATGAAGAAGGCAACTTGATCCTGTCAAAGCATACCACTCGACAGTGCCGATTGCTGATCCAAGGGTTCAAGGGAGAGCAGTCGAGTGACAAAGATCCTGATAAAGGGGAGGACGAAGATAAAGAAGACTTTCCTGAGATCAATGCCACATTGGTGATTTTTGCCGATGTAGAAAGCAAGAGTCGATTGAAGGTCATCCACAGGGAGGTCAACATGGCTGCTCCAGCTACCCCCGAGTACCTCAAGTGGTCCCAGACAGCTATCACCTTCGATCAGTCGGACCATCCCGCTCATGTCCCTACCCCAGGTCGGCAAGCGCTGGTGGTGGATCCGGTGGTAGGAGGCACTCAGCTCCGCAAAGTTCTCATGGATGGAGGAAGTGGCCTGAATATTCTGTACGCTGATACCCTCAAAGGGATGGGCATTCCGATGTCCAGGCTCAGCGAAAGCAATATGCAATTCCACGGGGTCATCCCTGGGAAGAAGGCCAAGTCACTCGGACAGATTGCGCTGGATGTGGTGTTCGGCACTGACAAGAACTTTCGCAAAGAGAAGCTGACATTTGAGGTTGTAGACTTGAAGAGTGCATATCATGCCATCCTTGGCCGTCCAGCGTATGCACGTTTCATGGCCCGCCCGTGTTACGTGTATCTCAAGCTGAAGATGCCTGGGCCCAAGGGTGTGATCACAGTCACAGGCAATCGACAGAGGGCTGAGGAGTGCCTCCAACAGGGCTCCAAGATCGCCGACATGCAGATGGCTGTAGTCGAGTTAGAAGAGTACAAGAAGACTGCTGATCCCGCTGATCTGTTGCGTTCCAAGAAGCCCACCACCGAGTCAGCTTTCCAGTCGGCAGGAGACTTGAAGCAAGTGCACATTCACCCGACAGATCCTACTGCTGCTCCGACCAACATCTCTATCACACTCGACAGCAAATAGGAAGCCGAGCTCATCCAGTTCCTCCGTGAGAACTGGGACATCTTTGCATGGAAGCCCGTTGACATGCCTGGTGTACCCAGGGGACTGGCTGAGCACCGTCTGAGAGTTGATCCGAAGGCCAAGCCTGTAAAAGAACACTTGCGCCGGTCGGCAACAGATAAGCGGAAGGCAATCGGCGAGGAGGTGGCTCGACTCTTGGAGGCCAAGTTCATTCGCGATGTCTACCACTCCGAGTGGCTTGCGAATGTCGTCATGGTCCCCAAGAAGGACAAGTCGCTCCGAATGTGTATAGACTTCAAGCATATCAATCGGGCCTGCCCGAAAGATCATTTCCCGCTCCCCCGCATCGACCAGATTGTGGACTCGACTGCGGGGTGCGAGCGTTTGTCTTTTCTCGATGCATACTCTGGCTACCATCAGATCCGTTTGTTTGGTCCAGATGAAATAAAAACGGCCTTCATCACCCCTTTCGGGTGTTTCTGTTACATCATCATGCCTTTTGGTCTGAAGAATGCTGGCGCTACTTTCATGCGCATGATTCAGAAGTGTCTCCTCGACCAGATCAGTCGGAATGTCGAGGCCTACATGGATGATATTGTAGTCAAGTCTCGCAAAGGTTCCGACCTGCTGACTGACTTGGCGGAAACATTCGCCAACTTAAGAAGATATGACCTCAAGCTGAATCCAACCAAGTGTACTTTTGGAGTTCCAGGTGGAAAGTTACTCGGTTATCTCGTTTCCGAACGAGGAATCGACATCAACCCCGAGAAGATCGGTGCCATCGTCCGAATGAAACGCCCCGAGCGTATTCACGATGTCCAGAAGCTTACTGGTTGCCTGGCAGCGCTGAGCAGATTCATTTCTCGTCTCGGAGAGAAGGCACTCCCTTTGTACCGACTGATGAAGAAATCCGATACGTTCGAGTTGAATTCAGAGGCAGAAGCAGCGTTTGTCCAGCTCAAAGCCCTGCTCTCCACCCAGCCGGTGCTTGCCGCTCCACACGGCAAAGAACCCCTACTCCTGTACATTGCAGCCACCAATCAGGTCGTCAGTACAGTTCTTACTGTCGAGCGAGAAGAAGAGGGCAAGGCCTACAAAGTCCAGCGCCCAGTTTATTACATCTCTGAAGTGTTGACTCCTTCTAAGCAAAGGTACCCACATTACCAGAAGCTTGTCTATGGTATATATCTATCAGCGAAGAAAGTGGCGCACTATTTTCAAGATCACTCAGTTTCAGTCGTCAGTGATGCGCCTTTGAATGAAATCCTCAACAATCGAGACGCGACTGGTCGAGTGGCCAAATGGGCCATTGAACTTCTTTATTTTGATATCAAGTTTGAAGCGAAGAAAGCCATTAAATCTCAAGCACTTGCTGATTTCATGGCCGAGTGGATAGAACAGCAGCAGCCAGTCCAGATCCACTCGGAACACTGGACCATGTTCTTTGACGGCTCGAAGATGCTGAACGGTTCTGGTGCTGGTGTGGTATTGGCGTCTCCCAAGGGCGATAAACTCAGCTATGTCCTCCAGATTCACTTTGATTCCTCCAATAATGAAGCTGAGTACGAAGCACTCCTTTACGGGTTGCGTATGGCCATCTCGCTCGGCGTCCGTCGCCTGATGATATACGGTGACTCGGATTTGGTGGTCAATCAAGTGATGAAGGAGTGGGATGTCAGAAACCTCGCCATGACCGGATATTGCAATGCAGTAAGAAAGCTTGAGAAGAAGTTTGAGGGTTTGGAACTCCATCACGTTCCCCGAGTGAAGAATCAGGCAGCTGACGAACTGGCAAAAATCGGTTCCACTCGGAAGCCTGTGCCCAGCAATGTGTTCTTGGAGCATTTGCACTCTCCTTCGGTACAAGAGGACCCCTCCACCGAAGAGCCCCCGCAGCCTATAAGCGCCTCCAATCCGACTAAAGTTGATGTCCCAGCAGTCATAGATCTGGTCAGTGAGATTCTGGTGATAACTCCCGATTGGACGGTGCCGTACATCGCGTACATCCTCAGGCGAGAACTTCCAGAAGACGAAGTTGAAGCTCGACAGATTGTCCGCAGATCCAAAGCTTTCACTGTTATGAATGGGCAGCTCTACAGAGAGAGCGTAACCGGCGTGGCTCAGTGATGCATTTCTCCCGAAGAAGGTCGACTGATTCTGGAGGAAATTCACTCGGGAACTTGCGGCCATCATGCGTCCTCTCGGACGATTGTTGCCAAGGCCTACCGAGCTGGTTTCTTCTGGCCGCGCGCCAATGAGATGGCTAAGGATATTGTGCAGTACTGTGAAGGATGCCAATTCTATGCAAACTTGTCGCACAAGCCTGCGTCTGCCTTGAAGACCATCCCACTCGTCTGGCCGTTCGCTGTATGGGGATTGGATATGATCGGACCTCTCCGCACGGGCCAGAGTGGTTTCACGCACCTTCTGGTAGCAGTCGACAAGTTCACTAAATGGATTGAGGCCAAGCCTATCAGGAAGCTGAATTCTCGCACAGCCATCAAATTCATGAGGGAAATAATATTCAGATACGGAGTTCCCCATAGTATCATCACGGACAATGGTTCTAATTTTGATTCGGAAGAGTTCAGAGCCTTTTGCTCCTCTCAAGGCACTCGGGTGAATTACGCATCCGTTGCGCACCCCCAGTCAAACGGTCAGGCCGAGCGAGCAAATGGCCTTATCCTTCAAGGGTTGAAGCCTCGACTCATGCGCGAACTCGATCACGCAGCTGGAGCTTGGGTTACAGAATTACCGTCTGTTCTGTGGGGCTTGAGGACAACTCCAAATCGGTCAACTGATCGCACTCCTTTCTTCATGGTGTATGGGGCTGAAGCTGTCCTGCCGAGTGATGTTCTTCACAATTCTCCTCGGGTGGACCTTTACTCAGAGGTTGAAGCTGAGCAAGCACGCCAGGATGCTGTGGATCTCCTTCAAGAAGAGCGGGAAATAGCTTTGATCTGGTCGACTGCATACCAGCAAGATCGGCGTCGCTTTCATGCAAGGCACGTCAGGAGTCGGACCTTCCACGAAGGTGACCTCGTGCTCCGAGTGGATCAGCAGCGGCCTCACAAGCTAGCCCCCGCGTGGGAAGGCCCTTTCGTCGTCACCAAGGTGCTGAACAATGGAGCCTACCACGTCTTCAATCTCAAGAAGAACGCTGACGAGCCACGGGCCTGGAACGCGGATCTGCTTCGTCGGTTCTACACCTGAAGGTTGATCTGCCTGATGTAATAAGAGTAAACTGTTTTGATTATCAAGGATACGACTCCTGCAGTCTTTTGTCGATTCCGATCGCACAATTCTGAGTTCAAGAATACTCCGAGTGCGAGCGATTTTCCACTCGGGAGGCTTAGCCACGATTCCGCATCGCCTAAGTTTAAATCTACTCCGAGTGATGGGCGATCCTCTCACTCGGGGGCTTAGCTGCGACTCCGTGTCGCCTAAGTTCAGAACCTCGTCGAGTGAACAGCATCGCATTCACTCGAAAGCTTAGCCGCGATTCCGCATCGCCTAAGTTTAAATCTACTCCGAGTGATGGGCGATCCTCACACTCGGGGGCTTAGCTGCGACTCCGTGTCGCCTAAGTTCAGAACCTCGTCGAGTGAATAGCATCACTCGAAAGCTTAGCCGCGGTTCCGCATCGCCTAAGTTTAAATCTACTCCGAGTGATGGGCGATCCTCACACTCGGGGGCTTAGCTGCGACTCCGTGTCGCCTAAGTTAAAAACCTCGTCGAGTGAACAACATCGCATTCACTCGAAAGCTTAGCCGCGATTCCGCATCGCCTAAGTTTAAATCTACTCCGAGTGATGGGCGATCCTCACACTCGGGGGCTTAGCTGCGACTCCATGTCGCCTAAGTTCAGAACCTTGTCGAGTGAATAGCATCACTCGAAAGCTTAGCCGCGGTTCCGCATCGCCTAAGTTTAAATCTACTCCGAGTGATGGGCGATCCTCACACTCGGGGGCTTAGCTGCGACTCCGTGTCGCCTAAGTTCAGAACCTCGTCGGGTGAATAGCATCGCATTCACTCGAGAGCTTGGCTGCGAATCCGCTTCGCCCAAGTTAAAACGCTACTCCGAGTGACGAGCGATCCTCTCACTCGGGGGCTTGGCTGCGAATCCGCTTCGCCCAAGTTAAATCGTACTCCGAGTGACGAGCGATCCTCTCACTTGGGGGCTTGGCTGCGAATCCGCTTCGCCCAAGTTAAAACGTTACTCCGAGTGATGAGCGATCCTCTCACTCGGGGGCTTGGCTGCGAATCCGCTTCGCCCAAGTTAAAACTCTACTCCGAGTGATGAACGATCCTCACACTCGGCGGCTTGGCTGCGAATCCGCTTCGCCTAAGTTATAAACATACTCCGAGTGACGAGCGATCCTCTCACTCGGGGGCTTGGCTGCGAATCCGCTTCGCCCAAGTTAAAACGCTACTCCGAGTGATGAGCGATCCTCTCACTCGGGGGCTTGGTTGCGAATCCGCTTCGCCCAAGTTAAAACGCTACTCCGAGTGATGAGCGATCCTCACCCTCGGGGGCTTAGCCGTGATTCCGCATCACCTAAGTTATAAACTACTCCGAGTGACGAGCAATCCTCTCACACGGAGGCTATCTGCGAACCAGTCTTCGCCTAAGTTTTGATACTCACTCCCAAATGACGAGCGGTCCTCTCACTCGGGGGGCTTAGCTGCGAGTCAGTCCTCGCCTAAGTCTGAAATCAATCAAACAAATTTAAGACCCCTGCCGATGTCGCCGCCACTCGACAGCGGTCTCGGGGACTACACCCAGTGGGTGCACTCCGCGTGCCCCCACTGGACCAGAAACCACTCGACAAGACCTGATCTACTCGAGAGGAAATCAAGCAAAGGACTGAAAAGCAAATTCAGATAAATCCAGAGTATTCAGCATGGATAAAAGTTGCCCATGCAAATGACGAAAGTACTCGGGCCCAAGACCCGAAAGAAGTTTTAACGATACACCACCACTCGGCATACCGAGGCAAATTAAAGTTTTTGATCACCAGCAAAGTTTTTTCAAGCTCCGGTGGGACTTGCAGGCTTGACGAAGGTGTCGAGGTCGATCCCGTCAGCGATCCGAGTGGCCGCTTCGATGAAGGTCTCCATGAAGTCCTGGAACTGGAGCTTCTTTGTGTTGGCCACCTGAAGTGCTTTCAGTTTGTCCTCCTTGACCTCCTTGCAATGGACCCTGACGAGTGAGAGCGCTATGTCAGCTCCGCAGCGTGCAGCAGATTTCTTCCATGCCTGCACTCGACCAGGGAGCTCATCAAGCCGAGTCATCATAGACTCGAGGTCGGCCTGAAGTGAGTCTTCCGGCCACAGCTCCTTGTCGACCTTCTCCATTGCACCTCGCAGTCGAGCGACTTACTCCCGGACGCCTGCGACTCGAGCTTCAAGCCGGAACATGTTCATAGCCACAGCATCTCCGACAGGTGACTTGGAAGGGTCCAGATTGGGCTCGACCGCCTCGGTCTCCTTCTCGAAGTCCTTGCAGAATTCTACATGAAGAAGATGGAAAGAATTAGTCATGATACTGTTCCCTGAAAATCAACGGAATTCACTCGACTGGATGAAGTTGGGATTAACGGAATTCACTCGACTGGAGAAAATTACCTTCAAGCAAAACAGATATCTTCTGGGCGTAATCCCCCAGATAGGTCTCCAAGCCCTTTGCTCTCTTGGTTGCATGGTCAAGCCTTTTGCTCCAGTCAGCTCGCTCCTGCTTCAGCTTCGTGTTCTCTTCCTCAAGCTTGCTGGCCGCGGCGAGCTTCTTCTCGGCAGCTTCAGTCTTCTCCCTCGCCGTCTTCTGAGCATCGGCGAGTGATCTGTCTTTGTCCTCCAGCGCCTTCTTCATGATATCTAAAGAAATAGCATTGTTGAGTCGCGCTCGGAGTCGACGGTTTTCAGCACGCACGTCTGCTCGAGTGGAGTCACTCGGTTCAAAGATAGAAGAAACAAATAATGAAGTACTCGATCAACAAAGTTTACCTCCTGATGCCTTCAGATCAGCTTGCGCACGCTCCAGGTCTCTCCTCGCCAGTTCCAAGTCGAGCTGAAGCTGAGTCTTCTCCTTCTCCAAGTCAGCGTATTGAGTACCGAGCTCGCAGGCCTTCTGAGATCAACGACAAAAACAATTCAGTGGACAGAAATATGGGCTTCGAGTCCAAGTTCTAAGACTCCCGCCGACTGCCCGCAGTCGACGGCAGTCTCGGGGACTACACCCAGTGGGTGCACTCAGCGTGCCCCCACTGGAACGGTATCCACTCGGAACGGTCCGCCCGATCCGAGTGACGGCCAAACATAAAAAAAAACAAGGCAAAAGTTCTAAGACTCCCGCCGACTGCCCGCAGTCGACGGCAGTCTCGGGGACTACACCCAGTGGGTGTACTCAGCGTGCCCCCACCGGAACGGTATCCACTCGGAAAGGTCCGCCCGGTCCGAGTGACGGCCGAACAAAAAAAAAAGATTGTCCACTCGACCAGGTCAGCCCTAGCCCAGTGCGTGACAAGCGATTACCAGTCGACAGACAGAAAACTCCCAGCGGGTGCAGAAGTCAAGTCATGATAGACGGAAAGCGACACAATCAAAAAGCGACACAATCAAAAAGCGCACTTACAAGTGCACTTACTTGGACGTTCGCCCGAAGCGCTGAGCTAGCGTCGTAAGCCAGCTTGCTGGCCTCGTACGCCTCCTTCGTACGCCGCATCATATGTTCGGCCTGCATCATCGCCTCCTTAGCAGCTCCAGTCTGATCTTCTGGAACACGGTGCAGAGAGAAGATGGTCTGTGAAGGGAGCGGCGATGTAGTCGGAAGGACTGGCGCTTGCGAGGCTGGCGCTTGGGAGACAGGCGCTTGTGGCGGACTGGCGAGCTCCACGGCCATCTGGGTCGGTGCTGTAATCGGTTCAGTCGGAGACGGAGCTGCGGGGTCGGTATCCATTGGCTCTGCATGTCACCAGTCGACATATCACATGACTGTCGAATGGTTTGAGAAGAATGTCAAATGACAATATGCCATACCTTGGCGAGAAGTAGCTGCGTCCGGCGTGTCCTTCTCCGCGCTTTCCTCTCCTCGCCCCGGCGATGTCACCGAGGTAGCGGCCCTGACGATCAAGATCCACTCGGTCAGCAAAAATATGAAGTTCAGCAACAAGTTAAGCGAAGAGCAAGGATACTTATGTTGAAGCAATCGGCACGTCAACCTTGATTCTGGGGAGAGCCTTCCGGGGCTTGGTGGTGGTGACCTTGGGCTGCTTGGCAACCTTTTCAATCGGCTCTGGCGTCGACGTCCGACTGCGCTTGGAGCTCCTGGTGGTCGACCCCCCGGCCCGACCCCGGTCGAGTGTTGGGTCGTGACGCTGCTTGGAACGCCCTTCAGTACGCGGAGGAGACACGACTTCAACTTCATCGCTCCCCGACGAGTCGTCACCGTTGCCTTCGCTGTCCTCGGCGTAGCTGATGCTGTCACTGTCGCTCTCGCTCCCCGCTCCTTCAAGGTTCTGACCGCCATTCGGCACGGGTGAATACATGTTCGTGAGCTCCTGCAAAGATTCAAGTCAGTCAGCTGAAGACATATTCACTCGACAAGATACAAAAGCAATCGACAATGACATGACTCACCACATTCGGCGGGTTCGCAGCTGAGAAAGGCGATACTCTTTTGGAACCCCGGGGGTTGTCTCGCGCACCAGTGATGCCGCGCAGCCATAGCGTGATGGTTTCCTCTGAGACATCTTCCGGGTGGGTACGACTGGTATCGTCGACTCCTGAGTAATGCCACATCGGATGGTCCCGTGCCTGGAGCGGCTGGATCCGTCGACCCAGGAACACCTCCAACAGATCCAAGCCGGTCACTCCATCACGAATCAGATTCAGAACACTGTTCATCAAGATCCCCACATTGGCCTTCTCTTCCTCGGCCACGGTCAAAGATGGGGGCGCAGTGGGTCGATCCAGCGTGAAGGGAGGAAGGCCGGTCGACATGTTTGGGGACGTGACATCGTGGCAGTAGAACCAGGTCGACTGCCAGCCCCGCACCGACTCCGGAAGGGTGAGCGCTGGGAATGCACTCCCCGTCCTCTTCTGAAGACCCAAACCCCCGCATAGCTGGATGACGTTGGTCCTATTATCACTAGCGTGGGCCTTCTTTACCGACTGAGAACGGATGGTAAAGATGTGCTTGAACAGACCCCAGTGGGCGGGACAACCCAAGAAACACTCACACATCGTCACGAACGCAGCGAGATACGCAATTGCGTTGGGAGGAAAATAATGCAACTGGGCCCCGAAGAAATTCAGAAAACCGCGGAAGAAGGGATGCGGGGGCAGAGCAAAACCTCTCTCCAAATGGGTGGTCAGGAGGACCCGCTCGCCCTCGCGCGGCTCCGGCTCCGCTTCTGTCCCCGGCAACCTCCACGACCCGGCCGCAACCAGGCCGTCAGCGACGAGCTTCTCCACGTCTAACGCCGTCACGGTTGACGGCAGAAAATCGCTCTGCATCCATCCGGGTGGCGCTGCGGCCCGGGCGCTCGAGGGCTTCTTCCCCTTCGTCGTCTTCTTGGGCGCCATTGTCGCAGCGGCGAGCGGATTCGATCTGAGCAGCGCGGCGGCGGAGCAGAAGAAGCGGAGGAGACGAGGGGAAAATGAGCGCACTGTCGCAAATTCCCCTCCCCTCTCGTTTTTTATGTCCGTCGACCCGAGTCACTGACTCGTGGGCCCGCCAAATCCCTGTGTATCCCACTAACGGAGGAGCCGCGATATGTAGCGATAAAGGTGGCGCGAGGATCGAGGAGCCGCTTCCCCGTTGGTTGCGTCCTCCCTGCTCGGCGCGCGTTCCCCAAAATTTCGAATCCCGCGAAATCCAGGCCGGACAGAGCGTCCTGTCACACCTGAAGATCCTGTTGACCATTCGGACTCGAACCTGCATCTAAATTCACTCGGAAGAAATGACAAGCTGAATAGATCAAGGCAGATGTTGGAAGGCCCAGTCGTCACAGGTATCGGAAAGATCGTGAAGCTCATTCAGAACGCTGAGTTCGACAGAACCTGCACTGCACCTTCTCCACTCGAGCCCTGATCCATTCGGGGGCTAATGACGAGGATATGTACTTAGGGTAGGGTGCTAGGCCCGTCCTACATACCCCACCTAAGGACACCACATTGGAGGACTACAAGACTACGAGAGAGATTCCGACTGAACTAGCCATGGCGTATGAGTCACTCGGAAGACCCCCCCTCCACTCGACGGTCAGCTCTCACTCGGAGGGGCCGCCAATCACTCGACCGCAGAAGACCAAGAGTCCCCCCAGGGAGGCCAACGGGCAGGCACTACGCTCGCCGCCTTAACTGGCATTTATTGTATACGTTACCAGTAACGTCCCTCCCTTTTATTACCTACAATCAAACCCCTAAATGCCAGACGTTTATGAGGGGCAGCGCACTCTATATAAGCCACCCCTCCCCACTGGCACAGGGTGGGTTCGCAATCCTTTGTAAACACAACGCACGTATCACTCGACAGAGTAAGCTCCCCGGAGCACCTGAGACGTAGGGCTGTTATCACTTCCGAGTGAGGCCTGAACTCATACATCTGTGTGTACACCCTCGCCGTAGCTAGGACTCTGCCCTCTCCTTTCATACCCCTACCATCTACTGTCAGGCACGTTCCCACGACAGGAAGAGAATGAAGAACAAGAAGCTGAAGAAGAGGCATCACATGAGCCCGCTGATGATTTTGGTCGGGCCATTGCTGATGCAAAGAGAAACTGTGAAAGTGAAAGGGAGAAGTTGAAGTTCGATCGCATGTTAGAGGATCACAAAAAAGGGTTGTACCCAAACTGCGAAGATGGCAACACAAAGCTCGGTACCGCACTGGAATTGCTCCAATGGAAGGCAGAGAATGGTATACCTGACAAGGGATTTGGGAATATGCTGAAAATATTTAAGAAGAGGCTTCCAAAGGATAACGAATTGCCTGACAGTACTTACGAAGCAAAGAAGCTTCTCTGCCCTCTAGGAGTAGAGGTGCAGAAGATACATGCATGCCCTAATGACTGCATCCTCTTCCGCGGTGAGGAGTACGAGAATTTGATTGCATGCCCGGTATGCGGTGCATTGCGTTATAAGATCAGACGAGATGACCCTGGTGATGTTGAGGGCGAGCGCCCCAGGAAGAGGGTTCCTGCCAAGGTGATGTGGTATGCTCCTATAATACCACAGTTGAAACGTCTGTTCAGAAACAAAGAGCATGCTAGGTTGTTGCGATGGCACAACGAAGACCGTAAGAAAGACGGAAAGTTGAGACACCCCGCTGATGGGTCGCAGTGGAGAAAAATCGAGAGAAATGAAGGGGACTTTGCAAAGGAAGCAAGGAACTTATGGTTTGGTTTAAGTGCAGATGGCATTAATCCTTTTGGGGAGCAGAGCAGCAATCATAGCACCTGGCCCGTGACTCTATGTATCTATAACCTTCCTCCTTGGAAGTGCATGAAGCGGAAGTTCATTATGATGCTAGTGCTCATCCAAGGCCCTAATTAAGCAACCCGGCAATGACATTGATGTGTACCTAAGGCCATTAGTTGAAGAACTTTTACAGCTGTGGGATAAAAAAGGTGTACGTGTGTGGGATGAGGACAAACAGGAGGAATTTGACCTACGAGCGTTGATGTTTGTAACCATCAATGATTGGCCTGCTCTTAGTAACCTTTCAAGACAGACAAACCAGGGATACAAGGCATGCATGCACTGTTTAGATGAGACCGAAAGTATATATTTGCCCAACTGCAATAAGAATGTGTACATGGGACATCGTCGATTTCTTTCGACCAAGCATGCCTTAAGAAAGAAAGGCAAGCATTTCAAAGGTGAGGCAGATCACCGGAAGAAGCCTGACCTCCATACTGGTGATGATATACTTGATATGGTCAAGGATTTACCGGAACAAGTAATCTTTGGAAAGGGTCCTGGCGGTAAATCTGTTCCGAATGACGCTGACAGACACGCACCCATGTGGAAGAAGAAATCTATATTTTGGGACCTACCCTATTGGAAACACCTAGAGGTCCGCTCTGCAATCGACATAATGCACGTGACGAAGAATCTTTGCGTGAACCTGCTAGGCTTCTTGGGCGTGTATGGGAAGACAAAAGATACACCGGAGGCACAGGAGGACCAGAAACATATGAACGAAAAAGACGGCATGCATCCAAAGCAGTATGAAGGTTCTGCCAGCTACATTCTTACCAAAGCAGAGAAGGAAATCTTTTTTGAATGCCTGCTCAGTATCAAGGTTCCGTCTGGCTTCTCGTCAAATATAAAGGGAATAATAAATATGGCAGAGAAAAAGTTCCAGAACCTAAAGTCTCATGACTGCCACGTGATTATGACGCAACTGCTTCCGGTTGCATTGAGGGGGCTTCTACCAGAAAATGTTTGATTAGAGCCATTATGAAGCTATGTGCATTCCTCAATGCAATTTCTCAGAAGGTAATCGATCCAGAAAGCCTACCAAGGTTACAGAATGATTTGGTGCAATGTCTTGTCAGTTTTGAGTTGGTGTTCCCACCATCCTTCTTCAATATTATGACGCACGTCCTGGTTGACCTAGTCGACGAGATTGCAATTCTGGGTCCTGTATTTCTACACAATATGTTCCCCTTTGAGAGGTTCATGGGAGTCTTAAAGAAATATGTTCGTAACCGTGCTAGGCCAGAAGGAAGCATCTCCACGGGCCATCAAACATAGGAGGTCATTGAGTTTTGTGTTGACTTTATTCCTGACATTAAGCCGATTGGTGTTCCTGAATCGCGGCATGAGGGGAGACTGGGTGGAAAAGGCACGCTAGGACCAAAGTCAATAATATGTAGGGACGGGCATTCTTGGGCGCAAGCACACAATACAGTTCTACAGAATTCTTCTTTGGTGGCCCCATATATCAATCAACACGAGAATATTCTACGCTCCAAACACCCAGAGCAGTCTGAAGACTGGATTACGCATGAACACATGGGGACTTTCAGCGGTTGGTTGCAAACACATCTCACGGGTAACACCACTGTTTAAGATGAGTTGTACTTGTTGTTCAGGTCACCATCTTCGACTATAATGACTTTCAAAGGGTACGAGATAAATGGGAATACATTTTACATGATTGCCCAAGATGAAAAGAGCACCAACCAAAACAGTGGTGTCCGCTTTGATGCAGCAATCAACAATAAGCAAAAGGACACATATTATGGTTACATAGAGGAGATATGGGAACTTGACTATGGACGTGATTTTAAGGTCCCTTTGTTTCGGTGCAAATGGTTCAATCTGACTGGGGTAAAGGTAGACCCGCAGTACGGAATGACAACAGTGGATCTCAACAATCTTGGGTACAGAGACGAACCATTCGTCCTAGCCAATGATGTGTCTCAGGTTTTCTATGTGAAGGACATGTCTAGTAAAACGAGAAAAAGGAAAGATAAGGAAGCGAATACATCATACGGTGCGCCAAAGCGCCACATAGTTCTTTCAGGGAAAAGAAACATCGTGGGAGTGGAGGACAAGACAGACATGTCACAAGATTTTGAAAAGTTTCATGAAATTCCTCCCTTCACAGTGAAGACTGACCCAAGCATCCTGTTAAATGATGAAGATTGTCCATGGTTACGGCGCAAAAAGAAAGGGAAACACGTGAAGAAATAGTTTTATACCCCAAGATCCCACTCTGGGATGTGACCGGCTTCACCACCAATTGAGCATCATCCTTTCTATTTGTCTTTTGTTTATTTCTAGGTGTCTTTGTAAAAAGATTGGAGTTCAAATCGAGTTGGAAAATGAAATGTCTTTGTAACACTTTCCCCAAAACACACGGTTTCCCCTGCATACAGCCCGACGGTGGCTCGTGAGTGCCCGCATATCAAATGCACCGTCGGATGTATGCAGGGAATCCGAATGATTTGTATTCGGTCGATGAACAGAAGGATTTCTAGATAGAAAAAAACACACGGGTTTCCCTGCATACATCCCGACGGTGGCTCGTGAGTGCCCGCATATAAAATGCACCGTCGGGTGTATGCAGGGAATCCGAATGATTTGAATCCGAATGAGTACACACTGAGTGTCGAACATGTCCGAGAGGTGGGCTATATATAGGGTCGTGTGCCTCTTTAGTCCCGGTTGCTAGCACGAACCGGGACTAGTCGTGATAGAGCTGATCCAACAGCTCACAAGCCCTCAAAGAAACACACCCCTGATCCAACGACTCACAAGCGCTTGAAAGAAACACACGATCCGTGTGCTTCTTCCTGATTGATTTATCCCCATTTCGAAATGCGGTCAAAACGGGGGGGCATGACCGGTGCTGGCTAGGGGTGGAATATTGCAAAACTCTTGGTGGATCACCAACACAGACACGCGGCGCGGTAAAAAGGACAAAGGTGTACACCGTCCAAGGTTATAAAGATATGCAAAATATTTTTTAAAAAGTATAGCAATTTCATTATAGGACGTCAACAGAGGAATACTCCAGAAATCCATACACTCTCATTGTCGTGCAGGGGAATGAAATCTGCCTGTTAAGCAGCGCTGCTCTGCTTAACAGGCAGAGGTCCATTTTCCTGAACGACCATGACAGCGTATGAACGTAAGGATGAATTCTTCCGTGTACGACCTTTACTGAATTTGCTATGCTACGATAAGTACACGCAGACCCGTGCTTATAAACAGGTCTAACTCCTCTTCGGCCGGCGAGGTGGTACTAATGTTAGTTGTGGCAACCGTGGTTGCTGGTTTAGGGACCTTTAGTCCCGGTTGGAGCCACCAACCGGGACTAAAGGGTCACAAACCTTAGTTACTGGTTTAATTAGGGAAGGGAGGGACCTTTAGTCCCGGTTGGTGAGACCAACCGGGACTAAAGGTCTATTTTTTCTTTTTTTCTTTTTCTAAAAAGAACAGTTTCTGTTTTTAGATTTTGAATAACTGTTAGAATATTTACAGTTTTTGAATGAATCTTTTTGCTTTAGGTCAACAAAATTATAAACTTTCTGTTAGTGCCAGTAGTTTTCAAATTTAAATAGTTTAAATTTAAATTCTTTTGAAATTTGTGTGAATCATTGATAGCACCAATAAGTGCTTCCTCGTTGGTTACCCCAAGTGGAAGGTTTAGGATGTAGTAGCAGCAAATTTCCCTTACACGAGGACTGTAAGGTTTATCGAACCAGGAGGACTACAAGCTCAGCAAGAAGTTGGTGCAGCGAGTAATGCGCCGTTTATGATATTACTCACTTAACCTGGACCTGCACACAGACACAAATAACTTTGCTCCCAACGAGTCAGAGAGGTTGTCAATCTCTCCGGTCTTGTTGTTTACAAAGGATCAAAACACAAGGGTGGAAATAGTGGTGGTTGCAACTGAAAAGAAAGTAAAGCAGTAAATTGGAGCGGTGTAAACTATGATGGAAATATGGACCTGGGTCCCATGATTTTCACTAGTGATGTCTCTCTCCCAAAAGACGATAACAACTATGCTGGGTGAACAAATTACAGCTAGGCAAGTGACAGAATTATAAACGCACCGCAATGCTAATCATGCTACAAGAAAGTTAGAGGCTCAATCATGTGGGCATTACACCAAAACAATTAGACCGTTTATCCAAACTGTAGGCTCAAAGCAACGGACGATTTCCTTAACACTCTATGCGTAATGTAAGCAATCCTTATAGGTAGGTATGGTGGCTCCGGGGATCAAGCAAAAGCATGTATGACAATGAAAGATCAAGTCATGAGAAGATGGATGTTGCATGGCAATGTATCTCGGAAAGGCTATGGAAATGCCTTGATAGGTAGGTATGGTGGCTGTTTTGAGGAAGATATAATGAGGCTTATGATGACAGAGCGTATCATGCCAAGGGTTTGGATGCACCAGCGAAGTTTGCACTGACTCTCAAGATGAGAAAGGGCAATGCACGGTACCGAAGAGGCTAGCAAAATATGGATGGTGGAAGTGCCAACAATCGAATACTCGCATTAGTCAAAGGAACTCATCCACTTATTATCAGTAACTCTCTATCTAGTCAGGAGATTCACAAAGAGACAAGTACTGTCGGGCCCATGGAACCCGAGGTATCTAGGCTCGTCTGCCTTTAGCCCAGGGCACGACGCCTGGAGTGTGCCCGGTGGGCCGTCGCCACCAAGTGTCTCGCCATGCCCCCTCATGGGGCCCTAGCCTCCTGAGGCCCCCTCCTCAGGGAGTAGTAGGCAACGCTCAGCACCACCATAAAAGGCCTCGCGAGGTCCCCTCACGAGGCGGCTTCCCGAGTGGCCTCGCGAGGCGGCTTCCCGAGGTGGCCTTCCGAGGCCCCCTCCCGCAGGCGCTCGAGGAGAAGACCGTTCGGCGTGTCGCGCGGACTGGAGCCCATCACGTGGGTGACGCGCGCGGCGACGAGCAGCAGCAGAGGTCGCGCCAGCAGGCGCGGATGCAGATGGTTTCCTCTTTTGTGCTAAGGAAGCAGGGCCAGCTATCTACTCCCCAAAGCGGCCCCAAAGGTTGCCCGATCGGCGAAAGAAGACCAAGACGGCGGGCGCGCAGGGCGGAGGTCATCACCGAGCCCACCGGCGCGTCATGGATCATGCTTTGGCAGGCGAAGACCACCTTTAGTCAGGATAGCCTGAGCGCCTGTCCCCTTTCAAAACCGCCAAGTGTGACAACCCTTCCCGCCTAAGTTTCGAGGGGGAAGAGGACCAAGGCGGCATAAAAGGGGCAGTGCAGCCACCGTAGTAGAGAGGAGCGATCATCTCCAAGGAGCCCTTGTTCTCATCATCCACAACCTTGTACTCTCTCTCTGACCAGAGCAATCCCAACTACAAGCAGGAGTAGGGTCTTACACCGCAAGGTGGCCCGAACCTGGGTAAATCGCCGTGTCTTTGCCCGTCCCACGCTTGCGCGCTCTCGCCGTAGTCTCGCCGTAGCTCTGACGTGGTAGGGGAAGAAGTAGTAGGATGAGCTCACCCCAGTGTTTGAACCTTTGGGTCCCCGGAGCCCCACTTCCGACAAGTACCCCTAGGAGGAGTGCATGGGGGCTTGGTTATCCTTGCGCATCCTCAACCCATGATAACGTGAGGGTCCTCTATATATAACAACCCCTCCAGAGGTTAGTGTTCCATCTAGTAGCTAGAGTTCTCAACTAATTTTTGTGTAGTTTTCGAAAATAAGCACAATGGACCAAAATACGACACCTAAACTAATAGGATTGAGCTCTTGACACACAGAAGTCCAAACATTACTAAAAACAACACCTCAAAACTATTGCAAGTTACTACTCAACTAGAATAGCAACCTCAATTACCTACTCAAAGTAAGAGACACACTCAGTGCAACAGGCCAACTCTCTAAACAAGATAAGCATTAAACTCAAGAGAGTACTAAAAACAAAGTCCTAAACAATAGCTCTTAAAGATAAACATGAAAAACAAGAGCTAAGCATGACAGCAGCTAGAAAAAGTAAAGAACACTCAACAAAGATAAGCATGAAAACTATGAGCATTCTCGGCAAAAGGTGGAGCGTGTTTCTCTCCCAAACAAGGTATGCTAGGGTCCAACTTGTTATGAACAGCAAACAAAACTAAAACAAACCAAAGCAAACTAAAAAGTAAATGCAAGACGCTCCAAGCATAGCACATAACATATGAATTGATAAAAATATAGTGTGGAGAAGGACGAACTGATGATTGTTGATGGAGAAGGGGATGCACGGGGGCATCCCCAAGCTTAGACGCTTGAGTCTCCTTGAATATTTCTTGGGGGTGCCGGGGGCATCCCCAAGCTTGAGCTTTTGGCTCTCCTGGATCTTCTTTCATCACCTTCCTTCGCACACTTGAAAACTCCCTTCATACGAAACTCATCATAAGCTGATTAGAGTGGTTAGTACCCATAATAAAATAATTTTCCTTTGCTGCAAATAAGGATTTTCAACAAGGCCTACTGTTTCTCAAGATTTCCAAGAAGTTTTTGCAAGGAAAAAGCATGTGCAAGATTTGCAAAACTGGAAAAACGTAAAACAGGGCAGAATCTGGGAAAAACAGAACAGCAGGTAGTAAATAATTTTTTTCGGGGTACTTCTGCAACTCAAATCAAAAAACTCAGAACAGGTGGTAGTTAGCCAATTGTATAGAGCATACTGTCAAAAGAATTCAGATCAAAAAGATGATCTGGTGATTTTTAAAGATTTTTGCAATGAAGCAAACAGAATCTGTTTTCTGGACAGCATGTCACAACTTTTGATATACTTGCCACCGGAGGCTAAAACTTGGCACAAGGCTTGAAAATAAAGATACAATGATGTTGCTACAGTAGTAACAAGCATCAAGACCACAAAAACTGAAAGTAAAAACATTTTGGGTTGCCTCCCAATAAGCGCTTTCTTTTATGCCTTTGAGCTAGGCATGAAGCAACAAGATCAAGTTTTGTCAATATCAAAAGCATAGCTTGCCCGTATAACGGACTCAAAAGGTAACTTAATCCTCTTTCTAGGGAAATGTTCCATGCCCTTCTTGAGGGGAAATTGGAATCTTATAGTCCCTTCTTTCATGTCAATGATAGCACCAACGGTGCGAAGAAAAGGTCGTCCCAAAATAATTGGACATGAGGGATCACACTCAATGTCCATGACAAGAAAATCAACGGGAACATAATTATCATTGACAACAATAAGCACATCATCAATCCTTCCTAAAGGTTTCTTTACGGAAGAATCAACAAGACGAACACCAAAAGAACAAGGATCAAAAGGTTTCAAGTCAAGCATATCATACATTCTTTTGGGTAAAACGGAGGCACTAGCTCCAACACCACATAAAGCAAAGCAAGAAAAGTTATTCAATTTAATCTTGACCATAGGATCCCAACCATCTTCTAGTTTTCTAGGAATAGAAACCTCTAGTTTAAGTTTCTCCTCCCTAGCTTTGATAAGAGCATTAGTGATATGCTCGGTGAAGGCAATGTTAAGTGAACTAGTGTGGGGGTCTTTGGCCATTCTTTGCAAGAACTTGATGACTTCGGAGAGGCTACAATTATCAAAGTCAAGTTCACCAAAGAAATACTCTACCAAAAAGGAATTCTTGCAATTACCCCAAGTGTCTTTCTTGTGAAGAGATAAGGAATGGAACCACTTCTTTGCTTTCCCATGAGGTATCGAAGAGAGTAGTCAAAGAATTTTAGTTTAAATTGGTCACTATCCATCCCATGAGGTTTTTGTTCATCACACACCCTCTCATAATTATCCAAGTGAGAGAGAGCATTCTCTCCATTCTCACAAAATTGTTCCTTTAAATCATACTTGAGGGTAGCTCTACTAATTGGAGTGCAGGTGTAATAACTGTTGTGATGACAAACATAATTGCAAAGCTTAAGATCATTAGAAGTGTCCCAACTAGGAGTTCCGTGCCTAGGACAAGTTTCAATGCCAGTGGAACCCATAGTAACAGCAGCAAGCAAGAACAAAGTAACTAATTTTTTTGGTGTTTTTGATAAAAGACTCTAAAGCAAAAACTGAAAAGTAAACTAAGAAGACTAAAAAGCAAAGGTAAAAGATAGTGTGCAACTCCCCTATCTTGAAGACTAGAGTCCCCGGCAACAGCGCCAGAAATCTTGCTTGATAGCACTAATAAGTGCTTCCTCGTTGGTTACCCCAAGTGGAAGGTTTAGGATGTAGTAGCAGCAAATTTCCCTTACACGGGGACTGTAAGGTTTATCGAACCAGGAGGACTCCAAGCTCAGCAAGAAGGTGGTGAAGCGAGTAACGCGCCGTTTATGATAGTACTCACTTAACCTGGACCTGCACACAGACGCAAATAACTTTGCTCCCAACGAGTCAGAGAGGTTGTCAATCTCTCCGGTCTTGTTGTTTACAAAGGATCTAAACACAAGGGTGGAAATAGTGGTGGTTGCAACTGAAAAGAAAGTAAAGCAGTAAATTGGAGTGGTGTAAACTATGATGGAAATATGGACCTGGGTCCCATGATTTTCACTAGTGATGTCTCTCTCCCAAAAGACGATAACAACTGTGGTGGGTGACCAAATTACAGCTAGGCAAGTGACAGAATTATAAACGCACCGCAATGCTAATCATGCTACAAGAAAGTTAGAGGCTCAATCATGTGGGCATTACACCAAAACAAGTAGACCGTTTATCCATCAGCATCTACTCACTAATCATCCACCTTGAGATATCTATCCAGAACATCTCGCTGGTATTAAGTTGCGAACCCCAGCCAAACTGTAGGCTCAAAGCAACGAACGATTGCCTTAACACTCCATGCGTAATGTAAGCAGTCCTTGCAACCGCAGTTACAAGCACCGCTGTTTTCTCCCTGGTGGCAACAGCACATACCCTAGTCTCATGTTTCTGTCACTCAAGCTAGACATCGGGGGGCATGAACCCACAATCATGCATAACGCTCCCTCTTGGAGTTACAATCTACTACTTGGCCAAAGCAACAAACGTAACGGGGAACATGCAAGAACACTCAAGAACTAAAATATAAAGGTAAACCAAATATATTACTCATCACAAACTGAACATAATCTCATAATCCATCAGATCCCAGCAAACACAGCATAGCAAAACAGGAACTAATACACAGCATAGCAAAACAGAAAGGGCACCCTAAGGGGTGGCCCCCCTGGCCCAAGCGGCCAGAGGGCGCAGCCACCCCCCTGGCCGCGCCCTAGAGGCGCCTGGCTGGGGGTGGCTCCCCTCAGGGCCCCCTTCCGGCATCGGGACTCTTCTGTCTTGCATATGTTTTATCTGATTTTTCTGGAATTTTTCAAGCACTTTTATTTTGGACATTTTCCTGCAATGCACGGACAATAGCAGACATAAACTGGCACTCGGCACTGAGTTAGTAGGTTAGTCCAAATATGTTGTAAAAGATATGAAAGTGTATCAAAACATATAGCAATATCACCAAAATAAGCATGGAACAAGCAGAAATTATAGATACGTTTGGGACGTATCAATCACTAGTTTGTGAATAACGTTAGTTTAAAAATAGATTTTTGAGTGATTGTTTTTCCTGTTGTTTAATATTAGTATGTTTTATCAGTATGTTCAATTTGGGAATTTTTAGTACAATTTAAATAGGTGTTTTAATCAAAATCAGATTCTGTTTAACTCTTTTAGTTTTATATCTTCATTTGTTTTAAATATTTTAGTTTATGTTTTCTTGTTATTCTTTTGCCAAATTATATTATGTTTCTGTTAGTAAACATGAGGAGTTTTAATTTTCAACCCTTACTAACTTCATTTGCTATTTTTCATGCATTTAATGATTTTTTTTGTGTGCTAAATGACCCTGAAATTGAAAAGCACTACAAATGAACTCTGAAGAGGTTGAAACTTGGCATGGTATCATCATTTCACCCACATAGGATGTGCTAAAAAGTTGCTAGGGTTACGGCAGAAACTGGATGCACTTTGTGTACAAACTGGACAATCTCCTTCGAAGTATGAGGGTTTCCGACGAAAACTCATCTGTTACAAAGGCATTTCAATTTTTAAACTTATTTCAACTCCACACTTTTTGTGCACTCAATATGCACCATTCCAAGCCACATCCTAGAATTTCAACCCTTTGTAACTTCATTTACTATCTTTCATGCATTTAATGATTTGTTTTGAGCTAAATGACCCTAAAATTGGAAAGCACTACAAATGAACTCTGAAGAGGTTGAAACTTGGCATGGTATCATCATTTCACCCACATAGCATGTGCTATAAAGTTGAGAGGGTTACGGCAAAAACTGGACGTACTTCATGTACAAACTGGACAATCTCCTTCGAAGTATGAGGGTTTCCGACGAAAACTCGTCTGTTACAAAGGCATTTCATTTTTTTAAACTTATTTCAACTCCAGACTTTTTGTGCATTCAATATGCACCATTCAAAGCCACATCCTAAAATTTCAACCCTTTCTAACTTCATTTGCTATTTTTAATGCATTTAATGATTTGTTTTGAGATAAATGACCCTAAAATTGGAAAGCACTACAAATGAACTCCTAAGAGGTTGAAATTTGCCTTGGTATCATCATTTCACCCACATAGCATGTGCTAAAAAGTTGAGAGGGTTACGGCAAAAACTGGATGCACTTCGTGTACAAACTGGACCATCTCCTTCGAAGTATGAGGGTTTCGGACGAAAACTCATCTGTTACAATGGCATTTCATTTTTTAAACTTATTTCAACTCCAGACTTTTTGTGCATTCAATATGCACCATTCAAAGCCACATCCTAAAATTTCAACCCTTTCTAACTTCATTTGCTATTTTTCATGCATTTAATGATTTGTTTTGAGATAAATGACCCTAAAATTGGAAAGCACTACAAATGAACTCTAAAAAGGTTGAAACTTGGCATGGTATCATCATTTCACCCACATAGCTTGTGCTAAAAAGTTGAGAGGGATACGGCAAAAACTGGATGCACTTCGTGTACAAACTGGACCATCCCCTTCGAAGTATGAGGGTTTCGGACGAAAACTCATCTATTACAAAGCCATTTCATTTTTTTAAACTTATTTCAACTCCAGACTTTTTGTGCATTCAATATGCACCATTCAAAGCCACAACCTAAAATTTCAACCCTTTCTAACTTCGTTTGCTATTTTCATGCATTTAATGATTTGTTTTGAGCCAGTGGGTGCCAGTTCCTGCCGTTATAATTCCCAAATTATACTAAAAATTCCTATTTCACTTATACTACAATTACCAAATTGAACATACTGATAAAACATACTAATATAAAACAACATGAAAAACAATCACTCAAAAATCTATTTTTAAACTAAAGTTATTCACAAACTAGTGATTCACACAAATTTCAAAAGAATTCAAATTTAAACTATTTAAATTTGAAAACTACTGGCACTAACAGAAAGTTTATAATTTTTTTGACCTAAAGCAAAAATATTCATTAAAAACTCTAAATATTCTAACAGTTATTCAAAATCTAAAAACAGAAACTGTTCTGTTTAGGAAAATTAAAAATAAAAAAAAACCTTTAGTCCCGGTTGGTCTCACTAACCGGGACTAAAGGTCCGTCCCTTCCCGCACGGAATTTGGGCACCGAAAAGGAGCCCACCGCCCTCCAGATCGAACACACACACGCCGCCAGGCTGCTGCGCTGCTGCTCGCCGTTCCCGTCGCCCTCGCCGCCGGCGAGAGCCTACTACGGCTATAGCGGCGCCATCCCGGCCCCCCTCCTCCCCGCCGCGCTGGTGAGCTCTCCTCTTCCCCCTGGCGCCGTCCCCGTACCCCTCCTCCCCGCCGCGTCCCTCGAGCTCCGCCGCCGTAGTAGTGCGCCTCTGCGGGCTGCTGCCCTGTCCGACAAGGCGGCGACCCCGGCGAGGAGGCCGGCGACGAGGCAGCGACCCCTGTCCGACGAGGCGGCCGGCGACCCAGGCCGGCCAGCACCAGAGCAAAGATGCAGAGAGCATAGCAAAGGAATTCCTAGTTGTTGCTCTGCAAAATCCAAATTTTTGTGTCTAGATGCCACTGTTAAATGATGATTTTTGTTGCTAGATGCCACTGTTAAATGCAGATTCTTGTTGTAGCTTGAATTATGAAAATATAGAAATTTTTGTTGTACCTTGTAGTATGAATTTTGCAAATGTCAACAAATTTACAGGAAGAGAAATGAGATATTTTTGTTGCTATAGATGATTACTGTTAAATGACATTTAGCAATTTTGCAAAGTCAAGTATATATGGGATATTCAATTTGGCTATATGTTGCAAATGCTCCTGGGCGCCAAAAATGTATTTTACAAATGTTAAATTTTTTATAAAAAAAACTTATGTATTCATTGTTGGAAATAATGGTGTATGCAAATTTGCAATTTTGAAAAACTTGAGCGGTTTGACATGTGCAAAAAATTTGCAATTGAAAACTTAAGCGGTTTGACATATGTGGAAATAATGGCGTCACGTTTTAGTTTTGAGAGGACACATATGTTCCTCGGATGAAAAAACTCAAAACATCAAAGTTGTAGTCCTTGACGAGATAAAGAACTTTCATGTTGAACTTTTTTTGATTCGGGGCCTTATTAAAAGCCGAATTCCTCACACTTTCCATCAGACATTGGTTGCATGAGTGTCTGGCTTCGGGTGTCAGTTTTTAAATTAGAGAGCGCGTGCGCCCAGGGGCCAAAACACCACGTCCGTCAAGTATCCCCTATGTTTGTGAATAACTTTAGGAGTACCCGACGATCGCCGGAGGAGTCCGGCCCCTACGATCCTCGGTGAGGAGTTTGACATGTGGAAATAATGGCGTCACGTTTTAGTTTTGAGAGGACACATATGTTCCTCGGATGAAAAAACTCAAAGGATCAAAGTTGTAGTCCTTGACGAGATAAAGAACTTTCATGTTGAACTTTTTTTGATTCGGGGCCTTCTTAAAGGCCGAATTCCTCACGCTTTCCATCAGACATGGGTTGCATGAGTGTCTGGCTCCGGGCGTCAGTTTAAAAAATCTTAGGGGGTAGCCGACGATCGCCAGAGGAGTCCCCGACGATCAGTTTTTGCTTATTGAATGCATTCTAATTCGAATACTAAATTGTTTTATCTTTCTTCTGTATTAGTTAAGCTATGGACGTGTTCGGTAGCAGCAGAGTGCCAGAGACCATGAAGACGATCTCTACGATATTATACGGGAGGAAGATGACGGCTCACAATATCTGAACGAGTCCGGTGAGGGAATGTTTGAGGAAGAACCAAGAGACGAAGGGCACAATCCAAACAATGATGACTAAGAAAATGATCTTCAATTAACAAAGTTCGGCAAGGTATATATAAGGCCTCTGGTGATCATTACAAGTACTAATTGATTTAGCACTAATCAATTAACAAATCTTTCTTCTTTTAGCACTCCGGATCGAGCAAATCTTCTACAAGCAGGGCAGTACGAGGCCCGGCCAAAATGTTGGAGGCGGGCGTAAAGTACAACATCGATGTAAGCAGTTTGAGTGGCGAACCGGTTGCTCCTACAAGTCATGCGGACAAATTTGTAGCTCAATGCGGAGTAATTGTTAGGGACCAAATCCCGATTAGCATTCAAGAATGGCATAAGCCAAAGGAAGGTCGACTAGTTAGTTTTGTCGACGAAAGAGCAAAAAATAAGCTTTGGGATACACTCATATCAAATTTCACCCTACCAGAGGGTTTGACAGAACGCGAATGGGAGAAAGTCAAGCAGGCTACTCTTAAGAAGATGGCTACACAATTCCAGACTTGGAAGAAAAAATTATGGTCCAACTACGTCAAAGGAGGAAAGAAGACTCCAGAATTCAATGGAGCACTAGTGAAGGTAAAAGATCACTGGGACTTATTTGTGCAGCACAAGGAATCGGATGAAGCTAAGCAACGGTCGATAATAAACAAGACGAATGCTGAGAAAAAAATGTTCACCATGTTATGGGGCCAGGTGGCTACAAATCTGGGCTGCCTAAGTGGGATGCAGCTGAGAGACAGATGATTGATGAAGGGGTCACTCCAGTAACATTGAGTTAGCTCCTCAGGTGCAGGTCTTGGTTTTATGGGCATGGGGGAAAGTTGGACCCACTGACAGGGGAGGTAATTGAAAAGGCAAGTCTTAAAGGAGCCGATAAAGATTTACTTGCTGCAATAAAAGATGCTCAAATGGGGGTGTTCTTGCCCGATAGAGAGAACGACGAGCTTACACGCGCCCTCAAGAATCCTGAACACCCGGGACGAACACGAGGCGTCGGCGTTGTTGTTGGGATTCGGAGTAGAAAACAAAAAAATTCGGCACTACGAAACCAAGTCCCAAGATTGGATCTAGATAGATGCAAACAAGGATATCGATCTTGTTACCTTAACAACCGTTCAACGGTAGTTCTCTCGCAGCGGAAGAGTTGATGGAGAGTTGGGGAAGCTTGACGTAGCGCAATCCCTCGAACAGATCCAATCCGTGTGACGTCCCACGAACAGATCTAACCCGCGGAAGAAGATGCAGAAGTCCCTCGAACAAAAGATCGAACGTACGATCTCTCTACGGTTGATCCACACGTACGGTGTAGTAGATCCGGCAGGGCTCCGCCGTCCAGAGCTCGGCACCACCGGAGTAGAGAGGAGGGAGGAGCAGCCCTTTAGCGTAAGGTGGAGATTAGATCTAATGGAGAAGAGAGAGAGGAGGGGCAGCCCTGAGGCAAAGGAGCAAACTTGTGTGTCCTTGGGGGTGCCCCCTCCTCATCTATTTATAGTGGGAGGGGAGGGGAGGCCACCTTGGAGGAGGGGGCAGCCCTAGGGGTGGCGCCCTAGGGTTTCCCTCCCTCTAGGGCCGTCCACAAGGGGGCAGGAAGCTTCGTCCCCTATGAGGAAGCTTCCTCCTAGGCGCCATGCCCACATGGGCCTCCTTGGTCCAAGTGCTCCCTCCCCACTTGGGCCTTCCAACTGAGAGGGGGGCCATTGATATTAAATATCTTTTATTAATTCTAAAAAAATTCTAGAATTCACAAGAGATAAATATGAAACATATTTAGACCATCCCGGAACTTTTTCGGCCCTCCGGTTTTACCCGGTTTTCTCAAAACTCTTCCCGGTACTTTACCGGTGCCCCAAAACGATTCCAGTTTTCTCTCCGATCAAATATCAATCACTCCGAAACTTTTCCGGTATGTTATACTCGTGCTCCTATCACTCTAGTACTCAACAAATCTACCACCCTTAAGTGTGTGACCCCATAGGTTCGGTAGAATACGGACATGAACCAGAAACTGACTTTCTTCGGATCAATAACCAATAGCGGAGCCATGGACACCCATAATGGTCCCCGCACCTACGCGAATATGAATTCGAGTGAACCTCTGGTTGACATGGCAATCCCTTTGCTTCACGATACTTTACAAAACATGAGGTGAGATTATATAGGTATCCGCATGATCAACTCATTAATCATTATACCAATTATCCTCATATTGGTTTTGTTCTTTTCTCGTTCACGTATTCCGTATCCCATGTGATCTATTCACAAAGTATCCGGTCGGATGTTGGTGGATATGTCATACCGAGAGGGCCCAAAGAATATCTCTCCTGAAAAGGAGGAGCAAATCCCAACCTGAATCATCAAGTCCCTAGACATACTCTCGAGTGTACAGGAGCAATGTCGTTATTGCCATGCCTGTTACGGATGGTGTTAGAACATAGTCAAAGTACACCTTCCAGTATGTAGGTACTAAACATTCTTATGGTCTATAAGGATACATGCAAATGTCAACTCATCTAATGATTTAACTCATAATACATTGATGATGAAATCTCAAAGCAAATCATACAATTGGGTCGGTTCAGCACCCTTGTTCTGGCAACAACGTGCTCCCATGTATTACCGGCATATTCAATACCCTATGTCAGGAAAACATGACATCCATAATACACAGGTTAGTCCTAGAGGCAGACTAAGAACACTTTGTGTTTATACTCCACACCTGCATATGGGTTTTCCTCCGAAGGCAGTTAACATGCACTTGGCAAACCTCCGCATAGGCCATTGCAGTTATAGCACAGACATATAAACATTAATAATGAACCTGGAATTATAATAATACATTTTATTATTGCCTCTAGGGCATAATTCCAACAGTCTCCCACTTGCACTAGAGACAATAATCTAGATGCATGGTTTGCTCAGACCAATGGCACTTTGGTCTTCGTGCTTGCTTGTGGTATAGACTTCGCACTGAGCTTAACGCTTTTAGGCTCGTCTCAATCCTGCGTATCTTAATGTACCCCTTCATCCTTTATGAAGTATTTAAAGATAGGGCACTATATTCAACATGTTTGGACTACAGTGAGCTCTTAGTGACGAGGATATGTACCTAGGGTAAGGTATTAGGCCTGTCCTACATACCCCACCTAAGGACACCACATTGGAGAACTACAAGACTACAATTCTACAAGAGAGATTCCGACTGAACTAGCCATGGCATATGAGTCACTCGACATATGTTCACTCGGAAGACCCCCCTACACTCGACAGTAAACTCTCACTCGGAGCGGTCGCCAATCACTCGACTGCAGAAGACCGGGAGTCTCCCCAGGGAGGCCAACGGGCAGGCGTTACGCTCGCCACCTTAACTGGCATTTATTGTATACGTTACCAGTAACGTCCCCCTTTACTCCCCACAATCAATTCCTTAGATGCCGGACGTTTATGAGGGGCAGCGCACTCTATATAAGCCACCTCTCCCCACTGGCACAAGGGTTCGCATCTTTTGTAACACAACATACAGATCACTCGACAGAGAAAGCTCCCCGGAGCACCTGAGACGTAGGGCTATTACCACTTCCGAGTGGGGCCTGAACTCATACATCTGTGTGTACACCCTCGCCGTAGCTAGGACTCTGCCCTCTCCATACGTACCCCTACCTTCTACTGTCAGGCACGTTCCCACGACAGTTGGCGCCCACCGTGGGGCAGGCGTCTAAGCGACTTCCGGCGAGGTTGCGTTTTTCATCTTCATTATGACTTCCGGTGGCGGTCTGGTCCTGGGCTGCGAGATCCGTCTCGGCGCTTTCACTTTCATCGCCGATGACTCCGCATGGCTCCAGGAAGCCCCTCTCGACGTTGAGGCTCTCCCCGTCCGCGGGGCGACGCACTTCAACGCGAGTTCGTGCGGCGTTCTTCTCCGACAGTCGTCGACCCCGTACATATCGGCTCCAGCGTCGTCCGCTCATCTCGCTGTGCGTCGCCGCAAGCGATCTGGTCGTTCGCGGATCCAGCGATGGGTGAGGCACACGACAGCGCGCCAGGCGTCGACTCCGCAGATTGCGGCCATCGAGCCCGCCGAGTCACTTCATGGCGCGTTCGATTCGGCATCAGATCGATCCGAGCTCCCTTCCGAGTGCGAGAGCTGCGATCCCGCAGCAGAAGTTTTCATGGCTGGTTCTCATCAGAGCCCACCTGGTTACGGCCGTGGTGGCCGCGAGCGCGGTGGCCCGTCGAATGATCAGCAGCGCAGGGATGAGGAGGTCCTCCAAACCCCCATCATCGGCGTGACTGCAGAAGCCCAGGCTCTGGAGGCTGCGCGTCTCGCCACTTTGGCGGAGCGCACGCGCCTCGAGGAGATGCAGAGGTCACTCGACGAGCGCACTCGACAGCGTCAGTTGTTCCCTCCAGTCAACGACAACCGTCAGGTATACCGTACTCCGATCCAGAATGTTGCAGCAGCGGCTAGGATTGCAGATTCTATACAGTTGTCCGATTCAAAGGCCGGCAGAGGACTCGAGTAGATCCGAACCCTGCTTGGGGCGGCTCGACAGCAGAACTCCGCTGTCTCTCAGTCGCGCAACAGGATACACAGCAGATCAGTTAGAGCAGACACAGTCCAATCGGCCTACAGTCCAGGGTCACCTCAGCGTCGCAGAGGCGGAGATTATCAAGATGATCAGTACAGAGATCAGAGGCGAGATCAGTTTGCTCCTCGACATCACCGTGATGACCACCGTCGAGTGCCTACTCCCTCGCGGAGTGGTCCATACGTGCCCCGGCACTATGATGATAGGCGCCCGTACGGTGATGAGCGGGACCCTAGGTTTGACGCGAGATACGTTCTCATTTAGAACCGGGTCGACAGGGTCAGATATAACAGAGGTGGCTATGGCAGAGATTTTCCGAGTGGAAGTGGTACAGCTGTTTCGGGTCCTGAGTGTTTCAGCAGAGCCATTCGATCTGCTGAGATTCCCCCCAACTTCAGGTTGGCAGCTGGGGTAAGCAAATTCACCGGCGAGTCGAAGCCAGAAACTTGGCTAGATGATTCCCGAGTGGCTGTTCAGATCGGCGGAGGCAATGACAACGTAGCTATGAAGCACCTGTCCCTGATGTTGGATGGTTCGGCCCGAGCATGGCCGAATCAGTTGGCTCCTTCTAGCATCTATTGCTGGGAGGATCTTGCCCGAATATTTGTCAAGACCTTCGAAGGCACTTGTAAGTGTCCTGCTAGTTTGTCCGAGTTGCAGCATTGTGTCCAGAAACCGAATGAAACTTTGAGGGATTACGTTCAGCGTTGGACCACTCTTCGTCACACAGTGGAAGGTGTTTCCGAGCACCAAGCTGTTTGCGCCTTCAAGGCCGGCGTTGGATACAGAGAGCTCTACTTGAAGTTTGGTCGGACAGGAGATATGTCTCTTAGCAAGATGATGGAAATTGCCACTAGATACGCCAACGGTGAAGAAGAAGATCGTCTCCGTAACGGCAAAGGGAAAAACCTACTCCGAGTCACGAGCGACCCTCTCACTCGGGAAGATGATGAGGTGTAATAAAAGTACTCGAGTGATGCTTGATGAATAAAAGCATGACTTTTCCAGTTCCATGTTGGATTCACTCGTACGCATTCTCTGGCTTACAACCCCCAGTGGGTTTACGCTTTTCAGCTTGGCTGCGAATCCGCATCGCCTAAGTTCAAAATCACTCCGAGTGATGAGCGATCCTCACACTCGGGAGCTTAGTCGCGATTCCGCATCGCCTAAGTTCAAAATCACTACGAGTGATGAGCGATCCTCACACTCGGGGGCTTAGCTGCGATTCCACATCGCCTAAGTTCAAAATCACTCCGAGTGATGAGCAATCCTCACACTCGGGAGCTTAGCGGCGATTCCGCATCGCCTAAGTTCAAAACCACTCCGAGTGATGAGCGATCCTCACACTCGGGAGCTTAGCCGCGATTCCGCATCGCCTAAGTTCAAAATCACTCCGAGTGATGAGCGATCCTCACACTCGGGGGCTTAGCTGCGAATCCGCATCGCCTAAGTTCAAAATCACTCCGAGTGATGAGCGATCCTCACACTCGGGGGCTTAGCTGCGATTCCGCATCGCCTAAGTTCAAAACTACTCCGAGTGATGAGCGATCCTCACACTCGGGAGCTTAGCTGCGATTCCGCATCGCCTAAGTTCAAAACTACTCCGAGTGATGAGCGATCCTCACACTCGGGAGCTTAGCCGTGATTCCGCATTGCTTAAGTTCAAAATCACTCCGGGTGATGGGCGATCCTCACACTCGGGAGCTTAGCCGCGATTCCGCATCGCCTAAGTTAAAAATCACTCCGAGTGATGGGCGATCCTCACACTCGGGAGCTTAGCCGCGATTCCGCATCGCCTAAGTTAAAAATCACTCCGAGTGATGGGCGATCCTCACACTCGGGGGCTTAGCTACGATTCCGCATCGCCTAAGTTCAAAACTACTCCGAGTGATGAGCGATCCTCACACTCGGGGGCTTAGCTGCGATTCCGCATCGCCTAAGTTCAAAATCACTCCGAGTGATGAGCGATCCTCACACTCGGGAGCTTAGCCACGATTCCGCATCGCCTAAGTTCAAAATCACTCCGAGTGATGAGCGATCCTCACACTCGGGAGCTTAGCCGCGATTCCGCATCACCTAAGTTCAATATCACTCCGAGTGATGAGCGATCCTCACACTCGGGAGCTTAGCCGTGATTCCGCATCGCCTAAGTTCAAAAGTACTCCGGGTGATGGGCGATCCTCACACTCGGGAGCTTAGCCGCGATTCCGCATCGCCTAAGTTCAAAATCACTCCAGGTGATGAGCGATCCTCACACTCGGGGGCTTAGCTGCGATTCCGCATCGCCTAAGTTCAAAATCACTCCGAGTGATGAGCGATCCTCACACTCGGGAGCTTAGCCGCGATTCCGCATCGCCTAAGTTCAAAATCACTCCGAGTGATGAGCGATCCTCACACTCGGGAGCTTAGCCGCGATTCCGCATCGCCTAAGTTCAAAATCACTCCGAGTGATGAGCGATCCTCACACTCGAGAGCTTAGCCGCGATTCCGCCTCGCCTAAGTTCAAAAGTACTCCGGGTGATGGGCGATCCTCACACTCGTGAGCTTAGCCGCGATTCCGCATCGCCTAAGTTCAAAATCACTCCGAGTGATGAGCGATCCTCACACTCGGGGGCTTAGCTGCGATTTCGCATCGCCTAAGTTCAAAATCACTCCGAGTGATGAGCGATCCTCACACTCGGGAGCTTAGCCGCGATTCCGCATCGCCTAAGTTCAAAATCACTCCGAGTGATGAGCGATCCTCACACTCGGGAGCTTAGCCGCGATTCCGCATCGCCTAAGTTCAAAAGTACTCCGGGTGATGGGCGATCCTCACACTCGGGAGCTTAGCCGCGATTCCGCATCGCCTAACTTCAAAATCACTCCGAGTGATGAGCGATCCTCACACTCGGGGGCTTAGCCGCGATTCCGCATCGCCTAAGTTCAAAATCACTCCGAGTGATGAGCGATCCTCACACTCGGGGGCTTAGCCGCGATTCCGCATCGCCTAAGTTCAAAATCACTCCGAGTGATGAGCGATCCTCACACTCGGGAGCTTAGCCGCGATTCCGCATCGCCTAAGTTCAAAATCACTCCGAGTGATGAGTGATCCTCACACTCGGGGGCTTAGCGGCGATTCCGTATCGCCAAAATTACAAGTTACTCCGAGTGATGAGCGATCCTCACACTCGGGGGCTTAGCCGCGATTCCGCATCGCCTAAGTTCAAAACTACTCCGAATGATGAGCGATCCTCGCACTCGGAGGCTTAGCTGCGATTCCGTATCGCCTAAGTTAAACAACACTTCCGAGTGCAAGGTCTACCTTTCACTCGGGCTCTTAGCTGCGAACCAGTCTTCGCCTAAGTTCTAAACTACAGATGAGTGATACTCACTCCCGAGTGTTAAGCGCTCCTTTCACTCGGATGCTTAGCTGCGAGTCGGTCCTCGCCTAAGTCCAAAATCAACCAAACAAATCTAAGACCCCCGCCGATGCAAGCACTCGACGGCGGCCTCGGGGACCACACGCAGTGGGTGCACTCAGCGTGCCCCCACTGGACCTACTATCAAAACATATCTAAGACCCCTGCCGATGACTCCGCGCATCGCCACTCGGCGAGACATGTCGTCATCACTCGGCAACTCCGCGCATCGCCACTCGGCGAGACATGTCGTCATCACTCGGCAGCTCCGCGCATCGCCACTCGGCGGGACACGTCGTCATCATTCGGCAGCTCCGCGCGTCGCCACTCATGCCTTCGTCACTCGGCGGGACGCGCCTTCGTCATCACTCGGCAACTCCGTGCATCGCCACTCGGCGAGACATGTCGTCATCACTCGGCAGCTCCGCGCATCGCCACTCGGCGGGACACGTCGTCATCATTCGGCAGCTCCGCGCGTCGCCACTCATGCCTTCGTCACTCGGCGGGACGCGTCTTCGCCTTCACTCAGCAGCTCCGCGCATCGCCACTCGGCGCGACACGTCTTCGTCACTCGGTCGCTCCGGACGCCGTCACTCAGCTGGACGCTCCTTCGACACTCGGTCGCTCCGCGCATCACCACTCAGCCGGACACTCCGTCATCTCTCGGCAGCTCCACGCATCGCCACTCGGACTTGAACCTGCATCCAAATTCATTCGGAAGAGCTGACAAGCTGAATAGATCAAGGCAGAAGTTGGAAGGCCCAGTCGTCACAGGTATCGGAAAAATCTCGAAGCTCATTCGGAACGCTGAGTTCGGCAGAACCTGCACTGTCCCTTCTCCACTCGAGCCCTGATCCATTCGGGGGCTAATGACGAGGATATGTACCTAGGGTAGGGTATTAGGCCTGTCCTACATACCCCACCTAAGGACACCACATTGGAGAACTACAAGACTACAATTCTACAAGAGAGATTCCGACTGAACTAGCCATGGCATATGAGTCACTCGACATATGTTCACTCGGAAGACCCCCCTACACTCGACAGTAAACTCTCACTCGGAGCGGTCGCCAATCACTCGACTGCAGAAGACCGGGAGTCTCCCCAGGGAGGCCAACGGGCAGGCGTTACGCTCGCCACCTTAACTGGCATTTATTGTATACGTTACCAGTAACGTCCCCCTTTACTCCCCACAATCAATCCCTTAGATGCCAGACGTTTATGAGGGGCAGCGCACTCTATATAAGCCACCCCTCCCCACTGGCACAAGGGTTCGCATCTTTTGTAACACAACATACAGATCACTCGACAGAGAAAGCTCCCCGGAGCACCTGAGACGTAGGGCTATTACCACTTCCGAGTGGGGCCTGAACTCATACATCTGTGTGTACACCCTCGCCGTAGCTAGGACTCTGCCCTCTCCATACGTACCCCTACCTTCTACTGTCAGGCACGTTCCCACGACACTTAGCTTACTCTGCTTTGATCATGATGCTCATATCAAAATATGGTTTGTATAGATCAAGCATTTCGGAACTATGCCAATCACTATGATGGCGTTCCTGATCCAAATACCCTCCTGTGCAACTTCCAGAGTTGCCATGTATCACGTTTACGTTGTAGAAATCCCTCTATGTGCCTTAGCTTGAAAAACAACTTTCAACATCTTATTTTGCTACTTAACTATAGACCGATTAAAAATACTACAAATCGTTATGAAACTTTCCTTCATCTATTTGTAATTAAACTCTTTAGTCTTCCTCTAACAACCATTCTTCCTCTGAGTTACTTCAAGAGAACTAATCTACTATTTATATTACTTTGGTGCTTGTTGCACTTTCAGGACATCCAATGCCTTAGTGCTTTCTTTTGCAAAAATATTTATTCTTAATCACTCATATGTTATCCACATATATGATTAGACTCGTGCTCCCACTTAATTCCATATCTTATATGATTATCGATGAATTAATAACTTTTATAACTTCATCAAAACTATTACTCCAGCTCTGTGATATTTGCTTCAACTATGGACTAATCTTTGAAGCATTCTCACATTTAATAATATCGTATAGATCATTAAATCCTTTCAGGTTGTATCATGCATACACCCTTCGTTTTATTTTCTCAGAAGAAAAATCCATATGTCATACTTCGGAAGTATGCCGCGATTATCTGTAATTTTCCATACGAACATTTGCATCACTACACATATTGTAGTCAACCATTTGAACTCTATCGGAAAACTTATTTTGCGATAAGTCGAGCATTATCAATGATGAAGCTTTCGTCTATGTTCATATATATGAAAAATCCAATCCACTCTAATGATCAGGAATCCTTAGGAGGGTTTTACCAAGTTCTAAACTTGATTCTGGTGAATGGCTTTCATATCATTTTTATGGTGTTTAAGCCATATAGTGGAGTTAGTGCACGTCATGGTTTCTTGTAGTTCACAGGTTTATCGCTCAATAGAACCACATTGGTTCAACGTGAATTTATAAAGATGTGTGATACAACATTAGACTTGATCATTTCTTCTATGGAACATATTTCAGAGTTTCATCATTCCTTTTCATCAGATGTAGGAATTTCTGGTTTGGTCACAGAATTTATCTTTAGAACGAATTGCCGAGTTTCATTCTGTAGAACCAAATGATTCAATGTAATCATTATCAAGCTATTAGTCCTCCCACTTAATTGTTTCAAGAGAGCTATTTTCTCAAGAAAAATCCCATGTCCCATGATAAACATTTCTCTCGGGTATGGTAGTGGAAGTGTTGTTCGTAACATGATGTTTCTACAAAACTTTTATTCAGGATCGAGTATATTCTAAATATATATCTCCGAAATTATGAAACAACAATTGGAGTTCTTATCCATGCCATATTCTTATAGGGCATTGTTTCAACAGTCATATGACGACGCTCTATTTTGTTCGTAAGTGGTTTCTCTAAAGCGTTAAGCAGTATAGTGAATGGGAGTGTGGTTTAAGTACATCACCGACCTCACCATGTCATGTTGGAATTCAGAGTAGAAAACAATTTTAATTCCAATATGTCATATAGGGTTTGGTTGTGCGTCAAGATACTCCGTAGCTATACGGGGTTTCGGGTGACACTAGTATATGAACTGACTTCATACACTCTATGATGTTTGCTAAATTCAATAACTCATTATTTTCACGATCAGATCATTAAATAATTGATCTATGTGTGATGATGATTCTCTTTGTGTTGAAACAGTTTTGAACTTATTCAAAATTTCATACTTTATGTCTTGTCTAAATATCAGTATATCTATACAAGTCATTATCACAAAGTTTTATGTAAAGTACTATTTATTAGTTCTTCACACATCGATATGTGTTATTACCAATAGTTTACTAAACACTTGAACAATGATTGTGTCTATTAGAAAAACATTGCATGTGTCAAATGACTCAAAGTCAAGAGATTGAATGACTTCATCGATATGAAGCTTCCGCATGCGCTTTGTTCTAATGCGACTAAGTCATTTATGCTATTACAATTTTAGCATTATCATCACATAACTTAAATTATTTAGCAATCAAGAAAATAGACATAACATCAAGATTTCAACTTAAATAATTCACCACGAAGGGTGAAATTCAGAGAGTATTAACTTCGAACAACCATTATTCAAAACGTGGATGAGGCATCCACCGTGCAGACGACATAATCGGATATTAATGTTTTACACAACCTCTGAATCAAATAACTTTTATTTAAACTCTAAGATAAATCTTGATAGACGAACGCCGCCGGCCTTGGGTGACTTGGGCACCACTTCCGACACGGACTTGCACTTCATTCGTTCTTCTCCTTCGAATTCTGAGAATTCCCTGTACCGAGTTATGAAACAAGTGCAATTGATATGGTATCAATTATACCTATGAAGGTAAATAATGAAATTGTCTATTAACTTAGTATAACTTATTTATACCTATGGTGATTAGACCATTCTTCAGATCTCCCAGATACTTCTTACAATTCCTCTTCCAATGCCCCTTGTTCTTGAAGTAGTGACACTCAGAATCTTTAGTTGGGTCACTCTTGGTCTTTACCTGAGCTTTGGTCTTACCACCACTCTTGGCATTTCTGCCTTTGCCCTTCTTCTTGAAACTGGTAGTGTTCATCACAGCCAACACGTGGTTTGGATCCTTCTGCATAGATGCTTCCGCAGTCTTAAGCATAGCGAACAATTCGTCTGTGGTCTTGTCAAGCCCATTCATGTTGTAATTCATGATAAAGCCGTTGTAAGACGGGGGGAGTGACGCAAGGAGAATGTAAGTGCCGAGTGTCGTAGGGATCACAAATCCCAGAGCACTGAACCTCTGTGCGTAACCAACAAGTTTGATCACGTGCTCACTAATTGAGCTACCTTCTGCCATCATGCATTCCCACAGCTGCTTCGTTATCTCGTAACGTTTAGTTCTAGCTTGCTTCAGATATAGAGTGTTCAGTTGTGTCACCATGTCAAAAATGGTGAAGTTTTCAAAACGTTTCTGGAGCTCTGTATCCTTGTACGTAAGCATCAAGCATTGTACTGTGGTGTGGTCATCCACTTTAGTCGCATAGACGTTCTTATCGTCCTGCGATGCATCCTCAACGGGAGCGGCTGGGAGAGCTTCTTTGAGAACATAGTCATTCTTAGCAACTTTGAGGACAAACCCAAGATTACGGAACCAGTCCGCATAGTTGCCCCCATTTGCAGCAAGCTTCTCTTTTTCAAGCATCGGTCCTAAGCTAAAAGCATTGTTGTTGCGAGCCATCTCTCTACAACGATATAAACAGATTGATTTAGACATGGTTCAAAATTAATTGCATTAATCTTAAAAAGTTTAATCTAATGCTCCCACTAAAACCAATATCTCTCTAAATTGATCTTAAGGTAATCAAGATCCGGATCAATGCACCTGTCACCGGTGTAACACTCAGCCATGGAGGAGATCAACCCGGTAGGTCTAACAAAACCAATCACAACCAATTTATGATTCTTGTATTAGTCTTTCGACACTTGTGCTCCGAGCTCAGATCCGATAAGCTAGAACGTCAAGACAACCAAGCGCTATTGCAGTGGAGTCTCAATCCACCCGCCTCTTTGTTACCTTTCCCGTTCGTACTCGTGTGACACGACGCACCTTGGGTGGCGTTTATTTCAGACGGTTTCACGGTTGGGAGAGCACGAACTTCTTGATATTGAGAGAGATCTACCTATTAAAACACAACTACTTGCGCATTCAAACATGCAATGAACAGGATTAACATCACAGGCAATTTAATGTATGTGATATGGTATAGCCTTTTCTTCAAGAAGCTCCAAGAACCATGCTTTTCTTTCTTCATCTTCTTTTGGCGGAGAGCATCACCTCCAATCACGGCACGTCGTCAAGCACCATGACGTATGATCATCATCTTCATGTAGATACTACAACTATTGCTAGCATCTATTCTACTAAAAAGAAAATTACATGAAGTTTGGCACGCAGGCCGAATAAATGACAATCATATGGCTCCAGCCATCATGCCGTACCATGACATGCAAGTCATGAAACATAGTATTACAAAGTATAATTATCTCATACAACTTTTATCATGACGAAGACTATGCCACATCACATGTTCCTGCAAAAACAAGTTAGACGTTCTTCTACTCGTTCTTTGCATCTTTTACGTGGCTACTAGGGTTTGCATGGCAAAACGTTTTGCTAGCTACGTAACCACATAAAGCACAATCTTAAGGTTGCTAGATTAACACTCGAGGCGTATCAGCCATGAGACTACAATTTAATCTCATAACCCATACTGAACAATCGTCAATACGCATGATCCCCATGCTAGATCAACAATCTAACACGCCCCTTTTGTTACACAATTTCTCCACACCAAAAGCAAGACCCAAATCATCTTCGCGCGACCAGCATACTCAGGAGCAGCATAGAAGGACCCCGAGGGGCAAGATGTTTGTAACAAAATCAAGCAATACAGGAGGGTTCAACTTGTGCAATTAGAGGGGAAGCAACTAGAACATTCAGTTTAGATCTGTTATCAAAAAACCGCGCACAATGAAAATTTTGTGCAATGCCCGTTCATCACTATGAACTCTAGATCGAACCTGCATCTATTACTAGAACTAGGTCATGATACCGCTGTTGGGATTCAGAGTAGAAAAAAAAATCGGCACTACGAAACCAAGTCCCAAGATTGGATCTTGATAGATGCAAACAAGGATATCGATCTTGTTACCTTAACAACCGTTCAACAGTAGTTCTCTCGCAGCGGAAGAAGTTGATGGAGAGTTGGGGAAGCTTGACGTAGCGCAATCCCTCGAACAGATCCAATCCGTTTGATGTCCCATGAACAGATCTAACCCGCGGAAGAAGATGCAGAAGTCCCTCGAACAAAAGATCGAACGTACGATCTCTCTACGGTTGATCCACACGTATGGTGTAGTAGATCTGGCAGGGCTCCGCCATCCAGAGCTCGGCACCACCGGAGTAGAGAGGAGGGAGGAGCAGCCCTTCAGCATAAGCTGGAGATTAGATCTAATGGAGAAGAGAGAGAGGAGGGGCAGCCCTGAGGCAAAGGAGCAAACTTGTGTGTCCTTGGGGGTGCCCCCTCCTCATCTATTTATAGTGGGAGGGGAGGGGAGGCCACCTTGGAGGAGGGGGCAGCCCTAGGGTTGGCGCCCTAGGGTTTCCCTCCCTCTAGGGCCGTCCACAAGGGGCAGGAAGCTTCCTCCCCTACGAGGAACCTTCCTCCTAGGCGCCATGCCCACATGGGCCTCCTTGGTCTAAGTGCTCCCTCCCCACTTGGGCCTTCCAAGTGAGAGGGGGGCCATTGATATTAAATATCTTTTATTAATTCTAAAAAAATTCTAGAATTCACAAGAAATAAATATTAAACATATTTAGACCATCCCGGAACTTTTCCGGCCCTCCGGTTTTACCCGGTTTTCTCAAAACTCTTCCCGGTACTTTACCGGTGCCCCGAAACGATTCCAGTTTTCTCTCCGATCAAATCTCAATCACTCCGAAACTTTTCCGGTGTGTTATACTCATGCTCCTATCACTCTAGTACTCAACAAATCTACCACCCTTAAGTGTGTGACCCCATAGGTTCGGTAGAATATGGACATGAACCAGAAACAGACTTTCTTCGGATCAATAACCAATAGCGGAGCCATGGACACCCATAATGGTTCCCGCACCTACACGAATATGAATTCGAGTGTACCTCTGGTTGACATGCCAATCCCTTTGCTTCATGATACTTTACAAAACATGAGGTGAGATTATATAGGTATCCGCATGATCAACTCATTAATCATTATACCAATTATCCTCATATCGGTTTTGTTCTTTTCTCGTTCACGTATTCCGTATCCCATGTGATCTATTCACAAAGTATCCGGCCGGATGTTTGGTGGATATGTAATACCGAGAGGGCCCAAAGAATATCTCTCCTGAATAGGAGGAGCAAATCCCAACTTGAATCATCAAGTCCCTAGACATACTATCGAGTGTATAGGAGCAATGCCGTTATTGCCACGCCTGTTACGGATGGTGTTAGAACATAGTCAAAGTACACCTTCCAGTATGTAGGTACTTAACATTCGTATGGTCTATAAGGATACATGCAAAAGTCAACTCATCTAATGATTTAACTCATAATACATTGATGATGAAATCTCAAAGCAAATCATACAATTGGGTCGGTTCAGCACCCTTGTTCTGGTAACAATATGCTCCCATGTATTACCAGCATATTGAATGCCCTATGTCAGGAAAACATGACATCCATAATACATAGGTTAGTCCTAGAGGCAGACTAAGAACACTTAGTGTTTATACTCCACACCTGCATATGGGTTTTCCTCCGAAGGCAGTTAACATGCACTTGGCAAACCTCCGCATAGGCCATTGCAGTTATAGCACAGACATATAAACATTAATAATGAACCTGGAATTATAATAATACATTTTATTATTGCCTCTAGGGCATAATTCCAACAGTTGTTCCGTGGTATGAGGGGTTTGCGGAGTGTAGCGACACTTACAGAAGCCGTTCAAGAAAGAAGAAGCAGGATGCAGACCGGCTTCAAAAGTTGGAACAGGCTGTCATGCGGCAGCAGGAGCAGTACGTATCACTTAGCCAGCAGCTAAGGACGTCTCAACGGCAGGATGAGCCACCAACAGATCCAGCATTGGATAGTACCATCCCATCTATGCCGAAAAGCAGCGTGGGCTCCACGGGGGTCGATGATGCACTGCTGGCTCACTACCCCGTGGATGATATCCAAGAGTCGACATCTTGCGAGCTACACTACAAAATGAACAATATATCCATTAAGGTGGCGGACGGCTATGCTTTAGCGAATCCACTGAAGCAACCATCCACGGCAATCCGGTTCCACCTGGCTATGCTCGTGTCGGGGTGGATGAAGTTCTGTTGGGATATGAGCCACTGAACCTTGATTTTCATGGAGGTGAAGGGGAGCAGACCCTGGGAGAAGCCAAACGTAATGGTTTCTTTCTATGGAGAAAGCAATGCATCATATTTCCAGACAAGGTGCCAAGTCCACCGCGTCAGTCGAGTCCACCCCCCCTGAGACGGAGCGCAACGCGACTCCGCGGCGTCAGCCGAGTCCACCACCCCCCCCGAGACGGAGCGCATCGCGAGTCCGCGGCGTCAGCCGACTCCCCCCCCCTCCCCCCGCCCCCCCGAGACGGAGCCTAGCGCGAGACCGCGACGACGCTATCGATCTCCGCCGCGTTAGCAGAGTCCAAAGAAGAAGAAACCCGAGCCTCCTGTCAAAAAGTTACCTTACGAGATGAGTGTCGCAGAAAACAATGCCATAGTGGATAAAGAAGTGAAGGACCACTTTGCACCAAAACCGTGTTGGGATTCGGAGTAGAAAACAAAAAAATTCGGCACTACGAAACCAAGTCCCAAGATTGGATCTAGTTAGATGCAAACAAGGATAGCGATCTTGTTAGCTTAACAACCGTTCAACGGTAGTTCTCTCACAGCGGAAGATATTTATGGAGAGTTGGGGAAGCTTGAAGTAGCACACCCCCACGAACAGATCTACTCCGCGAAGATGCAGAAGTCCCTCGAACAAAGATCGAACGTACGATCTCTCTACGGTTGATCCACACGTACGGTGCGTTAGATCCGGTAGGGCTCCGCCGTCCAGAGCTCGGTACCACCGGAGTAGAGAGGAGGGAGGAGCAGCCCTTTGGCGTAAGGTGGAGATTAGATCTAATGGAGAAAGAGAGAGGAGGGGCAGCCCTGAGGCAAAGGAGCAAAGTTGTGTGTCCTTGGGGGTGCCCCCTCCTCATCTATTTATAGTGGGAGGGGAGGGGAGGCCACCTTGGAGGAGGGGCAGCCCTCAAGGGGCGCCCTAGGGTTTGCCAAGGGGGAGGAAGCTTCCTCCTAGGCGCCTCCCCCACATGGGCCACCTTTGTCCAAGTGCTCCCTCCCCACTTGGGCCTTCCAAGTGAGAGGGGCTCCATTGATATTAAATTTATTTTATTAATTCCAAAACAATTTGAGAATTCACAATAAATAAATATTAAACATATTTAGACCATCCCAGAACTTTTCCGGCCCTCCGGTTTTACCCGGTTTTCTCAAAACTCTTCCCGGTACTTTACCGGTGCCCCAAAACGACTCCGATTTTCTCTCCGATTAAATCTCAATCACTCCGAAACTTTTCCGGTGTGTTATACTCGTGCTCATATCACTCTAGTACTCAAAAAATCTACCACCCTTAAGTGTGTGACCCCATAGGTTCGGTAGAATACGGACATGAACCAGAAACTGACTTTCTTCGGATGAATAACCAATAGCGGAGCCATGGACACCCATAATGGTTCCCGCACCTACACGAATATGAATTCAAGTGAACCTCTGGTTGACATGTCAATCCCTTTGCTTTGCGATACTTTACAAAACATGTGGTGAGATTATATAGGTATCCGCATGATCAACTCATTAATCATTATACCAATTATCCTCATATCGGTTTTGTTCTTTTTCTCGTTCACGTATTCCGTATCCCATGTGATCTATTCACAAAGTATCCGACCGGATGTTTGGTGGATACGTAATACCGAGAGGGCCCAAAGAATATATCTCCTGAATAGGAGGAGCAAATCCCAACTTGAATCATCAAGTCCCTAGACATACTATCGAGTGTACAGGAGCAATGCCGTTATTACCATGCCTGTTACGGATGGTGTTAGAACATAGTCAAAGTACACCTTCCAGTATGTAGGTACTTAACATTCATATGGTCTATAAGGATACATGCAAAAGTCAACTCATCTGATGATTTAACTCATAATACATTGATGATGAAATCTCAAAGCAAATCATACAATTGGGTTGGTTCTGTTGGAATTATGCCCTAGAGGCAATAATAAAATGTATTATTATAATTCCAGGTTCATTATTAATGTTTATATGTCTGTGCTATAACTGCAATGGCCTGTGCGGAGGTTTGCCAAATGCATGTTAACTGCCTTCGGAGGAAAACCCATATGCAGGTGTGGAGTGTAAACACAAAGTGTTCTTAGTCTACCTCTAGGACTAACCTGTGTATTATGGATGTCATGTTTTCCTGACATAGGGCATTGAATATGCCCGTAATACATGGGAGCACATTGTTACCAGTACAAGGGTACTGAACCAACCCAATTGTATGATTTGCTTTGAGATTTCATCATCAATGTATTATGAGTTAAATCATCAGATGAGTTGACATTTGCATGTATCCTTATAGACCATAAGAATGTTAAGTACCTACATACTGGAAGGTGTACTTTGACTATGTTCTAACACCATCCGTAACAGGCGTGGCAATAACGACATTTCTCCTTTACACTCGAGAGTATGTCTAGGGACTTGATGATTCAGGTTGGGATTTGCTCCTCCTATTCAGGAGAGATATTCTTTGGGCCCTCTCGGTATTACATATCCACCAACATCCGGCCGGATACTTTGTGAATAGATCACATGGGATACGGAATACGTGAACGAGAAAAAGAACAAAACCGATATGAAGATAATTGGTATAATGATTAATGAGTTGATCATGCGGATACCTATATAATCTCACCTCATGTTTTGTAAAGTATCGCGAAGCAAAGGGATTGGCATGTCAACCAAAGGTTCACTCGAATTCATATTCGTGTAGGTACGGGAACCATTATGGGTGTCCATGGCTCCGCTATTGGTTATTGATCCGAAGAAAGTCTGTTTCTGGTTCATGTCCGTATTCTACCGAACCTATGGGGTCACACACTTAAGGGTGGTAGATTTTTGAGTACTAGAGTGATAGGAGCACGAGTATAACACACCGGAAAAGTTTCAGAGTGATTGAGATTTAATCGGAGAGAAAACCGGAATCGTTTCGAGGCACCGGTAAAGTACCGGGAAGAGTTTTGAGAAAACCAGGTAAAACCGGAGGGCCGGAAAAGTTCCGGGATGGTCTAAATATCTTTAATATTTGTTTATTGTGAATTCCCAAATTGTTTTGGAATTAATAAAATAAATTTAATAACAATGGGCCCCCTCTCACTTGGAAGACCCAAGTGGGGAGGGAGCACTTGGACCAAGGAGGCCCATGTGGGGGAGGCGCCTAGGAGGAAGCTTCCTCCTAGGGGAGGAAGCTTCCTCCCCCTTGGCAAACACTAGGGCGCCCTGTCGGGGGGATGACCCCCGGGTAGGCAACGGAGCCCGAATCCCTTTCGGAAAATCATCGAAGTGAGAGAAGTCCCTCAGGCCGGCTTGCCAAGCACGCCGGCTCCCCAGCGCGAGCCGGCTCGGCACGGCAACCCGGCCTGGCCGGCTGGCCCATGCCGGCCGGCCGCGAGGGGGCGAAGCCTTAGCGACGAAGCAATCCTTGCTATAGCGCTTCTCCATTTATACTGACAGAATAGGTGAGGCTGCAGCTTTCCTTGCGCCCCCGCCCGAGGCGGGCGGTGTCAGGGAGGCGCGGTCCTCTAGAAACGGCGGCGCCGACCTCCCTCTGACGACGGACAAGACGCGCCACAGTGCCTCGTACCCAGACTGACAAGAGACAAGACCCGCCACAGTGCCCCGCGCCAGGCAGGTGCGGCGCACCTGGCGACCCGGCAGCCCGGCGACCCGGCCACCGGATCCCGGTCGATGACACCAGGGGCCCGCGCCTCTGTAACGTTACCATTGTAACCCTGGGGGTCGGCCTATAAGACCCCCAGGGAGGCCTCCATGCAGAGGGGTCAGTCGATCGTTCGATCGGATCAGTACACATTCTAGTGAGCTCCCTTCAGATCACACACTTACACAGGAGAGGCAGAACGGTGGCCTAGCCCCTTCTCCCTCCTCCACCCAAACAGCTCCAGGAGCAACTCTGTAACCTTTGCGCATATCAGCTCATACGGCAGGATTAGGGGTGTTACCTCTCTGGAGGGCCCCGAACCTGAGTACGTCTCGTGTCCCGCACTTGCTCGTGCCAACCTCGCCTCCGGAGCCCACTGGTGTCCTCTCGTAGCCCCACCTCTTTAGCCATCCTATGGCATCTGCCGTGAAATCACCACGACAGTTGGCGCCCACCGTGGGGCTGCTCGCGGCGCCGGCCGGAGTCAAGTTCAAGATGCGGCCCTTCACCAGCTCCGGCGAGCGCATCGTGCACGGTTTGGTCCGTGCGCCTCGCACGTCCAAACCGGCCGGCTGCTTCATCGTCCCCTTCGGCGCGCTGCGCGTCTTCATCGCGCTCGTTCCCGACGTGTTTCCCAGCGAAGTGTGCAATTGCACCGACTCGCCTGTCCACATTAGCTGCGCAGTCTCCGACGACGTCGCTGCTCTCTGCGTTCACGCGGAGGTGCTAACCATCGGCACCAGTTCCGGCTCCCCGCGCGCCAAGGAGAAGGCTGCCGCGGCCGCCGCCTTGGCTGCGGCTCCGCCTCGCCGGACCGACCCGCTCCATGATACGATCCGGAGTCTGCAAGCCCCCATCACGCCTGACGCCGACACGGCCGCTGCAGCGGCCCAGCTCAACGAGGGTCGCCAGCATCTGCTGCTCGAGGCCACGGAGCTTGCGGCAACCCGGCGCCGGTTGGAGTCCGCCCAGCGAGAATTCGACAGCGCACATGGCCTCACTCCGCCCGCCGCCGAGCCCAACTGGGTCGCAGAGGTGCGGATCCGTGGGGGCGCACTCGGCCGTGCGCTAGGCGCAGGCAGACCCGTCTACGACACCCCCGTCCAGAACATGCGCGCAGCGCAGGCCGCGATTGCTGATCTCGAGTTCCTGGAGGGCGAGGAGTTGCTGCAGCAGCAGCAGCGCATCCGCAACCTCATCACCGCGGCGAACGAGCAGCAGCAACGCTTCGACCCGGCCTAGCCATCCGGCTCCGCGTCAAGAAGAACCGGGAACCCGGAGAGGGCTCTCCGGGATGCGCGGCAGACGTCTTCGCACGCCACTAGCGCGAGCCGCTCTGGCCGGCACCGGTCCGGTCGGAGCCGGCACAACCGCGCCACCTCCGCTGGAGACGGCAACGCTGGCGAGACGGCCGGCGACGGCCGGGTTCAGCAGCCGGAGCCACCCGTGCGGCTGGCTCGGCGGCCCGAGCCGGCCCCGGAAGCTCCTGCCCCCCGCGGTCCCGTGGCCGACCGAATCGGCCTCCGCTTTCCCGTGGCTGACCGACTCGGCCCCCGCGAGCCCTACGACGAAAGCGACGCCCGTCCCCGCATCGACCGGCTGGTGCGCTCCACGGCCCTGGAGGAGGAAAGCTCTGTCGGCCCGGCGTGCTTCGGCCCCCGCATTCACGAAGAACCCTTCCCCAAAGGCTTCTCGCTGCTCCGCAACTCCCCAAAGTACACCGGCGCCACCAAGCCGGAGGACTGGCTAACCGACTACACCACAGCTGTCGGCATAGCCGGCGGCAACCGGCGTGTGGCTGTCCGTTACGTCCCCCTCATGCTGCTCGGTTCGGCCCGGACGTGGCTTAACATACTCCGAGCCGGCAGTGTGAACTCCTGGCTGGATTTCGAAGACGCGTTCGTTCGCAACTTCACCAGCACCTACAAGCGACCCAGCAAGCCTCGCCAGCTCTCCATGTGCGTCCAGAAGCCGGGCGAGCCCCTGCGCGACTTCCTCACACGGTGGACGGAGCTTCGCAACTCCTGCGAAGGGGTCCACGAGGTCTAGGCCATCCAGTACTTCATCGACGGATGCCTAGACGACACTCTGGTCAAGCACCGGCTGGTGTGCGATGAGCCGGAGACCCTGGCGGAGCTCATGGCTGTGGCGGACAAGTACGCTACGGCCGACTCCGCGATGAATGTGAAGATCCCGATCGACGCGGGCGGCAAGCTTCTCCCGGCCCAGCCGGCTCCCGCCAAGCCGGCTGGCGACAATAGCCAGCGCCGACAAGACAGCAACAACAACGGCAAGCGCCGGAACGACCAGCCGGCGCCCCGCTACGACAACCAGCAAGTCACCGTCGTGGAGAGGGAGCAGCCGGCCGAGCAAGGCGCCAGCCAGTGCCCGCGCATTGGCAAAGCCGTCTGGCAGCCCAAGCTGACCTTCGAGCAGATGCTCGACGCCCCCTGCAAAAACCACGGCGGCGCGAAGCCATCGACGCACACGCTCCGGCAGTGCAGCTTCACGCAGCGCCTATTGAAGGGCAACCTTCCACCCCCGCCGCCTGGAGCCGGCCCGCAGTAGCCGCCGCTCCCGCCGTCTCCACCGCCACCCGGCTCCCTCGCCGACAATCCTTTCCCCCGCCCGGACGCATCCTACGCCGTCTTCACCAGCGAGGGGGATGACAAGCATGCCAAGCGCAAACACGCGGCCGAGGTGAATGCCGTCCTCCCTTCGGTTCCCCAGTACATGCACTGGTCCGACCGACCGGCGAGCTGGACCCGGGAGGATTACCCGGCCGTCATGCCCACGCCGGGTGGCTACGCCCTCGTGCTCGACCCCACCCTCGTCTCCGAGAAGCGCACCTGCCGCTTTTCGCGGGTGCTGATCGACGGCGGCAGCAGCATCAACATCATGTACCGCGACACGATGACCAAGCTCGGCATCGAGGTACGACAGCTGGAGCCGACCCGGACGGTGTTCCACGGCATCGTGTCGGGACTCTCCTGCTCCCCAATCGGCCGGATCCGGCTTGACGTCCTGTTCGGCTCCAGTAGCCATTTCCGCCGCGAGCCGATCTGGTTCGAGGTGGTCGACCTGGCCAGCCCCTACCACGCGCTACTGGGCCGGCCCGCGATGGCCAAGTTTATGGCGGTCCCCCACTACGCCTACCTGAAGCTGAAGATGCCGGGTCCCAAGGGCCTCATCACCGTCGTCGGCGACTACAAGAAGTCCCTCGAGTGCGCCAAAGCCGGCTCCCAGCTGGCCGAGTCGCTGGTCATCGCCGAGGAGAGGCGCCAGCTCGACAGGATCGTGGCGCTGGCTAACGCGCAGTCGGCCGTGCCGGCTCCGCCCAGACCGGCCGACGAAGCCTCCTTCAAGCCGGCCAAGGACACGAAGAAAGTCCCGCTCAACCCGTCCGACCCCAGCTCTAGCAAGTACGTCGTCGTGGGCACCGGCCTCGACAGCAAATAGGAAGGCGAGCTCGTCGATTTCCTCCATGAGAATCAGGATATCTTTGCATGGTCTCCCAAAGACATGCCAGGTGTCCCGAGGGAATTCGCCGAGCACAAACTACACGTCCGCAAGGACGCCAAGCCTATCCGGCAGCCGCTACGCCGCTTCTCCGAGGAAAAGCGCAGAACCATCGGTGAAGAGATCGCTCGGCTGCTCAAAGCCGGGTTCATCATGGAAGTGTTCCACCCCGAGTGGCTGGCCAATCCAGTCCTCGTCCTGAAGAAAAACGGCACCTGGCGCATGTGCATCGACTACACCAGCCTGAACAAGGCATGCCCCAAAGACCCGTTCGCTCTGCCCCGGATCGACCAAGTCATCGACTCCACAGCCGGCTACGAGCTCCTGTCCTTCCTGGACGCCTACTCCGGCTACCACCAGATCAAGCTGGACCCGGCCGACGCCCTCAAGACATCCTTCATCACGCCCTTTGGTGCGTATTGCTACATCACCATGTCGTTCGGCTTGAAGAATGCAAGCGCCACCTTCCAGCGCTGTATGCAGAAGTGCCTGCTGCCCCAGCTCGGCAGAAACGCGCACGTCTACGTCGACGACATCGTGGTGAAGACCAAGAAGCACCTCACGCTCCTGGCCGACCTCAAGGAAACCTTCACCAATCTGCGCCGGTTCCGAATCAAGCTCAACCCGGAGAAAGGCGTCTTCGACGTGCCGGCTGGCCAACTACTCGGCTTCCTCATCTTGGCGCGCGGCATCGAGGCCAACCCGGAGAAGATCAAGGCAATCGAGCGCATGCGCAAGCCGACTCGGCTGCGCGACGTCCAGAAGTTCACCGGCTGCTTGGCCTCTCTCAGCCGGTTCGTCAGCCGGTTGGGAGAGAGGGCCCTGCCCCTGTATCAGCTGATGAAGAAGACGACGGCGTTCGAGTGGAGCGACCAGGCGGACGAAGCCTTCCGCGACCTCAAGCGCATGCTGTCAACCGCGCCCGTCCTGGCCGCGCCGGCTGAGAAAGAGCCACTCATGCTATACATCGCCGCCACCTCTCGCGCGGTCAGCATGGTGCTAGTCGTCGAGCGCCCTGAGGAGGGCAAGGTGCAGCCGGTCCAGCGTCCGGTGTACTACCTGAGCGAGGTGCTCTCCGCCTCCAAGCAGAACTACCCCCACTACCAGAAGATGTGCTACGGCGTGTACTTTGCCGCCAAGAAGCTTAGGCAATACTTCCAAGAGCACGCCATTACCGTGGTGAGCACGGCCCCCATCGGCGAGATCATGGGCTGCCGGGATGCCTCTGGCCGGGTGGCCAAGTGGGCCATCGAGCTAGTCAGCCACACGATCCTCTACGAGCCGCGCACCACCATCAAGTCCCAAGCGCTGGCCGACTTCCTCGTCGACTGGACTGAGACGCAATACCTACCGCCAGCGCCGGAGTTGACTCACTGGCGCATGCACTTTGACGGCTCCAAGATGCGCAACGGCTTGGGAGCCGGCATCGTGCTGTCCTCCCCCAAGAATGACCGGCTGCGGTACGTGCTCCAGATCCATTTCGCCGCCTCCAACAACGTCGCCGAGTATGAAGCTCTCGTGCACGGCCTCCGGCTGGCCAGGGAGATCGGCATCCGGCACATCCTCTGCTACGGCGACTCGGACCTGGTGATGTAGCAAGTTTCCGGCGATTGGGACGCCAAAGACGCCAACATGGCCAGCTACCGCATCCTGGTCCAGCAACTCTCCGGCGGGTTCGATGGTTGTGAGTTCCTCCATGTCCCACGCGCCGACAACGAAGCGGCCGACGCCCTGGCCAAAGTAGGCTCCACCCGGCAAGCCATCCCGTCCGGCGTCTCCCTCGAGCACCTGCGAAAGCCGTCCATCAAGCCATCTCCCGAGTCAGAGTCCATCTTCGTCCCGAACGACCCCAGCGCGCCCCCACCCGACCCTGGGATTCCCGGCCGAAGCTCGGGGACTGCCAGCTCCAGCCTGGGGACTGCCGTCTCCAGCTCGGGAGCTGCCGTCTCCGGCTCGGGGGCGGCCGGCTCCAGCCCGGGGACTGCTGGCTCCGGCTCGGGGCTGCCGGCTCCAGCCCGGGCAAACGGCCTCATCCTAGCCGGCATCAAGCCGCGACTCGTCAAGCCGCTCGTGCGCTCACCCGGCAGCTGGCTCGACGAGCTACCGGCCGTCCTCTGGAGCCTCCGGACGACGCCGAACCGCTCCACCGGGTTCACCCCGTTCTTCCTCGTCTACGGAGCCGAAGCAATCATTCCAACCGACGTCGAGTTCGACTCACCCCGGGTGACGATGTACACCGAAGCCGACGCAAAAGAAGCACGCGAAGACGGCGTCGATCTGCTCGAGGAGGCGCACCTCCTGGCCCTCAGCCGGTCCGCCATCTACCAACAAGGCCTGCGCCACTACCACAGCAAGAAGATCATGCCCCTCGCGTTCCGTGAAAGCGACCTCGTACTCCGGCTCGTCCAGCGAACAGCCGGCCAGCACAAGCTGGCCTCCCCCTGGGAGGGCCCCTTCATCGTCAGCAAGTCTCTCTGCGATTGGAACGCGTACTACCTCATCGACGCGCAGAAGCCGAACAAGCGCAAGCGAGATGCAGCCGGCGAGGAGTCCAGCCGGCCCTGGAACGCGGAGCTCCTCCGTCCGTTTTACAGTTAAAACTCATGTATGTATGTATCGCCATCTTTTGGACTTAATGAAAGCAGGAAGCTCCCCCATTTTCATTTCCCCCGCCGAGTCGGCGCAGCCGGCTCGGGGGCTCCCTTTTCCGTTTTATTCTGTGTCTACACACAGCCCCGTTTTTTCTAATTCCCCCACCGAGTCGGCGTAGCCGGCTCGGGGGCTCGGGGGCCAGCCGGCTAGACCACGTCCCGCTTTTTTCCTTAGTCCGTCTCGAAGCGTACGAGCCGCCAAAGCCCTCTCTTCGCCAGCCACAGCCGGCTCCCGGCTGTCCGGCCGGCAAGAGCCAAAGGCCGGAAGCATCGTTACGCAAGAACGACTAAGGGAGACAGCCCGGCACGGCCAACCCGGCTCAACCCGTTCTCTCTTGCTTGTTCGACGCACGACAGGCTGCGCGCCAGGCGGCCTCGCCGCCTGCCGCCAGCAAGCCCAGTGGGTGTTTCACTCGCGCTCAACGTCCGAAAAAGCCTAAGTATTGTGCGTTCGCTCTCAAAGCCGAGTTCCCGTCCTAGCCACAGTCCGCAACCCGGCTGTCCGGCTAGCGGGAAGGAAGCCTAGAGAAATGACAAACAGGAAAAGGCCCAAGGCCGAACAGCAGAAAGTGAAATCGCATGCAAAATTTATATACAGCATGGGCCTTCGGCCACCAGTTCATTACATGGAACTACACCCCCAGTGGGTGGACCTGCTACCTAACAAAAGTTTGAGCATAGGAAAGATAAAAAGGGAAGGCAATCCTAAGCGGCACCCGCATCGTCTCCGGCCGGCGTCGGCTCAGCCGAGGTGGACGCGGCCGCCGGGTGGGGTCCAGCGCTCTCCGCCGTCCTCTCGGCCGTGGCGTCGTCGTCCGCGTCGGCCTCGTCATCGGCATAGGCGCCCGTCTCGGCCGAGCTGCCGTCCGGGTCGTTGAGCAGCAGGCCGAGCGCGTCGGCAGGGAGCTCCTCGCTGTCTTCCGTCCTCTCGACAACGAACTCGTCGTGCGGGGCGAACGTTGCCAAGTAACTGGCCCGCCCGGCGATCCGCTGCGCCCGCGCCGCCAAGTCCTCCTCCGCGCCGGCCCGCTGCGCCACCAGACGATCGAGGTCAACGCCCGGATACCACGACATGATGAAGCGCAGCGCCGTCTCCGCGCCGGCCTGGGCCGCGGAGGCCCTCCACGCGTCGAGTCGCTCCACCCTGGCCTCCAGCCACCGCGCCAGCCGGGTGACGATGTTCGGCACCACCGCGCTTGGCCAGAGGCCGCTCGCCATGCCCAAGCCGGCCTCGAACAGGCGGTGCATCTGCCCCTCCACGGCCCGAAGACGGGCCTCGCCGGCAAGAACGAGCTCCGAGAAGGACCAGGCGGCGTAACCGTCGATCTTCGCCCCCAGCTCGCGCTGCTCGGCCCGGTGGGAGTACACGACCGCATCGGCCGCCTCCTGTGTCTCCGGGAAGACTCCTGGCAAAGGAAAGAGACAAATCAGTCAAAGAAAGCAACTCGCCGGCTACACCAGCCGGCCCAAAGGAAGAAATGGTACTTACGGGCGAAGGTCTCGTCAAGGTGCTGCGCCTCGCCCAGCATCCCGTTCTCCCGGATCGCCGACGCGCGAGCCTGGGCTTCGAGATCCTTCTCGAGCTGGGCGATCTTCCTGCCGGCGTCCGCTAGCTCCTCGGCCGCCTTGCCGCGCTCCTCCGCCAACCGGCCCAGCTCCGCCTGGTGGGCATCCTCCGCCCTGGCCTTCTCGGCCACCAGCCGGTCCACCTCGGCCTGGAGCCGGTCGCGGTCGCCGACAGCGTGGTCGCGCTGCTGGCCGGCTTCGGCTAGCTGGCCTCGAAGGCCTGGCACCTCGGCCACGTCAGCTGCGCGACGAGATTCCCGGTCAGATGCCGGAAGCAAGGATAAGAAGGAAAAGTCAAGGCTCTAAGATTCGACCCTGCTGCTCCGCAGTCCGGCCTGAATCTCGGGGGCTACACCCAGTGGGTGCGCTGGCGCGCACCCACTGAAGGCATGCAAGACTTACCTTGGACCCAACGCAGCTCCTCCTCCTTGGCGGCGAGCTGGGTTCTGGCCTCGCGGTACCGATCCCGGAGCCGGTTGAACGCGCTGGCCCGCAGGTCGTACAGATGCTGCGCGAAGACAGAAGATTAGAAGAATGCAAAAGACAGCCATAAGATTCGACCCGGCTCCTCCGCAGCCCGGCCGAACCTCGGGGGCTACACCCAGTGGGTGCGCTGGCGCACCCCCACTGATTCAACAATCAAGACAGGCACAGAAGAAAACACTCACCGCGATCGCCTGCTCCAGCTGCCGCGCCCGGTCCTGCTCCTCCCGGACGAAGGCCTGTAGGTGCTCGCCTCGACCGCAAAGTTGCGAGCGCAAGGCGTCTGCCGCATCATCCTCCCGGGTTCGCGGCCCCACCACGGCCTCGCTGGAGCTCGCCCACGGCTGCTGGAGTGCGGTCCCGGCGCCGGATCTGCTTCCACCCGGCCGCTCGGGGTTCGTGGCAGTTTGGGGCGGCACGACCACCAGGGTGCCGGCGCCTCCTGTCGCGGCCTCCACGGCCGGCGTCGGCTGCGCTTGGCCGGATGGCGCGGAGTCCGCTTCGCGCCTCTCCCCGCCGTCCTCGCCTCCCTCCGCCGGGTTGGCCCGGGGCGGGGTGTCCATGGCAATCTCCTCATCAACATCCGACCCGCCGCCGGCCGGCTCCGCCCTCCTCTCCGGCTCGCCCGCTCCCTCCGGCTGCGGCTCAATGACCATCACCGTCGGCGCCGAGCCCCTCTCCATCTCCGGCCAGGCCGGATCCGCGGTAGGCCTGGCCCGCTTCGCGGAGGCCCTCTCCCACGCCTGGGCCGAGGCCTCCTCCATCACCTTCTCGGCCTCAGCCCGGTCCCGCCAGGCGGCATGCGTCGCCGCGTCAAGATCCTGGCTGGACTGGCGGGCCTTGAGTTCTTCCTCCACGGACCGACTCGGCGGAGGGTCGACGGCGCTGCTCCTGGTCTTCCTCCAGGTCACCTCGCCCGCCGCGGCCTCCGTCGCCGCCACCGCCAAGTCAAGAGCCGACCTGTACACGGCAGATTCGTCACGGCGAAGGCATAAGGAAGAAAAAAGACAAACCACAAGATGGCGCGCCCCCACTAATTCAGCAAACATGAATCAGAAATAAGGCAAGAAATACTTACCCGATGACCGTCGGGGGCTCCCGCCTCGGCCCCACGGACGGGGCGAGCCGGCGCTTCTTCTTCACGACGGCCCTCTTGCGCGCCGGCCCCACCGTCGGGGCCGATCTCGCCTCGACCGCCTCCTTCCCGTGCGGCCGGCTGACGGTCGCCGCCGCGTGAGCCGGCCCGGCGCCGGCCGCCTTCCGCAGCCGTTTTGGGGGGTCGACGCTGGCGTCCTCCCCAGCCGAGGGCGCTGCACCGTGGGCGTCGGTCAGGCTCTCCTCGTCGTCATCCAGCCAGTCCCGCAGTAGATCTGGAGGCGGAGACTTACCTGCAATCCGCAACCCGCCGGCTGCGGCGTCGGCCAGGCGCGCCTCGACCGCCCCCTCCTCCGCCTCGGCGCCGGCCTCCTCCACATCCGAGTCGGGCAGGTCGGCCAGCAGAATCTAGGCGTTCGGCCCGTCGTGATTCCGCTGGCTGGCGAATACCTGCGGCCATCCCGTGGCGTCAGGACGTAAGAATAACGTCGAAGCGGCAAAATATAAAGACCAAGGACTCACCGCAGGCGAGGGGGTTCTCCCGGTGATAAGGCTCCTTCCCGAAGCACCACTCCCCCTCCTTCAGCCCGGCCTTGGAGATGTAGTTGACCCGCTGGACAATCCCAGTCGGCGTTAGCTCCTTGGTCGACATCCGGGTCGGGTCGTGCCGGCCGCTCATATCGCAGATCCGGTGCGCCCGGCGCTGCACCGGCAGAACCCGGCGGGCGATGAAGGCCGCGATGAGAACAACCGGCTTCAGCCCTTCGCGCTCCGTCAGCTCCCCGACCCGGCCGCAGATGTTCACCATCTCCTGCGGCGGCTTCTTGGGGCAGTAGCCCCAGTTCGGCTTCTCGAGCGGCGGCGCGTCGACGAACGGCGGAAGGTTGATGACGTCCACCGCCGAGTCGGCGTTCCGGACGTAGAAGAACGTCGTCTGCCACTTCTTGGCCGATTCCTCAAGCGGCAGCTTGGGAAACGGCCCGTTTGGCCGGCCGGTGACCACCGCTGCGCCGCAGTCGGACATGACACCGGCTGATGCCCCCTGCTGCTTGAGGAAGAACATCTTCGCCCACAGCTCCACAGTCGGCAGCATCCCGAGATAGCCTTCGCAGAGCGTGGTGAAGCCGGCAACCTGTAGCACGGCGTTGGCACCGAGGTGATGCGGCTGCAGCCCGAAGAAATCAAGCCACGCGCGGAAGAAGAGACTCGCAGGGAGGCCGAGCCCGCGCTCGAAGTGCGAGAAGAAGACCACATGCTCGCCCTCCTACGGCTCCGGCACCCTCTCCGGGCCCGGCGCGCGCGCGAGCAGCACCTCCGCCGGCGGCAGCCGTTTCGTGCGGCGGAGGTACCGGATATTCTGCTCCGTCATAATGGAGCCCTACCAAGAACCTTTCGGCAGCGCCATTAGGGAGGGTTTTCCGCAGGCGTCGAGATTCGGCGATGAAGAGGAGGAAAGGGGAAGAGCGGTGCACTGCGGGCTTCGGGTCGCGGCACGCAGCAGGCGTGGGTGAGGCGTACGGAGGCGGCAGCGCTTCGCTCGGTCACGGCGGAGAAGAAGAGGAAGCAGAGGAGGAGCGAGAGGCAGGGGTGCGAGCGCGAGCGTCTCCGTCGCACTCCCCCCTCCTTCTCATTTATAACCACGCGAAATCGTGGGGGAGTGGGATCGTCTGCGCCCACGATCCCCACTCCCCCGCACTGTGTGCGCACGTTCCCCACGCGCATTAACTGCGCGGGGAAGCGCAATCGCCAACGGTCGCCGCAGTTAATCCCCCGCGTGTGGGCGGAGGGCGTGTCGTGGCGGGCCCGAGCCACAGTCACGTCCCGTCGCGTGCGTGGGCTGGCAGGCCTCACCCACCGCGAGACTGCACGTGGCAGCCCGTCGAGCCGCGGCAGGCGCGAATCGGCGTACGAAGCAAGACTCATTCGGCAGGCGTTTCCGTTTCCCACCCAGGCCGGGGTACCGCGACCCGGTCTCCGGAAGCCGGCCCCCAACGGGTGTTCCCGGCGCCCGCTGCCGCGGAGCCGGCAAACGGCCAGGCGAAGCCGCCCGACCGGGCTCCGGCACTACATCAACAAACCGGCTCCTCAGAGTAGTAAGCTGCAAAGGCCCCCCTGCCTGGAGCCGGCGAACCTTCACAGCTTCGGGGACTACTTTTGGGGGGATGACCCCCGGGTAGGCAACGGAGCCCGGATCCCTTTCGGAAAATCATCGGAGCGAGACAAGTCCCTCAGGCCGGCTTGCCAAGCACGCCGGCTCCCCAGTGCGAGCCGGCTCGCCATGGCAACCCGGCCTGGCCGGCTGGCCCATGCCGGCCGGCCGCGAGGGGACGAAGCCTTAGCGACGAAGCAAGCCTTGCTACAGCGCTCCTCCCTTTATACTGACAGAACAGGCGAAGCTGCAGCTTTCCTTGCGCCCCCGCCCGAGGCGGGCGGTGTCAGGGAGGCGCGGTCCTGTAGAAACGGCGGCGCCGACCTCCCTCTGATGACGGACAAGACGCGCCACAGTGCCTCGTACCCAGACTGACAAGAGACAAGAAGCCACAGTGCCCCGCGCCAGGCAGGTGCGGCGCACCTGGCGACCCGGCGACCCGGCCACCGGATCCCGGTCGATGACACCAGGGACCCGCGCCTCTGTAACGTTACCATTGTAACCCTGGGGGTCGGCCTATAAGACCCCCAGGGAGGCCTCCATGCAGAGGGGTCAGTCGATCGTTCGCTCAGATCTGTACACATTCTAGTTAGCTCCCTTCAGATCACACACTTACACAGGAGAGGCAGAACGGTGGCCTAGCCCCTTCTCCCTCCTCCGCCTAAACAGCTCCAGGAGCAACTCTGTAACCTTTGCGCATATCAGCTCATACGGCAGGATTAGGGGTGTTACCTCTCCGGAGGGCCCCGAACCTGGGTACGTCTCGTGTCCCGCACTAGCTCGTGCCAACCTCGCCTCCGGAGCCCACCGGCGTCCTCTCGTAGCCCCACCTCTTTAGCCATCCAATGGCCTCTGCCGTGAAATCAGCACGACACGCCCCTTGAGGGCTGCCCCCTCCTCCAAGGTGGCATCCCCTCCCCTCCCACTATAAATAGATGAGGAGGGGGCACCCCCAAGGAAACACAAGTTTCCTCCTTTGCCACAGGGCTGCCCCTCCTCTCTCTTTCTCCATTAGATCTAATCTCCACCTTACGCCGAAGGGCTGCTCCTCCCTCCTCTCTACTCCGGCGGCACCGAGCTCTGGACGGCGGAGCCCTGCCGGATCTACTACACCATACGTGTGGATCAACCGTAGAGAGATCGTATGTTTGATCTTTGTTCGAGGGACTTCTGCATCTTCTTCCGCGGGTTAGATCTGTTCGTGGGACGTCACACGGATCGGATCTTTTCGAGGGGTTGCGTTAGTTGAATCTTCCCCAACTCTCCATCAACATCTTCCGCTGCGAGAGAACTACCGTTGAACGGTTGTTAAGGTAACAAGATCGCTATCCTTGTTTGCATCTATCTAGATCCAATCTTGGGACTTGGTTTCGTAGTGCCGATTTTTTTTGTTTTCTACTCCGAATCCCAACAGGTTCAGCACCCTTGTTCTGGGAACAATGTGCTCCCATGTATTACCGGCATATTGAATCCCCTATGTCAAGAAAACATGACATCCATAATACATACGTTAGTCCTAGAGGCAGACTAAGAACACTTTGTGTTTATACTCCGCATAGGCCATTGCAGTTATAGCATAGACATATAAACATTAATAATGAACCTGGAATTATAATAATACATTTTATTATTGCCTCTAGGGCATAATTCCAACAGTCTCCCACTTGCACTAGAGACAATAATCTAGTTGCATGGTTTGTTCAGACCAATGGCACTTTGGTCTTCATGCTCGCTTGTGGTGTAGACTTTCTCACTGAGCTTAACGCTTTTAGGCTCGTCTCAATTTGCGTATCTTAATGTACCCCTTCATCCTTTATGAAGTATTTAAAGATAGGGCACTATCACTCAACATGTTTGGACTGCAGTGAGCTCTTAGCTTACTTTGCTTTGATCATGATGCTCATATCAAAATATGGTTTGTGTAGATCAAGCATACGGAACTATGCCAATCACTGTGATGGTGTTCCTGATCCAAATACCCTCCTACGCAACTTCCAGAGTTGCCATGTTTCACGTCTACGTTGTAGAAATCCCGCTATGTGCCTTAGCTTGAAAAACAATTTTCAACATTCTATTTTGCTACCTAGCTATAGACCGACTACAAATTACTATGAAACTTTCTTTCATCTATTTGTAATGACTCTTTAGTCTTCCTCTAAGAACCTTTCTTCATTTGAGGTACTTCAAGAGAACTAATCTACTATTTAGATTACTTTGGTGCTTGTTGCACTTTCAGGACATCTAATGCCTTCAGTGCTTCCTTTTGCTATAATATTTATTCTTAATCATTCATATGTTATTCACATATATTATTGGAATCGTGCTCCCACTTAATTCCATATCTTATATGATTATTGATGAAATAATAACTTTTATAACTTCATCAAAACTATTACTCCAGCTCTGTGATATTTGCTTCAACTATGGACTAATCTTTGAAGCATTCTCACTTTTACCAATATCGTATAGATAATGAAATCCTTTCAGGTTGTATCATGCATACACCCTTCGTTTAATTTTCTCAGAATAAAAAACCATATGTCATACTTCGGAAGTATGCCACGATTATCAGTAATTTTCCATACGAACATTTGCATCACTACACATATTGTAGTCAACCTTTTGAACTCTATCGGAAAACTTATTTTGCGATAAGTCGAGCGTTATCAACGATGAAGCTATCGTCTATGTTCATATCTATGAAAAATCCAATCCACTCTAATGATCAGGTATCCTTAGGAGGGTTTTACCAAGTTCTCAACTTGATTCTGGTGGATGGCTTTCATTTTGTTTTTCATGGTGTTTAAACCATATAGTGGAGTTAGTGCTCGTCATGGTTTCTTGTAGTTCACAGGTTTATCGCAAAGTAGAACCACATTGGTTCAACGTGAATTTATAAGGCTGTGTGATACAACATCAACTTGATCATTTCATCTCTGCAACAAATTTCAGAGTTTCATCATTCCTCTTCATCAGATGTAGGAATTTCTGGTTTGGTCACAGAATTTATCTTCAGAACGAATTTCCGAGGTTCATTCTATAGAACCAAATGATTCAATATAATCTTCGTCAAGCTATTAGTCCTCCCACTTAATTGTTTCAGGAGAGCTATTTTCTCAAGAAAAATCCCATGTTCCGTGATAAACATTTTTCACGGGTATTGTCGTGGATTTGTCACGGCAGATGTCCTAGTGTAAGGACTTAGTCGTAAGGTCCGGCGCACGTAACTGGTAGCTTGAGAGGGGTTGAGCGGGACGAGAGACGCGGTGTTTTTACCCAGGTTCGGCCCCTCCGATGGAGGTAAAAGCCTACGTCCTGCTTGTGTCTTATATTGATGACGATGACGATCTCGGTTACAAGGATGCAGAGTCAGCACCTCTAATCTCGAGACCCTCTAATCTGACTATCTTTCTGACCTGTCTATGAGACCTGTCTGTGAGACCTGTCTATGAGACGTCTAACCTGACCCTCTTGGGGTGACCCGCCCCTCCTTATAAAGGCTGAAGGGGCGGTTTACATGTAGAGTCTAAGTCGGATTGATGACCTCCCATCGCGGGCTTCTCTTCATGGGCTTCCGAGTCCTGGGCTTGTAACCCGTCCCGGGCGGCTTACACCGGGCGGGTTACAACCAGGGCTTATCTTCAGAGACTCGTCTCCGTGACTGTCTGATAACACTGTTCACCTCCTGGCACTGTAGCATCCGGTTTAGCCTCCTGACACTGTAGCCGGGTTAGCCTCCTGACACTGTAGCCGGGTTACCATCCTGGCACTGTAGCTGCCGGGTTACACCCCTGACACTGTAGCTGCCGGGTTACACCCTGACACTGTAGCTGCCGGGTTACACCCTGACACTGCAGCTGCCGGGTTACCGTTGTCTGCCTGGTTAGAACTGTAACCAGGTCTGTACTGTTTGCCGGGTCAGCATGTCTGCCGGGTCAGTACTGTTCTCCGGGTCAGTACTGTTTGCCGGGTCAGCATGTCTGCCGGGTTATACCGTGGGGTAATATCCCCGTCATTAGCCCCCAGGTTAGCTTGAATTTATTCATGGTAAGCTCCATCGTCTTGCAGGTATGTGTCCTTTGAAATAAAATATTGGGAATACAATACCCATATGCCGTTGAGTCGGCCTTCATTGCTCTTGGCGGGTCTCCTCCGCAGGGTTATAATCATTGATGGTGCCGGGTTATGATTGTTGGTGACGCCGGGTCAAATAACTGGACTCCAGCTGAAATTGACATCTTGAAAACTCTCTCCAAATTTTTTGATATATTCATATTACCTGTAGCCCCCAAGCTCCAAGTTGATCCATGATGACTTGGAGCTTTGCAATAATATCTTTGATTGTGTAGCCCCCAAGTACCAGGTTGTCTTGCCTGCAGCAGCCTGGGACTTATAACTGTCTTATACCTTATAAAGCTTCAGCTGGTGTAGCCCCCAAGGGCCGGCTCATCAATATGTGATGCGCCGGGTCTTCAATTTGTACCTTATAATCTGTTTTGAACAACCAAATACTGTAGCCCCCAAGTGCCGGGTCGCACGCCTGCGGCGACTTGGGACTTTAGAAAATTTGATCTGAGCGGTGTAGCCCCCAAGTGCCAGGTCAGTAAGAAGTACTGGGCTGGGACTTAGAAAAATATTGAAAGGCTTTGCTTATCTCCTTGATATAACAGGGTCTTGCTGACAATATAATGATTTGAAAACCAGCTTGCATTAGCCCCCAAGTGCCGTGATGCATGCTTGCAGCGACATGGGACTTGCATACTTGATATAAACTGTCCTTGAATAATGTAGCCCCCAAGTGCCGGGTCGTCTGCCTGCGGCGACTCGGGACTATTGTGATAATAATATGACTCATCATAATTGTTGGATGAATCCTTGACCGTGGTTGTAATATAACCCGGAATGCATATCCTGGAATAATTCCTTTGTCTTTGATATGAAATCCCTGCTCGTAGTTGCGGTGCAACCCGGCGAGTATGTGAGAAATCCATGATGAAGATCCAGCCATGTTGGCTATTAAAGATCTATTTGTTCTGGCGGCTTATCTTATAAGACAAGACCTGCAAAAATAAACAAAACAGAGTATATTCTGCATTGTTGTAAGGGCGGCTTGAAAAAGCACAACCCGGAGATGTTAAAATCTCGTATAGCCTTGCTTCCTCTTTCACAATCTTGCTCTGACCCGGTTTGGCAAACCGGCATGATATGCAAATATGATGCAATGCATGATGTAATGTATGATGCAATGCAATGGATGATGTTTCTTGCTTTGCCTTCCAAAAAATTCATATGATGGTTCTTCTGGGTGGACTCGATGCTTGAACTCATACCAGTGCAGGGTCTCTAACGAGATTGACCGTCAATTCCTTTGAACGGCTCAGGGTCTCTAGGCGAGATTAACTGATAAGAGCGCAACGAACCAGAGAGAGACACAGCAGGTGGGAGAGTTTACCTCGCCGCTGTAAGAGGCCCTTGCAGGGGGTAAGTTTTAGAACTCGCTGCACCCCTGACAAAGCGGCATCAACTTACAGGCAGGTATAACTCGGATTTGCGGATGTAAGGGTTTGCCTCGCCGCTGTAAGAGGCCTTTGTAGAGGGTGAGTTTTAGAACTCGCTGCACCCCTGACAAAGCGCATCTACTTACAGGCAGGTATAACCCGGAATCGTAGATCGAAAAGAGGGTAAGTTTGTAACTTGCTGCACCCCTAGTGATCTTTGTTGACGGAGTCAACATTTGGGTCCACGAACCGCCTTATATTGGCTGAAGAGCCTGACCGAGAGGGTTGAAGCTTAACCCGGTGGGTTGAAAGCCCCCAAACGGCCTTGTCGATGATGTCCATTAGCGTGCCATCTTGTAAGCCGCCGTTAGTTAGGCCGGCAACTTGTAAGCCGCCGTGTTATTTACTTTGTGGCTGAAGAGCCGATCAAGAGGGTGAACGAGCTAAATCCGGTGGGTTGGAAGCCCCCAAATGACCTTTGTTGAAGTATCAACATTGTTGCAGCATCTTGTAAGCCGCCATCTTGTATGAAGAAAATAGCAGAAGCCCCCAAGTTTGAACGGTGCATCATGGCGACTCGTCTTCTTGAGTAACTTTTAATCCTTCCATCAATGATGTAGTATCCCCGAGATCGGGTTAACTTTCTTGCCATGATCTGTGGCTCTCATTAAAAACGTCCAAGTGTGTCGAGTCATGTCTGTAGCCCCCGAGTTCTTAAGTTGACTCGAAGAGGCGGCATGAGAATCTCCACTGAAGGTTGAGGTTGACCGCGGCGGGTTATAGATGATCCCGCATGAATTGTTTCAATCATCCGGTCGATGGTTCGTCCCGGCTGGTCGTTGAAGCTTTAACCACTGCAATAGTGGCGACTTGTGCACCTGTCCGTCGGGCGGCTTGTGCAGGCGATCAGTGCACCGATATGCTGATGTAGATCAGACCACGGGCGGCGTCTTGCGCTCGTCCGCTGGGTGACTTGAACCGGCAAGCACAGCATCAGTATGTTGATGTAGATGTAGGAGTCAGCCGCGCGTTTGAAGGTGGCGCAGGTGTGATAGACGGCCGCGGCATTGTAAGCCGGTATGGTCGGGAGAGGCGGCCGCGGCATTGTAAGCCGGTGCGGACGGGTGACTCGGCCGCGGGCGTTTGTAAGCCGTCGCGGGCATATGAGTCGCCCGTGAGTTGATGTAGACCGGACCACAGGTGGTTTCCGTGCGTCCATTGGACAACTCGTACGGGCGGGTGCTGATTTGAGCTTTGTGCCCGCAGTACGCCGGTCACCTTGCCAGTCCTGCATAACGAAATCACAGACGAGAGTAACTGTTCTCGAAAGAATAATAAATGTTTCAATAAAAATTGAATAGACAGATTTCACCTGATTCGTCCGGATGACAGATGGTTCGTTCTGTGAACATGCCCCAGTAATTTCAATGGCGATTTAGCCGGTCTTTCGAGGCCGCGGCAGAGGTGGCGGGCCGTAGCGGCGAAAACAGCTCGAGGCGAGACTCTGGATGATGAGGCAGAGGCGACTCGCAGCGGGCGCATGGCGGCTCAGAAAGGCCAATAGGCGGTGGGCCAGTGCGTGGTTGTGACCACGAAGACGAAAGCGGCGACTCAGCCACGGCGGCTCGGAGACAGCGCCGGGCCGGGGCGGCTCTCGATGAACGCGTGGCGGAATTTTTTTTTTTTTTTTTTTGAGGCGGCCATTGGCTGTAGCTCATCTCCACGCGGGCAGCCAGCCCCTCATCCTTTCATCTTTCTTTTTCTCCGGCCAGCCCCTCTCTTGCGTTTCTTGAAGCAAACGGCTAGATCCAGCGGAGGCAACAGCCGGCTGGGGGCTAGGCCGCCGGAACCGGCCGGGGGCGAGCTGGGTAGAGCCGGCCGGGGTGTGAGCCGGCGCGCGGCCGCGGTGGGTGGTGCGAGGCCGTGGACGGCCGAGGCAGCCAGGCAGGCCCGAGGCGGCGGCTCAAGCAGGCCATGGCGATGGCGGGTTGAGGCAGAACGGCTCGGAAGTGAGACGGGTCATGGACGGGCGCGATGCCGCAGGGCGGGTCGCGGACGAGGGCGTCCGGGGCAGAGCATGGCGGCTCAGTGCGCGAGCGCAGCCGGCGGCTCTCGAGCGGCGACTCGGGGCACGGCCGGAGGAGGAGGAGGACGTCGAGGCGGCGGCGGCTCAGGGCACGGCCGGAGGAGGACGTCGAGGCGGCGGCGGCTCGGAGCACGGCCGGAAGGGGACGTCGAGGCGGCGGCTCGGAGCCCGGCCGGAGGAGGACGTCGAGGCGGCGGCTCGGGCGCGCGCGTGTTGGAGGCGGCTTGGAGGCGCCAGCCCTGCGGCAGAGGCGGCCGGCGGCTCGGAGGCCCAGCCCCGCGGCAGAGGCGGCGGCGTAGGCGCGGGAGGCCGGCGGCCAGCGGAGGCGCGACGGGATGGAGCGCCGGCGGCTCGTAGAAAGCCCCAGCTGCTTGACGTGAGGCGTCGGCGCGCGGCGATGGTTTTGACGGAGCCGGCGACGGCGGCTGTGGCGACAGGGCGATGGCGGCGACTGAACGGGCGCGGCTGCTGCTCGACGGGCGCGGCGGCGGCTCGACGGGCGCGGCGGCGACTCAACGGGCGCGCGGCGACGACTGGTGGCGAGGCGGGCGGAGCCAGGGCCGGCGGCCGCGGGCAGGCGCGCGGCGGCTTGGCAGGTGCGGTGAAGGCGGCGACCAACCGGGCGAGGCGGGCGGAGCCAGGGCCGGCGGCCGCAGGCAGGCGCGCGGCGGCTTGACCCGGCCTGCAGGGCGAGGTGGAGGTCGCGGCGGCTGTTTGGCCGGGGCGGCTCAGCGGAGGCGCGGCGAGGGCGACTCGGGCCTGCCCGGAGGCTCATGGCTAGCAGAGTCGGGGCAGTCTGAATCGGCCATGAGTCCGTGTCTGACTCCAGATCGCTCCATTTTTTTATTAAATTTTTTTTTTGTAGTCAACTGGATCTTTCTTGCTTTGAAAACCAGGTCAGCTAATTGATGCTTTTCCTTGCAAACAGTCACGCATGTAGCTTTTTCAACTCTGTCATACGTTGATTCCTTTGGGATTTGAGGTTGCAACGGCGGGTCATGGCGAGGGCCTGTTCCATTGTAAGCTATGAGCAGCTGATGCTTGTCTGCGGTGGAAACACTTCAGCTGGTCTCGGCGACTTGACAGCAGTCAAAACGGTTACAAGACGGCGGCTGACCAAAACTGTAACCCTGATTTTTCCTCGACATTAAACCCCACAGGTTGCAAATCTGGACTGATGAATCTTGAAGCTGATGCTGATCCTTCCGAGCTAAACATTGCGAACTTCCTGATCCCTGGGAGAAATCCCTCCAAGAACTCAACACCACCGTGCGTAGCCCCACGGTGGGCGCCAACTGTCGTGGATTTGTCACGGCAGATGTCCTAGTGTAAGGACTTAGTCGTAAGGTCCGGCGCACGTAACTGGTAGCTTGAGAGGGGTTGAGCGGGACGAGAGACGCGGTGTTTTTACCCAGGTTCGGCCCCTCCGATGGAGGTAAAAGCCTACGTCCTGCTTGGGTCTTATATTGATGACGATGACGATCTCGGTTACAAGGGTGCAGAGTCAGCACCTCTAATCTCGAGACCCTCTAATCTGACTATCTTTCTGACCTGTCTATGAGACCTGTCTGTGAGACCTGTCTATGAGACGTCTAACCTGACCCTCTTGGGGTGACCCGCCCCTCCTTATAAAGGCTGAAGGGGCGGTTTACATGTAGAGTCTAAGTCGGATTGATGACCTCCCATCGCGGGCTTCTCTTCATGGGCTTCCGAGTCCTGGGCTTGTAACCCGTCCCGGGCGGCTTACACCGGGCGGGTTACAACCAGGGCTTATCTTCAAAGACTCGTCTCCGTGACTGTCTGATAACACTGTTCACCTCCTGGCACTGTAGCATCCAGTTTAGCCTCCTGACACTGTAGCCGGGTTAGCCTCCTGACACTGTAGCCGGGTTACCATCCTGGCACTATAGCTGCCGGGTTACACCCCTGACACTGTAGCTGCCGGGTTACACCCTGACACTGTAGCTGCCGGGTTACACCCTGACACTGCAGCTGCTGGGTTACCGTTGTCTGCCTGGTTAGAACTGTAACCAGGTCTGTACTGTTTGCCGGGTCAGCATGTCTGCCGGGTCAGTACTGTTCTCCGGGTCAGTACTGTTTGCCGGGTCAGCATGTCTGCCGGGTTATACCGTGGGGTAATATCCCCGTCAGGTATGGTAGTGAAAGTGTTGTTCGTAACATGATGTTTCTACAATACTTATATTCGGGATAGAGTATATTCTATATATATCTCCGAAATTGTGAAACAACAATTGGAGTTCTTGTCCATGCCATATTCTTATAGGGCATTGTTTCAATAGTCATATGACGACGCTCTATTTAGTTCGTAAGTGGTTTCTCTAAAGCGTTAAGCAGTATAGTGAATGGGAGTGTGGTTTAAGTACATCACCGACCTCACCATGTCATGTTGGGATTCAGAGTAGAAAACAATTTTAATTCCAACATGTCATATAGGGTTTGGTTGTGCGTCAAGATACTCCGTAGCTATACGGGGTTTCGGGTGACACTAGTATATGAACTGACTTCATACACTCTATGATGTTTGCTAAATTCTTTAACTCATTTATTTTACGATCAGATCGTCAAATATTTGATCTATGTGTCATGATGATTCTCTTTGTGTTGAAAAAGTTTTGAACTTATTCAAAATTTTAGACTTTATGTCTTGTCTAAATATCGGTATATCTATACAAGTCATTATCACAAAGTTTTATGTAAAGTACTATTTATTGGTTCTTCACACATCGATATGTGTTATTACCAATAGTTTACTAAACACTTGAACAATTCATTTAATCAATGATTTTGTCTATTAGAAAAACATTGCATGTGTCAAATGACTCAAAGTCAAGAGATTGAATGACTTCATCGATGCGAAGCTTCCGCATGCGCTTTGTTCTAATGTGACTAAGTCATTTATGCTACTACAATTTTAGCATTATCATCACATAACTTAATTTATTTAGCAATCAAGAAAACAGACATAACATCAAGATTTCAACTTAAATAATTCACCACGAGGGGTGAAATCCAGAGAGTATTATTTCGAACAACTATTATTCAAAACCGTGGATAATGCATCCACCGTGTAGACGACATAATCCAATATTAATGTTTACACATCCTCTGAATCAAATAACATTTATTAAATTCTAAGATAAATCTTGATAGACGAACGCCGACGGCCTTGGGTGACTTGGGCACCACTTCCGACGCGGACTTGCACTTCATTCGCTCTTCTCCTTCGAATTCTGATAATTTCTTGTACCGAGTTGCAAAACAAGTGCAATCGATATGGTATCAATTATACCTATGAAGGTGAATAATGAAATTGTCAATTAACTTAGTATAACTTATTTATACCTACGGTGATTAGACCATTCTTCAGATCTTTCAGATACTTCTTACAGTTCCTCTTCCAGTGCCCCTTGTTTTTGAAGTAGTGACACTCAGAATCTTTAGTTGGGCCATTCTTGGTCTTTACCTGAGCTTTGGTCTTACCACCACTCTTGGCATTTCTGCCTTTGCCCTTCTTCTTGAAACTGGTAGTGTTCATCACAACCAACACGTGGTTGGGATCCTTCTCCATAGATGCTTCCGCAGTCTTAAGCATAGCGAACAATTCGTCTGTGGTCTTGTCAAGCCCATTCATGTTGTAATTCATGATAAAGCCGTTGTAAGATGGGGGGAGTGACGCAAGGAGAATGTCAGTGCCGAGTGTCATAGGGATCGCAAATCCCAGAGCACTCAACCTCTGTGCGTAATCAACAAGTTTGATCACGTGCTCACTAATTCAGCTACCTTCTGCCATCTTGCATTCCCACAGCTGCTTCGTTATCTCGTAATGTTCAGTTCTAGCTTGCTTCAGATACAGAGCGTTCAGTTGTGTCACCATGTCAAAAACGGTGAAGTTCTCAAAATGTTTCTAGAGCTCTGTATCCATGCACGTAAGCATCAAGCTTTCTACTGCGGTGTGGTCATCCACTTTAGTCGCATAGTCGTTCTTATCGTCCTGCGATGCATCCTCAGCGGGAGCGGTTGGGAGAGCTTCTTTGAGAACATAGTCCTTCTTAGCAACTTTGAGGACAAACCCAAGATTACGGAACCAGTCCGCATAGTTGCCCCCATTTGCAGCAAACTTCTCTTTTTCAAGCATCGGTCCTAGGCTAAAAGCATTGTTGTTGCGGGCCATCTCTCTACAACGATATAAACAGATTGATTTAGACATGGTTCAAAATTAATTGCATTAATCTTAACAAGTTTAATCTAATGCTCCCACTAAAACCAATATCTCTCTAAATTAATGTTAGGGTAATCAAGATCCGGATCAATACACCTGCCACCGGTGTAACACTCAGCCATGGAGGTGATCAACCCGGTAGGTCTAACAAAACCAATCACAACCAATTTATGACTCTTGTATTAGTCTTTCGACACTTGTGCTCCGAGCTCAGATCCGATAAGCCAGAACGTCAAGACAACCAAGCGCTATTGCGGTGGAGTCTCAATCCACCCGTCTCTTTGTTACCTTTCTCGTTCGTACTCGTGTGACACGACGCACCTCGGGTGGCGTTTATTTCAGACGGTTGAACGGTTGGGAGAGCACGAACTTCTTGATATTTTAAGAGAGATCTACCTATTAAAACACGACTACTTGCGCATTCAAACAGGCAATTAAAAGGATTAACATCACAGGGAGTTTAATGTATGTGATATGGTATAGCCTTTTCTTCAAGAAGCTCCAAGCACCATGCTTTTCTTTCTTCATCTTCTTTTGGCGGAGAGCATCACCTCCACACACGACATGTCCTCAAGCACCATGACGTATGATCATCATCTTCATGTAGATACTTCAACTATTGCTAGCATCTGTCTATCTATTATCTATCTATCTATTATCTATTCTTTCTATTATATATTAAAAGTAATATACGGTGAACCAGAAGGAAGAGAAATAGGCTATAAAATCCCACGTTAATCAGAAAATACTAGCCCTTGATCTCGTGGATCTATTAAAATTAATATTACCTGACCGTTAAATCTATGTAACATCTATAACATGGTGGGCCTAAAAGGACTTACGTGACACATGTACACATATACTTATGTTCAAGAAAAAAAAATTGGTACATCCCCCAACGTACAACATTAAAAAGGAAACAAAAAAATGAACTGTCACATGGCTTGAGATCCAACACATGTACGCATCTACATATGTTCAAGGGAAAAAAAATAGGCACAGCCCCCGACGTATAGCAGTATTTAGGAAAGAAGGAAAAAATATTTGGACTTTCACATGGCTTAAGATCCAACGTGTGCCCCCGCCGTGAAAGAAATAACACATCAGCTGTCCAAAATAAATTAGACTCTTCCGTGAAAAAAAAACTAATTAATGTGTTGCACGTGAGGAAAGAAAGGATTGACACTTACATGGAAAGAAGGACATGCATGTTCCATCTGCATAAAAATAAAAAGACAAAAAGAAGTGCATATACGTATACACCTGAGAACACACATACATGATGATTACCAAAAAAAGATTGTGCTACTACGAGACGACTTGAAGCAGACACGTGCTATGTATTTTTTATTCATCGGGCCATGGCAGTACAAAGAACACATAAATAACAAATTACATCCATGACCGTAGATCAAGCAATCACACGCTTCATTGCGGTCGTGCTATGAGGCATGCATGTGAACGTTCCCGCACAATCGATCCCCAAAAACTGACACACACATGATCATCCGCGGCATGCTTATATATGATCCAATTAGAAAAAAATAGGCAGTTCTACAATTTTCTTTAATATTTTGGGTATTTAGGTACATACCATTAGAACATGTTTCAGATTGCAAAAAACACTGGAACATTTTTCGGTATCTTGAAAGGACAAACCTGGTGGTAGCAGTTTAAATTTAAATACCGATTTAGTCAAATACAATACTGTCTAATTTTCATATTATAATTTTTAACCTTTTGATATGTTAAAAGAATTTGGTCACGACATAAACTTAAATTTCTACTCATGATTATACGACATGACTCTATACAAAGGACAAATCGGCTGGGTCGCATGTTGAGCTTTCCTTTAACGCACTGATAACTAGACAACTACATACCATATGAATTTAGCTACTGTTAGCACACAACCAAACTTCACTTATGTGTACTGATCTAATATTCGAAAAATTTGTTTCTTACGAGGACAAAACAATTACCATATAGGTTAGAAAAATATAAACGGTGCTACGTGTAGGCATGAATTACTTTAACTGAATGATAACTATAATACTGATTATAATAAAGTGTAAAAATGTATGAAAACATTTTAAAAACTATTAATTAAAGAAACGATACACTAAACACTACACATGTTATTCTTATGAGAGAAAAAAAAACTCCATGATGATCGATGTAGAAAAAATAAAACACACCGGTTATTCTTGGGGATAGTGTCTAGGAATTAGAACGTAATTCTACCATAGTATGCCAATAACCTTACAGGTTAGCGCCAAAAGGTAAACTAGATTGAAGTGTTCAAATGGATTTCAGGCTGATGGCTTGAACTATTTGCATATTCCATGTCAATAAAAGGACATCAGACGCAAGATGTGGATGGAAGAGAAGAATCACTGGAGGGTAATTGCACATGTGGCTAGAAAAGGGAGGAAAATGATACTTCTATACAAATATCAAACAAAGAAAATAAGTTTGTTATTAGGAGAATTTAGTGTTAAGGTTACATCTTCTTTATCCGCAATGCAGATCTACAATATTTTTATTTAAAGACATTTACAAAACATTGAATATAAGAGACGACCTTTGAAAATGGCATAATAGTAATTCACCCATAATTTACAAATGTATTGTAGACATTACCAAAAAATGTGATATTTATTTTAAAATTTATTTGTAGTGCTTATAAAATGGACTGTTTCATATGGCACGATATGAATATTCATGAAAGCATATGTTTAATATCGATACATTGTCGACTCCCTAAAAATGATGCCCTCGCACTTGCGAGGGCCACTCTGCTAGTTCTACTAAAAGAAAATTACATGAAGTTTGGCACGCAGGCCAAATAAATGACATATGGCTCCATCCATCATGCCGTACAATGAGATGCAAGTCATGAAACATAATATTACAAAGTATAATCATCTCATACAACTTTTATCATGACGAAGACTATACCACATCACATGTTCCTGCAAAAACAAGTTAGACGTTCTTCTACTCGTTCTTTGCATCTTTTACGTGGCTACTAGGGTTTGCATGGCAAAATGTTTTGCTAGCTACATAACCACATAAAGCACAATTTTCAAGTTGCTAGATTAACACTCGGGGCTTATCAACCATGCTACTACAATTTAATCTCATGACCCATACTGAACAATCGTCAATACGCGTGATCCCCGTGCTAGATCAACAATCTAACATGCCCCTTTTGTTACACAATTTCTCCACACCAAAAGCAAGACCCAAAGCATCTTCGCGCGACCAGCATACTCAGGAGCAACATAGAAGGACCCCGAGGGGCAAGATGTTTGTAAAAAAATCAAGCAATACAGGAGGGATCAACTTGTGCAATTAGAGGTGAAGCAACTAGAAGATTCAGTTTAGATCTATTATCAAAAAACCGCGCACAATGAAAATTTTGTGCAATGCCCGTTCATCACTATGAACTCTAGATCGAACCTGCATCTATTACTAGAACTAGCTCATGATACCGCTGTTGGGATTCGGAGTAGAAAACAAAAAAAAATTGGCACTACGAAACCAAGTCCCAAGATTGGATCTAGTTAGATGCAAACAAGGATAGCGATCTTGTTACCTTAACAACCGTTCAACTGTAGTTCTCTCACAGCGGAAGATATTTATGGAGAGTTGGGGAAGCTTGAAGTAGCACACCCCCACGAACAGATCTACTCCGCGAAGATGCAGAAGTCCCTCGAACAAAGATCAAACGTACGATCTCTCTACGGTTGATCCACACATACGGTGCGGTAGATCCGGCAGGGCTCCGCCGTCCAGAGCTCGGCACCACCGGAGTAGAGAGGAGGGAGGAGGAGCCCTTTGGTGTAAGGTGGATATTAGATCTAATGGAGAAAGAGAGAGGAGGGGCAGCCCTGAGGCAAAGGAGCAAACTTGTGTGTCCTTGGGGGTGCCCCATCCTCATCTATTTATAATGGGAGGGGAGGGGAGGCCACCTTGGAGGAGGGGCATCCCTCAAGGGGCGCCCTAGGGTTTGCGAAGGGGGAGGAAGTTTCCTCCCCTAGGAGGAAGCTTCCTCCTAGGCGCCTCCCCCACATGGGCCTCCTTGGTCCAAGTGCTCCCTCCCCACTTGAGCCTTCCAAGTGAGAGGGGGCTCCATTGATATTAAATTTATTTTATTAATTCCAAAACAATTTGGGAATTCACAATAAATAAATATTAAACATATTTAGACCATCCCGGAAGTTTTCCGGCCCTCCGGTTTTACCCGGTTTTCTCAAAACTCTTCCCGGTACTTTACCGGTGCCCCGAAACGATTCCGGTTTTCTCTCCGATGAAATCTCAATCACTCTGAAACTTTTCCGGTGTGTTATACTCGTGATCATATCATTATAGTACTCAACAAATCTACCACCCTTAAGTGTGTGACCCCATAGGTTCGAAGAATACGGACATGAACCAGAAACTGACTTTCTTCGGATCAATAATCAATAGCGGAGCCATGGACACCCATAATGGTTCCCGCGCCTACACGAATATGAATTCGAGTGAACCTCTGGTTGACATGCCAATCCCTTTGCTTCGCGATACTTTACAAAACATGAGGTGAGATTATATAGGTATCCGCATGATCAACTCATTAAACATTATACCAATTATCCTCATATCGGTTTTGTTCTTTTTCTCGTTCACGTATTCCGTATCCCATGTGATCTATTCACAAAGTATCCGGCCGGATGTTTGGTGGATATGTAATACCGAGAGGGCCCAAAGAATATCTCTCCTGAATAGGAGGAGCAAATCCCAACTTGAATCATCAAGTCCCTAGACATACTATCGAGTGTATAGGAGCAATGCCGTTATTGCCACGCCTGTTACGGATGGTGTTAGAACATAGTCAAAGTACACCTTCCAGTATGTAGGTACTTAACATTCGTATGGTCTATAAGGATACATGCAAAAGTCAACTCATCTAATGATTTAACTCATAATACATTGATGATGAAATCTCAAAGCAAATCATACAATTGGGTCGGTTCAGCACCCTTGTTCTGGTAACAATATGCTCCCATGTATTACCAGCATATTGAATGCCCTATGTCAGGAAAACATGACATCCATAATACATAGGTTAGTCCTAGAGGCAGACTAAGAACACTTAGTGTTTATACTCCACACCTGCATATGGGTTTTCCTCCGAAGGCAGTTAACATGCACTTGGCAAACCTTCGCATAGGCCATTGCAGTTATAGCACAGACATATAAACATTAATAATGAACCTGGAATTATAATAATACATTTTATTATTGCCTCTAGGGCATAATTCCAACAAACCGCCCCCGCCGCCGAAGGAGAAAATACCTGAGGAAACCGTACATCACTTTGTGGATAATGCTAAACCGACTGTGGAGAAAAGGCTATCACACTATGAACGCTCTATTACCAAGTCATTTCTTCATCAACAAAAGCAGTCGAGCTCAGGTAGTAAAAATGTGGGAGAACTGTTCCCCAGCTCGGAGAACAGGCAGTGCAATCGATATCCCCGCTCCAGGTAAGTACCGAGCAGGAGGTGGTAATAGTCGACGCTGATAGAGAGGCAGCTAGAGCGGCGGGTATCACTCTTGAACAAATGCTAGGATTGGAGGAAATCCCCGCTTTCGATGTGAATCAACTAGCAATAAGGAAATTTGTCAAAGGGGAACCTCTGGTCAGTATAGACGAGGAGAAGCTTCTACGAACGCAAATGCGCAATTTGCATCAGTGGTACAAGAGAGAAATAAAGGTCGAGCGAGAGAGCCTCATGGTGAAAGTCAAGCCAGAGCATTACTACCATGGAAACGATGTGTGGATTGAAAATGATGAATTATTTCAGTTATTCAATCAAAAAGCACTCGACAAATCTCTCGTCATTTCCTATTGTCTGTAAGTGATTTCTTTCTGTAATTTAAGTCTCTAGCTCAGCTCGTTCGTCATTGACTGTAATTATCCTCACTATATTCTTTTGTGTGGTATTATGCAGAATGAAGATGTTCGAAATGAAAAGAGATGGAGTCTATGGCATTGGGTTCATTGAACCAAATACTGTAAATGCAGAAGTGTTAGAGAATGCTCTCTACAAAGAAGACATAGAGAAGAGCTTGCTAATGTTTTTGAAGGAACTAAATACCAACGCGGATATACTACTTCCTTACAACTTCAAGTGAGTGTCACTGTCTTGTACTACAAATTATAGTTTTGCTTACTCGATGTTAAGTGATGAGTTATGCATGCCCGCTTATACATACGTGTGCGCAGTTACCACTGGATCCTGGTAATCATTAAAGTTGAAGAAGGAAGTGTTCTAGTACTGGACTCACTACGTAAAGATCCTAGCGAATACAAAAGCCTGATGCAGATGCTCGACAGGTAATTTTAATCATTATCGCACCATGTCAGCTTCTTTAGTTCATTTCCTGTTATATCAAGTAATTAATAACTCCTTTATTCATTTTCTTTGCCGGGCAGGGTTTGGAAAAAGTTCATCAAAGAGATGGTCGGTGTTTGGAAGGATAAGCTGGAGTGGAAACTATCCAAGCTGGTAATTATAAGTAGTACTATAGCTACGTCCACGCATCTCTTTAATTCTAGTTTCAATACCATTATCATGCTTGATTGAATTCTATTCTTGTGAAGTGTATGAGGCAGGAACAGGGGACTGAATTATGTGCATACTACGTTTGTGAGAACATTCGCTTTATGACCGAAAGGACCAGAAGTGCAACCGGTCATAGGGTACGTAAATACTATTCACAATTTTTTCTTACCATGATGTAATATATATACACACAATTGATATATTCATATATTGATCTCCTTCTTTAAAGATTGTGGAGATGCGGGGTCAGCTCCTACCAAAGGACCGCATACGAGCACTTCAAGAGGAAATAGCGGGATTTTTGCTTGAGCAGGTCATATCTACCAACGGAGAATACCATTTCACCTAATGCCTGCATGTAATGATCAGCAAATTGTAGGAGAAATTGTATATACCAAATTGTATATATATGTGTATGTATGGTGGTACGAGAAATTCTGCTATGATATATGATTGGTTCTATGAGAATCTCTATTGTATATGCATCGTGTACAGTATGTAGTAGCGTAAAATATGTTTGAAATGAAAAAAATGGAAAACACAAAATGAAAAGGAAAAATAAACAATAAACCCTAAACCCATAACCCCCTAAACCCCTAAACCCCTAAACCTTTAGTCCCGGTTGGTGTCACCAACCGGGACTAAAGGTTCCCAACCCCCGTCGCGCGCTTCCGGCCACGTGGCGGGGTTTCAGTCCCGGGTCTTGGCAAACTGGGACTAAAGGGTTGGGCCTTTAGTCCCAATGTATTAGTCCCGGTTGGGTGATGGGTGTAGATAACACCTCCTCGTTGGTTACCCCAAGTGGAAGGTTATGATGTAGATAGCAGCAAATTTCCCTCGGTGAAGATACCAAGGTTATCAATCCAGTAGGACTCCAAGAGATACAAGTAGGTGTCCACGGCGCCAGAAGTTTGCCGGATGGAGACTGAGTTGACGTGGACCTACACACAGACGCAAATAACTTTGCTCCCAATGAGTCAGAGAGGTTGTCAATTGTAACACCCCCAAGAGTCAAGCTACAGTAATCACCTTTTACTGTTGCCAAGTCACTGGGATTAACAAGTCTTAACCACCCTTGGTCGTGCCTCCGTTCAAAAATTCAAGCTCAGTTGATTTCCAAAAACCATGTGGAGCATGTTACACATTTTACAAAAATCAGATGATAGCTAAAATATGTTGAACACCTAAAAGGCCAGTACTCGTAAGTGCACAGTGCCGGCCCAACTAGCCCAGCCAGCCCCGCCGACAAAACAGTGTTCGCCCCTGGGTTAAATAGGCCCCGTGCAACTATGGACAAACCCTAGATCTCATTTGCCCCTTTTTCCAGCCTCGTTCCCCACTTCACCCGACTACTGCCGTGGACGCGCCTCCGTTAAGCCTTGCGGCCACCGTCGTCCCCGAGCCAAACCGGTGTGACCTGCGCGTGCGCGGTCGTCGTCTTCGACTCCGTGCGCGTGGAATCGTGCCGGGAAGCCCGGTACCAGGAGATCTGCGCCGTCTTCTTCCGCCGCGGTCGCCGCCGTCCACCTCATCGATCTGCTCCGCGTCTGCAGCTCCTAAACCTCCCGCCGAGCCATCGTGTGCTCCTAGGTGAGCTGCTGCTCTACTGGCCCCCTCGCCCCGCTGTCGATCTGTAGCCGTAGGCCGCCGACGCCGTAGAACCGTGCCTGCCCGTGGTTGCCATGGACGCGAACTGCGCTCCCATGTGCACTGCTGCTGTGTTGCGTGTTTGCGCTCACCCGCGCTCTGGCTCGCGCACGTCCGCGCCCTGTCTCCCCTGACTGCGCCCCACGGACCTTGCCCTGCGCTCAGCCGCGCCCTCGCGCGCACGCCCGCCCGCGTGGCCATTTTCCCGTGCTCACCCGACAACAGCCGCCGCCATTGATGGTCGTGTGCTCGCCCTGCACCACCCCAGCTCACGCTCTTGGCACGTACGGATGCGGCTCATTGCACTGAATGCATAGGAATAAACCGCGCCCGAATTGTTGCACCATAGAGTCCGCACGGCCGACGCTCGTCGTCATGGTTTCCGTGTTGGAGCAACAGAGCAAAACTTCCGAGTAAACGAACCCCCGAGCAAAACTTCCGAGTAGGCGAACCCCCGAACAAAACTTTCCGAGTTGGAACGTCTGAGAAAAATCACTCTTCCGAGTTACACAACTCTACCGAGTTGCACAAATTAACGAGTTGGACAAATCTCCGGGTTGGACAAACAAGCCGAGTTAGACCATACTTCCGAGTTAACCATCCGAGTCAAATTGCCGAGTACTTATTACTCGGAACATTCGAACCGAGTTACTCTTCCGAGTTACTCTCCCCTCCGAGCTACCTCCGAGTTACCCGTTACTCGGATGAGCCTTACCGAGTGCTTTCCGAGTTACTCGTTATTCGGACAACACTTTCCAAGTGCTTTCCAAGTTACTTGTTACTCGGAACATCTCAACCGAGTGCTTTTACCGAGTACCCCAACCGAGTGCTTCAACTCTCTTACCGAGTGCTTCAACCGAGTGCTTTTGCCGAGTGCTCTTACCGAGTGCTCTTACCGAGTGCTTCAACCGAGTGCTCTTGCCGAGTGCTTCAACCGAGTGCTTTTCCGAGTTAACTCTTCCGAGTTAAGTTTCCGAGCTACCTTTCCGAGTTAACTCTTCCGAGTTAACTTTCCGAGCACCTTTCTGAGCTAACTCTTCCGAGCTACCTTTCCGAGGTACCTTTCCGAGCTAACTCTTCTGAGTTAACTTTTCCGAGTTACCTTTCCGAGTTAAGTAAACCTTTTACTGTTGCGTCCGAGTTAACTGCTCCTCGGAAACCGAGTACTTGTTACTCGGGCAACTCCACCGAGTGCTTGTTACTCGGAAACCGAGTTGTAGCTCGGGCCGCCCTTCCGAGTTGTAACTCGGGCAAAATTCTGAGTTGTTACTCGGGTAACCTTCCGAGCTGCACATAACTCGGTTAACCCCTTAGCCTTCCGAGTTACATATTACTCGGCTATCCTAGTAAGCCTTCCGAGTTACTTGTAACTCGGGAACCGAGTTGCCTATTACTCGGGTATTCCAGAAAATCATTTAAACTTTAGAAAATCATATCTTATAATCCGTAAGTCGGATGAAAATACTTTATACATGAAAGTTGCTCAGAAAAATTCAATGAATACGGATGCGCTATCCACTTAGCTACCACACCCCTCTAACATACCGAACACGGGACTTTCCCCTCCGGATCAACTGTCCGGTAATCTCCCGGAGCTGGTAAATCATCCCCAGATGATTTCCCGCTCCGAGCAAAGCACCTTGCACTGCATAACAACACCCCTAGCCTAGCTAACAACATGTCGTGTACTTGTGATTGCATATGCTTGCTTTGTATTTACTGTTTCTTCCACCCTCCTTCTCCGGTAGACCCCGCGACTGCCGCCGCCGACATTGCTGGGTACGACTACTACGTCGACGACTCTGCCCCTACTACTGAGCTACCAGGCAAGCAGTGCCCCTTCCCCTCTCCCAGATATCACCTATTTGTCTATATTATTCTTGCATTAGGCATTGTTGTTGTTGCTACGATAGATTCCTATTCTGCTGCATAACCTGTTTTTGTCGCCCCTTGATGTACCTTTCCTTTATCCTATGCTGCCTAGAGAAATTATGCAATATTCAGTAGTTGGCCCTGCGCCTTGTCAGTTACTTTACTTAGTTAACGGGCCGTGATCACTCTGGGGAGTGAACGCGGAAATATTTACTTTACTGTAACTTCAACGATTGCTGGACAAGGTAAGGAGTCGGGTGACCCAACGGTACCCGTGAGAGGTATTGCGACGGGACGACAGGGAGGGAATACCGGTGTGCGGTGGGCTTGGACCCTAATCGTTGTCCGCGAGATTTACCAAACCACGAAAGTCGTGCGTCTTCAAGGGCGTACGCGAGATAAGGTAAGGCGGGACGACAGGGCAGGTGGTACCGGTGAGCGGTAGGCCTGGCTGCTATTCGTTGTCCGCGAGTTGACAAGACGGGGCGACGAAAACGGTTGTCCCGCGGTATAATAATAATACGCCTAATGGATAGGGTGTCAGTGATCTGAGTGGGTCGTTGGCCCTAGTAAGCACTACCTCCACGCGGGATAATGAGTATGGGCTCCTCCGCGGCGTACGTTCCTACCGAAAGCTCTTCAGATGTCACATTCTATGTGGCCTGATTGCCGGGATTGGCTGATACCGCCTCGCTCTGGTAATGGGGAGGTGGGTCTACTTCCCGGCCAGCCACGCAACGTGCAGGAGTGCGAGGGGCGACGGCCCAAGACCCCCTTGTGCTTAGGATTGATACCGGCGTGTTGGCCTCTCTGTTAAGCCTAGGGAAGACTACGTCGTGTCGGATAGCCTCGATGGGGCATTCCCTAACAAGGTGTGCGCCACCCTGGAGATCCGAGCGTATAGGGTAACAGTAGTGCACCCCTGCAGGGAAGCTAAATCTATTCGAATAGCCGTGTCCACGGTAAGAGGACGCTTGGTGTTGTATCCGGATCCTATACAACTACAAACTATTACATAAACTATTGTTTTCGGGATTTCTTCCTCGCAAGGAAGTCGAGGAAGGAATCTCGGGGGCGTTGTTAATAATTACAACTTATTATTATTCTATGATGCGTCAACTTATGCTGCATGGATATTATTATATCATAATAATATAACTGTTGGCTATTCTCGTCTAATGCTGCAAGATCCGTGGAAGATGCTAGTCTTCGATAGGCTAGGCTTTCCCCCTTACCCTGGTATTTCTGAAACAAGTCCACTATATAGCCTCCCCTGTCCACTTTGATACCAATGCATAAATGCTTAGAATGCCTGGGCGTAAGTCTCGCTGAGTATGCTAGATACTCACCCTTCTTTGCTGCGATCAGGCTCTGGAGCTCAGGAGCAGGAGTCCTCCGGAGGTGCTTACTACTACGTTGAGATCCCCGATGGCCAGGAGTAGTTCGGAGGTTCCCAGGCAGGAGGCCTGCGCCTTTTCGATCGTAGTCATTGTTTTGTGCTTGCCTTCTTAAGGCATATCATGTGTATTTGTGTCTGTACTCAGATACTATTGCTTCCGCTGACTTGTGTATGTCAAGCTATTGTATTCGAGCCCTCGTGGCTCCTGGCTTGTATTAAATAGCTTGTATTATTTTTATTTATAGAGTTGTGCTGTGATATCTTACCGTGAGTCCTTGCTCTCGACCGTGTGCTTTGCGTGTATGATTACTGTGCACGGTTGCGGATCCGAGGGCGTCACATCAATCTCTCCGGTCTTGTTGTTTACAAAGGGTCAAACACAAGGGTGGAAATAGTAGTGGTGATTGCAACGGAAAGGAAATAAAAGCAGTAAATGGAAGCGGTGTAAACTATGATGGAAATATGGACCGGAGTCCCATGATTTTCACTAGTGATGTCTCTCTCCCAAAAGACGAAAACAACTATGCCGGGTGAACAAATTACAACTTGGCAATTGACAGAATTATAAACGCACCGCAATGCTAATTATGCTACAAGAAAGCTAGAGGCTCAATCATGCGGGCATTACACCAAAACAAGTAGACCGTTTTTCCATCAGCATCTACTCACTAATCATCCACCTTGAGATATCTATCCAGAACATCTCGCTGGTATTAAGTTGCGAACCCCACCCAAAGTGTAAGCTCAAAGCAACGGACGACTGCCTTAACACTCTATGTGTAATGTAAGCAATCCTTGCAACCGCAGTTACAAGCACCGTTGTTTTCTCCCTGGTGGCAATAGCACATCCCCTAGTCTCATGTTTCTGTCACTCAAGCTAGACATTGGGGGGCATGAACCCACAATCATGCATAATGCTCCCTCTTGGAGTTACAATCTACTACTTGGCCAAAGCAACAAACGTAACGGGGAACATGCAAGAACACTCAAGAACTAAAATATAAAGGTAAACCAAATATATTACTCATCACAATCTGAACATAATCTCATAATCCATCGGATCCCAGCAAACACAGCATAGCAAAACAGGAACTAATACACAGGTGCCTTGATCATGATAGGCAGCTCACAAGGGCTAATCATTGAAGCACCAGATTGGAGAGAAGACATCACATAGCTACTGGTCATGGACCCATGGTCCAAGGGGGACTACTCACGGCACATCCCGGAGACGAACATGGTGGTGAAGAGGTCTCCGGAGGTCAATCCTCCCTCCGGCAGGGTGCCGGGACAGCTTCTCCCGGCGATCCCGAGATCGGAATCGCTTCAGCGGCAGAACAGTGGACGAAATCGCGTAACGGGGGTCTCTCCGAGGGTTTTCTCCTCGGGATGTAAATATAGGCCAAAGGGGGGCTCGAGGGGAGGCCCACCTGACCAGGTGGCCAGGTGGCGCGGCCTCCCCCCTGGCCGCGCCAGGTAGGCGCCTGGCCAGGGAGTGGGCCCCCTCCGGCTCTCCTTCGGGCTTCCATAGTCTTCTGTCGCGCTGATTTTTTATCTGATTTTTCTGGATTTTTCCGAGCACTTTTATATTTGACATTTTCCTGCAATGCACGGACAACAGCAGACAGAAACTGGCACTGGGCACTGAATTAGTAGGTTAGTCCAAATATGTTGTAAAAGGTATGAAAGTGTAGCAAAACATATAGCAATATCACCAATATAAGCATGGAACAAGCAGAAATTATAGATACGAAACTAGTGGAGGTGCATCCAACTTGCTTGCTCAAGAAGACCTAGAGCTCGTTTGAGGAGGCTCATCATTGGAATATGCAAGCCAAGTTCTATAGTGTAAGGGTCCCCACATAGTTATGCATGAATGATATGAAACTCTCTATGAAGTACAAATACTACTTTGGAGCACGAGTGTGGATCTTTCAAAAGGAATAGTAGTGTTGCCCCCTTCTCTCTTTTTATTTCTTTTTTCTTTTCTCTTTTTTCTCTTTTTTTGTATTTTTGTGGCCTCTTTGGCACTTTCTATTTATCTCTCATTTGTCCTCTTTGGGATCTTTTCATGTGTGCTCTTTTGGGATCTTTTATTTGTGTCCTCTTTGGGATCTTTTCCTCACTTTAAGGGCAACACTCTATATTTTACAAGGATGTAGAAGATCACACACTTTATAAGAAGTACTCAACATAAAGAAAACTGAAAACTGAATCATGATGTATGCAAATGTATGCCTTTGACAGTGTAGCAGGATATGCAATGATACTAGCGCGTCATGTAGCAATTATAAGGGCAAGGCCCAACTAGCATGCGGCTCTACGATCAAGCAAAAGCTTGTATGACATGAAGATCAAGTCATGAGAAGATGGATGTTGCATGGCAATGTATCTCGGAAAGGCTATGGAAATGCCTTGATAGGTAGGTATGGTGGCTGTTTTGAGGAAGATATAATGAGGCTTATGATGACAGATCGTATCATGCCAAGGGTTTGGATGCACCGACGAAGTTTGCACCAACTCTCAAGATGAGAAAGGGCAATGCATGGTACCGAAGAGGCTAGAAAAATATGGATGGTGGAAGTGCCAACAATCGAATACTCGCACTAGTCAAAGGAACTCATCCACTTATTATCGGTAACTCTCTATCTAGTCAGGAGATTCACAAAGAGACAAGTACCCCTAGGAGGAGTGTATGGGGGCTTGGTTATCCTTGCGCATCCTCAACCCATGATAACGTGAGGGTACTCTATATATTACAACCCCTCCAGAGGTTAGTGATCCATCTAGTAGCTAGAGTTCTCAACTAAGGTTTTTGTAGTTTTCAAAAATAAGCACGTTGAACCAAAATACGACACCTATCACTAATAGGCTTGAGCTCTTGACACATAGAAGTCCAAACATTACTAAAAACAATACCTCAAAACTATTGCAAGTTACAACTCAACTAGAATAGCAACCTCAATTACCTACTCAAAGTAAGACACACACTCAGTGCAACAGGCCAACTCTCTAAACAAGATAAACATTAAATTCAAGAGAGTTCTAGAAGCAACAACCTAAACAAAAGCTCTTAAAGATAAACATGAAAAACAAGAGCTAAACATGACAGCAGCTAGAAAAAGTAAAGAACACTCAACAAAGATAAGCATGAAAACTATGGGCATTCTAGGCAAAAGTGGAGCGTGTTTCTCTCCCACACAAGGTAAGCTAGGGTCCAATTTGTTATGAACAGCAAACAAAACTAAACAAAGTAAAGCAAACTAAAAAGTAAATAGCGAGCCGCTCCAAGCATAGCACATAACATATGAATTGATAAAAATATAGTGTGGAGAAGGACGAACTGATGATTGTTGATGAAGAAGGGGATGCACGGGGGCATCCCCAAGCTTAGACGCTTGAGTCTCCTTGGATATCTCTTGAGGGTGCCGGGGGCATCCCCAAGCTTGAGCTTTTGACACTCATGGATCTTCTTTCATCATCTTCCTTGGCACACATGAAAACTCCCTTCATACGAAACTCATCATAAGCTGATTAGAGTGGTTAGTACCCATAATAAAATAATTTGCCTCTGCTGGAAATAAGGATTTTCAACAACGTCTACTGTTTCTCAAGATTGCCAAAAAGTTTTTGCAAAGAAAAAGCATGCGCAAGATTTGCAAAATTGAAGAAGCGCAAAACAAGGCAGAATCTGGAAAAAACAGAACAGCAGGTAGTAAATAATTTTTTCGGGGTACTTCTGCAACTCAAATCAAAAAAGTCAGAACAGGTGGTAGTTAGCCAATTGTATAGAGCATACTGTAAAAAAATCAGGTCAAAAAGATGATCTGGTGATTTTTAAAGATTTTTGCAATGAAGCAAACAGAATCTGTTTTCTGGACAGCATGTCACAACTTTTGATCCACTTGCCACCGGAGGCTAAAACTTGACACAAAGCTTTAAAATAAAGATACAATGATGTTGCTACAGTAGTAAAAAGCATCAAGACCACTAAAACTGAAAGTAAAAACATTTTGGGTTGCCTCCCAATAAGCGCTTTCTTTTATGCCTTTGAGCTAGGCATGAAGCAACAAGATCAAGTTTTGTCAATATCAAAAGCATAGCTTGCCCATACAACGGACTCAAAAGGTAACTTAATCTTCTTTCTAGGGAAATGTTCCATGCCCTTCTTGAGGGGAAATTGGAATCTTATAGTCCCTTCTTTCATGTCAATGATAGCACCAATGGTGCAAAGAAAAGGTCGTCCCAAAATAATTGGACATGAGGGATCACACTCAATGTCCATGACAAGAAAATCAACGGGAACATAATTATCATTGACAATGATAAGAACATCATCAATCCTTCCTAAAGGTTTCTTTACGGAAGAATCAACAAGACGAACACCAAAAGAACAAGGATCAAAAGGTTTCAATTCAAGCATATCATACATTCTTTTGGGTAAAACGGAGGCACTAGCTCCAACATTACATAAGGCAAAGCAAGAGAAGTTATTCAATTTTATCTTGACCATAGGATCCCAACCATCTTCTAGTTTTCTAGGAATGGAAACCTCTAGTTTAAGTTTCTCCTCCCTAGCTTTGATAAGAGCATTAGTGATATGCTCGGTGAAGGCAATAATAAGTGAACTAGTGTGGGGATCTTTGGCCATTCTTTGCAAGAACTTGATGACTTCAGAAAGACTACAATTATCAAAATCAAGTTCACTACCATTAATTAAAGTGGTAGTGATGTCTTCTAGGCTCATTCTTCATTTGGTAGTCTCTAAGTTCAAAGGACCTTCTTGTCCTAAAGTTGAGGTATTAGCATCACCATTAAGGGGTCCATTAGGTGGACTAGGGATGTGATGGGTGCTAAAGGTTTTGAGATCATCAACAACATGTAAGGTGGCAAGTGTGGTGTGAGTAGGAAGGTTCTTAACTCTCTCTTCCTCTTCTTTCTCTCTAGCCCATCTATCCTTAAGTTTGTCTAGCATTCTAATGTTCTCATTTATTTGCACTTGGAGAGCATTCATGGGTGTGGTTTCCCTCTCCTCAAGGGGAGAAGTCCTAATTTTGAGCATCTCAACATCATGAGCAATGTTGTCAACCTTCAAAGAGAGACTATCTAATTTGTCTAATTTCTCCTCTACACTCTTGTTCAAGGCCTTTTGAGAGGTAATAAAGTCTTTAAGTATGCTCTCTAATTCAAAAGTGGAGTTTTTGGTGCTAGGATAAGTGTTGTTCCCATAAGAGTTGTTGGATGGGAACGGTCTAGGATTGTTGCTACCAAAGTTACTCCTATAAGCATTATTGTTGAAGTTGTTCCTAGAAATAAAATTAACATCTATTTGCTCTCTCTCTTGAGCAACCAAAGAATTTAAAGGAACATCATGAGGATCAATAGGAGCTTGCTTAGTAAGTAAAGACATGATCAAGTCAACCTTTTCATTTAAAGAGGAGATCTCCTCGACAGAGTTTAACTTCCTACCTGTTGGAGATCTTTCGGTGTGCCATTGAGAGTAGTTTTTCATCATATCATCTAATAGCTTCGTAGCAACACCAAGTGTGGTTGACATAAAAGTTCCTCCCGCGGCCGAGTCTAACAGATTCCGCGAGGTAAAGTTTAATCCTGCATAGAAAGTCTGGATAACCATCCAAGTAGTTAATCCATGAGTAGGGCAATTCTTAACAAGAGATTTCATGCGTTCCCAAGCTTGGGCAACGTGATCATTATCCAGTTGCCTAAAATTCATAATGTTACTCCTCAACTGGATAATCTTAGCAGGTGGGTAGTACTTCCCAATAAAAGCATCCTTGCACTTATCCCAAGAATCTATGCTATTCCTAGGCAAGGATTGGAGCCACTCCTTAGCTATTCCTCTCAAAGAAAAAGGAAAAAGCTTAAGTTTAACAATATAACCATCTACTTCATTCCTTATACTTTTGCATATCACAAAGCTCAACAAAATTATTCAAATGCAAAGCAGCATCATCTCCAGCACCGGAGAATTGTTCTTTCATAACAAGATTCAATAGAGCAGGTTTAATCTCATAGGAAGTCGCCTCAGTGGCGGGTGCAGCAATAGGCGTGCAAATAAAGTCATTGTTGTTGTGACTAGTGAAGTCACACAACTTGGTGTTTTCAGAGGAACCCATAATAACAGCAGCAAGCAAGAACAAAGTAACTAATTTTTTTGGTGTTTTTGATAAAAGACTCTAAAGCAAAAACTGAAAAATAAACTAACAAGACTAAAAGGCAAAGGTAAAAGATAGTGTGCAACTCCCCTATCTTGTAGACTGGAGTCCCCGGCAACGGCGCCAGAAATTCGCTTGATGGGTGTAGATAACACCTCCTCATTGGTTACCCCAAGTGGAAGGTTATGATGTAGATAGCAGCAAATTTCCCTCGGTGAAGATACCAAGGTTATCAATCCAGTAGGACTCCAAGAGATACAAGTAGGTGTCAACGGCGCCAGAAGTTTGCCGGATGGAGACTGAGTTGACGTGGACCTGCACACAGACGCAAATAACTTTGCTCCCAACGAGTCAGAGAGGTTGTCAATCTCTCCGGTCTTGTTGTTTACAAAGGGTCAAACACAAGGGTAGAAATAGTAGTGGTGATTCCAACGGAAAGGAAATAAAAGCAGTAAATGGAAGCGGTGTAAACTATGATGGAAATATGGACCGGAGTCCCATGATTTTCACTAGTGATGTCTCTCTCCCAAAAGACGAAAACAACTATGCCGGGTGAACAAATTACAGCTGGGCAATTGATAGAATTATAAACGCACCGCAATGCTAATTATGCTACAAGAAAGCTAGAGGCTCAATCATGCGGGCATTACACCAAAACAAGTAGACCGTTTATCCATCAGCATCTACTCACTAATCATCCACCTTGAGATATCTATCCAGAACATCTCGCTGGTATTAAGTTGCGAACCCCACCCAAAGTGTAAGCTCAAAGCAACGGATGACTGCCTTAACACTCTATGCGTAATGTAAGTAATCCTTGCAACCGTAGTTACAAGCACCGTTGCTTTCTCTCTGGTGGCAACAACACATCCCCTAGTCTCATGTTTGTGTCACTCAAGCTAGACATCTGGGGGCATGAACCCACAATCATGCATAACGCTCCCTCTTGGAGTTACAATCTACTACTTGGCCAAAGCAACAAACGTAACGAGGAACATGCAAGAACACTCAAGAACTAAAATATAAAGGTAAACCAAATATATTACTCATCACAAACTGAACATAATCTCATAATCCATCGGATCCCAGCAAACACAACATAGCAAAATAGGAACTAATACAAAGGTTCCTTGATCATGATAGGCAGCTCACAAGGGCTAAACATTGAAGCACAAGATTGGAGAGAAGACATCACATAGCTACTGGTCATGGACCCATGGTCCAAGGGGGACTACTCACGGCACATCCCGAAGACGATCATGGTGGTGAAGAGGTCTCCGGAGGTCAATCCTCCCTCCGGCAGGGTGCCGGGACAGCTTCTCCCGGCGATCCCGAGATCGGAATCGCTTCGGTGGTGGAACAGTGGACGAAATCGCGTAACAGGGGTCTCTCCGAGGGTTTTCTCCTCGGGATGTAAATATAGGCCAATGGGGGGCTCGAGGGGAGGCCCCACCTGACCAGGCGGCCAGGTGGCGCGGCCTCCCCCCTGGCCGCGCCAGGTAGGCGCCTGGCTAGGGGGTGGGCCCCCTCCGGCTCTCCTTCGGGCTTCCAGAGTCTTCTGTCGCGTTGATTTTTTATCTGATTTTTCTGGATTTTTCCGAGCACTTTTATATTTGACATTTTCCTGCAATGCACGGACAACAGCAGACAGAAACTGGCACTAGGCACTGCATTAGTAGGTTAGTCCAAATATGTTGTAAAAGGTATGTAAGTGTAGCAAAACATATAGCAATATCACCAATATAAGCATGGAACAAGCAGAAATTATAGATACGTTTGGGACGTATCATTGGGGAACCGGGACTAAAGGTCCTTCCCAACCGGGACTAATGGCCTGTTCTGCACTAGTGGAAGCAACACAAGGTGAAGACTATCATTACATCGACGAGGCCTCTTGAGCTCCTTCATTTGGATCTTTTTGGGCCTCTGTCGGAGAGATTTGTTTGGAAGGTAATCCCCCAAAACCTTAGTTCGAACACAGGGGGCTTGCTTCTCAATCTCGACCTCGATGATGAAGATGGCCAGATCTACGCGACGCGAACCAAACAAGCACACACAGATGACACAAGGAGCTACCCAGGTTCGGGCCACTATGATGGTGTAACACCCTACTCCTGCATGTCTGGGATTGCTCCGGTGGAGGTGATCATGGAGAGCTTACAAGCTTGGGGGTTCGGAAATGGCCGACCCCTTCTACGATGCCTTGGCAAGCACTTGACTACCCTGGCCTTGGTCCTCTTCCTCCTCATTTGGGGGAAGGGATCCCACATGGGGCCTTGGTTGTCGGGACAAGAGAGTCCCTTATCCTGACTAAAGCTACTTCCCTCTGACAAAGAGGGGATCGGGTCGTTACTATCCTTGGTGATGGCTTCGTCTTGAAGTAGGGCGCTTCGTGAGCCGTGGGGCTCGCGCCGGGAGATCGCGAGGCATTGGTGAAGCAGGGCCTCGCGATCCGAGTCTTGATGTTGGTTGCTGCCTTCGCAAGGCCATTGGCCCTCGCGAGCTTGACCCTTCCTGAAGGGGAGGGTGGTCCATCCCGAGCGCAGCTCCCTCTTGGCGAGTCTGGCTGGTCCCCGGTCCTTGGCGAGGCAGCCTTCCTTAGCGAGGCGGCCTTCCTAGGGGAGGAAGCTTCCTCCCCCTTGTGGCCGGCCCTAGAGGGAGGGAAACCCTGGGGCGCCACCCCTAGGGCTTCCCCCTCCTCCAAGGTGGCCTCCCTCCCTCCCATCTATAAATAGATGAGGAGGGGCACCCCCCAACATATGATTGTTCTGCCAAAGGGCTGCCCCTCTCTCCTCTTTTGTAGATCTAATCTCCACATTACACCAAAGGGCTGCTCCTCCCTCCTCTCTACTCCGGTGGTGCCGAGCTCTGGACGGCGGAGCCCTGCTGGATCTACCACACCGTACGTGTGGATCAACCGTAGAGAGATCGTACGTTCGATCTTTGTTCGAGGGACTTCTAGATCTGTTCGTGGGACGTCACACGGATCGGATCTGTTCGAGGGGTTGCGCTACGTCAAGCTTCCCCAACTCTCCATCAACATCTTCCGCTACGAGAGAACTACCGTTGAACGGTTGTTAAAGTAACAGGATCACTATCCTTGTTTGCATCTATCTAGATCCAATCTTGGGACTTGGTTTCGTAGTGCCGAAATTTTTTGTTTTCTACTCCGAATCCAAACAAACATATCATGGTGAAGACCTAAACATGCATAAGCGAGAATGAGAGGGAAATGGGTTTTTATCGACATGATCAAAGGGGGTTTGCTTGCCTTGCTGACGGGGATCGTACTGACAGTCTTCAACTTCGGGGAGGTTCTCCGGTTCCGGTTCCACTTCTACCGATAGCAAACAATGCGGAAATGTAGCAATCAATATATGAACAATGCTCAAGCACATTATATGAGGTTATAACATGATGTATATGGTACTGATGTGTTGGCAATTCCATTTAATTGAAGTGTATTGCAAAGGTTTTGCAAATTCAAACTCCAAATTTGAATTTAAAAGGTTCCATATGCACATTTGCTACTGTTGGCCCACTTTAAAGTGTTCAAACATGAAAACAAAGTGCATATTCAGAATCCTGGAATTTTTCTAATCATTCTACATATATAATTTATTTCATTTGGAGTTATGGTTTAAAAGATATTGAATTTACAAGTTTAAATGATTTTCTGGATTTTCTGAGATGTTTTTAATCTGGAAAAGGGTTATTGCATCAGCATTGCGTCATGCTGACGTGGGGCAATCCTGACAGGGTGGGGCCTACCTGTCATAGGCTCAGTATTAACAGAGGGTTAACTTAATTAAATTGTTCTAATTAATGGCTAGGTCCCACCTGTCATGGACACAGGGGGGTTAACTAGGTCATTAGCACTAAGCTAATCGGCCACGTCAGCGGGCTGCCGGCATTGAGTCGCCGGCTCCACTGGACACGGCGGTTGCTTGCCGGAGTGGCGTTCCGGCCACAGGGTGGCACGCGGATGGCACCAGTAGGTAGTCCGCGGCCTCGCTCACACGCTGGTGCAGCCCAGCATCCACGGGGAGGCCGAGGTCCACGGCGGCGTCCATGGCGGCAGCGGCCGGAGTGCTGCTCGGAGGGAAACAGCGCCGCAGGGCGCAGGGATGGCTTCGGGGAGTTGGGGAAGAGTGAGAAGCTCACCAGGAGCAGGGTGGTGAGGTCGGGGAGAGCTGGGGAAGGCGGCCAGCGACGAATTCCGGCGAGGAGTTCCACGGTGGCCGGAGCGGGTTGGTGACGATGGCGTCGGCTCCAGAGCTTCTCAGGGGCAAGTGAGCGCGCTGGAAGGCGAAGAAGAGGGCGGCAAACTCCCTGGACACGGTGGCGCGGTGCCTCGTCAACGTTGGCCACGCGGACTCACGGTGGACGGCGACGGTGAGCTACGGGCGGCGATGAAATCGGCGAGGGGAGGCGGCGGTGTTGGGATTCAGAGTAGAAAACAAAAAATTTCGGCACTACGAAACCAAGTCCCAAGATTGGATCTAGATAGATGCAAACAAGGATAGCGATCTTATTACCTTAACAACCGTTCAACGGTAGTTCTCTCGCAGCGGAAGAAGTTGATGGAGAGTTGGGGAAGCTTGACGTAGCGCAACCCCTCGAACATATCCGATCAGTGTGACGTCCCACGAACAGATCTAGAAGTCCCTCGAACAAAGATCGAACACCGATCTCTCTACGGTTGATCCACACGTATGGTGTGGTAGATCCGGTAGGACTCCGCTGTCCAGAGCTCGGCACTACCGGAGTAGAGAGGAGGGAGGAGCAGCCCTTCGGCGTAAGGTGGAGATTAGATCTAATGGAGAAAGAGAGAGGAGGGGCAGCCCTGAGGCAAAGGAGCAAACTTGTGTGTCCTTGGGGGTGCCCCCTCCTCATCTATTTATAGTGGGAGGGGAGGGGAGGCCACCTTGGAGGAGGGGGCAGCCCTCAAGGGGTGCCCTAGGGTTTGCCAAGGGGGAGGAAGCTTCCTCCCCTAGGAGGAAGCTTCCTCCTAGGCGCCTCCCCCACATGGGCCTCTTGGTCCAAGTGCTCCCTCCCCACTTGGGCCTTCCAAGTGAGAGGGGGCCCATTGATATTAAATTTATTTTATTAATTCCAAAACAATTTGGGAATTCACAATAAATAAATATTAAACATATTTAGACCATCCCGGAACTTTTCCGGCCCTCCGGTTTTACCCGGTTTTCTCAAAACTCTTCCCGGTACTTTACCGGTGCCCCGAAACGATTCCGGTTTTCTCTCCGATTAAATCTCAATCACTCCGAAACTTTTACGGTGTGTTATACTCGTGCTCCTATCACTCTAGTACTCAAAAAATCTACCACCGTTAAGTGTATGAGCCCATAGGTTCGGTAGAATACGGACATGAACCAGAAACTGACTTTCTTCGGATCAATAACCAATAGCGGAGCCATGGACACCCATAATGGTTCCCGCACCTACACGAATATGAATTCGAGTGAACCTCTGGTTGACATGCCAATGCCTTTGCTTCACGATACTTTACAAAACATGAGGTGAGATTATATTGGTATCCGCATGATCAACTCATTAATCATTATACCAATTATCCTCATATCGGTTTTGTTCTTTTTCTCGTTCATGTATTCCGTATCCCATGTGATCTATTCAAAAAGTATCCGGCCGGATGTTTGGTGGATACGTAATACCAAGAGGGCCCAAAGAATATCTCTCCTGAATAGGAGGAGCAAATCCCAACTTGACTCATCAAGTCCCTAGACATACTATCGAGTGTACAGGAGCAATGCCGTTATTGCCACGCCTGTTACGGATGGTGTTAGAACATAGTCAAAGTACACCTTCCAGTATGTAGGTACTTAACATTCTCATGGTCTATAAGGATACTTGCAAATGTCAACTCATCTGATGATTTAACTCATAATACATTGATGATGAAATCTCAAAGCAAATCATACAATTGGGTCGGTTCAGCACCCTTGTTCTGGCAACAATGTGCTCCCATGTATTACCGGCATATTCAATGCCCCATGTCAGGAAAACATGACATCCATAATACACAGGTTAGTCCTAGAGGCAAACTAAGAACACTTTGTGTTTATACTCCACACCTGCATATGGGTTTTCCTCCGAAGGCAGTTAACATGCACTTGGCAAACCTCCGCATAGGCCATTGCAGTTATAGCACAGACATATAAACATTAATAATGAACCTGGAATTATAATAATACATTTTATTATTGCCTCTAGGGCATAATTCCAACAGTCTCCCACTTGCACTAGAGACAATAATCTAGTTGCATGGTTTGCTCAGACCAATGGCACTTTTGTCTTCATGCTCGCTTGTGGTATAGACTTCGTCACCAAGCTTAATGCTTTTAGGCTCGTCTCAATCCTGCGTATCTTAATGTATCAATTTATCCTGACATGTTTGGACTGTAGTGAGCTCTTAGCTTACTTTGCTTTGATCATGATGCTCATATCAAAATATGGTTTGTGTAGATCAAGCGTTCGGAACTATGCCAATCACTATGATGGTGTTCCTGATCCAAATACCCTCCTACGCAACTTCCAGAGTTGCCATGTTTCACGTCTACGTTGTAGAAATCCAGCTATGTGCCTTAGCTTGAAAAACAATTTTCAACATTCTATTTTGCTACCTAGCTATAGACCGACTACAAATTACTATGAAACTTTCTTTCATCTATTTGTAATGACTCTTTAGTCTTCCTCTAAGAACCTTTCTTCATTTGAGGTACTTCAAGAGAACTAATCTACTATTTAGATTACTTTGGTGCTTGTTGCACTTTCAGGACATCTAATGCCTTCAGTGCTTCCATTTGCTATAATATTTATTCTTAATCATTCATATGTTATTCGCATATATGATTAGAATCATGCTCCCACTTAATTCCATATCTTATATGATTATTGATGAAATAATAACTTTTATAACTTCATCAAAACTATTACTCCAGCTCTGTGATATTTGCTTCAACTATGGACTAATCTTTGAAGCATTCTCACTTTTACTAATATCGTATAGATCATTAAATCCTTTCGGGTTCTATCATGCATACACCCTTCATTTAATTTTCTCAGAAGAAAAATCCATATGTCATACTTCGGAAGTATGCCGCGATTATCAGTAATTTTCCATATGAACATTTGCATCACTACACATATTGTAGTCAACCTTTTGAACTCTATCAAAAAACTTATTTTACGATAAGTCGAGCATTATCAATGATGAAGCTATCGTCTATATTCATATCTATGAAAGTCCAATCCACTCTAATGATCAGGTATCCTTAGGAGGGTTTTACCAAGTTCTCAACTTCATTCTGGTGAATGGCTTTCATATCGTTTTTATGGTGTTTAAGCCATATAGTGGAGTTAGTGCTCGTCATGGTTTCTCGTAGTTCACAGGTTTATCGCACAATAGAACCACATTGGTTCAGCGTGAATTTATAAAGCTGTGTGATACAACATCAGACTTGATCATTTCATCTCTGGAACAAATTTCAGAGTTTCATCATTCCTATTCATCAGATGTAGGAATTTCTGGTTTGGTCACAGAATTGATCTCTAGAACGTATTTCTGAGTTTCATTCTGTGGAACCAAATGATTCGATATAATCTTTATCAAGCTATTAGTCCTCCCACTTAATGTTTCAAGAAAGCTGTTTTCTTAAGAAAAATCCCATGTCCCGTGATAAACATTTTCTCTCGGGTATGGTGGTGGAAGTGTTGTTCGTAACATGATGTTTCTACAATACTTATATTTGGGATCGAGTATATTCTAAATATATCTCCGAAATTGTGAAACAACAATTGGTGTTCTTATCCATGCCATATTCTTATAGGGCATTGTTTCAACAGTCATATGACGGCGCTCTATTTAGTTCGTAAGTGGTTTCTCTAAAGCGTTAAGCAGTATAGTGAATGGGAGCGTGGTTTAAGTACATCGCCGACCTCACCATGTCATGTTGGGATTCAGAGTAGAAAACAATTTTAATTCCAATATGCCATATAGGGTTTGGTTGTGCGTCAAGATACTCCGTAGCTATACGGGGTTGCGGGTGACGCTAGTTTATGAACTGACTTCATACACTCTATGATGTTTGCTAAAAAAAATTAACTCATTTATTTGACGATCAGATCGTCAAATATTTGATTTATGTGCGATGATGATTCTCTTTGTGTTGAAACAGTTTTGAACTTATTCAAAATTTCAGACTTTATGTCTTGTCTAAATATCGGTATATCTATACAAGTCATTATCACAAAGTTTTATGTAAAGTACTATTTATTGGTTCTTCACACATCAATATGTGTTATTACCAATAGTTTACTAAACACTTGAACAATTCATTTAATCAATGATTTTGTCTATTAAAAAAACATTGCATGTGTCAAACGACTCAAAGTCAAGAGATTGAATGACTTCATCGATATGAAGCTTCCGCATGCGCTTTGTTCTAATGTGACTAAGTCATTTATGCTACTACAATTTTAGCATTATCATCACATAACTTAATTTATTTAGCAATCAAGAAAATAGACATAACATCAAGATTTCAACTTAAATAATTCACCGCGAAGGGTGAAATTCAGAGAGTATTAACTTCGAACAACCATTATTCAAAACGTGGATGACACATCCACCGTGTAGACGACATAATACGATATTAATGTTTACACAACCTCTGAATCAAATAAAGTTTATTTAAATTCTAAGATAAATCTTGATAGATGAACGCTGACGGCCTTGGGTGACTTGGGCACCACTTCCGACGCGGACTTGCACTTCATTCTCTCTTCTCCTTCGAATTCTGATAATTCCCTTTACCGAGTTGCAAAACAAGTGCAATCGATATGGTATCAATTATACCTATGAAGGTGAATAATGAAATTGTGTATTAACTTAGTATAACTTGTTTATACCTATGGTGATTAGACCATTCTTCAGATCTCCCAGATACTTCTTGCAATTCCTCTTCCAGTGCCCCTTGTTACCGCCATCATATGGTTTGGAACCTTCTACATAGATGCTTCTACAGTCTTAAGCATAGCGAACAATTCGTCTGTGGTCTTGTCAAGCCCATTCATGTTGTAATCCATGATAAAGCCGTTGTAAGACAGGGGGAGTGATGCAAGGAGAATGTCAGTGCCGAGTGTCGTAGGGATCGCAAATCCCAGAGCACTCAACCTCTGTGCGTAACCAACAAGTTTGATCACGTGCTCACTAATTGAGCTACCTTCTGCCATCTTGCATTCCCACAGCTGCTTCGTTATCTCGTAACGTTCAGTTCTAGCTTGCTTCAGATACAGAGCGTTCAGTTGTGTCACCATGTCAAAAACGGTGAAGTTCTCAAAACGTTTCTGGAGCTCTGTATCCATGCACGTAAGCATCAAGCATTGTACTCCGGTGTGGTCATCCACTTTAGTCGCATAGACGTTCTTATCGTCCTGCGATGCATCCTCGGCGGGAGTGGCTGGGAGAGCTTCTTTGAGAACATAGTCCTTCTTAGCAACTTTGAGGACAAACCCAAGATTACGGAACCAGTCCGCATAGTTGCCCCCATTTGCAGCAAGGCTTCTATTTTTCAAGCATCGGTCCTAAGCTAAAAGCATTGTTGCTGCGGGCCATCTCTCTACAACAATATAAACAGATTGATTTAGACATGGTTCAAAATTAATTGCATTAATCTTAACAAGTTTAATATAATGCTCCCACTAAAACCAATATCTCTCTACATTGATCTTAGGGTAATCAAGATCCGGATCAATACACCTGCCACCGGTGTAACACTCAGCCATGGAGGAGATCAACCCGGTAGGTCTAACAAAACCAATCATAACCAATTTATGACTCTTGTATTAGTCTTTCGACACTTGTGCTCCGAGCTCAGATCGGATAAGCTAGAACGTCAAGACAACCAAGCGCTATTGCAGTGGAGTCTCAATCCACCCGTCTCTTTGTTACCTTTCCCGTTCGTACTCGTGTGACACGACGCACCTCGGGTGGCGTTTATTTCAGACGGTTGCACGGTTGGAGAGCACGAACTTCTTGATATTTTAAGAGAGATCTACCTATTAAAACACGACTACTTGCGCATTCAAACAGGCAATGAAAAGGATTAACATCATAGGCAATTTAATGTATGTGATATGGTATAGCCTTTTCTTCAAGAAGCTCCAAGCACCATGCTTTTCTTTCTTCATCTTCTTTTGGCGGAGAGCATCACCTCCACTCACGACATGTCATACGTCAAGCACCATGACGTATGACCATCATCTTCATGTAGATACTACAACTATTGCTAGCATCTATTCTACTAAAAAGAAAATTACATGAAGTTTCGCACGCAGGCCGAATAAACGACAATCATATGGCTCCAGCCATCATGCCGTACCATGACATGCAAGTCATGAAAGTTTAACATTTACAAAGTATAATCATCTCATACAACTTTTATCATGACGAAGACTATACCACATCACATGTTCCTGCAAAAACAAGTTAGACGTTCTTCTACTCGTTCTTTGCATCTTTTACGTGGCTACTAGGGTTTGCATGGCAAAACGTTTTGCTAGCTACGTAACCACATAAAGCACAATCTTCAAGTTGCTATATTAACACTCGGGGCGTATCAACCATGAGACTACAATTTAATCTCATGACCCATACTGAACAATCGTCAATACGCGTGATCCCCGTGCTAGATCATCAATCTAACACGCCCCTTTTGTTACACAATTTCTCCACACCAGCATACTCAGGAGCAGCATAGAAGGACCCCGAGGGGCAAGATGTTTGTAACAAAATCACAATACAGGAGGGATCAACTTGTGCAATTAGAGGGGAAGCAACTAGAAGATTCAGTTTAGATCTATTATCAAAAAACCGCGCACAATGAAAATTTTGTGCAATGCCCGTTCATCACTATGAACTCCAGATCGAACCTGCATCTATTAATAGAACTAGCTCTGATACCACTGTTGGGATTCGGAGTAGAAAACAAAAAAAATCGGCACTACGAAACCAAGTCCCAAGATTGGATCTAGATAGATGCAAACAAGGATAGCGATCTTGTTACCTTAACAACCGTTCAACGGTAGTTCTCCCGCAGCGGAAGAAGTTGATGGAGAGTTGGGGAAGCTTGACGTAGCGCAACCCTTCGAACAGATCCGATCCGTGTGACGTCCCACGAACAGATCTAGAAGTCCCTCGAACAAAGATTGAACACCGATCTCTCTACGGTTGATCCACACGTACGGTGTGGTAGATCCTGCAGGGCTCCGCCGTCCAGAGCTCGGCACTACCAGAGTAGAGAGGAGGGAGGAGCAGCCCTTCGGCGTAAGGTGGAGATTAGATCTAATGGAGAAAGAGAGAGGAGGGACAGCCCTGAGGCAAAGGAGCAAACTTGTGTGTCCTTGGGGGTGCCCCCTCCTCATCTATTTATAGTGGGAGGGGAGGGGAGGCCACCTTGGAGGAGGGGGCAGCCCTCAAGGGGCACTCTAGGGTTTGCCAAGGGGGAGGAAGCTTCCTCCCCTAGGAGGAAGCTTCCTCCTAGGCGCCTCCCGCACATGGGCCTCCTTGGTCCAAGTGCTCCCTCCCCACTTGGGCCTTCCAAGTGAGAGGGGGCCCATTGATATCAAATTTATTTTATTAATTCCAAAACAATTTGGGAATTCACAATAAATAAATATTAAACATATTTAGACCATCCCGAAACTTTTCCGGCCCTCCGGTTTTACCCGGTTTTCTCAAAACTCTTCCCGGTACTTTACTGGTGCCCCGAAACGATTCCGGTTTTCTCTCCGATTAAATCTCAATCACTCCGAAACTTTTCCGGTGTGTTATACTCGTGCTCCTATCACTCTAGTACTCAACAAATCTACCACCCTTAAGTGTGTGACCCCATAGGTTCGGTAGAATACGGACATGAACCAGAAACTAACTTTCTTCGGATCAATAACCAATAGCGGAGCCATGGACACCCATAATGGTTCCCACACCTACACGAATATTAATTCGAGTGAACCTCTGGTTGACATGCCAATCCCTTTGCTTCACGATACTTTACAAAACATGAGGTGAGATTATATAGGTATTCGCATGATCAACTCATTAATCATTATACCAATTATCCTCATATCGGTTTTGTTCTTTTTCTCGTTCATGTATTCCGTATCCCATGTGATCTATTCACAAAGTATCCGGCCGGATGTTTGGTGGATACGTAATACCGAGAGGGCCCAAAGAATATCTCTCCTGAATATGAGGAGCAAATCCCAACTTGAATCATCAAGTCCCTAGACATACTATCAAGTGTACAGGAGCAATGCCGTTATTGCCACGCTTGTTACGGATGGTGTTAGAACATAGTCAAAGTAAACCTTCCAGTATGTAGGTACTTAACATTCTCATGGTCTATAAGGATACATGCAAATGTCTGGGATTGAAAAATCAGAGAGCATGGGATTGAATCCACTTCACTTGATATGTGATCACACTCAATTATGGGACTATTCAAAAAGTTCAGGGGATTTTTGGAAGAGGAATTTTGTCTGGCCATTTGAATTAATTCATTTGGGAGGCTTTTCCCTTCCTCATTTGGATTTCTTTTTGAAATTTTGACATGATGCAAAGTGACTTGCTATTCCTAGCACATACCTAACTTGGGGTTGTGACACGAGGCGCCCTGCTGGCGCGGCTAGGGGGGTGGCCGCGCCCTCTGGCCACCTGGGCCAGGGGGGCCACCCCTCAGGCTCCCCTTTGGCATATATTTAGCCTTCGTCCCAAAAACACTGAGGGAGAACCCCGTCACGCGATTTCATCTATTGTTCCGCCGCCGCGGCGATTCCGATCTCGGAATCGCCAGAAGAACTCATCTCGGCACGCTGCCGAAGGGAGGATTGACCTCCGGAGACTTCTCCATCACCATGATCGCCTCCGGGAGGCGCCGTGAGTAGTCCACCTTGGACCATGGGTCCATGATCAGTAGCTAGATGATGTCTTCTCTCCAATCTTGTGCCTCAATGTTTAGCCCTTGTGAGCTGCCTATCATGATCAAGGCATCTATGTATTAATTCCTGCTTTGCTATGCTGTGTTTGCTGGGATCCGATGGATTATGAGATTATGTTCAGTTTGTGATGAGTAATATATTTGGTTTACCTTTTTTTCAGTTCTTGAGTATTCTTGCATGTTCCCCGTTGCGTTTGTTGCTTTGGCCAAGTAGTAGATTGCAACTCCAAAAGGGAGCGTTATGCATGATTGTGGGTTCATGCCCCCCGATGTCTAGCTTAAGTGACAGAAACATGAGACTAGGGTATGTGTTGTTGCCACCAGGGGTAAAACAGTGGTGCTTGTGACTGCGTGTTGCAAGGATTGCTTACATTACGCATAGAGTGTTAAGGCAGTTGTCCGTTGCTTTGAGCCTACAATTTGGTTGGGGTTCACAACTTAATACCATCGAGATGTTCTGGATAGATATCTCAAGGTGGATGATTAGTGAGTAGATGCTGATGAATAAACGGTCTACTTGTTTTGGTGTAATGCCCATACGATTGAGCCTCTTTACTTTCTAGTAGCATAATTAGCATTGTGGTGCGTTTATAATTCTGTCAGTTGCCCAGCTGTAATTTGTTCACCCAGCATAGTTGTTTACTGTCTTTTGGGAGAGAGACATCACTAGTGAAAGCCATGACACCCCGGTCCATATTTCCATCATAGTTTACACCGTTCTAGTTTACTGCTTTTATTTCCTTTCAGCCGCAACACTATTATTTCCCCCTTTGTGTTTGATCCTTTGTAAACAACAAGGCCGGAGAGATTGACAACCTCTCTGAACTCGTTGGTAGCAAAGTTATTTGCGTCTTGTGTGCAGGTCCAGGTCAAGTAAGCAACCTCAAGGTTGTAAACGGCGCCATTGTTTTCTTGCCACCTTCTTGTCGAGCTTGGAATCCTACTGGAGACATAAACCTTGGTATCTTTACCGAGGGAAATTTGCTGCTATCTACATCATAACCTTCCACTTGGGGTAATCAACGAGGAGGTGTTATCTACACCCATCAAGCCAAATTTCTGGCGCCGTTGCCGGGGATTCCAGTCTTCAAGATAGGGGAGTTGCACACTACCCTTTACCTTTGCTTTTTAGTTTTGCTAGTTTACTTTCCTTTCTTTATCTTTGCTTGTGTGTCTTTATGAAAAACCAAAAAATTAGTTGCTACCTTTTGTCTTTATCTTTCTCTGCCTACTGATGCTATCTTTACCATGGGTGTGGAACCACCTAAATATGGTAGGATGGACATTTTTCACTTGGATCGTCTTCGATCAATTTGTGCTCGCGCTAAAAACCCAACCGACTTGCTTGAGGGAAAATCATTGGATGAGCATGCTCATTATACGCAACACCGCTTATCTCAGAAAGGGGAACACTTATGGGGCCAAATACAAACTTCTTATTGCTATGCTGAGTCCTTGTGCCACATTTATGATTTTACTTGCTGCTCTAAAATAGACAGAAAACACCTTCCTTTCCAATGTGACTTTAATGACAATGAGATCTTATCTTCTTATGCTAAAGGTGTTTATGATTACTTTGATGTTGAAAAGATTGAAGAATTTGTTGCTTTTAAAGGTGCTTATGAGATTGCCTCTTTGATTGAAAAGTATTACGATACTGTTCACAAGACCGAAAATTTTGCAGTACTTGCATATTTCTTTAAGAATTATGTTTGCAATGACTATATTGAGGATTTTAAAAATAAAATGTTTGCTGCCCAAGAAGAGGCCAATGATTGCTATGATGAGGACTCACTTGAAATATCCCTTTCTGATGAACTTGATACTTGCTGTGTTTATGGCCATGATGCCACTATGGATGATGCTTACAAAGATGAACTTGCTATAGTTCCTTATGTTAAGAATGAAATTGTTGCTATTGCACCCATACTTGATCGTCCTATTATCCTTTTGAAATCTCCAAATCATATTCCGGAGAATTTTGCTCTTATTAAGGCTCATAGTGATGGGTTGCATTTATCTTATGATCCTAACGACTGTATTGAAAACAATACACATGTGCTTGTAGGTCATGAACAACATGCTTTATGTGATAGTTATATTCTTTATGTTGTTCATGATGCTACTGAAAATTATTTTGAGGGAGCAAAGTTTGGTTGTAGAAACTTTCATGTTACAAAAACACCTCTCTTTATGATGAAAGTTTTGAAGTTGTTCTTGTTTTACCTTCCTATGCTTGTTACTTTGTGCTTTCATGATTTACTTGTTTACAAGGTTCCAGTGCATAGGAAGTGGTTAGACTTAAATGTGTTCATATTTGCTTCTTGATGCTCTCTTTTGCTTCAAATTCTTATTCTTATAAGAGCATCTTTTATAATCCTTGTGCCTAGCTAAAGGCATAAAAGAAAACGCTTATTGGGAGGCAACCCAAAATGTTTTTACTTTCAGTTTTAGTGGTCTTGATGCTTTGTTACTACTGTAGCAACATCATTGTATCTTTATTTTCAAGCTTTGTGCCAAGTTTTAGCCTCCGGTGACAAGTGAATCAAAAGTTGTGACGTGCTGTCCAGAAAACAGATTATGTCTGTCCCACGAAAAAATTCGTGTAAAATCACCATATCATCTTTTTGATCTGAACTTTTTTGACAGTATGCTATATACAATTGTGAAACTTCCACCTGTTCTGAGTTTTTTGATTTGAGTTATAGAAGTGCCCCGAAAAAATTATTTACTACCTGCTGTTCTGTTTTCCCCAGATTCTGCCCTGTTTTGCGCTCAATTTTGCAAATCTTGCGCATGATTTTTCTTTGCAAAAACCTTTTGGCAATCTTGAGAAACAGTAGCCATTGTTGAAAATCTTTATTTCCAACAAAGGCTAAGTGTAATTAATTTATTTAAGGCACTAACCGCTCTAATCAGTTTATAATGAGTTTCGTATGAATGGGAGTTTTCAAGTGTGCGAAGGGAGATGATGAAAGAAGATTCAGGAATGCCAAGAGCTCAAGCTTGGGGATGCCCCCGGCACCCTCAAGAAATATTCAAGGAGACTCAAGCGTCTAAGCTTGGGGATGCCCCCGTGCATCCCCTTCTACATCAACAATCATCAGTTCGTCCTTCTCCATGGTATATTTTTATCACTTCATGTGTTATGTGCTATGCTTGGAGCGTCTTGCATTTACTTTTTAGTTTGATTTGTTTAAGTTTAGTTTTGTTTGCTGGTCATAACAAGTTGGACTCTAGCATGCCTTGTTTGGGAGAGAAACACGTTCCACTTTTTCCTAGAATGTTCATAGTTTTCATTCCAATCTTTGATGAGTGTTCGTTCTTATTTCTAGCTGTTATCATGTTTAGCTCTTGTTCTTCATGTTTATCTTTAAGAGCTTTGATTTAGGATATTGTTTTTAGTACTCTCTTGAGCTTCATGTTATCTTGTTTAGAGAGTTGGCCTGTTGCACTGAATGTGTGTCTTACTTTGAGTAGGTAATCAAGGTTGCTATGCTAGTTTAGTAGTAACTTGCAATAGTTTTGAGGTATTGTTTCACGTAATGTTTGGACTTCTGTGTGTCAAGAGCTCAAGCCTATTAGTGATAGGTGTCGTATTTTGGTTCAACGTGCTTATTTTCGAAAACTACAAAATTTTAGTTGAGAACTCTAGCTACTAGATGGATCACTAACCTCTGGAGGGGTTGTAATATATAGAGTACCCTCACGATATCATGGGTCGAGGATGCGCAAGGATAACCAAGCCCCCATACACTCCTCTTAGGGTGCTTGTCTCTTTGTGAATCTCCTGGCTAGATAGAGAGTTACCGATAATAAGTGGATGAGTTCCTTTGACTAATGCGAGTATTCGATTGTTGGCACTTCCACCAGCCATATTTTGCTAGCCTCTTCGGTACCGTGCATTGACCTTTCTCACATCGAGAGTCGGTGCAAACTTCGCCGGTGCATCGAAACCCTTGGCATGATACGCTCTGTCATCATAAGCCTCATTATATCTTTCCTCAAAACAGCCACCATACCTACCTATCAAGGCATTTCCATAGCCTTTTCGAGATATATTGCCATGCAACATCCATCTTCTCATGACTTGATCTTTCATTGCCATACATGCTTTTGCTTGATCGTAGAGTCGCATGCTAGTTGGGCCTTGCCCTTATAATTGCTACATGACGCGCTGGTATCATTGCACATCCTGCTACACTGGCAGAGGCATACATTTGCATACATCATGATATACTTTCAGTTTTTCTTTATGTTGAGTACTTATATAAAGTGTGTTGATCTTCATCATCCTTGTAATATATGGAGTCACTAGTGCAAAGAGGGGCTAACACGACACTCATTTCCCAAACCCTTGGCCGAAACTGTTTGTGATGCTATCAACGCAAACGGTAGAAACAAAAATCCGTGTGCCCGAAACTGAATCGTCTGGGAAACGTAGGCCATCAGCCACCCTTCTGAAAATTATTTCGTCGGTGATAAACGGCTGACGGTCCGTCCTAACAACCGTCCGTGATACCGAGGGTGAAAACCCACGGTTGCAAACAATGGACCGCTAGCCCTCTTTCACAATCGTTCATATATAGTTACTCAAATGTGTGAGATGCGTAAGCTATCAGGCACGCTTATGAAAAGCCTTCCGTGGGCGAAAGTAGGGCTGACGGTTCGTCCAAACAACCGTCCACAATGAGCATTCAGAAAACCCACAGTTGCAAACAATGAACCGCTAGCCCTTCTTCCCAATCGTTCATACTTATTGAGACGTGTGGAATGCCTGATCTATCAGGCACGTTTCTAAAAATACTTTCGTGGGTGATGTAGTGCTGACGGTTCGTCCGACCAACCGTCCATGATATGGATTGTGAAAACCCACGGTTGCAAACAATAGACCGCTAGCTCTTCTTCGCAGTCGTTCATTGTTACTGAAATGTGTGGGATGCAAAATTTATCAGGCACGATTCTGAAAATCCTTCCGTGGGTGCAAGCAACGCTGACTGTTCGTCCAAACAACCGTCCACTGTGAGCATTCAGAAAACACACGGTTGCAAACAATCAACCGCAAGCCCTTCTTCCCAAACATTCATACTTACTGAAATGTATGGGCTCTGTAATCTATCAGGCACGCTTCTGAAAATCCTTTTGTGGGTGGAAGCAAGGCTGACGTCCGTCGTCCACTATGAGCATTCAGAAAACATTTCAATGTAGATAGTTTGCAGTACATTCAAGCCAGCGGAGTACACACCGGAGTTCATCGCTACACTTTAACTAATTCAAACTTGAGCTACATAGTACTACTAGCTAGAATGGCCCTGCAAGTGAAGTCGGCGGCGGCTCACGGCTGGGCGGATGTAGCGCGGTCGATCACCGCCTTGTATTCATCGTAGGCGACGTTGTACGCCGCTTTTGCCACGACACGGCGTACGGCCGCCCGATCTTCCATGGCCATGAATGCCACGTTGGCGACGCGGAGATCCTTCTCGGCATGGTAAAGCTTAGCGAGAGCCGGCCCGAGCTCCGGGGGTAACGCGAGGGCGCTCAACCAAAGCTCCCCGCTGCCTTCGACGCCGGTCGGAAGGAAGGTGTAGGTACCGGGGCCCAGGGAGCTAGCAAAACCGCGGTCGCCGCGGGAGCCGCCATTTCCTCCACGGCCACGTCCTCCGCGGGATCCGCCGTTTCCTCCATGTCCACGACCTTCGCCTGAATTGCTCGCCATGGAAATAGCTCGCCGGAGTTGGAGGAGTGCAGCGGAAGAGAAAAATTGCGGTCTGGGGTGGGGAAAGCAGTATGAAACCCCTATAGCGCACCCCGGTATAAGTAGGCGATAGCTAACTCGAACGGCCGGGTGCCCAAGCATTGAAGCCCCGCCGCCCGCTCGTCCAGTACGTCCCCTCGACGGCGCCGCTTGGGAAGTGTCACGCGTACAGTTTGACCGGCGTGCCAATTGGGCCATGAGCCCGGCCCCTGATTGGACCCCTTCGATCATGGACCAGTAGAAGGGGAACCGCCGTCTTGCCCCGACGAACCAAAAGGCGCGCCCTTCGTTCGGTTACCAACTTACCATGCGTGCATATTATGTAAGCCGGCCGGAAGCAAATCATCCCGCACACACCAAAAGTTTCATCGTCTTCTCAGCCCTCTCGAGCGGTTCAACATGGCTGCGCAGGACGACATCGACGGTTCCCCTCCGGCGCAAAGACGCGGCCTGGAGGAAATCGGCGTCGATCCCCTTACAACCGTGGTCTCCGACAGCACTAGAGTGGACTTCTTGAGCGGCCCAAGGCTTGCAGCATCTGACGCGGGGGTTATGCGCATGCTCCTACTTGAAAGTAAGGAGATGAATGCGGTGCTAGGGCGTCCCTGCGTAATGGAGAAACTACAAGATGATCAGTACTGGGGTTTGGAGCAGGAACAACAGCCGCTGAGCGAGAAGTGCACCATCACCCCTCTTGATGCCACACCTTTTCCAGCGACGATTTTCTGCCGCCCTCAGGTTGGTGATCGATCACTTACGTCTTTCTTTACAAAATTTCATTTCTCTCAGCCTGATTTTTGACGATCCAACTGCACGGTAGCCTTGGGTTGGTGCGAATGGCGACTGGCTGGCCTTTCTTGTACGTAACGGCGGAGGCGTCCAGTTGCACAACGTGTACACTAGAATGACAGTTGATGTGCCTCCGTTGTCATCTACTGGTCTTCGTCAGAAAAACCTATGGACTTTCGGCTATGATCTCATAAATCCTATATTGAAGAAGATAGCCATTGTACGTCCACCTGCAAAGTATCGTGACTTCGAAGTCTACGATCTCATCGCCGTCTTCGACAAAAGGAGCCATCACCGGACGGTGCAATGTTACCAACTCCTTAGCATGGTAAATGCTCGCAACACCCCATCTGACTCCTTGGCGATATGAAGATGTTGTTTACAGTGGCGGCCGGCACTTCGCCGTGACGAACAGCGGTGATTGTTACATGTGGGATCCAAATGATGGAGGTAAAGCTTGTTTACATATATCACATGGTGTATATGTTATTATTTGCTTCAGTAATTGTTCGGTCCGTTTATATATAGTAATAAGATGTTGCTTCGTTTCAATTGCAGGTTCGATGCAGCCCCCAATTTCAATTCGTGCGCCGCAAATTGTCGATGACATGGTCCCGCAGAACGGTTGGCACGATTGGAGGAAGGAATGGTACCTCGTTCCTGATGGCTATGTAACATCCCAAAATTTTCCAAATTTTGAAATGTTAATAACTAATATAATATTGATTGAATTGTTTGAATTTTAGGGGAAATAAAAACTTTTGAGCTTTTGTTTAAACCTTTACAAACCAATTATACAAAAATGGATAATCATTTATCCAATAGTAAAATTATTGGTTGTGAGGTTTATTTACAAAGAAATGATTTTCTTTCTTTTGTCCATGGTAGGAACCACAATTAAATATTTTCGAGTGAGAATAAAATGACTTTCTCAAATTTATTGTGGTCTCATAATCATTCTTGAATTCTTATTCGAAATTGGAGTTTATTTGATATTGCGTTTAGGTGATATTTAAATATTTCCAATAATTCAATTAATTAAATGAGAGGAGATAATATGACTTCTCCAAAAATAGTATTGGAAATATTTAATAATGCCTTAAATGATTTTTGGTTGATAAAAAAAATCTATTTATAAAATGTATTCAGAGAGGGAAATATTTTCCCGGACTCTCTATATTTAATTTGGTCTATATTAATTTTATGATTTATTTGGGAGTTATTATTTCAGAATTAAATAGAAAACATAAATCCTAAGCCTACTGGGCCGAGCCCATCTCCCCTATATTTTTTCCCTCTATTTCTTTTTTTTTTGCATTGGGCCAGATTTTCCACTAAGGCCCATCTCCACCGATCGTCTTCTTCCTCTGGCTGTTCGTACGTGAACACGAACAGAAGCAAATGGCCATGGCACCTGGACATCTTCTTTCCCTCCTCCTACTCCATTCTTTGACCGATTCACTTCGATTTCTATACGAAAATTGTGGATAACTTTATGAGGAATCCATTCAGGGAAACAAAAACGCGCTTTAATGTCTTAAATGACCATAAATTTCTCCACGAACGCCATTAAATAAATTTCCATAAGCTCATCCTGATCTCCTTCTATGAACCTCCCCTGCACCTATAAATAGGACCCGAGATTAACCTCGCGTATCTCATCCAACTCCTGTAAAACCCCTCTCAAACTCACACCGTGCTATGAGAAATTGCTCGCCGAAGTTCATGCTGCCATCACCGTCCGTCGTAGATCCCGACGCATAGAAGGTGACCCCGACCCTAATTTCTTTCCTTGATCCATATTTCGGTATTGCTCTTCTATTTGACATGAATTGAGGTCCGTTTGCCCAGCCGGACCGCGAAGTTCGCGGAGCTGTGATCCGCCGGCGTTCTGCTCAACTCCGGCGACATTTCACGGCCATCCGATGACCAACCCGAAGATGTAACCATGTCCCACGAGTTTTCCACGTCACCCTCTACACCGTTCAGCTACTGGTTGATGCCGGAGACTTTATTCTCCAAACTCCGACGAACTCTCCGGTGAGCTCTCGCTCCCCGTTCATCTTTTTTTTCTGTGTAAATTGAATGGGTACGGGCCTATCAGAACTCGCCACGTGGCATCCCTTTATTAATCCCGTAATTCATTTTAGCAAAAATAGTCAAACTTCAGAAATTCATATCTTCTAGCCCGTAAGTCAGATTTCGACAAATTTTATATCCCCGGATTCCTTGGAACATGTAGTTTATTATGGTGCAGAAACATTCCACTTTTGGTAATTCGAAATTTAACTCAAATTTAATATGTGAATTTGAGTATATTTGGTATACCTCATATTCTATAATTTATTTGGAAATCTTTCCTTCACCAAATTTGATCCTTAGTGTCATACCTTTCTGTTTGGACACTTGTCACATTCTTTCCATCATGTTAATACTCTAATTTTGACTTCAAGCCTTTGATTAGTTTCCCCTTTTTGTTATATTCATTTTCTTTTATAAATTTGACTATAGAAATAATTCAATCCGCTCAAGATTCCTATCGGAACATTTTTGTATCCAACCAAGTGTGAAATATCTCTTCAAATATCCATATGGTCAAATCAAGGGAAGTTTTGACATACTCTCCATCCAATTGATTTTATAATCAAGCTTCAACATATCCAATTGATTTTGCAATCCCCGGAAATATGATTTCCATCATATTTCCATCCAATCCAACTTATTTCCATCCAATCCAACTTGATCCTATCTCAACCTATCCACGCCATAGTAGTTAGCTTATTAATTTAATAACTAAATATTTTGTTAATTGTATCTTTATTTGGATCTTCATTTTGGATTTGTGTTGTGTGTAAGTGTGTTGAAGTATTTCTCTTTTATCGTTAGATATATATTGTAACGAGAAGGAGAGACGACTACGAGTAGAATATTTCATCTTCAGGATCCAGGCAAGTTACTCTTTTGATCATGCTCCAGTATTACCTATATTTTTCCTATGCATTGTAGTCCAACTTGAATAATATGCATTGATAGGATTATGTATTATTGCTATACAATTACACCCAGTAGTTCATTGAGGTAGGTCCGAACCTTATATCATTGTCGCCACCGTGTAGATTTATACTGCTTTGCTAAGTATACGTGGATTGGGAAGTGATTCATTATGAGGTATGAGTGACTATGTAGTAAACAGGACCAAAATAAAGTTAATGAACTACCTGGATGGAATGGTTGGGGGCACCCTGGAGGAACCAGTGGATTTGCCTGAGTGACCTGGAGATGGCCAGCAATCACTGCGGAATGCCACCCAGGCTTAAAGGGATCAATCATATTTTTCATAACTAGAAGCTTACGTGTGCAGTCGCAAGCTATTATGGGCTCTGGCTTGGTTGATTAGTTGTAGTGACTCTTACTAGGTGGTGCTACGAACGTAGTTATGAGTAGGTGGGATGGGCACCGCCAGAGTGAGGGAAACTCTTCTAAAAGACCATGTCTCGACCTTCCGGTTCCCATACAATGTGAAGTGTGATGAACTACAAAGGAGGTGGTCGAGTCTTGTGGGGAAAAGTGCACAAACCTCTGCAGAGTGTATAAACTGATCATGATTAGCCGTGTCCACGGTTACGGACAACTTTGAGCATCTAGAAGTGGAAATGTCGATGGATCTCATCATCTTTAATTAATCAATTGGGTTTAATCAACTTTGGGAATAGATTGACTTGGAGAAACCAACTCAATCATATTATGAGCTTTATAGTACTGATATGATATTCATTATAGTAAGGAAAAATCAGCTTTATGCAAATTGAAACTTAGAGCTTTTCCACCAGCCAAATTGAATGTAGAAGTTAGGTCTGTTATATATATTCTTTTGGGAGTAACTTGCCGTACATTCAAAGTACTGACCCATTTTGGGCTGTAACGATCGTGTTGCAGGATTTGTATACGACGAGTAAGTGATGCGATGTAGGGTTACGATGTCTACACTCAACTTTGCCGTTGGTGTTGATGGGACTCCACATATGTATTGATTATTTCTGCTGTGGGCTATAAGGTAATAAATACCATGTATTTACGTTACATTATGACATGTGATTTTATGGTATTTCATCGAGTACTGTGTGTGCTAGCATACTGATCCAGGGATAGCACAGAAGCACAGTAGACTTGGTTCCTTTTCGGGATTGGGTCGTTACAGGCTATGGCTACTTTCTTATCGTGGGGGTTGCTGCAGAGATCACCGGAGACGAACATGAAATTCCTTACCTAAACCAGACAATTCGAAGTTACAACAATGCGAGTTGCGACGTCTTCAGGATTCTTGCAGGACAACTTGATCTCTGGGCCGCGCAATGGGAGGTGGTCCCCGACTTGGGTGAGTACTCCATCTTTTTAGGAAAAAGTTATCCTCGCATGATCGAAATAAAACCACGGATGATGAGCACGGACTGTTCGATGCATGCTGGGGATGATGGCCTGCCGTTCCATAAGCCTGGTTGTGTCTTCATTGCTCGTCACCGCATCTCCGACTGGGCAGCACCATCTCCTGATCTTTGCCGTTTTTCCTTGGACGGCTCTGCTATGCTTGGTTGTAACCTACCAAGTTGCTACAGCGGCCAGGAGACAGCCCCTCTGTGGATAGTGCCGTCGCTGCAAAACTTCCAGGACTGGAACGAGCATGATCCAGAGGTGCAAGCATGAAAGTTTACATCTGCTCGAACCATCCTTAATTATTGTTGGTATATATATGTGTGTGTATGTGTCTGTTCTGACGAGACTATGTGCATGTATTTATTATATTGTAGGTGTGTGAGGTAATTTATATGAAGCATTGTATGTAAGGGATGTATATATGCAACTGGAATTTAGGTCAATTTATATGTGATCGTTTGTTATCATAACGCATAACCAACACGGGTTGTTAAAACAAACTGTTTGCAATGCGCGAGTTGGCTTACTGAAGAAGCTTGGAAGAGTTTCCTACTGAAGAAGCTTGGAAGAGTTTTCTGAAGAAGCTTGGTAGAAGGTGTTCGACGGGCATGCAGGTCTAGTGACCCGTTTCCCAGATATATAATCGATTGCGTTGCAAGAGCAACTGTGTAGGTCAAATTGGTAATTTTTCAGAAAATTCAAACGTTTCTGACTTCGTTTGGTAATTTTAATGCATTAAATGAATTGTTTTTTAGCGTAATTACCTTGAAATTGAAAATCATTTCAAATGACCTCCAAAAAGGATGAGACTTGGCATGCTGTTATCATTTCACCAAGATGGTCCGTGGTAAAAGTTTCATCGGATTACTAAACAAATCAGATACACTTCGTGTACAAAGTAGGCCATTCCTTTCGAAGTATCAGGGTTTCGATCGGAAACAACCACATCACAAAGGCATCGCGTTGTTCTTAAATCTTTTAAACCCCAGACTTTTTTATATGTTCAAGATTAAGCATTCACACTGACATCCTGAAATTTCAAACGTTTCTGACTTAATTTGGCAATTTTAATGCATTAAATGAATTATTTTTTAGCATAATGACCTTGAAATTGAAAATCATTTCAAATGACCTCTGAAAAGGATGAGACTGGGCATGTTGTCATCATTTCACCAGAATGGTCCGTGGTAAAAGTTTCAGTGGATTACTAAACAAATTAGATACACTTCGTGTATAAACTAGGCCATTCTGTTCGAAGTATCGGGGTTTCGATCGGAAACAACCGCATCACAAAGGCATCGCTTTATTCTTAAATCTTTTAAACCCCAGACTTTTTTATATGTTCAACATTAAGCATTCACACAAACATCCTGAAATTTCAAACGTTTCTGACTTCGTTTGGCAATTTTAATGCATAAAATAAATTATTTTTGAGCATAATGACCTTGAAATTGAAAATCAATTCAAATGACCTCTAAAAAGGATGAGACTTGGCATGCTGTCATCATTTCACCAAAATGGTCCGTGGTAAAAGCTTCAGTGGATTACTAAACAAATTAGATACACTTCATGTATAAACTAGGCCATTCCTTTCGAAGTATCGGGGTTTCAATCGGAAACAACCACATCACAAAGGCATCACGTTGTTCTTAAATCTTTTAAACCCCAGACTTTTTTATATGTTTAACATTAAGCATTCACACTAACATCCTGAAATTTCAAACGTTTCTGACTTCATTTGGCAATTTTAATGCATTAAATGAATTGTTTTTTAGCATAATGACCTTGAAATTGAAAATCAATTCAAATGACCTCTAAAAAGGATGAGACTTGGCATGCTGTCATCATTTCACCAGAATGGTCTGTGGTAAAAGTTTCAGTGGATTACTAAAGAAATTAGATACACTTTGTGCACAAAATGGATTAGTTGAATGTTAGTCAAACCTTGGAAAACCCCGTTGACCGTCTCAAAACCCAGCAGAATACCTCGTAACCCTAGCGTACAACTGTGGCCGTTGGATGTAACCCTAGCGCCGAACGATAGTCGTTGGATCTTACCGCGATCCGCGAGAACCTGGTTATGCGACCTGATTGGTTGGATATTTGTTCAAGTATATTACACACAGTTTATAATGCAGAAACGTTTGTGATCATCTGACACGTAACTAGCACCCCATCTATCTAACCGAAGGTTTCTCGTATCATCTCACCCGGAAAAAAAAGAATGCCCGTTTGCGATAAGACTGTAACCCATATAATTGTATCATAACGCATAACCAACACGGGTTGTTAAAACAGACTGTTTGCAATGCGCGATTTGGCTTACTGAAAAAGCTTGGAAGAGTTACCGTACCGAAGAAGCTTGGTAGAAGGACTTCGACGGATAGGTCAAATGGCCGGCCCGTCTCCCAGATATATAATCGATTGCGTTGCAAGAGCTGGTACAGTCGAAGCACATAGATACCTACTATCTTGTTTTCACAAATAAATTATGTAGATTGAACTTACATAAACGTTTCGTACATACACGGAGACGACTAGAATAATAAAATAACTGAGACAAGCTAAACAAACGGAGGATTACATTGTTCATCAGAGTTTTAGCTAAATAAATGTGGACTACCAGAGGATCAAGCTACTACCGATGTCCTTGTCCGAAGCCAAAGAAATGCTCCCGGGACCTCTTCATCATCCTTTCTCGCACATTGGGGTCCAGATCCTCATCTTTGTCCACATTTCCCTTGAACAAGAGAAAGGCATCTTCAGTCTTCACAGTGGATTTGAGCTGGAAGATGGCAGAGGCGGCGGCCAGATCCGCGTGTTCAGCGTCGCGTTGTGCCACATCCGCCTTCTCTTGATCTACAGTCTCCTGAAGGTCGAGAGATCGGGAGAGATTCGCCGCGGCTTCATAAGCTTTGATGGCCTTGGCTTTTCTCTTTCTTGCAGCGCGCGTAGCCATATAGGCCACCGCCAACCTCTGGGCGGTCTCGAAGGCCAAGTCCGATGCTTTATCGGCGAGTTGGTACAAGCGAGCCTCTTCCGCCGCCGCGTTCTTGTCGGCCTCAGCCCGGACTTCCGACCTGGCCTGCGTGTTCGGCGATGGATGGTGCTTAGGAGGTGAGGGTGATCGTGTGGTCGAAGGAGTTGACGAGCTAGACTTAGACTGAGAGGCCATGGGTGCGATGGCGAACAGGGATTGGGGGCGAGGGCGGATGAGTGTATTTATGAGGTCTGCCCACTGTCAAGGTTTATTTTTTCGGTAGTCTATTTTATTTTGGAAAACTTTTCATGGTGCCGCGATTTAACTTCATTATGCAGTGGGGCCTAGTTCATCGTCGTCTCTCTATCTCTCACACTCTCTCGAAGAGTCCGTACAGATCGTCTCCCCACGCAGTCGTCGCCGCCGGAGACGCAGCCCCCGCCGTGCCCGAGCCGTTCCCCAACACAGAGTCGCCGTCGCCACACCCACCAACACACCCTATTTGGGTATTTCTAACGGAGATGAAGGTTAGTGGAGGCTTCATCCGCATCTTGTAACTCGCAATCAATGTAGTCTATTGTTGTAGATTCGTTTTTCTTGAATCTTATCCGTGGTTTCAATGTCAGTGCCCAAAGTGTCATCACGAGGGAGGACTGTGCGTCCTCGGCCGCACGCAGGGGATGTTCGACATCACTGTGAGAGATGTGTTCTTGAAGCGCACAATATGTTCTTGTACCGCCCCCCCCCCCCCCCTTTTACAGTAAAATTTTGTTGGAATTTAGTGATTTGGTTGCTCATCCCCACTATTTCCTGCAGATCATCCCTTGCTTTGCTACAGCAACTCTGATAGACAAGTTCTCCATGTACCTGTTTGAAGACTCGGTTATGGTTACAGTACAGACGAACCATGGATATAGTTTCAAAGTTGAGGTTAATACCGATGCTGGAGGTCGCTGCTACTTTGAGAAGGATCTGTGGAGAGAGTTTGCTGCACGTTATGTGCTACAAACTGGCACGAAAGTTTTAGTGGATATAAGCCAACCTGGTCTTATCATACATGTGGTGTTTCCAGCTCAGATCCGTCGATGGACTCAGGTCCGTCAATGGACTGACAATGAAAGTTAGTCTTCTTTCAAATCTTGCATTTATCTGTCTTGCATTGTCTTACCAGTTATTTTTTCAGGATTAAAATTGTAATAACTACTGACAAAAACGTTTTTTGATGTAGTCATTGTTGAGCGTGTAGTTAAAGATCTGAACATTAGTCCTCGTTCCAAATTTCGCTGCCGAGATCTGGAGCCTCTCATAGAATTTGATGGAAGGATTAACTCGATTATTAAGCGTCATCGTGCTGGATGCATGATGGCATCTTGTTTTCTAATCGTGCATACATTGGACAGCATGAATTGTACCGAAAAAATCCTAGTACATATTTATCTTTCATGCTATATATACTTTCGTAAACTTTACGTTCATCCAGTGTTACAATTGTTTTATTGGTCTTGCAACAGGTATTGCCGCCATCAGTTGTTCCTGAATTGATCCCCTCTGCTGGTCCAATAACACTAGCTATTGGTCAGAATAAGAGGGTGATGTCGTCATACAACATTTCCCCTAGAAATGGAACTATTTTCATACATAAGTGGAATGCTGTGATGGAAATTCGTCCACAGATGAAAATGGGAGACAACGTTTTGCTCTTCATGTACGAAGGCGTTGCAGGGATTTTCCTGTTCATTAGTTGAAGAGGTTTTGTGATGAAGATCTTGAGCTATGCTTTCCGCAAAGACTTATCGGTGATTATTGTATGTGTAGCGTTCTATGTTAAGTGGAATGCACCTTAAGAACATGTGGATGTAATTGTTGTTGAGTAATGCTTTTTAATGCATTTAATGAATTGTTTTTAGTAAAAATGACTTTGAAATTGAACATTTTTTAAATCTTTTAAACCCCATACTTTTTATGTGTTCAGCATTAAGCATTCAGACTAACATCCTGAAATTTCAAACGTTTCTAACTTCATTTGATAATTTTAATGCATTAAATGAATTGTTTTTTAGCGTAGTGACCTTGAAATTGAAAATCAATTCAAATGACCTCTAAAACGGATGAGACTTGGCATGCTGTCATCACTACGCCAGCATGGTCCGTGGTAAAAGTTGCAGTGGATTACTAAACAAATTATATACACTTCGTGTACAAACTAGACCATTCATTTCGAAGTATCGGGGTTTCGACCGGAAACAACCACATCACAAAGGCATCGGGTTATTCTTAAATCTTTTAAACCCCAAACTTTTTATATGTTCAACATTAAGCATTCACACTAACATCCTGAAATTTCGAACGTTTCTGACTTCATTTGGCAATTTTAATGCATTAAATGAATTATTTTTGAGCATAATGACCTCAAAATTGAAAATCAATTGAAATGACCTCTAAAAAGGATGAGTCTTGGCATGTTGTCATCATTTCACCAACATGGTCCGTGGTAAAAGTTTCAGTGGATTGCTAATCAAATTAGATACACTTCGTGTATAAACTAGGCCATTCCTTTCGAAGTATCGGGGTTTCGATCGCAAACAACCACATCACAAAGGCATCAGGTTATTCTTAAATCTTTTAAACCCCAAACTTTTTATATGTTCAACATTAAGCATTCACACTAACATCCTGAAATTTCAAACGTTTCTGACTTCATTTGGCAATTTTAATGCATTAAATGAATTATTTTTTAGCATAATGACCTTGAAATTGAAAATCAATTGAAATGACCTCTAAAAAGGATGCGTCTTGGCATGTTGTCATCATTTCACCAACATGGTCCGTGGTAAAAGTTTCAGTGGATTGCTAATCAAATTTGATACACTTCGTGTATAAACTAGGCCATTCCTTTCGAAGTATCGGGGTTTCGATCGGAAACAACCACATCACAAAGGCATCAGGTTATTCTTAAATCTTTTAAACCCCAAACTTTTTATATGTTCAACATTAAGCATTCACACTAACATCCTGAAATTTCAAACGTTTCTGACTTCATTTGGCAATTTTAATGCATTAAATGAATTATTTTTGAGCATAATGACCTTGAATTGAAAATCAATTGAAATGACCTCTAAAAAGGATGAGACTTGGCATGCTCTCATCATTTCACCAACATGGTCCGTGGTAAAAGTTTCAGTGGATTGCGAATCAAATTAGATACACTTGGTGTATAAACTAGGCCATTCCTTTCGAAGTATCAGGGTTTCGATCGGAAACAACCACATCACAAAGGCATCAGGTTATTCTTAAATCTTTTAAACCCCAAACTTTTTATATGTTCAACATTAAGCATCCACACTAACATCTTGAAATTTCAAATGTTTCTGACTTCATTTGGCAATTTTAATGCATTAAATGAATTATTTTTGAGCATAATGACCTTGAAATTGAGAATCAATTCAAATGACCTCTAAAAAGGACGAGACTTGGCATACTGTCATCATTTCACCAACATGGTCCGTGGTAAAAGTTTCAGTGGATTACTAAAGAAATTAGATACACTTTGTGCACAAAATGGATTAGTTGAATGTTAGTCAAACCCTGGAAAACCCCGTTGACCGTCTCAAAACCCAGCAGAATATCTCGTAACCCTAGCGTACAACTGTGGCCGTTGGATGTAACCTTAGCGCCGAACGATAGTCGTTGGATCTTACCGCGATCCGCGAGAAGCTGGTTATGCGACCTGATTGGTTGGATATTTGTTCAGGTATATTACACACAGTTTATAATGTAGAAACATTTGTGATCATCTGACACGTAACTAGCAACCCATCCACCGAAGGTTTTTCGTATCATCTCACTCGGATAAAAAAGAATGCCCGTTTGCGATATCACTTATCCCGCCAGTCCCCCTCCCCACCTACCGAAAAATTTCGCCAGCCGCGTCAATATCTAACCCGCCCCTCCCTCCATCCACCATGAAATGCCGCATTCCCCCCCTCTTGTTCAAATCCCTCGCTCCTCCTAGCGCTGCGGCCTAGACGACGCAGGAAACTCCAGCAAAGTGCTACACGGCGCTGCCCCCTTCCGTTTACCGCGCGCGGCGGCCTACACGGCGCACCCCACCCCCCCATCTGTATACCGCGCACGGCGGCCTAGACTGTGTATGCCGGCCGGCCCCCTCCATGCTACCCGCGCCTCTTCAGTCCACCGCTCACCTTGTTCCGGTAAGATCTCGGCCACCATCCTAATGCTCATGCTCTTACTCCTCCGTCGATCCTGTATGCCCCGACCACCAAATCATGTTTAGTTAGATATGCCGCAGAGTTAATTTATCTTCGGTTCACCTTATACACGTGGGATGCTCATGCCCTGCATCTGCGATAATTTTTGTTTCGATCGCATCTGTAAATTATTTTTTGGTTGGATTGCATATATGATTTCAAGCAATTGAACTCGTACAGTATAAAATGCTATCATGCATTGTGATGCTTATGTTATAGTTACTTAGCTGGACTTTCCATGTCTTGAATCTGTTCGATTGTATGTTTTTTGCGGGTTGGTTGTATTGTTTAGTTTCTATGAGCGAACCTGTCATCATTGATCGCCTCTGCATTTATGTCTTGCTTCACTTAAGGGGCAAGCGAGATACCACTCTACTATGTTTAGACTATGAGCATTGTAATCTTGAAGTAATTTTCAGTTTCATATTATTCATTCTTAGCTCTTTGCGATCTTTTCTATGAGTTTGAATGATCGCTTTGTGCATTATTCTCGTAGCATTGTTCTAATGCTTGCTAGATCTGATCGTAGTTACGTAGCTGGACTTTCCATGTCTTGAATCTGTTCGATTGTATGGCTTATTTTGTATGAAGGAACCTCTTATCATTGATTGCCCCCAATTCTTACATTACTTAATCATTTTATACTTCATGCAATTGTAGGTTAGCAATGGGTGACTCTGAGACTTACAACCGAGGTATGCACTTGGTCTAAATGGCTTATACCCATTAATGTACAATCGAAGGAAAAATGACAGTGTTTGGGGTCTAACATTTACATCTTGCTTGTAGCTCCTTTTACAAGAGGTTTAGATCCACTGTTCGACCCATTTTGCATCTGGGAAACGAGGTGACCATGACCATCAACCAAGTCAAGAAACTTAGAAAGATTGTTAGGATAAAGAAACTGGCCACGAAAGAGACCAAGCTCTCTGTCTGCACAATGAAGAAGACTTCAGTTTGCTATAAGATGGTACTAATTTACCTCCCTACCATATTTTTTTCATGTGCACACAATTTCAATACTGAGAAACGATATTTATGCCTATCTTTGTATGCAGTCTTTTCCGAAGCAGTTCATCGATGATTACTTCTCAACCCACCTGTATGGTCAAGAGGCAAGAAAGGTTTTTGTACAACACCCACGCTATAATATTGAAGTATTCCTGAAGAGAGCGAACGATGGACGGGCAATCATCAACAGTCGCTGAGCTAAAGTCGCACAGGCCTTCAACATTCTCGTAGGGTCAATTTTTGCATTCCGCTTCGACAGCTTCCCAAATGAGATTCATCTATCTATCTGCAGACTATGATACTGTACTTTGCAAAGGTTGTTATACCACAGATTTGGTGCTTCTGTATTGTGGCTTGGTGTACTACCTGCTGGTTGTACTGTGATTTCAGTAATAATGAAAACCATGGTGACCATTAGAAGCATATTAAAGATATACTGTGTTATATATATATATCTGGTGGGAACATTTTTGTTATAAATGTCCTTATTACAGCAATTAAAAAAGGGCTAAAATGTTTCAGATAAATATATTGCTAAATAATCCTTTTTGTAGTTAGAGCATTGCACACGGTTCTGCATATAATTTCGTCACAGATAGATATGTACATCACACACATTCGATAAGAAATGAGCGTTGGGGATTTATTTCTAATTCCACACCATATTTTGTGCACAACCGTTTGTAATGTTCAGCGTACATCACACACAGTTCAATCGAAAAGAACGTTTGTGATTTCATTCTGAAACCACACGAGCATTTCTACACAAACGTTTGGGTCGGTGTGAACAACACAAACGTGTACTATATGCAAACTGTATGGAATAGCTTCAGCTATCCCACGCAGTTCCTACCACACCAGCGTTTGGGATAGTATAACCGAACACAAACGTAGCCTCTGGATTAAACGTATGCTATAGGATCGTAATCTCAGACGGACATTCGTGGATAAGTGTTTCTGATAAAAAGGTCATCTCAAATGTTCGAGTTTTCTTGTGCGTCTGCGTGAACTAGTCCATTGGCAACGTTTTTTGGCTATCGTGTGGAATAGGCCCCCCCTATCGCAATCGAACGCAAGGCGACGGTTCCGATTCCCGTAGGTGATAGGGGTAAAAAACCGTTTGGATAGCTACCATCCATATTTTGCTAGCCTCTTCGGTACCGTGCATTGCCCTTTCTCATCTTGAGAGTCGGTGCAAACTTCGCCGGTGCATCCAAATCCTTGGCACGATACGCTCTGTCATCATAAGCCTCATTATATCTTCCTCAAAACAGCCACCATACCTACCTATCAAGGCATTTCCATAGCCTTTCTGAGATATATTGCCATGCAACATCCATCTTCTCATGACTTGATCTTTCATTGTCATACATGCTTTTGCTTGATCGTAGAGCCGCATGCTAGTTGGGCCTTGCCCTTATAATTGCTACATGACGCGCTGGTATCATTGCACATCCTGCTACACTGGCAGAGGCATACATTTGCATACATCATGATATACTTTCAGTTTTTCTTTATGTTGAGTGCTTTTATAAAGTGTGTTAATCTTCATCATCCTTGTAATATATAGAGTGTTGCCCTTAAGTGAGGAAAAAATCCCAAAGATGACAGAAATAAAAGATCCCAAAAGAGGACACATGAAAAGATCCCAAAGAGGACAAATGAGAGATAAATAGAAAGAGCCAATGAGGCCACAAAAAAATACAAGAAAATAGAAAAAAAGAGAAAGAAAAAAAGATATAAAAAGAGAGAAGGGGGCAACACTACTATTCCTTTTAAAAGATCCACACTTGTGCTTCAAAGTATAACTTGTACTTCATAGAGAGTTTTCATATCATTCATGCATAACTATGTGGGGACCTTTACACTATAGAACTTGGTTTGTATATTCCAATGATGAGCCTCCTCAAAAGAGCTCTAGGTCTTCGTGAGCAAGCGACTTGGATGCACCCCCACTAGTTCCATTGGAGAGCTTTCATACTCATAGCTCATTGTGCATCCATTGCATGGCAATCCCTACTCCTCACATCATATCTACCATTAGGCCTACCCTAGCCTAAGGTTGTCCTTATTGATGTGAGACTTTCATACTTTTTGACTTCCTTCCCCATCATTTTATTCTCTTTGCCATCCTAAGTGCCAATTAATCTTGCTCGCGCTCATTCATTGCATGAGTGCTCGAAATCGAAAGGGAGAGGATCAATTTGACTTGCACCTGGCCGACGGTCTGGGGACGAGTCATAATAAGATTCCAAAGGAGACTAAGTGTGAAAGTTAGTAGATTGAGTTCACAACAACTATTAGTATTTTTATGCTCTAAACCCATCTCCCACTTTCTGCACGAGAACACCGATTGGATACATTCGAGTCACGGACAGCGAGAGCTTTTACACCTTTATGTTCTTACTTTGCTAGTTTCAATACTAGATATAGACTCTTGCTTGTTATTATCTTGACTTGAATTGCATATCTTGCTTGCTGTACTTTAAAGTTCAAATCTTTGTTGGAAGCATGTCACCACAAAAATTATCTTTGTTGTCATTTACCTACTCGAGGACGAGCAGGAATTAAGCTTGGGGATGTTGATACGTACCAAATGTATATATAATTTCTGCTTGCTCCATGCTTCTTTTGGTGATATTGCTATATGTTTTGATGCACTTTCATATCATTTACAACATATTTGGACTAACCTACTAATAAAGTGCCCAGTGCCAGTTTCTGTCTGTTATTGTCCGTGCATTGTAGAAAAAGGACAAATATAAAAGTGCTCGGAAAATTCCAGAAAAAATACCAAAAAATATCCACGAAGGAAGACTCCAGAAGCCCGAAGGGGGCCCCGAGGGGGGCCACCCCCTGACCAGGCGCCCTGCTGGCGCGGCCAGGGGGGTGGCCGCGCCCTCTGGCCGCCTGGGCCAGGGGGGCCACCCCTTAGGCTCCCCTTTGGCATATATTTAGCCTTCGTCCCGAAAACTCCGAGGGAGAACCCTGTCACGCGATTTCATCTACTGTTCCGCCGCCGCGGCGATTCCGATCTCGGGATCGCCAGAAGAACTCATCCCGGCACGCTGTCGGAGGGAGGATTGACCTCCGGAGGCTTCGCCACCACCATGATCGCCTCCGGAAGGCGCCGTGAGTAGTCCACCTTGGACCATGGGTTCATGATTAGTAGCTAGATGATGTCTTCTCTCCAATCTTGTGCCTCGATGTTTAGCCCTTGTGAGCTGCCTATCATGATCAAGGCATCTATGTATTAATTCCTGCTTTGCTATGCTGTGTTTGCTGGGATCCGATGGATTATGAGATTATATTCAGTTTGTGATGAGTAATATATTTGGTTTACCTTTTTATTTTAGTTCTTGAGTATTCTTGCATGTTCCCCGTTGCGTTTGTTGCTTTGGCCAAGTAGTAGATTGCAACTCCAAGAGGGAGCGTTATGCATGATTGTGGGTTCATGCCCCCCGATGTCTAGCTTGAGTGACAGAAACATGAGACTAGGGGATGTGTTGTTGCCACTAGGGGTAAAATAGTGGTGCTTGTGACTGCATGTTGCAAGGATTGCTTACATTACGCATAGAGTGTTAAGGAAGTTATCCGTTTCTTTGAGCCTACAATTTGGTTGGGGTTCGCAACTTAATACCAGCAAGATGTTCTGGATAGATATCTCAAGATGGATGATTAGTGAGTAGATGCTGATGAATAAACGGTCTACTTGTTTTGGTGTAATGCCCATACGATTGAGCCTCTTTACTTTCTAGTAGAATAATTAGCATTGCGGTGCGTTTATAATTCTGTCAATTGCCCAGCTGTAATTTGTTCACCCAGCATAGTTGTTTACTGTCTTTTGGGAGAGAGAGATCAGTAGTGAAAGTCATTACACCCCGGTCCATATTTCCATCATAGTTTACACCGTTCTAGTTTACTGCTTTTATTTCCTTTCAGCCGCAACACTATTATTTCCCCCTTTGTGTTTGATCCTTTGTAAACAGCAAGGCCGGAGAGATTGACAACCTCTCTGAACTCGTTGGGAGCAAAGTTATTTGCGTCTTGTGTGCAGGTCCAGGTCAAGGTTGTAAATGGCGCCATTGTTTTCTTGCCACCTTCTTGTCGAGCTTGGAATCCTACTGGAGACATAAACCTCGGTATCTTTACCGAGGGAAATTTTCTGCTATCTACATCATAACCTTCCACTTGGGGTAACCAACGAGGAGGTGTTATTGATACGTCCCAAACGTATCTATAATTTTTGCTTGTTCCATGCTTGTTTTGGTGACTTTGCTATATGTTTTGATGCACTTTCATATCATTTACAACATATTTGGGACTAACCTACTAACCTAGTGCCCAGTGCCAGTTTCTGTCTGTTTTTGTCCGTGCAATGCAGAAAAGGTGAAAAATCAAAGTGCTCGGAAAATTCCCAAAAAAATACCAAAATTCTTATTCACCGGAAGAGACCTCCAGCCGGAGGATGTGCCCTGGGGGTGGCCCACACCCCCCAGGCGCCTCGAGGGCGCGGCCAGGGGGGTGGCCGCGCCACCTGGCCGCCTAGGCCAGGGGGGGCACCTCCCAGGACCCCCTTTGGCCCTTATTTTTACTCCCGACGTGAAAACCTTGAATCCAGAACCCCTTTTTCCATAAGAGATTCCGATCTCTGCCGCCATGGCCAACAAGCTTCGGGGGACCAGAATTTCTTGCTCCGGCACCCTGCCGGGACAGGGAAGTGCCCCCGGATTCATCTCCATCGACGTTGCTTCCTCCCTCCATGATGCGGGAGTAGTTCCTCCTCGGGGCTGAGGTTTCTACCAGTAGTTATGTGGTTAATTCTTTCTCCCATGATGTGATCTTGATTGTGATCATTGGCTATGTCAATCTAGTTGTCTCCCATGATGTTTCTCCTTCTTCTATGTATTGGATTGATGTACTCCTTTGGTGATATTTCCGGAGTCCACGGTGACGCGTAGGACTCTATTATTATGGTGATATTGATCATGAGATTTGTTCTTCTTGTTGGATTGGATCATGGCTTTGAGAGTCTCTTGATGCTTGTCTTGAGTATAGTTTTCATAGTGCTTTGGTGACAGGATGGGTGCTTTATCAATTTAGAAAGAGACTACTCTTGAGATATGTTGTGGTGTTTGTTAGTACTATCTTTGGATGCTCTTAGTGATATCGTGGGGTATCCATAGCTGTGGAATACAAACTCTAAGGTGTGCTTTTGTAGCCCTACACAATTCTCATCCTCTTTTGATCCACGAAAAGAATGATCTCCGAGTTACGTCCTCCTTGCATGTTTTTGGTGGAAATATCATGTGTTTCAACTATGTTAATGTTGTTGGGAGTTGCCACTAGTGAAAGTATGAAGCCTAGGCCTTGTTTCCACCATTGCAATACCGTTTGTGCTCATGTTTACTACTTGTTTGCTTGCTGTAGTTTTTATTACAGATTTATATTACCTTGCTTTGCCACACCTATCACCCATATTTTACCATCTCTTCGCCGAACTAGTGCACCTATACAATTTACCATTGTATTAGGTGTGTTGGGGACACAAGAGACTTCTTGTTTCTTAATTGCAGGGTTGCTTGAGAGAGACCATCTTCAACCTCTACTTCCCTGAGTTCGATAAACCTTAGGTCATCCACTTGAGGGAAATTGCTGCTGTCCTACAAACCTCTGCGCTTGGAGGCCCAACATAGTCTACAAGAATAGAAGCGTGCGTAGACATCAGTTATCTACACCCATCAGTGAGCACCTCATCAAAAAGCGAGAGCACCCGCCGAGGAGTCGCCTTGGGTGTCGATGAGGACGCTGGGGGCGCTGCCGGGGCGCGAGCCGAAGGTCGGCGCCGCGAGGCTCGTTGGTCTGAGAAAAACGCTCGCCGCGCTTCGTCTCCGAGTCCGTCAAAGGAGGCGGGGCGGTGACGAGGAGTAGAGGTAGAAGAGCTCAGGTGGCCGTGCTGCTGCACCGCGTCCTTAGCAGATGTCGGGGTAGATGAGGCATGAAGTTGTTCCTGGGCCTTGGTTTGTGCTGAGGACGACGAGGCGGCGTTGCTGGATACGACGCGACGTGGTGCGAGATTGGCTCGAGGAGGAGCTAGATCCACAGCTCCGATGCGGGGAAGGCGGGTCGCATCGTCCCCCACGCATGATGATGGGGCGTCCCTTTCTTATCGAGTTCCTGCCGATGATGCTGGAGTGGTGGCGGCGTCGAGGAACTGTCGGAGATGAGCATGTCAGGCCTCTTGGCTGGTCGATGAAGGTGGTCGGAGGAGCGTGGGTGTCGACGCACCCAGCGCGGTGCCGGCTTGTGACGCCCGCTGGGCAAGGGGTCGGTTGGAGGGAGCCTCCTACTCTCTCGAGGCGCCGTTGTCGGTGGGCTCATCGCGGACGCGGGTGTCGGCGGCGGAACCATGTCCCGCGCGGCCTCTTCCGCGTCCGCCGCAGTTGGCCGTGGCGCGGTTGGCGCGCGTCGTGACCATGGAAATGTTGAGATCGGAGACGAAGACGAAGCCCCCCTACCTGGCGCGCCAAATGTTGGAGAGATTTGTTTGGAAGGTAATCCCCCAAAACCTTAGTTCGAACACAGGGGGGCTTGACCTCGATGATGAAGATGGCCAGATCTACGCGACGCGAACCAAACAAGCACATACAGATGAAACAGGGAGCTACCCAGGTTCGGGCCACCGTGATAGTGTAACACCCTACTCCTGCATTTCTGGGATTGCTCCGGTGGAGGTGATCATGAAGAGCTTACAAGCTTGGGGGTTCGGAAATGGCCGACCCCTTCTACGGTGCCTTGGCAAGCACTTGACTACCCTGGCCTTGGTCCTCTTCCTCCTCATTTGGGGGAAGGGATCCCACATGGGGCCTTGGTTGTCGGGGCAAGAGAGTCCCTTATCCTGACTAAAGCTACTTCCCTTTGACAAAGAGGGGATCAGGTTGTTACTATCCTTGGTGATGGCTTCGTCTTGAAGTAGGGCGCTTCGTGAGCCGCGGGGCTCGCGTCGAGAGGTCGCGAGGCATTGCTGAAGCAGGGCCTCGCAATCCGAGTCTTGATGCTGGTTGCTGCCTTTGCGAGGCCATCGGCCCTCGCGAGCTTGACCCTTCCTGAAGGGGAGGGTGGTCCATCCCGAGCGCAGCTCCCTCTTGGCGAGTCTGGCTGGTCCCCGGTCCTTGGCGAGGCGTCCTTCCTTGGGCGGACTACCCTGGGTGGTTCTTGAGGCCAAAGTCCTTCCCGAGGGGCGTCTTCAGGAGGCTTGGATTCCCTGGGGCCCAGGCACGGCCCGTGGCACCCTAGTTTCCATTGGGCCGACAGCCTCCATCCTATGATAGTTTGGGAAGGAGGAGGTATTGCCTTGTCATTGTCGACGACTATACAAGATATACATGGGTTTTATTTCTCAAGACCAAAGATGAGACTCAAGAGACCTTTATATCATTTGCCAAAGAAGTTCAACGTCAACATCAATGTGAGATTATGGCTATTCGAAGTGACAATGGCACCAAGTTCAAGAATTACACTATGGATGAGTTCTTGAGTGATGTGAGGATCAAACATCAATATTCCGCGGCCTATACTCCTCAACAAAACGGTGTTGCGGAGAGGAAGAATAGGACTCTTATTGAGATGGCAAGGACAATGCTTGATGAGTACAAGTCTCCATACAAGCTTTGGGCCGAAGCCATCAACATGGCGTGTCATGCCTCTAATAGGCTATATCTCCGCAAGCTCAAGAACAAGACACCTTATGAACTCATGATCGGGAAGAAGCTGAATGTCAAGTACTTCCGAGTATTCGGTTGTAAGTGTTTCATTCTCAACAAGAAAACCCGGTTAGCTAAATTTGAGGCTAAAACTTATGAGGGAATATTTGTTGGATATGCATCAAACTCCCATTCCTATTGAGTTCTCAATAAATCCACGGGATGTATTGAGGAGTTGTCGAATGTGGAGTTTGACGAGGATAACGGCTCCCAAGCCAAGCAAATTGTTCCAAGTGTTGTAGGTGATGAGGCTCCTTCTCAAGTTATAAGGACCATGGGGATAGGCCACATTATTCCGCAAGAAACACCCCAAGTCCAAGTAATCGAAGGAGTAAGAGCCCCTCTTGAGGAAACTCCTCAAGGGAAGTCATCATCTCCACCACAAGAGCAAGATGCTTCGGGAGCGCAAGCACCTATCCAAGAACAAGATGAGGTCCCTCAAGCCCCCGAGCAAGATCAAGGGCAAGGTCAACCAAATGGTGATGAGCCAATCATTGAGGCCCAAGATCAAACTCAAGAAAGTGATCAAGATCAAGTACAAGAAAT